>CM059441.1:18223056-18902431 GCA_030390025.1 Squalus acanthias
TCCCCCACAAGTGGAAACATCTTCTCTACATCTGCCCTATCAAGCCCTTTCATAATCTTAAAGACCTCTATCAGGTCACCCCTCAGCCTTCTCTTTTCTAGAGAAAAGAGCCCCAACCATCTCAATATTTCCTGATAGCTATAACATGTCAGTTCTGGTATCATCCTTGTAAATCTTTTTTGCACCTTCTCCAGTGCCTCTATATCCTTTTTGTAATATGGAGACCAGAACTGTGCCCAGTACTCCAAGTGTGGTCGAACCAAGGTTCTATACAAGTTTAACATAACATAATATTCTGTCCCTCAAGAAATGAACCCCATGCTTTGTTTACTTTTTTTATGGCCTTAGTAACCTGCGTCGCTACACTCTTCTGAACAGGCAAACAGGATTTCATTAAGCTGAGATCCATCTACTTGTTCAGGTAAATGTTGAAGATCCTATGGCAGTACTTGAGGAAGAGCAGAGAGTTCTCCAATACTTCTATCCGAGTAAAAAAAAACAAGTTCAGATGAACTGCTTAGTGACGAAAAAGGATTTTTTTTCGGTGTTGCATTTTTAACTCGTATTCCTTATTACTGGAACTAGATGCAAAATGGATCACTGTGGATATATTCTTCCTCAGAAACACTGTTGATTCTAATTCAATGTGCTTAGCTTGACACTTCTGCTGGGCTACAAAAACCTCTCCACAGTTTACTGGGAGAGGCATTTCTATCAGAGATGGATCAAACTAGGGGAGGGTGGGAGACAATAGAAACCTGCCATTGCCAAAGGTTGACGATCCATTTAGTATTGAAAAGTGAAATGAAGCACTTTGTGGGTGGCCGTTGATGTGATGTAATGATGAGCTAGGCAATCGTCCATTGCTTTTTTTGCTCCAATTGGATCTGTATTCCTGTAGAAAACTCATTTTGCCAGAGAGAGTCCATTTTGACCTTTCTGCCAGAGATGGAGCTCCACATTATTAAGATTGTACTGACCCAGCACGAGATCAGTTATAGGCTGTGGCCTGCTTCATGTACTTTTGTTTTAAAAATGTCTGAAAGAGCTTCACACAGTGAATTACTATTGGGTGCCAATGACTGTTTTTAATGTTGGCAAACACGGCAGCCATTCTACACTAGCAACATTCCCACAAACGGTAATAAAAGTGTCACGTTTTGGGGTTTTGAACTTAACCTGCCCAGCGGAAGTGGGTAGGTTTGGGTCGGGCGCCCATTTCCACCCCCCCCCCGCCCCATCCAATTATATGCTCCATTGAAAATCAGGGACCTTGTGCATAGAGAGAAAGTGAATGGCGTCTTTATTATTTTATATATCAAGGACAGTTGAGGAGCATGAATCATAGAATCCTAGAATAGTACAGCACAGAAGGAGGCCTTTCAGCCCATCGAGTCTGCACCAGCTCTTTCAAAGAGCAATCCAGTTAGTTAGTGTCAGCCAGATGGCTCACTGGGTAGCACCCTCACCTCTGAGTCAGAAGGTTGTGGGTTCAAGTTCACAGTACAAAAATATAGGCTGACACTCCAGTGCAGTACTGAGGGAGCGCTGCACTGTCAGAAGTGCTGTCTTTCCGATGAGACATTAAACTGAGGCCCCGTCTGTCTTCTCAGGTGGATGTAAAAGATCCCATGGCACTATTTGGAAGAAGAGCAGGGGAGTTATCCCCGGTGTCCTGACCAATATTTATCCCTCAATTAACATAACAAAAACAGGTTATCTGAGCATTATCACATCGCTGTTTGTGGGAGCTTGCTGTGCACAATTTGGCTGCCATATTCCCTACATTACAACAGTGACTACACTTCAAAAAGAACTTCATTGGCTGTAAAGCGCTTTGGGACGTCTGGTAGTCATGAAAGGCGCTACAGAAATGCAAGTCTTTCTTTTTTTCACTCCACCACTCTTTCCCCTGCAATTTTTTCTCCTTCAAGTATTTATCCAATTCCCTTTCGAAGGCTACTATTGAATCTGTATCCACCACCCTAACAGGCAGTGCATTCCAAATCCTAACCACTCGTTGCATCAAAACGTTTTTCCTCATGTCGCCTCTGGTTCTTTTGCTAATCACCTTAAATCTGGTTATCAACCCTTCAGCCACTGGAAACAGTTTCTCTTTATTTACTCTACCTAAACATTTTATGATTTTGAACACCTCTATCAAATCTCCTCTTAGTCTTCTCTGCTCTAAGGAGAGCAACCCCAGCTTCTCCAGTCTATCCACATAACTGTAATCCCTCATCCCTGGAACCATTCTAGTAAATCTCTTCTGCACCCTCTCCAACGCTGTTACATCCTTCCTAAAGTGTGGTGCCCAGAATTGAACACAATACTCCAGCTGGGGCCAAACTAGTGTTTTATACGGGTTTAGCATAACTTCCTGGCTTTTGTACTCTATGCCTCTATTTATAAAGCCCAGGATCCCATATGCTTTATTAACTGCTTTGTTAACCTGTCCTGCCACCTTCAAAGATTTGTGCACAAACACCCCATATGTCTCTCTGTTCTTGCACCCCCTTTAAAATTGTACCATTTAGCATGTATTGTTTCTCCTCATTCTTCCTACCAAAATGTATCACCTCACACTTTTCTGCGTTGAATTTCATCTGCCACGTGTCCGCCCATTCCACTTGGAAATATATCGCGGCTCCTTCATCGTCGCTGGGTCAAAATCCTGGAGCTCCCTCCCTAACAGCACTGTGGGAGTACCTTCACTGAACAGACTGTAACAGTTCAAGAAGGGCGGCTCACCACCACCTTCTCAAGGGCAACTAGGGATGGGCAATAAATGCTGGCCTTGCCAGCGATGTCTACATTCCAAGAATGAATAAATAAAAAAAAAAGTAATTTACTGTGTGAAGCGCTTTCAGATATTTTGATAGGGTGCTGTACAAATGCAGCTATTTTTCTTTCAATATAAACAATGATGTTGGGGGGGCCAATACAACCAAAAATTGTGTCTGCTGATAGGCCCGGCTTGAAGGGCTGAATGGCCTACTCCTGTTCCTATGTTCCCAGCCTTTGAACCGCTGTAAGTACTGCGTTTCTAGTAACTTTGCCCAACTTCCTTAAAAAATCTCATCTACATTTCACCATTCATATTCCCGAAAAACGTAGAATCTTTGTTCGAAGCTCTTGTGGTTTAAATCAGTTTAAATATACACTGCTTATGACCTCCACTTAAACCGATTGAGAAGAAAGATGAGATTTTACTACAATTGGTACTTTCAGGAAAAATAACTTTAAAGAGGAAAGAAATTTAAACAAAAAAACTAATCATCAGCCATCCCCAATCGATCTGTTATTCAAAATTTCTAGGTGTGTTTGTATCCCAAGCACCTTAGGCCAACTTAAGACACTTTAGGTCGCAAAATTCCTGGGAGTGCATTCTGAGTAGGCCAAAGAAACAATTGTAACGTGTTTCAGTCTTTGACTCTTAAAGGAGCCACTTAGCTTCCAAGCAAGATTACTGATCCCAGAGAGATCCTTCCAGGAGGCTCAAGTCACCTCTCAATTGGCGTGAGTTCCGCCGAGGCCTTTCAAGGATGTAAAAGGGCAGAATTCCCGGGGGTAGCCCCGAACTCACTCTGACATGCCCCCCCCCCCCCCTTGATTCCCCTCCATGGCCCCCTACCATAATTCAAAAGACCAGTGCCGACAGGGGCAGAATCCCGGTTCTGTCCCAGATTCCACAGCCCCCCTCCCCGACCAGAAATCAGGCTTTCCGCCTTCTCCAGGCCCCAAGAGCTTTGGGGCCTGAGGCTTTTTGCAGGTTACAGGACGTAAGCCAGATGGCCAACAAAACTTTTGGTTCAATAAACAGCATTTAGTTAAACTGATCATGCAGCCGCAATGATGTACAACAGCTTAGCAACAACATTTCTGTCAGCAGTCACAATCACGCATAAAAATAAAGAACCCGGTGTTTTGGTTTCTCTTTTTGCAATAATCAATGCAACAATTGGTCAAAGTCACGGCCTCATTGTGTCAACAGTACCCAAGCAGAGGCCTTTCTGCACTTTCAAACTTACTTCCATATAAAGTCGCCTCAGGTTGATCCCAACAAAGAAACATGATCTTGCAATACTCCCTTATTTCTCCTTGGCTACTTAAAATGCTTTGCTACAGTATCCTTTGCTAGCAGTATTCGCACAGGCACCAGACCCCGTGACGGCCCAAAGCACCTCAGTTTCAGGACACTTCTTTCTAATCGTCAGTCACCATGCATGTCGCTTCAGTTTGTACACTTTCCAATTCACGCTGATATCACATGTGATGCTGACAGCGTGGCTCTTTACAGGATAGAGAGGTTGACTAAAGTCGAATACAGATGGCACATTGACTCATGCGGTAAGTTAGAGGTTGTAGGTGGGGGCAAACTGCTTCTTTTCATGAGGACACCTAGGTCCACCCCCCCACCCAACCACAAGAGTAGTGAACAGATTACATTTGCTATCATGCAATTGATGAGTCAGTGAGCTGGAAAGTCCAATGCCCTTCACAACACTAACAGTTTCTCAGCATCACTTGGCCAATACTGTTTGTTCTAAAACTGAAGATCATGATATATTAAACCTTTTATCACAAAGAAACTACGTTGATCTAGGGACACAATAGGAAGAGAAAGCACAGTAGCATTTCTGAAATAGTTTCCCTTCCCTGTCCATTTATCCGTAACTTTTGGCATCGAGTAGGTTTTCAAAAACACTCCATTTTAACTCTTTTCAGCATTCAAAAAAGCATTTAAGGATAATCTTTGTAGTTTTTGCTTGTAATATCTTCCCAATGGTAGGTGTACGCCCACTTCAGAATTTGATTTTCTTTTATTATTTCTGCCTGTTTTCCTTGCCACTTTAATACTTGCTCCACCCCACCCCAACGTATCCTTCTTTCAGATTACATAGGATATGGCACAGAAACAGGCCATTTGGCCGAACCACTCGAGCCTCCTCCCGTCATTCCTCATCTAAATCTATCAGCATAACCCTCTATTCCCTTCTCCCTCATATGCTTGTCCAGCCTCCCCTTAATGCATCTATACTATTCGCTTCAACCACTCCCTGTGGTAGCGAGTTCCACATTCTCACCACCCTCTGGCTAAAGAAGTTTCTTCTGAATTCCCTATTGGATTTCTTGGTGACTATCTTATATTGGTGGCCTCTAGTTATGCTCTTCCCCACAAGTGGAAACACTCTCTCTGTATCTACTCTATCAAAACCTTTCATAATTTTAAAGACCCCTATTAGGTCACCCCTCAACCTTCTTTTTTCAAGCGTAAAGAGACCCAGCCTGTTCATCCTTTCCTGAAATGTATACCCTCGCATTTCTAGTATCATCCTTGTAAATCTTCTCTGCACCCTCTCCAGTGTCTCTATATCCTTTTTATAATATGGCGACCAGAACTGTACGCAGTACTCCAAGTGTGGTCTAACCAAGGTTTGATACAAGTTTAGCATAACTTCACTACTTTTCAATTCTATCCCTCTAGAAATAACTCCTGTCTGGTTTGCTTTTTTTATGGCCTTGTTAACCTGTGTCGCTACTTTTAGTGATTTGTGTATTTGTACTCCGAGATCCCTTTGCTCCTCTATCCCACCTGAATTCTCGTTGTGACTGGAACTTGACAAGCTACTGTGCTTCAAGTTTTACCCATTCTCCGAGAGAAGACGAATGAGCGAGGGCTTGTCCAACACGTTAGGCAAAATGCCACTTGAAAAAGAAAGTGATTTTCAAAATACAAAAAACAAGCCTCATTAGATGTAATGTGCATTTGCTCAGATAGCTTGTCACTGCTCAAATTGACTGCAGAACAATGACTATTTTAAGTCTGGTGCAGAAGCTGTTGCCAGGAAAAGAGATACTGACAGTAAGGCCACTGTGTGTGACTGCTAAGATTGGGGCATGCTGTTACAGGTTGAGACAGATGGTGGGAGTGTCATTTCCTTTCCCAAGGTACAGGGCTCTACCCGAAGGCACAACGTCCCACCTAGCAGCTTGGCTGAGAATGGGTAAAACTTAAAGCACGGTAGCTTGTCAGGCAGTTCCAGTCACAATGAGAATTCAGATCTAAAACCACAAGAATGCAAGGCAAGGCGAGAATACTCTTTGAGGGGGAGCAAACTTTATAACAAACCCAGCAACCTGGAGCAAACATAAGATAAAAATAGTTGGAAATTTGAATGGTTACATTCAGCAGCTTAATAAGGTTGTACAGATAACTGATGTTTAACCTAATTGATCTGTATGAAATTCTTTTGCTATTTTAACAAAGACAACAACAAACCTGTTTGTTTTTTTAAAAATTAACTCATTCAGCAGCATTTAAACTCAAGCAGCCATTTTCTGTCAACGGAAAACAAAACAATGGCAAGTTTTCAGAATTCGTCAATAATTTCCCTGAACTAACTGGTGAATGAATCAATCCCATGTCATTGTATCATCCATGTCCACTATCGGGTAAGCTACCAAAACGAATGAATAAATTGGCGGACACAGAAAAATCTCTCGCTATGTGACTTAAATGGGACAGTCTTTCTCTTTCATTTTCCTGCAGTTTTCTTCGCTGCACCGTTTGATATCTTTCCGTAAATATTTCCAGCGGGAAGATTAGGCAGATGAGTGACGGAGTTATCTGCAAGTTTGATACCAATGTAGCACCTGAAATGTAACACTGCTGCACCACCCTGAACATTTTCCATTAGATTTCTCCTTTTGAACACTGAAACTACTCTGGATCTATCGCCTGCCACCCACGCTGGAACAAGAAAGAAGCCTTGCACTAGCAAAATTATTTTTAAGCAAACACAAAGTTAATCTACAAATATAATTTCAGAATTTGCACTACAGGGAAGATATAAATTGTGCAGCCTTAAAAATAACTTACACCTTACTAAAACAGTCAGAGTGCATTATTTATCAGTAAAATACTCTTTTTAATTTCACAAATAAAGTTTCCAATAAAGGGTTATCAGAATATTGTAAGAATCAGTTCTTCCTGTCATGTGACATGATGTAAATTTGGGCACGGCAAAATTTGGCAGCAATAACAGCAGGAGGCAAAACTCAAATATGCAAACCCATGAAGGCAAACTTGTGCACATTGCAATTGAATGGGCGGGTACGTGCTCCAGAATGTCACAAACGCTTTGGGACCAGATAACTTTCATGAAGCATTCAAGCTTTGCATTCTTGATTAATGATGTTAGACTTGTGACACAATGTCGGTCATCTATCATACTCCATTTGCACAACTGTAGTTGAAAACAAATAATAAATTGCGGACACTGTACTGATGCTTTACAGCTATTTGCAAATTGGTTGGTTAAAATATATTTGGTCTATAGAATCTGTGACACATGCAAATTGGTATTGCTCTATGAGGATTCAACTGTAAAGATCAAAGTTATCTTCACTATTCTCATTTAGATAAATTACAAATATCTCCAGCTGAATGCTATTGCAATCTTAAAATTGCAAGTTCCCACTGCAGTGTCCACTCCAAGTATTATGGGCGGTCTTGAGCTCTGTGCAGCTTTGTTTGGCTGGAATTCTGACTCAAACTGCTCCTGTTTGCAATGCAGTCATTTTGGCTCTATTACCTTTTGGTAAATTCTATTTAATTCCTCCGAAAAAGCATGGACACTTATCATCTTATTAATCAATCAAATACGCTTTCAGATCATATTGAAGTTTTTAGAATCTCCATATCATGCGATGTTTCCAGCTAAAAGCTATCTGGTATTTTGACATCTAACACATTAGACCTGTGAAGACCAGATTGTGGGGTTTGGTTGCAATAATATTTTCATATAATCGTTGCCTGCTGGGTTTTTTTAGTTAAAATGAGGACATACTCAGATCGCTTTCCCAAATAAATATGTTAAACTCGCTGTTCTACATTCAACACATCCCCTGTTGCATTTGAAATAAAATAATTTTGGCTCAATATAGTATTTATTGGTCATATCATAATTTCACTTACTACTGCAACAAGAGTTCCTGTGTAACACACTCTCCAGAAAACACTCAGTCGATGACTTGATTATAAAAGCAGGAGTTGAAAAGTATTGCTCTGTGTCACGAGCCCAGGACTAGTTAAAGCCTTTGTTCCAGATTGTATAATATCATTGGCTTTTTTACACCTATCTGTGTTGCTGTCTTTACTACCCTGCCCACCACTACCACTATTTTCTTACATCTTCATCTCTTTTGACGCTATATCTGTCTCTGTGGATAAAGCTTAATAAAAAAAAGTAAAGATGAGCAAGTCTGGTAGAAGGACTAACAAGTTTCCTTTGGTTATTTTCTCCACTCAGAATCTTACTAATATACTAAAATGTGGTTGCAAAGATGACCTCCGCAAAAGAACAAAAGGTTCTGCTTGTTAAGTGTCAGCTGTGGCTTAGTGGTGGCACTCTCGCCTCTGAGTCAGAAGGTTGTGGGTTCAAGTCCCACTCCACAGACTTAAGCAGAAAATCTAGGCTGACACTCCAGTGCAGTGCTGAGGGAGTGCTGCACTGTCGGAGGTGCCGTCTTTCGGATGAGACACAAACCAATGGTGTAGCACTATTTCGAAGAAGAGCAGGGGAGTTATCTCCGGTGTCCTGGCCAATATTTATCCCACAACCAACATCATTAAAAACAGATTATCTGGTCATTGTCACATTGCTGTCTGTGGGAGCTTGCTGTGTGCATAAGGGCTTCCACGTTTCCCACATGACAACAGTGACTACACTGCAGAAAGCACTTCATTGGCTGTAAAGCGCTTTGGGACGTCCTGAGGTCGTGAAAGGCGCTATATAAATGCAAGTCTTTCTTTCTTTAAGTGCTCCATAAGTCCTTATTACAGAACAATCAAGAGAAACTCTTGCAGTGTTGTTCAAGATGTAACAAAGATTGCGTTCATTATTCCCAGTTACACTGAATTAGCTTTGTGAAGCAGAATCAAGATATCGAAGATTAAACAGTAACTGACAGAAGCAGTAGCAGACTTGAGGGAAATGTGAGAAGCAACTATATTTTCCTGATAAACCAAATTTAAGTTGACAAGTCTCATCTGACTCGACTCCTAATGCCAACTGAATCCAACTCCACTCCCAGTGTAAACTGACACATTCAAACAAGCTTACAGTTGACGAGTCCACCACCCTTAATGTGGAGAGGATTGACATATATGAAGATACATTTTTAAGATATGAACAAAATAAATAAAATGCTAACACAATTGAATGAATTTACAAATTTGAGTATTTTATTTATACCTTAAAAATACTGACACTTATAACTTCATAGACCATTGATGTCCGTCCTCTCTATGTTAAGATTGGTGGACTTGTCATTTATGAATTTACTCACTGCAGTATGTGAGCTGACCCTGGCATTTGGGGGTTAAGCTTGGCAGTTGTAGTTAGATCTAGTCAGGTTGGGTTTGCCATCAGGAGTCAGGTAAGGTTCGGAATTTGGAAAATCTTCATCGGGCTATTTTGACTAAAATTTGCTCACAACTGGATTAGGAAAAAAAAACTTTCATTTATACAGCACCTTATATCAGGTTATCAAAATGCCTTACAATCAATGAATTACTTTTTGAAGTGCAATCACTAGGGTTATGTAGGCAAACTTGGCAGCCAATTTTCACACAGCAGAACCCAACCAAGAGCAAAAGAATGATTGACCAGGTAATCTGAAATCAGTGTTTTTTGTTGAGGGAGGAATGTTGGTCAGGATTACAGAAATTTTCATCAGTTTTCCAGATCAATAACAAACTGGGTGATTGGATGTAAAGCAGCGTTTTTCATATGGCTCCTAATTGGCTGGTTTGCATTTGCTAACGATAATGGATTTGAACTGCAAAAAGTTTGAAAGCAAAATGCATCCCTTAATCTCTCACTTTCCTTTACTTCAACTTTGATATTCCATTTCTTTACATTGAGGTGCATATGCTGTTTAGATACTCTTTTGATGTGTGTGTGCATTGTTTATTTACTGAATAGGCATGTTTAAATTCAGTAAATAAACAGTAGACTAGATTTTAACACCAGCATTAACCCTTTTGAAATTACTGGATTAACACCAACATTAACATAATGCCAATAAGAAAATCAAGACTAGTGTTGATACTCTGAGTGCCTATATGCAGTTTAGATATTGATTGTGTATAGATTGTTGCTGTTCTAAACAGATGGCTATATGTTTTTTATATATTCACTGAGTGGGTAGATGTTGCTTAAGTTCTGACTAAGGAAGTATATATATGCTAATGCTGTGTATGCTGTTTATATTGTGACGGTGGAGATACTGATTCTATCCAGAGAGCATTCATACTGTTTACATTGTGCTGAGCACACAGTCCACTCCTGAAAACTGAAGGTTTTTTTTGGAATTTAAAAAAATCTAATTATCCAGTAATAAGAATTAAGCAACTAGAATAAAGCAGCAATTCAGGATTTTTAGCACATTTCAAATTTGATATTCCAAATGATAGAGTTTATTGTGTTTTTCATTCTCGTAATGTGGGCATCGCTGCCAAGAGTGGCATTTATTGCCCATTCCTAGTTGCCCTGAGAATGTAGTGGTGGCACTTCTTCGTCAACTGGTTTTGATACAACTGAGTGGCTTGCTAGACCACTTCAGAGGGCAGTTAAGAGTCAACCACCTTTATGTTCTGAGGCTGGATATGGTAATCTTCTTCTTCTTAGGCAGTCCCTCGGAACCGAGGATGACTTGCTTCCACATTAAAAATGAGTTCTCAGGTGACTGATGAGTCCAATGCGGGACCTACAGTCTCTGTCACAGGTGAGGCAGACGGTGGTTGAAGGGGCGGGTGGGTGGGGTGCTTGGTATTTATATGGTATTGATATGGTATTTATACTTTGACTAATGATCTATATGATGCATATAGTCTAACCGACGGGGAATATAATGCCTAAAATTAGATTGATGGCAGATATGCTGTTTATTCTCTGACTAAGGGTGGGTATGGTGTCAGGGTGGATATCCTGCTTATAGTCTGACTGAGATTGAATATGCTCTTTATACTGATGGAGGGTGGATATGCTGCTTATCACCTGAGTGGACGTTTTACTACGTTAAAGGCGCTATATAAATACAAGTTGTTGTTGTTGAGTGTGGATGGATATATGGGTGGTTATAGTCTTTATATTTGGACTGAAAGTGAATTTGATGCGTGTACTCTGAGGATGGCTGTTGGGCTTATATTCTGACTGAGGATGGTTATGGTGCTTATACTGTAAATTATGGTGGATATGGTGTTATACTCTGATTGAAGGCGAACTTGATTTTTATACTCTGAGGGTAGATATGTTGCTTATACACTGACTGTGGATGGATAAGGTTTATACACTGACTGTGGATGGATAAGGTTTATACACTGACTGTGGATGGATAAGGTTTATACACTGACTGTGGATGGATAAGGTTTATACACTGACTGTGGATGGATAAGGTTTATACACTGACTGTGGATGGATAAGGTTTATACACTGACTGTGGATGGATAAGGTTTATACACTGACTGTGGATGGATATTGTGTTTATACACTGACTGGGGCTGAAAATGGCTTTTATATGCTGATTGAGGATGGATTGTGGTGTTTTCACTCTGAGGGTGGATATGGTGTTTATCAATGACTAAGGGGGATTATGGTGTTTATATTCTGAGGGTGGATATGGTGTTTATACTCTGACTGAGGGTGGATGCAGTGTTTCTACTTTGAGATGTGTTATGTTCTGATTGGGAGTGAATAACATGTGACTATGGTGTTTAATCTCTGAGGGTGGGTGTACCCCGTCTGAGGGTGTTTATGATGTTTATAATCTGGGGATGAATCTGGTGTTTATTCCCTACCTGACAGTTTCTATGGCGCTTATACTATGTCTGAAGATGGATATGATGTTAATACGCTGACTGAAGTTGGATATGTGTTCATTCTTTGAGAAGTGTTTATATTTTCATTGGGAGTGAATAATGCATGTTCTGATACACAGAAATACGTAGAAGATACAACATGGAAACAGGCCAATCGGTTCAACCAGTCCTTTTTGACTTATACTGTCCATGCGAGCAAATAGTCCTAATCACATTTACCCACCCTGTTCCCATATCCCTTTGTTCCCCTTTCCTTCACCCACCTATCCAAACTTGACTTAAGATTTGTTTCCTGCACCATTAATGCACGGTTTGCTGTGATATACATGTGTGTAGGTAAAATGTTCAAAATTCTCTACACCAGAAAAGGGATACCATACTTCATAAGAACATAAGAAATAGGAGCAGGAGTTGGCCATTTGGCCCTTCGAGCCTGCTCCGCCATTCAATAAGATCATGGCTGATCTTCTACCTCATTTCCACTTTCCTACACTGTCCCCATATCCCTTGATTCCCTTAATATTCAAAAATCTATCGATCTCTGTCTTGAATATACTCAACAACTGAGCCTCCACAGCCCTCTGGGGTAGAGAATTCCAAAGATTCACCACCCTCTGAGTGAAGAAATTTCTCCTCATCTTCAGGGACATCCTTATGATCTTCAGTTCTCTGTATCACTTTGCCGCTGACATCTGCCGCGGCAATAGGGGCTCCATAAGAAATCATTGCACATACCCACTATCAGATATTATATTTTCTAAGAGTTTTCCAAAAAGGGACTAAAACAAATACTGATTCTAGTTCTATTCTTTTGAATTACTGTGCTGTTTTAGTATATTGCTGTGTGGTTTTGCGTCAACATATTATTTCAACTGTAAATATATTTGACCAAATAGATTTAGCCTGTCCAATTTGGTTTGTCAACTTGATATTTTCTGCCTTTGAAGGTTGCAGTATAAAGTAGTGGGCAACTGGGAACCCCATGTACTCTCCAGTAAGCAGTTTGCCATGATTCATGGTTTATTGTTATACTTGGGCATTCTATCCAGTACACATTGGCGATGCAGGAATTGGTTCTTATGGAAACTGCCAGCTAAAAGTTAGCACGAGTGTCAATGTTGGGGGATACGCCTAAACTGTAACATCGATGTTAATTTTTATTTTAACAAAGATCTTAATTGCAAAAACAGAGATAGTTCATGGGGCACACATAATGGTAGCCTTTATGGTACATTATTATTCATTTTATGATTGCTGTTATTTAAGCCTTTTTTCAATACATTACAATTAACTGTACAGCTCAATTGAATATTACTGTAGCAGCCACTGAGGTTTATATAGCAGAAGACTGACTTTGCAGTTTAAAATATGGCAGCATTCAAAGGACAATCAAAATGAAGATGTGTGAATTTTTTTGAAGGGAACTTATGCTTTGGTCAAGGGGGGTTATTCGGCTGTTGAAAACTAATGTAACAAACTTAACAATTTTTAGAATTAGGCTATCAACACCGTCTTTTCACCATATAGCTGTGGCCAGTAGATACCTGTTGCAAGTACTTCCAGCGTTACACAGGAAGTACTTTTCCTTTTAATATTTTTTTCAATTATATCGGTGCAATCATATATGAAACTAAATTTAAAACAGATTATCTGGTCACTATCACATCGCTGTTTGTAGGAGCTAGTTGTGCGCAAATTGACTGCCGCATTTCCTACAGTGACTACGCTTCAAAAGTACTTCATTGGCTGTAAAGCACTTTGGGACGTCCTGAGATCATGAAAGGCGCTATAGAAATGCAAGTCTTTATTTAACATCAACCTGAGCAGGAAGACGGAGTCTCCATTTTAATGTCCAGTTTAAAGGATGACATTTTCAACAATACAGCGCTCCTTCTGTAGTACTTCTGCTTGACTGCCATCAATGCAAGACAAATATTGCAGACAATGCAAGTCTTGCACCTGTCACAGGCAAACTAGTCTTAGGTTAAAGAAGGAGTCTCATCACCTGGGCAGTGATTTATCAGTGATTATTGATTACATTATCAGGATACTGTTTGAAGAAGTCACCAATTGTTAAGGAGTTAAACTGACATTATTAGAAATATAGTAACCCAGTAACAGCTCCAAACTAGTGCCCTCAATGTTATCACATTCTGCTTAAACAAAAACATTTAAACATTGTACATAACAAAAGGATAACATTTGTTCCACCCACTTTTGTCGAATTTTTTTCTTTTATCAGTGATCATTGATTACATTATCAGGATGTAATTATTAATTAGAAATCAACTTCATTAATTAGTATTTATCATAGTTTTTAATAATGGTTTGATTTTTAAAATGGATCCTAAGGTATGAAATCCCTTTTTCGATAATCCCACAAAAAAGACCTTTAGGTACCAATAAGGCAGATCAGTGGTTCAGCATCTAACATAGAACAATCCATGTATTAACTTAGGCAAGAAGTGACATTTTGTTTTCTCTTTCCTTGCTTTTGTAATCTAAAATGTTATAATTCAAAATTCATCAAATGTTTTTAAATATTGAAAAATAGCATTAATCAAATTTAAACTTAAAATAAATCCAAATTTTCAAGAAGCCTATTTGTCATCATTTATTTCAAAATCATGAAAATATAAAACATTTATGTAAATAGAACACAGTAAACAGATCAGGTTACTTTATTGATTAGAAATCAATTTTGTTAATTCCAATTTATTTTCTTGCTGACTAAATTATATGTTTATATTTTCAATATTTTTCATTTAAAAAAATTCAAATAAATATCAAAATTAAAAGAACAAAATACATTTTTCATAGTATTTGTTAGCTACATGCTTCAATTTAAGTACATAATTCGTTAAGTATATACTAATTATACCTTCTGCATTCTAATTATGACTTAGTGTTAAAAATTGTATTTTCACCTCCAGAGATTCTTGGAAAAAATAGATACGAAAACCCCTCACAACACTACTTTATAACAAAACGGTAAAGAAAAATTTAAGCATATTTACATTCTTATTTAAATGTGTATTTAAATGCTGTTAACATTTAAGCCTGCACAGAAAATGAATAGAATCAGACTTATTCTGGGCTGTCTTCAGCAAGACAAGTTAAATGTGGTAATAATGTGGTTTACTTTATTAAGTGTATATTTTCTTAGAATTTCATATGATGTTTATTGAACTATATTTTGAACATGTATAAGCCTATAGGAATTCCCCCCCAAAAAAAAAAAATTAATTGCCATGGAAGTCTTCACAGTAATAGCAAAAGGGAGTCCATTATTTATCATTTCTGTAACTGTACAAAAAGTATGTTTTGCTTTGCCAAAATAACTACTGCAAAAAGATGTAATTTATACTTTTTAATGTGCAAAAGCATGCATTGAGTAATAAGCCCCTAGCACCCTGCGCTCTTATGAAAATGTTGACCATTAAAGATGTCACACGTATCATTACAAACTTACTGAAGTGATTAACGTTTGCAATTTTGCAAAAAGCCAAGTAAACATCAAAGTGATACCAAAAAAAATCTAAAATATAATTTACTTGCTGGCTACAGATTTCAATTTTAAAATGTGACTATGAATTTCTTCACTCAGAGGGTGGTGAATCTTTGGAATTCTCTACCCCAGAGGGCTGTGGAGGCTCAGTTGTTGAGTATATTCAAGAGAGATCGCTAGATTTTTGAATATTAAGGGAATCATGGGATATGCAGGGATAGTGGAGGAAAGTGGAGATGAGGTAGATCAGCCATGATCTTATTGAATGATGGAGCAGGCTCGAGGGGCCAAATGGCCTACTCCAGCTCCTAATTCTTATGTTCTTATGACACCTGCATTACCAGAAAGGCTTAGTGGGGCAATTTATGGGGAAATTATTGACTCAATTAAAAAAAAGGAAAGCTGTAATCTAACTTTACGTGGGATACTATGAGTATGAATAGTGTCAGCTGTGGCTCAGTTGGTAGCACACTTGCCTCTGAGTCAGAAGGTTGTGGGTTCAAGTCACTTCGGGGACTTCAGCACAAAAATCTAGGCTGACACTCCAGTGCAGTGCTAAGGGAGCGCTGCACTGTCGGAGGTGCCGTCTTTTGGATGAGACGTTAAACCGAGGCCCCGTCTGCTCTCTCAGGTGGACGTAAAAGATCCCATGGCACTATTTCGAAGAAGAGCAGGTGAGTTATCCCCGGTGCCCTGGCCAATATTTATCCCTTAAGCAACATAACAAAAAAAAACATTATCTGGTCATTGCTGTTTGTCTGTGTGCAAATTGGCTGCTGTGTTTCCCACATTACAGCAGTGACTATGCTCCAAAAGTAATTCATTGGCTGTGAAGCGCTTTGAGACATCCGGTGGTCATGAAAGGCGCTATATAAATGCAAGTCTTGCTTTCTTTTATGAATTCAAATGTAAACCTGCAGTCATTAATCATGCATAAAACTATCTGAATGAGGCTCTCTCTCTTCCCCACCCCCCACACCATTCTCCGCCTTGCAAGCTCAGGGCGGCACGTGCTCCAGTTCCTGCCCGAGCGCGGGCTGGGCTGGGGTGGCGGTGACGTCGGCGGCGCGCCGATTGGCTGGCAGTGTATCCAATTCGCAATCGGGGGGGAAAACATCGGGTTGCGACATCAACCCGCCCCCTTGCCCCGGGAGAGCCCCCGGATTGGTCGGGCGCCACGCGATGGAACGTCAGGTTGCCGGGTGACGGCAGCGCGTTCCAGACGCTCCTCCCTTCCCCTCTCCCCGGGCCCGGGTGGCGGGGGGAGCTCCTGCCGCCGCCTGTCAATCAATCAATCAATCAATCGGGTCGCGCGCAGACGCTGCTTGTGTTTCTCCTCCTCCCGCTGCTGCTGCTGCTCGTGTTCCTCCTCCCCTTGTCTGTGCACAGAGGGAGCCCCCAAGTGAGCGAGAGCTCATTCGCCACTACCGTCATATGCATGCATGCACGCGCACACACACACACACACATACATACATACTCACTCATACAGACATGGAGCTGCTCTGCATGGAGAATGCCCCTAGAATCCAGCGAGCCTTCCCGGACCCTACACTCCTCTCTGACCACCGAGTCCTCCAGAACCTGCTGCACACCGAGGACAGATACATCCCCAGGACCTCTTATTTCAAATGTGTCCAGAAAGAAATCGAGCCCTACATGAGAAAAATGGTAGCATTTTGGATGCTCGAGGTAAAAAAAAAGATATGATAGTACAGTAATGTCCAATTAATGCAGCATTATTATTGTGTAATTGTCTCGAGAGCTTTGCAAAAGTATTTGGGGTGGAGTGCTAAGGAGTATATATCGGTGTCACATACTTAATTTTATTTTTTTTAAGTTATTTTTAAAATATTGCTGCTGGAAGCAGATTAGAAAAGGCATCGCTTTGATATAGTAACTGCGTGCAAGTTTAACAAGCGTTTGCAACTACAGAGAACTGCTTAGAATCGAATGCAAAATTATGCTGAATTTTTAAAGTATTTTTTCCAAAATTTATAAGAACTGATGATGGCTGATAAACAACATGCTGTCGCCATGTTGACTCGACTTAAAAAAAACTTTTCTGCGTTGCTCTGTTGGGCTCATCAAACGTCGCTTCACTTTCTTATTGCGAAAAGCAGCAACTGGCATGTTATTAATGAATGTTTTAAGATGTTGCATTTGTATTTTGCGTCTCACAAATTGTCTTTTGCACTGAGTCCGCCGTCTTTACTCCTGGGCTCTTAAATGGTTGGTGCAGAGAGCGAGTTAGACCACCCAAAATTCTTGCATTATACCTTAAATTTCCTCCCTCTAGCAAAACGGTTTGTTGTCATCTGCAGACCCCAACTATACTTCAGGATTTCTTCTTTATTTACATGTGCAAATTGTCTGTGTCGGTGCAATGGTGTAATTTTACCGATTTTTTGAAACTTTATTGCGAACAAAAGGTAACTCTGCTGGCAGCCACGCGATATTTTTTATTTAATTTAATTTTAATATTTTTAGAAAAGACGCAGCCGTCAGGGGGAAAGAGGGCTGTTGCAGAGAAATGGCCAATTTTGTAAAAAGCCAATTTTAGGCAGATACTGTGCGTGTGGAAAAAGGGCAGTGTTTTTGACTTGTTTTGCAAATTGTTCGGGTTTATTAGATAAGTTTGCAATGGTGAAAAAATGCATAGGATTGAAATGATTTAGGCTTTTAAAATCAAATGGATGTGTTGGCTGATGACTACTTTTCGTCGTTTTTTTGCCTATCTTAGGTGTGCGAAGAGCAGAAATGCGAAGAGGAAGTCTTTCTGTTGGCGATGAATTATCTGGATAGATTTTTATCTTCGGTTCCTACCAGAAAATGTCACCTCCAGCTGCTAGGGGCGGTCTGCATGTTTCTAGCTTCAAAACTGAAAGAAACGATCCCCTTGACAGCTGAGAAACTCTGCATTTACACAGACAATTCAATCACCCCAGAAGAACTCCTGGTAAATTCAGCAATTTGACACATTTTATTTTTGCACTTTTTAAAAAAAAAATCTATTACAGAGCCTCACTGGGAAAGACCAGGTCAAAGATAGATTGCTTAGTAATTCGTTTAACTTTTTTTTTAAAAACTCAGATGCACAGGAACTGTAAGTGCTAACTTTATGTCTAAGGTGGAAAGTCTCCCGACAGTTTAAAAAAAAAGGACCCTCTATACAAGTTGAGTAATTTGTGCTGCCGGTGGTTGCAGTTATTGATCAGAATGCAGCCGAGAGTTACACTCACGACTAAGCTTTTGTCGCCCTCTAGTGCAAAGTGTGCAAGCCCACCCTGCTTGCACCTACGTGCTTTCAAATCATGCAGTGCGATAATAATTTTACAATTAATAATCCTTGGTTCTAGTTTGTCCTGAACAGTGAAATATGATCCATGCAATCCTATCAGCAAAAGCTACAGAATATGGATAGTGTAAGATGCATTGGATTTTGGACGGAATATTTATATTTTGCAACCATTGTATTATATATTATGCACTATATTATACATATATTCTATAGAATCGGGATGAAAAAGTCAGTCTAATTGTTTTAGATATGTTAAGTGTTGTGCACTTTGAGCTGATCAAAGGTTACATGCTTATGAATCTGCTTATGGCAGGGCTTAAATTTATAAGTTAAGGCTTTTATCAGTTAGGAAATGTACGGGGCCACTGGAAGTCCTTTCTGGGGTTTCCAAATCTTACAAGAATATATTCTTTATAATTTTTTTTAAACTTTAGGGCAGCATTCTCTTAAGTCACTAGGCCCGCCCACTTCCATAGTCCTCCTGGGACAGTTGTGGTAGAGAGCCTGTTGCATCCGTCTGTGTACAACACAGTACTATGGTAACTAGGTCAGCAGGACCACGCAGATGCAGTTTCTTCATCTAGCATCCTCCAGAGATGGAAGGTGGTTCTCGTTTTTAAAATGGGAAGCAGGGTTTTCTTTTTGTTTCCCGTTAAGAGTCACGCTCTTGTATATTTTTTTGCAATACTACCATAGCTTGTTCTACTGACGCCAGGCAGGGTATTTTCAGGAACTTTACTTTGGAACAGTTGTTAAAAAAAATGCTTTGCTACGTTTTCGCCAGCGTTGCTTCTTGCACTAGTTAAACTGATTTTAGAATTAGGAGCAATGAAACGTGAATTACTGGATGCTAAAACAAACAGCAGCTGGTGAACTTCATAAATACATGATCTGTGAAGTTCTGCTCCTTCAACTCTTGCAGTCCCAAATAAAGTGGAGCTTGTGATTGCAGTTAGCTGCACACATATGCAGAGCTTCAAGTGTTAATGCAGTGCTTGACAACACCAAGACCTGGTGCTGGATCCTGTGTAAGAGATAAGTGACTAGTGGTTATGTGGCCATTTACATGGCAAATTCTTTGCTTGGCGTCCTATCACAATTCTGCACATTTGTCAAATTTGGATGACGCTCCCTAACTCTCTGCTTCTTTTATCTACTTTCATTTGGTACTGGTAATATCCAGGATCTATACTGCAGAACTTTTGTCTGTGAGCAAAACAAAAATGTAGGATTCTGTTTCTCTGGTAAGTAATAATTACTAGGAAAAGACAGTGCCTGGCTCTGTTACTGTGCCGTACCTCTGCTCTGTTACATCTGCCCTTCCATGAGCTATCCGATTTAAAAAAAAAAATCATGGAAACACTTATAAAAAGCTTGTTTCAGCGCAGTTTCATTTTATGGACCCGTGTCCAAAAGGATTTCCAGTTGTCGCGTCCCTCAGTTCTCTAGTTGGATGCAGTAGATGTATTAATACCTGCGTCGATTGTGCGCACTGTGGATGTACAGAATGGTTCGCAGCGGAGAGGTGTCTGAACAGAATGACTTGGTGCAAATGAAAGTCAATCCTATAACTGTCCATATTAATAACCAGACACGCTGTCTGATAGCTAAGTGGGTAACTGCTCCGCAGGATGTGGTGTTGAGCCGCACAGAAAGAGTTAGTTGAGCTGATTTGGCCTCTGCCCCTATGCTAAAGGGGTGGGGGGGGGGGCAGGAAAACCACCTATTTTTCCCATTCCTGATCACAATCCAGTGACTCTCACTGGGAAGTGAGTGGGGGTCAGTACCACAAGCTCCCTAACTCCTCGGTTCTTTTATCTACTTTCACTTGCAGCTCGTAATACCCAGGAACTATTCTACAGAAGTTAAACTTGCAGGAGTGGTAAATTGAAGGGACAGACTGCTCTCTTGAGAAGGACATTATTCAACTTGAGAAAGAAACACCAATTTCTTTATGGCGAATGCAAATATTTATTTTTCATTTCCCATTCCCATCCACACAGTGGAATGGCCAAGTGCTAATTCCCACTCAGAGTGCCTAGGTTATGAATGCTGGCCTCAAGTTTCATTCCCACTCCTCAGTAACTGCCGTTTCTCAGAAAGGAGTGCTTTTCAATAATGGAGTGCTTCATTGGGAAATCTGAAGTCCACACACTCACCCCTCTGGCTGCAAGGATGAGAATTTTCCGATTTTGTTTTTAATATATTCCCCCCCCCCCCCCCCCCCCCGCTTCACTTGGGTCTCTCCGAACAGCAATTCCTTCCCAGACTTCTGCCAATATCACTTTGTAGCCAGCTGTTAACGGGTGTGCAAGAACACGCTGGCCTTGCTCGCAACTGATATTTTTCTTCCTCTTTTGAGAAAGCACTTCCCTCCATGACTGAGCAAATGCTATAGAGCTCGGTGTGCTGAAAACTGTAGACATGAACCCTCGTCCTGTCACTCTCTAGTGTGAATCCGTTGTCCCCGATTAGCATCTTGCAATTCTGAAGTACAGCCACTTGTCTCCACGTTATAAAAAGGATATGGAGGCACTGGAGAAGGTGCAAACTATGTTTACTATGTTGATGCCAGAAATGAGAGGTTATACCTATCAGTAAAGATTGGGGCTCTTTTCTCTAGAAAAGAGAAGGCTGAGGGGTGACCTCATGGAGGTCTTTAAGATTATGAAAGGGTTTGATAGGGTAGATGTAGAGTAGATATTTCCACTTGTGGGTGAGTACAAAACTAGAGCCATAAATATAAAATAGTTACTAATAAATCCAAAAGGAAATTCAGGAGAAACTTCTTTACCCAGAGAGTGGCTCGAATGGGGAACTCGCTACCACATGGAGTAGTTGAGGTGAATTACATCGATGCATATAAGGGGAAGATAGATAAAGACATGAGGGAGAAAGGAATTGAAGTTTATCTGATAGTTAGATGAAGAGGGTTGGGAGGAGACTCGTGTGGAGCATAAACATTGGCATGGACCAGTTGGGTCAAATGGCTTGTTTCTGGGCTGTACATTCTATGTAGTTCTACCTGAGTTGCTTATGAATGACAATCGAGATATCTAATGATTAGGAAAGGGCACTGCATCTGCCATCATGAGTGGCACCTTCAGTGGTCAGTACTGTCAGCTTTGGATACTGTTTTCCTTTCATATCTCTAAGAGATGGAAAGAAATTAGTGTTCCATAAATAGAAGATTATCAAATGTGTGAAGTCTGTGGTAGAATAATCGTATATGGACTCTGGCTAGTACAGGCTTGATGGCTTTATCTTGCTCCAGATTTAAAATTAATGAACACAGGAATTTCACCTCCAGCTATTTTTTTTTATAAAGAATCAAATTCTTGTGACAAAATATTTAAAATATCCTCTTAATGGTGGCAGCTTTGACTCATTGATAGCAAATTTGCCTCCGAGTCAGAAAGATGTGGGCTCAATGTGCATTCCAGAGACTTTTTATTATTCTTTCATGGGATGTGGGCGTCGCTGGCAAGGCCAGCATTTATTGCCCATCCCTAATTGCCCTTGAGAAGGTGGTGGCGAGCTGCCTTCTCGAACCGCTGCAGCCTGTGTGGTGAAGGTACTCCCACAGTGCTGTTAGGGAGGGAGTTCCAGGATTTTTGACCCAGCGACGATGAAGGAACGGCGAGATACTTCCAAGTCAGGATGGTGTGTGACTTGGAGGGGAACTTGGAGGTGGTGGTGTTGCCATAATCTAGGCTGACACTTCAGTGTAGTGCTGAAGTACATCTTCTGGATCAGACCAAGGCCTCTTAGGTGAACATAAAAGGTCCCATGGCAATATTCTGAGAACAGCCGGGGAGTTCTCCTGGTGTCCTAGCCAACATTTGCTCCCTCAACCAATATCATTAAAACAGATTATCTGGTCATTTAACTCAATGCTGTTTGTGGGACCTTGCTCTGTGCAAATTGTCTACACTTCAAAAGTACTTATTTGGTTGCAAAGTGTTGGGGACATCCTGAGATTGTGAAGCAGACTATAAATGCAAGTTATTTTTTTCTTTCTGATTTATTAATGGTGAGTGTATTTTCAGCAAGGGACTATATGAAATATTATTGGTAGAGCTGAGGATTAATATAAACTTAATGATTATTTTCTGCTGCTGTGAGCTTAGAACTGTTGTCTAGTATTTTCTCCACATTGTCGCAATGTAAGCACCATCTATTCAAACCTTATTGGTGTACTATTTTCAATCAAGTTAATGGTCAGTGCTCATTGGTTTCCTAGCACAGTAATAACAGGTGGGAAAAGGGTGGCTGTAAATCTGTATGATATATCTATAATATATTAAATACAATGTGTACACTTCCTGTCTGAGCCACTTGACTTCCTGTTGTCAAGTTTTTGTCAAACTTTTTATGTCAACTTTCTCCGCTTTAAATTCTATGTCCACATTTATAATGAAAAATGCTTATGTAAACTTGTCACTCTGCAATCTGGCCACTGGGTTCCCACAGTTCTCTCAATAGTTTGTGAAAACTCTTTTTATCTGCCATTTTTTTCTTCAGTAACTGAAATTTCTAATGCCCAAAATAAAGATTAAACCAAAATTTTTAAAAAATACATATTTCAGAACAATATGATTAAACTCATCCATTGAACTGTCTTTTGTGTCTTTTAATTTTTTTTTTGCTTGAAGGCCACAGCCTCTCCCAAAAGCCAGGGCTTGGAGTTGATGTTTTTGTCCAGAGCTGTAATGTTGTGAACTAAAATTGGATTGCGCAGTCTGAGCATGTTCAGTGCATCATATTCTCTGGATGCTCCAGTGTTCAGTTAGTTATATCGAAGAATATTTTTTCTTTAACTTCTAACATTCTCTGCTCAAATCTCTTAAAATCTAGAGGACAAATTTCAAAGGCTTTACTGTGGTAAAATTGGTATGAAGTATTTTTTTAGTGAGAGGCTGTGTGTGCGAGAGAGAGATAAATAACTTCTGAATACACAACTGTCATTTGTTTTATTTTCTGTAAACTAGAAAGTGAATGAGACAGAGAAACTCGGGTCAGGGAGAAAGAGGGGGTGAGGAGAGAGTTCTTTGTGTAATGTTATTTCATCTTTCAAAGAAAAAAAGCACCAGTTGAATTTTGAAGCCAGTTAATTTCCTCACCTGTGTATTGTTGATAATTAGAAAAGTTGATGGTAATGGTTTGCACCAGTGAAACAAAGATTCCACTCTCTAACGCCTATGAGATAGAGAGGGGAGAGAGACTGAGAGAAAGACACAAACTGAGAAAGGCAGACAGCCATTTTCTTTCCTCATTCTAAAATGATTTTTTTTTTAAGTTGAATTTTGAAAGCAAACAAAGCCTCTTTGAAGGCAACAGGAATAGAGAGTCGAAGGGGAAGGGAAATTGGCTGATGGTTAGGGCTCCTGATCCTCCTTCACCCGCTCTAGAGGAGAGGGAATGGATGAAGGGTTAAGAGTTAGTTGAGTGCCATTGGAGCAAGGGATAGTGTAAGATAAATGGGTTGATCGGGTAGTTCAAAGGGGAAGAAGTGGGGTAGAAGTTGGGAAGGATCGTTGTAAGGAAGGGGAAAGGGGGGACACAATCAGAGCAGGGGGGCAGTTGAGAGGAAAATAAGTGGTAGATTGAGATAGACAGACAGAAAGGCACCGACAGTTTCTTGTCTCATTGTCTTTAGATATTTTTTTAAAAGCAAATTGAATTTTGAACCAAACAAACCCACTTTGGGGGAAATAGATAGGGAGAGAGAGTAGAAGAGGGAGGGGAGCATGGAAACTGACATTTCTGGCATCTTGCAACCTGCATTTACGGAGAGCGAGTGGGAGGGGAGCCAGTGGATGGAGGGTTAATGGTGCAGTGAGTGACAACGGTGCAAGGTGGTGGGGAGAATACAGGTGTGAGTGGGTACTTCAAAGGTGACCAGATGGGGGAGTTAGGGATGGCAAGAAGGGGAGGAGGTAGTCTGAACATGAAGGGTTGTGGAACCCCATGTGAGCAAGGGAGTGGGGGGAGAGCATGAGTGATTGAAGGAAGGGAGCTGCTCAAGGCCACAATTTTCCTGCAACCCCCCCCCCCCAAGCCCAAATGCAGCCTTCAGCTGCTGGTGGCTCCTTTCAGTACCACACCTTGCCATACCACCCAGCTGAATGGAAATAAGAAACAAAAACGAGAGCAAAGCAAAACAGGGCAGAGAGAGAAGCAAAAAGAGTAAGAAAAGAGAGATGTGCAGAAGCGGGGGGGGCAGAGAGAAACAGCAGCACAAAAACATCAGAGAAAATTAAGGATGACATATTCTCCGACTTACCGTGGGCAACACCAGGGGAAATCGACAAGTATATTAAAAATGTTGCACTTTCTCTCAAATTTCCAATGTCATGATTTTAAGTAACTTCTTATAGCCAGCATTGACAATGGAAAATGTTTATGTAAACATTTAGTCTAGTGATCATTTAAAATTTTGATTGATTTTTTTTAGTTAACCCATAATTTTAATTAAGCAACAGGACAGGAAATTTAGTGCTAAAAATTTGAATTGTCAGATATTTGACTTAAGCAACTCTGAATTATAAGTATATCATAATGGCAATTTTGCTATGTGAACACTTGCCTGTCACAGTGTAACTGTGCTTCCTGCTAGTGATTTCACCAGCCTCCCCCATCCATCACCAAACTGTTGAGCCTATTCTGGTTGGCTGCCTAAATTTCTACGCCTGCTTGCCAACGTTTTCGTCCTGTAAATTTTGTTTTGTTTTATTTCCTGACCCTATTTCCTTAGCTGCACACCTTCTCTTCCTTCCTGATCCCAAGCCGCAGGTGACGTAGCATAAAACAGGGAAAGGCATGCATGTTGAGAGGTGGTGAGACATGGCCATGTCAGACCAGGGGAGACATTGATGGGTGCCCTTCCCAGTCCCGCCTCTGTTGGCCACTGATGTTCTCCACCCCAAGCTTTGGCCCTGTTGTCCGTTCCAAGCCAGCGGCTTTGCAAGCCCTGCTCCTTTTAATGTCTCTTTTGGCCTTCTCAGGCAAGGAAGGCAGGTATACATGGGGGATTGAAAGACAGAACCGCAAATGGACAGAGATATAGAGATAAGCAGAACACATAAGGGAGAGAGAGAGAGAGAGACTGTGACAGACATGGGGCAAGAGAGAGAGAGAAATGGGACAAATGGAGAGGGGGTAGTGAGAGCATAACAGATGAGGACAGAGAGATCATGGAGAGAGATGCTGGGGAGACATGAGAGCAGACAGTGCCGTAAGCAGCGGGAGACATGGCATTAGAGATAAACAGGGAAATGCATGCAAGTTGAGTGACGGTAAGACATGGCCATGTCAGATCAGGGGAGACACTGATGAGCGGAAGTGATCGCACAGAGAGATACGAAGAGACAACAACTTGCATTAATATAGCGTCATTGATGTAAACAAAACATCTCGAGATGCTTCACAGAGGCGGAAGGAAATCGGGTGCTGAGCCAAAGAAGGAGACATTAGGAGGGATGACCAAAAGCTTTTGCAACAGATGGGTTTTAAGGAGGGTCTTATAGGAGGACAGGAAGGTGGAGGGAGTTCTAGAAAGTGGAACTAAGGCAGATGACCGCACGGCTGCCAATAGTGGGTCACGGAGGGGAGGGACATACAAGTGGCCCAAGTTCGGGTTGGGGTCTTGGGGCTATAGGAATTTACAGAGATAGTGAGACGGGAGACCGTGGAGGGTTTTTAGCGCAGGGATGAGAATTTCAAATTTGAGGCATTGGGAGACTGGGAAACAATGTAGGTCAGTGAGGATGAGTGTGATGGGTGAGGATGACATGGTGTGGGATCGGATGCAGGCAGCAGAGTTTTAAATGAGATGACGTTTACAGATGCCGTAGGGGGATGGGAGGCCAGCCAGGAGAGTAATGGAGTTTGGAGGAAACAAAAGCATGTATCAGTTTCAGCGCAGATGGGCTCAAGTAGGAGTGGAGGTAGGTGATGTTTTGAGGTGGAAGTAGATGGTCTTTGTGATGGAGAGGATACGTGGTTGGAAGCTCAGGACTGGATCGAACAGGACATCGAGACTGCAAACGTTCTAGTTCAGCCTGTGATAGTAGCCAGGGAGAAAGAACAAAGTTGCATTTATATAGCTCCTTTCAGGATGTCCCAAAGCGCTTTACAGCCAACTGTAAGTACTTTTGAAGTGTAGTCACTTGTAATGTAAGAAATGCGGCAGCCAATTTGCAAACAGTAAGGTCCCACAAACAGCAAGGAAATAAATGACCAGATCGTTGGTTAGGTGTTGGTTGAGGAGAGTCACTGGTGAGAGTACAAAGACACTGGCTTCAGTCTTCACCACATTTAGCTGGAGAAAGTTACGTGTCATCCAAGACTGGATGTCAGACACACAGTCTTGGCAGTGCAGAGGCAGTGGAGGGTTCGAGAGATGTAGGGAAGATACTGCAAGGCAAAGAAAGTGGGAGGCCACAGAGGAAAAGACATAGACCAGCAACATTAACATTAACACCATCTCACAAAAAGCAGACAGATGGTGCTAATAGATCATGGGAGAAACAGATGGAATCAGCAGACCATAAACAGTTGTGCAAGAGGACCGAGAGATATTGGATCAAAGAGAGAGATGAGAGAGCACGCAGATTATTGGAGGGAGAAGATCACGTGGATATATCAAATACAGAGAGATTGGGGGCGATATTACACCACTTGCAAGCAGTAGGAGATGTCAGCACTGTGCAGATGTTATCAATAAGACTGCAAATCATGTATCAAACTGGAGACTTTAGTCTGTAAATAGAGTGTGAATCTCTAGGATGGTTGCCATTCAGGAACCAAAAAAAGGAAACCTTTTATGGTTTGTGACATGCAGATGCATCAAGGCATATCCTTCCTTTTGTTCCGTGGCTCGATGGATGTTGGGATCTTTGGTTTTTAAACACACATAGCAATGTGTCTGTGCAGATGTTGGGCTTTGCAAGCTATTTGCAGGTTGTTGAGATCAGTTTGCTGGTAAACAGGCATGGAACAGAGTGACCTTGTTGCCGTTACACCAAGTAGTGTGTGCATTTAGCGTCTGGATTAAACTGCCCCACCCTGTACAGACTGCTAGCGGGAGGATAACTGGCATTTCAGCTCCTTAAACCAGAGTGTTCTCTTTTGTGTCTTTAAAGTTTCATTTGTTCTCAAGATGCTTAATGGGGAAGATCTAACAGATAGGCTTGACTCATCCATCTGCCCAATAAAAATGAAAGTACATCACTATTAATACTTTGTACAGTCAGAGTGCACTTAGGAAAGCTAGTGCTGGTCCAGTGAAAGATTTATTGCTGGTCATACAGTGCCTTCAGCATTAGAGGCCATAAGCTCTGGTACTCGCTCCCTAAACCTCTCCACCACTCTCGCTCTCCTCCTTTAAGACCCTCCTTAAAACCTACCGTTTTAACAATCCTAATATCTCCTTCTTTGGCTGGGTGTCAATTTATGTCTGATTACACTCCTGTGAAGCACCTTGGGGGATGTTTTCCTCCGTTAAAGGAGCTATATAAATGCAAGTTTGTTGTTGTTGGTCCCGACAGCTGTCCAGGTTTGGCACATTTCACTTGCTAGAGTCTGATAATATCTGGATGATTGAATATAGTTTGGACATCAGCAATACTGAACTAACTTGGTCATTGTTGATCTCCCTGTGCTCCAGAGGGGAATTTGCATAATGTCTTTGTTCTTTTGTATATCTGCAAACCATTATTAGCATTTTAATCATTTTAAAAGTCTTTTAGCTGACCGGAGTGAAGCTTGATACACTGTTGGCTTCATCACTTTGCCATTTGGCTTCAAACAGGAACCAGTCCAAGTGACCTTTTGTGTGACTGTTCCTGCCATTTTGCCTCTCAGTTGCCCCTTATAACTTGGGCCATCGCAAAATTTATATCAAATGTAACTTCTAGACTTCACTAGCAATTCTTTCTAATTATGGTGAAATTCAAAGCGGTCTACCGCCATCATATTGGCTTTTAGTTTAGAAAAATTATCACAGGTTTGCAGCAAATGCACTTTTGGCGAGTCTGGCTATTGGGGTAATTTACAAAAGTAACGGTAGCCCACGGAAATTCAGCAGGAGCCGTTTCCAGCGATAGCCTCGGTATTTTGTTAAATGACTGAAGTGGGTGGCGTGTCATCCCTAATTAGAACTGGTGGGTCGTCAACATCTGCATGTGCCATGACATTGAATGCAAATTGTGAAATAATGGGTATTATTTTCTCTTGCCCCACCCGCCCGCTTTTTCTTCCCTGTCACGAGAGGTTATGTCTGCAGAGGCCAGCAGTCCATGATGTGGATACTGGTTTTATACCTACAAAGTGCTGAGAAATGTTGTCTCTATTCTATTCTATTCTATTCACGCTTTTGGAATAATTAAAATCCTTCCCTATTAATTGTTAGTGCGGGTACTCTGTTCCTGTGCAGTCTGACACAATCGAGCAACATGGTTCTACGCGAGTCAGTGCTGTGATTCAAGTGGCCCCATGAGACATCAAATAGAGCTGATAGTAAAGGCAAGGTCATGGTACAAGCCAAGGATACTTGCTGGCTGTCAGTGACACACAAAACAGTCATCGGGTCTGGGCATTCAGATGGTGAAAATAAACTGTTCTTGCGGTGTAGGATATCCTATATGAACACCAACATTGGATTATCACTTTAAATTCACTGACAGTTATCCAGTATCTTTTTTTATTTGTTCTGGTGGAGTGGGCAACACTGATGAGGCATTCCCTCGGTGCCCTGAGGGCATTAGGATTCAACCACACAGGTGGAGTTACATGTACATTAGACCAAGTAGGGCAGCAGGTTCCCTTTTCTTTCCTGAAGGATATCAGAGAGTTGGTTTTTTTTAAACAATCCTTTCATGGTTATTTTCCAATGCTAGCCCACATTAACAGATTTTTGGAATTCAGTTTCATTACCTGCCGTGGTGGGATTTGAACTCATGATGAACTCATTTGAACAGTGTCAGCTGTGGCTCAGTGTGTAGCACACTCGCCTTCTGAGTCAGAATGGGTTGTGGGTTCAAGTCCCACTCCAGGGACTTGAGTACATAAAGCTTGGCTGACACTCCAGTGCAGTGCTGAGGGAGTGCCGCACTGTCGGAGGTGCCGTCTTTTGGATGAGACGTTAAACCGAGGCCCTGTTTGCTCTCTCAGGGGGATGTAAAAGATCCCATGGCTCTATTTCAAAGAAGAGCAGGGGAGTTATCGCCAGTGTCCTGGCCAATATTTATCCCTCAATCAGCATAACAAAAAACATTATCTGGTCATTAGCACATTGCTGTTTGTGGGAGCTTGCTGTGTGCAAATTGGCTGCCGTGTTTCCCACATTACAACAGTGACTACACTTCAAAAAGTATTTCATTGGCTGTAAAGCGCTTTGAGATGTCCGGTCTATATAAATGCAAGTCTTTCTTTCTTTAAGATTGCTAGTCCAGTACCCTAGCCAATAGGCTATCATACCTGTCATAATGCAGAGGGCATTTTCTTTCTCTTCAATTTCGCTTTCTCTCAAGATGATGGTGACTCATGCTAGGTTACGGTTCCATAGTCACCAGCAGCCCTCGAGTGCCTTGTCCAAGTGGCTATCCGTCATGTTATCAGCCTCGACGGTGAGCATGGGCACACTGCTCGACTTCCAGGAGCACCCTGGGCAAGCCTGATCCTGTCCGCACCCATTGTCCACAGATGCATCCATTTTCCAGTAGGGGTCACTAGATAGTGACCAACAGCAGGAACCCTGGCTGAATTCTGCCCCTGCTAGTCAGTTACAGAAAAATATCACCATCCAGGAAATCTTCTACTCTAATGAAACCTGGAGATAAAAGTTTTATTGTCTCTTTTTTATTATTAAATTCTAATGTGCATATACGTGATCAAGTGGCACATTCGATTCGTAATTTGTTCAGGAAAATTGAGACGTGCTCTAACAGGAGCTTTTTGTTTCCAGTTGAACCTGAGGTTATTTAGAGATTCATCACCTTTTGATTTGACAACTGCATGACTTAGAAAGATTTATAAATGAAATGGTTGAAGCAGCCGACCAACCTCCCGGAATTAAAGGCAATGCAAGCTACAGGAGAGCACGGGGGATTCGTGTGTGTAATCCATCAGAACTCGGGCAGATCTAAAAAGGCTTATTGCATTTGTAATAGGAAAGAATCAAAATAAAGAGTTATCGGACATCGTCTAGTTGAGGCATAGAATCATAGAAGATAGGAGCAGGAGTAGGCCATTCAGCCCCTCTAGCCTGCTCCGCCATTCAATGCGATCATGGCTGATCATCCAAACTCAGTACCCTGTCCCTGCTTTCTCCCCATATCCCTTGATCCCTTTAGCCTTAAGAAATATATCCAACTCCTCCTTGAATCTATTTAATGAATTGGCCTCTACTGCCTTCTGTGGCAGAGAATCCCACAGGTTCACCACTCTCTGGGTGAAGAAATTCCTCCTCATTTCTGTCCTAAATGGCTTGCCCCTTATCCTTAGACTGTGACCCCTGGTTCTGGACTCCCATCAGGATATATATAAAAAAGCGCACACAGTATTGTGTGCATGAACACAATAAAGGAAAACATCTGTAGCGTCTCCTCTGTTAACCTTCCAGTAGAAATACCATTCTTAGTTGGGATGGTCCATCTCTCAGATTCTTCTTTGGATGTTGCAACATCAAAGGGGAACAGTTTACCCTTTCAGCCCCAGATGACTCAGTTTGACATTGGCAGCTTCAACCTCTTGAGTGTCTACCCTGCCACCACCCCCACCCCACCCCCCCGCCCCCTGCTTTCTCCCAGAGAGTCCCAAAACTTGTGTTTTGCTTACAGGAGCGTCATCATTCTTTTCTTCACCAGAATTATGCAGTACTGAAATCCCATTTTATCCTAAGCTTTACTTCTTTCCCCTTTACATTTTTGTCGCGCCCCACGTACTCTAGACCTTTCCTTGCACTTTGGGCTGCGCAGAGGAGGGGGTTCATTATTTGTGCAGCTTTTGCCGTTACCTGATGCAAGTATATATATATTTTTTTAAAAAGTGAATGTATGTTGGGAGGAGGGCTCACAACAGTATTGGCCTCCAGAGTTTATGCCCAAGCCTTCCACACAAGGTAAGAATCAACGCAGACCTCTGCTGCTTCCTCCAGTGCCACTTTGTCTTCTGTAAATAGTGCTGAGGTGGGAACCACACCGATTTCCATTTGATGCAGTGCATACTTGTTGAATTATACCCTAACAAGGGCGTAACTTGTATAAATTAATGTAGAGATCTCATGGCCTTGCTCACAGTTAATGCTCTCACTCCCTGATCTTTGTATGTCTCCTGTCCTGTCGCCTGACCTCTCTTTCTCTACCTATCAATCTGTTTGTCTCTTTCACCCAGTGTCTGTTTTCCACAATGTCTATCTTTCTGATATCGCTCCACTTTGAGGTCTCTCTCTCTCTTTGTCCCTCTGCCAGTCTCCCTGATCTTCTGTCCCCTAATTTTTCGTCTATCTTACTGATGTCTCCCCCTTTTGATCCCTCAACTGATCTGTCGTTATGTTCCTTCCTCTCCCTCTATCTCTCCATGCTTCATTGTATCTTTGTCCCCTAGACCTCTCTCTGATGTCTCCTCCCACCCCATCATCCCCAATCACACGTTGGCACCCAATCTGATCCCCTCTTTCTTTCGGTATCATCCAGAGCTCTCTCGCTCTACCCCAATCGGTGTTGGAAGCTGTAGTGTAAATGGCAGTTGCAGGGTAGCATACGAATGGATGAAATTGGCCAGATGTGGGAGTGGAGCTGGTTCATATTTTTTAATTGGGCCGCAACGGAAAAAGCTGGCAATGAGGCAGGATGCATTCTTTTAAAAAAAGAAAGACTTGCATTTATATAGCGCCTTTCACGACCACCAGACGTCCCAAAGCGCTTTACAGCCAATGAAGTACTTTTTGAAGTGTAGTCACTGTTGTAATGTGGGAAACGCGGCAGCCAGTTTGCGCACAGCAAGCTCCCACAAACAGCAATGTGATAATGACCAGATAATCTGTTTTTTAGCGATGTTGATTGAGGGATAAATATTGGCCAGGGCACCGGGGATAACTCCCCTGCTCTTCTTCGAAATAGTGCCATGGGAACTTTTACGTCCACCTGAGAGAGCAGCCAGGGCCTCGGTTTAACGTCTCATCCAAAAGACTGTACCTCCAGCAGTGCAGTGCTCCCTCAATACTGCACTGGAGTGTCAACCTGGATTTTTGTGCTCAGTCCCTGTTCTTTTGGATTAAATGGGCTGCCTGTGGAAAGGTTCCCAGAGCGGGAAAAGACTTCTGGTCAGCAAGGGAAAAGGGCATTTGGGGCCGTTAAATCAGGAAGCAGGACAGGAGTGGAAGATTTTGGGTGGTCAAATGGGGAGGTGAAGTGGGGAGGGAAAGACTTTCGGGCTGGCAAATCAAAGCACATGGGGTCAGTTGCCATGGTGGCAGTTTTCATGAAGTGGGATCACATTTTTAGAATCATAGAAGTTTACGGCACAGAAGGCGGCCATTCGGCCCATTGTGTCTGTGCCGACCGAAAAAGAGCTATCCAGCCTAATCCCACTTTCCAGCTCTTGGTCCATAGCCTTGCAAGTTCCGGCACTTCAAGTGTATATCCAAGTACATTTTAAATGTGATGATTAGAGGGGAGTTGATGCGAAAAATTTCTCCTCAACTCCCCTCTAATCCTTCTACCAATTACTTCAAATCTATGCCCCCTGGTTAATGACCTTGACCTGGTTATTGGTTTTTTTTATGAGGCAGAGTAAAATGTTGAAAATAAACTAAGTATATAGAAAACTGAAAAATACCCTGAAGTTGTTGGGAGTGAGTAGACGGGCCTGTAGTGAAGACAGCTGGGAGATGGACCAGGGTAGCAGCGCCACTTAGTGTTGCAAGGACTGAAAGGTAAGTATAATGGTTAAGTATGGATAGTTTCGCTTGTTACAGTGTTATTTATAGCATTACACAGGACAGGCATTACTCAGGCGTGAAAAATGTCATACGAGGCATGACTAAACCGTGGCACAGGAAGTTCACAGCACATCACAAGACTTTTGTTAAAATCTATGTGTAGAGGTATTCAGCAATTATGTAACATTTAGATTTTTTTTTCTTCCTCAGAATTGGGAGATAGTTGTCCTTGGGAAGCTGAAGTGGGATCTCTCAGCCATAACTCCAAATGATTTTATTGAACATATCCTGGGGAAGCTGGCTTTTCCAGTGGACAAGCTGGAACTTATTAAGAAACACACTCAAACATTCATCGCCATGTGTGCCACAGGTACTTTGTTGTTTGACCTTCTGGTTTTACAGAAATAAAGGAAATTCATTTTATAAATGCTGCGATTGACTTGCTAGTTCTTCTCATTTAAGACCAGACCCAATTAATCTCTCGGGGCGGATATTTCCATGTGTGCTATGTGTAATAAAATTGTACGTCCATTCTTTGCAAAATGATTTTGTTGCACATTCTGAAACCGAATAATAGAGGAATGGTATTTCCAAAAGCTGATATAATCACAACTCCCTGTTGTTCTTTTGGCTGTAGCTGTTACTATCCTGGGAAGATGTACACTACATTGGGAGTGATGCTATCACTGGTAAAGATTTCCGTTCCCCTTCCCCTTCCTGGTCTTTGTGTACAAGTGCTAAAAAGATACTGGCAGGAGCAAAGCTACTGTCTCATTGCCAGATTTTCCTTAATTTGGTTTTGGGTTTAATTCATGGAAGATGCAAGGACAAATGAAAGTTCCTTGCCTCCCTGCCGCAACACAAAAACCCTATTCTCTTGGTTACTCTAAACGCTGCACTGCCTGGGGGCCACACGCTGTTCAGCAATTGAGGGGGATGAGCAGTCAACCTGCTGCCAGCCCTCTGTGAAATCCCACTTTGTTATCAGCCTCTCGGAAGTGTAAAAATGGCTCCGAGTGACTCAGTCATTTCCCTTCTATACAGCAAGTGCCTGGCCTCTGTAATGAACCCTGTTTCCTTCCTACTAATGGTGCAGCTGAAATTGGAAATTTTACCGTATGGTGCTTGTGACATCTTGCCCTGCTGTGTCACACTACATGGAGGGGCTGCCCATCTAGGAGCTTGTGGGAGCAATCCTGGGCCTCCAATTACAAATGTTATTTGACAGAAAGTTTAAAAATTAATTAATTTTGTTGTAGAGCCAGTCAGTATGGAATAACACCCTTCCAAATCAAAGACAGAGGTTTAGTCCACCATTTTTTTAAAACATTTCCTGTTTGCCTGTGTCTCTCCTCCAGTAAAGGGAATGAACCAGTTTGCCTTGCAGATGTCTTTAAGAATGAGGTTAGCAAGCTGTTAGTGGAGTGGTGCAGGAAACATGGTGGACCCCAAAGCCAGTTTGTCATCACAAGCCAGACTGGGGCAGGCAAAGCCTGTGTTTGGATGGTGGCCATTCAATTTGGATTTCAGGAATCGGCGCTTGAAGCGTAGTAACTACTGAACCACAACCTTTCCAGCCTAGCTCACTTGACCCTTACCTCGTGAGTCAGATAATTGTGAGTTTAAGCCCCAGGGCAGGAGTTGAGCACACAATCTGGACTAACACTGCAGTGTAGTACTCAAAGACGCTGTACCTTCAAAGGTGCTGTTTGTAAGACAGACATTAAACCAAGAACTTGTCTTCCTTTTCCAGTGGTTCTGATGGATCTTAAATATCCTATGGCAGTGTTCAAAGAGCGAGGAGTTGTCTGTGTTCTGGCCAAAACCACCAAAAAACAAGAGTAACTAATCATTCATCTCATCTTTGTCTGTGAAATCTTGCTATGCACACAATGTTGTGATTTAATGCATTTGAATATATGCAAATTAACTTTGTGGAATAACTGTTACAGGCCTCTGATCAGATTATCCTATTCTGTTGATTCAGGTTTTGAAAGCCCTGCAATGACCTTTTTTTGCGTATCTGTTTCAGATTTTAATTTTGCCATGTATCCACCTTCAATGATAGCAACAGGAAGCATAGCAGCAGCAATCCGTGGACTTGGCATTTCATGCCGTTCCCTTTCAGACGAGTCTTTGACAGAGCTGCTGGCCAAGATCACCTGCACAGAACTGGTGAGTTTGGAACACAGCATCTAAGAGACCGGATAAAAGATCCGGAACTAATTCATTAATAGACCACCTCGTTCCTCGTAGACCTACGAGCTAAACCAGGAAAGCAGGGGGGAAGTAACTTGTCTACAATCAGCCATACTTTCCTTCTTTGTAAAAAAAAAACACTTTCTTTTTCACTTTTCTCTCCTCTCCTTTCAAGTTGGAATGTAATCCAGATAGTAGCTTACCAACCTCTGTCGCAACTGCGTCAGTGAAGTTGCAACCTAAAATCCAAACCTGCTAGTCACTTGGTGAGATGAGGTTTGTAAGTATTTGAACTGGATCAGTGGTAGCCTTTGAACCCGCTGTACAGTGTCCTTGACTCATCTCTGGAACACTAGCTGAGCCACTGTTTGCTGGAACATCTCATCTTGAGAGTAACCAATTAACCACTTTTTATGTCAGTTGGGTCTCATTGGCGTATATAAACGGAGTCCACAGCAATCAGCGACTCTGAAGTTATATTTTGCGCTCCATTTATGACTCTCTTATTGATGGTAAATTTACATGCTGACTGGTGATCTTAGGAGGCAGGTATAGTAGCATCTGGAAAAACTATACGTTCAGTGTAACACTGTACTGGATTGAGGAGGGACATTTTTAATTCGTTGGGAAGCAAGGTTTTTAATGAACAGAAAAGGGAAATTACAGAGCAAAATTAATTTCAGCATTGATATTAATCACCATTATTACTCTCCTTAAAACCTACCTCTTCAACCAAGCCTTTTGCCACCTGTCCTAATATTTCCTTATGTGGCTCGGTGTCGAAATTTGTTTGATAATGTTCCTATGAAGCGCCTTAGGATGTTTTACTATGTTAAAGGTGCTATATAAATGCAGTTTGTTGTTATAAGGTGATATTTTGATGTTTGATCTATAACAGTTCATCTGCGGGAGGTGAGGGGGGGGGAGAGAGCCTTTCATTGTAATGAAACCTTGTGATACATCATCAATACTTGAAATAATGATTGATGCAGCATCAAGGTGAATAAAGGGTGTTTTTGATCTGTGATTTATAAATGTATCATTTCAGCATCTCCTGAAAGAACAAGTTGAAGTTTATTTTTCCTCTTGCAAGACAAACAAGTTTGGGTCACTTGGGAGTTCCTGTGTTGGAGCCTGAATAGAAAGAGTGTGGTGTACATCCACTAGATGCATTGAGAGCTAGAAATAGAGGAATCTCATGATGACAATAAAACAATTGGTAGTCAAGAGCTGGAATGCAAAATATACGGCTCAAACAGGAAAACTATCTTCGGTAACCAAGATAGCAGGCTTGTCAGCTGCTTGTTGTTAGAAACCTGGCCAGAGTAATCTGCATTTTTTTAAGCTTTATCTTTCACCAGTTGCATTTTAAAAGTCAAGGATAAATTCTCCAGAATTTTCCATTCTTAACACCTTGTATTTTTCCTGTTTTGAGAGATTTTGAAATATTGAGATCCAAAATAGTATGCGACATCTTTTCAAGTTTTAGTGAATACAGCTTTAGATGACAGAATGCTGCGGGACAATGAGGATGCGCCTGATTCCCCACAGGGAGTTCTTGATCTCAACAACAACTTGCATTTAGCGTCTTTAACGTAGCCGAACGACCCATAGCGTGTTATCTTAACAAATTTTGACACCAAGCCACATCAGGAAATATTTGGACAAGCTTGGTCAAACAGGTAGGTTTAAGGAGCGTCCTAAAGGAGGAGAGAGCAGCGGAGAGGCTTAGGGAGGGAATTCCAGAGCTTGGGGCCGAGGCAGCTGAAGGCACGGCCGCCAATAGTGGAGCGATGAAAATCGGGGATGCGCAAGAGGCCAGAATTGGAGAAGCGCAGAGGTCTCTGAGGGTTGTAGGGCTGAAGGAGATTAGAGATAGGGAGGGGGCGAGACCATGGAGGAATTTGAAAACAAGGATGAGGATTTTGAAATCGAGGCGTTGCCGGACCAGGAGCCACTGTAGGTCAGCGAGCTCAGGGGTGATGGGTGAACGGGACTTGGTGCAAGTTAGGATACGGGCAGCAGAGATTGTGCCCTTAAATGGTCTTTTTTTGTTGACCATGTTGGGCATAAACACAATTAATGCATGCTCACCTTTCTGTTGACTAGCTTGTTGGAACCTTGGGTTTATTATTTCCAATGAAGATCGTGGTTGTCCTAGTGCACAGTGGCATTTGGCTAGAGCCTACGCTACCTAGAATTCACCGTCAATCCCTTGGTATAATCTGGTATCACTGCCGATTGCAGAGGTTGCAATTTTTGTCTGTGAGCAACCTGGTTCTTAGTACACCTGTGTGAGACTAGCCTGAAAGCAAAGCCTGGTAGGGTTAAACATTAAAAGCTGAACTTTTGAATGTAAGAAGAGTAAATCTCAGGCGGTGCAACGAAGGTTCACTAGATTGATTCCTGGGATGAGAGGGTTGTCCTATGATGAGAGATTGTGTAGAATGGGCCAATACTCTCTGGAGTTTAGAAGAATGGGAGGTGACCTCATTGAAACATGCAGGATTCTGAAGGGGATTGACAGGGTAGATGCGGAGAGGTTGTTTCCCCTGGCTGGTGTGTCTAGAACTAGGGGGCATGATCTCAGGATAAGGGGTCGGCCATTTAAGACCGAGATGAGGAGGAATTTCTTCACTCAGAGGGTTGTGAATCTTTGAAATTCGTTGCCCCAGAAGGCTGTGAATGCTGAGTCTTCGAGTATATTCAAGGCTGAGATAGATAGATTTTTGGACACGAGAGGAATCAAGGGATATGGGGATCGGGCGGGAAAGTGGAGTTGAGGTCGAAGATCAGCCATGATCTTATTGAATGGCGGAGCAGGCTTGAGGGGCCGTATGGCCTACTGCTGCTCCCAATTCTTATGTTCGTATGTGTTGGGTGATATTTGTACTCGCGCTCTCTCGACATAAAAACACCAAGTATGAAATGAAAGTTAAAAATATCGAAACTGTTCATTGCAACACATCGTGTGTAATTTTTTTACTGTCATGGACTCTCCCGAAGCTTTTGAGAGATGTGAAGATCAACTGTAAAACTTCCAAGAAAACTCTAAATTTTCAACCTGACTCCAAGATAATAGAGCACAAGTTCCAGGATATCAGTATAACATTGTTATTCAACCCTGACCAATTGCATTCCACAGATAATGTCCCCTTTGCCCCATCAGCAATGTAAACATGATAGCCCATCCAGTATTTTCTTGTCTATCACAACATTTATCCCATTCAGGTCCAATCTGACTTTAACCACATACTTGTCCCGCTCTATTGTAAAGTTAATTGATAGAATATTTTCCATTTTGATGGGAGTCTATTCTATAGCCAATGAAATGTAGTCACTGTTGTAATATAGAAATGCGGCAGCCAAAATGCGCATGGCAAAGTCCCACAAACAACAATGTGATAATAACCAGAAGTTTTTTTAGTGATGTTGGTTGAGGGATAAATATTGGCCATTGCTCTTCTTTGAAGAGTGCCATGGGAACTTTTACTTGAGAGGGCAAATAAAGCCTCAGTTTAACATCTCATCCAAAAGACGGCACCTCCAACTGTGCAGCACTCCCTCAGTACTGCAGTGGAATGTCAGTCTAGGTTTTGTGCTCAAGTCTCTGGAGTGGGACTTGAACCCACAACCTTCTGACTCAGAGACGAGAGTGCTACCCACTGAGCCATGGCTGACACAGTTGTTGCGGACACTGCATCATCCTGCTGTTTTGGGGCCAGGACCTTTAATGTTTACGCAAATGCATACTCCAATGATGACCTGAAATGTAGCACTGATGAGTGTTTCAGGTAATTCAACAACTGAGAGTCTGAAAGTGAGTTCCCTTAATATTCTGGAGTGCTGCAATGAAACTTCTTTTAAAGGGGTGGCGTTGCCATGTTTGAGTCTTTTCACAAGGTCTCTGTTCCTAAAACACCTGCTCCAGAAACTGTGTAGTGCTGTGGGTGAACAAATACACTACAGATCATAAATAAAAACAGAAAATGCTGGAAATACTTAGCAGGTCAGGCAGCATCTGTAGAGAGGGAAACAGAGTCAACGTTTCAGGTCGATGACCCTTCGTCAGAACTGCTACAGATCATCATGTTTTCAGTGCTGTTGGGGCATTATCAGTGGAATGTAACTGGTCAGGGTTGAAAGCCATCATTGCAGCAGATGCTTTGCCTTTTGGAGCATCAACTTTTGCAATGGAAGTTCTTGACAACTTCAAAACAAATTATACATTTTTGAAATGCCAGATGTGTTTTGTCCTTTCCCTGCTCTCCTGGGCTGGCTGATTCATGTTGGACACAGTTCCATAGGTGTTGGCCCTTTGATGCCTCACCCACACATGATCCTCGAGCGTTTGTAAACTAGTCAACTATGGAGGGTATCGCAGCTGACCCTGATCGCATCCTTACTTGAAGCGTACGTGCATTATTCAGCATGGAACACTGGATAGCAATCCTCAACCTTGGCTGATTCCTACCCCCTCCTCTCCACACCCCTCCCCTCTCTTCCGCAGAAACCCCAGAGGCTTTGAGGCCAATTCTTGCTTCCCGCCGAACTCGACACAGACTGGAGATTAAATCGGGGAGCCTGTCTGGTCTGCATCACACTGAGTGGCTCAGCATTACTCGCGAGCGGTGCATTTACCCACTAGGCCATTAGGGGAGGGATGTACCGGATATATCCAGCTATTCAAGCACCCTCCTCTGCGGCGTGCTTTAGAAATCAGATTACCACAGCAACAATTCCCCTATTTAAAGCCGAATCTGGGTGATGGCTCATGCAAATTAGGATAAAGAGGAGGTCACTGTTGGCCCGTTGAGGATGATGCGTTGCTCTGTTGCATAAAAAGCATCGGGCCTCCAATTCGAGTGGGGAGTTTGTACGCAAGTAACTCCCTTCAGTGCGGGAACCAGCGAGTATATACTCATCCCACTCTCCTGGAGATATATATATATTTTGTACTGAACCCTTCTGAAGGTGATTTTTCACATGTCCTTAAACTGGTTGCTTTTATTGCTTTCCCCTTTGTGAATTTTTTTTTAACAGAAGTGGAGGGGGGGTTGGATTGGAAAGAAATAAGAAATAGCCAAGCTGTTAGCTGGATAGGCTGCTCAGAGTCTAGTTTCCTGCCTCTCCTTTGATCCTGGTAATTGGAACCAATTATGGTGCGACCGGCCCCAAAGGCCCTTGTTCTGCTATTCATTCTCCAGCAGAAAGACTGGGATGAGTTTACTGCAGTGTATTATTCTCGCTCTTTGATCTTGCTTTCTGTCAAGCACTCAATACTACAGCTCTGCAGCAGTGTTACCTGCACTCCAGCTGGCTTTATTTTTTTTTTCCAAAAAAGTTGTTGTTCCCTTCGGTTTTCAACTGCTTTCCTCTTCGACAGCTGTTGAAGATAAAAAAAAAAAGGCTGCTCTTTGAGGGCTGTGCCTCAGCATTGTGGACTGGAAATGCTGGAGCGAGTGGTGTATAATAGATGGCAATAGGTGAAAGGAATCTGACTACTTCTAAAGTTACTACAACTGCATAGATGCAGACAAAACCAACAGCTTAGGTATTTGTACACTGCCTTGTGGGGCAGACTGGTTGGTTGAAAGAGAACAGATGGGAGGCTGCATTCATTTCTTTAGTGGAGCCCAGTATCTGACGGAAAATACCAGACGATTCACTACTATGGCTTTTTCTTTTCCCCAGCACAAAAGACATACGAAGATTAAAACATATTACTGTAACAGGACTTCGGTGTACGCTGTTGTACTGTCCCTGAATTAATAAGATCTGGCAAAAGAAAGCAAGACTTGCATTTCTATAGCGCCTTTCACGACCACCCGTCGTCCCAAAGCGCTTTACAGCCCATGAAGTACTTTTTAAAGTGTAGTCACTGTTGTAATGTGGGCAACGCGGCAGCCATCTTGCGCGCAGCAAGCTTCCACAAACAGCAGTGTGATAATGACCAGATAACCTGTTTTAGTGATGTCGATTTGAGGGATAAATATTGGCCCAGGACACCGGGGATGACTCTTCTTCGAAATAGCGGCCGGAGGATCTTTTACGTCACCCGAGAGGGCAGACGGCGCCTCGGTTTAACGTCCCGATCCGAAAGACGGATGAGACGGTATACCGATGGAGGGCGTGAATTTGTTCTGTATTGAAAGTCTGCTTCATGCTTTGCATTTTGTTTTTTGAATCATTTACAAGCAGCATTTTAGTTATAATAAAAAGTGCTTTTTTTTAAAAAAAAAGACAAAAGGCAAATTTCCTGTTTTAGTGAATAAGTGGTGAGGCTCTGGACTCTAACACTTAACTCTGTTGTATAACAATTAGGATCGATGGGTGCAATCACCAATGTTTCCATTGGTGCGGGAGGTGAGAATTCTTGGTAATGACATAGTGGAGCTACTATTTTAGTTCACCACTTCCTCTGCAATTTGAACCTCGAAGCATTTATTTTAAATTCCTAGTAAGAATAGACTGCCCTCATTTTTTTTTTCAATTGTCGTACTTGTGAGGTAAAGTACTGTTGACTTTTGTCACTCCAAGCCATTGCTACGGCTGTGCAGTGCTCCAGTACAGCCCAAGAATATCCTTGCCACTTGAGTATTTTACTTTCTCTTTCCCATTGACTTTTTATACCTATCTGCCAAGTGATGGGGCTAGAAGGTTTCCCCCAGGATGATTCACCTCTCAATGTCCTTGCTTTCCTGGGGGAGAGCTGAGGAGGGCCAGTTCTTGGCCTCCAGTCAGCACTTCCCAACAGCCGCACAAAGACATATTGTGGAGAGTCGTGGCGATAAACTCGCACCTTCCCATTGCCTCATCCACAGTGGACTTGGTAGTTATATTTTAAGCTGTGAAACTATATTGGTACCTGCGGCTTGCCTGCAAGCCGTCCTAAAGGCTAAAGAGGAAACTCAGCAAATACAATAGCAACTCGGAAAGATTGGAAAGTAGGTAATCCTAGATTTGACGTTCTGTGTATGTCCGAACTGTTCCTAGCTTTAAAGTAAATTTGGTTATGGGTTTTCTTTTTGTAACCGATCGTGGAAAATTTATATTGTGAGAACTTCATTTACACGCCAGTTTCTGATGGTTTATACAACTGGCAGAACTTAATTCAGGCTAGCATTCTCTCTAATGGAATGTCCTGATTTCATTATTTGAAATGGTTTATGGAACAAGTGAAAATTAGTGTCCCTTGGTAGTAAGGAGAGTGATGTTTTTTGGTAGTCGATACAGTGTGCATATTACATAAAATCAGTGTTCTGCCGAAGAAGATGTGCACTGCCTGTACAGGAGGTGTATTGCACAGTTACAGCTTTTGTACCGAGCTACCAGTGATGCTAAACCCAGAAATGGATGGCACTGTGTGCTGGGACACTTGCTTTAATCCAGCCACGCTGCTTGGATGAAAACCTCATCTCTCGCATACCTGTCTGGGTCTTGTGTGACGAGGAGTTTTGCCAGTCTCCATCCAGTTCTTGGCAGTCATGGTGGATCCGTAGGTATAGCTCTGCAAATTGGCACCATGTTGGTAATCTCATCCATCGAGACCACAAGGATGGGCTGTGTGGGAAGCGGAAATGTGGTGCTGGCGTGGCGGGGATGCTGTACTGAAGCTGGGAACAAAGCACAACATCCGGGCACAAAGTGGAAAGAGCTTTATTCTGCATTTGGTACCGCTGAAATGGAAGTGCTTCACGCCGAGAACTTTCTGAGCCTTGCGCTCCTGATTGAGAACCTTGCCCAGTGGAAGTAAAATGCCGTTAATGTCCTCCTGCTTTATTAAGGTGTATTTAGCTTATTTTGCAGTGTTTTCTCATGTTCTGGTTGCACTTCTGCAGCACATTGTACTAATATTGAAGTGTAGAGAGCTGGACAGGATGTTCCCTCCTGTGCTTTGAAATAATGTTGCAAGCTGCGTTGCAGAGTGACGACGACTCCTTCCTCAGAAAGGAAGTAGCTGCTGGTCAACTGTAGGAGTTTGGGCAGTGGAATTGTTCCATTGGATCACACTGGCAGGGTGCGGGGGGGAGAATGTATTGCAATTAGGGAGACCCCCCTCGCAGGTTGGAGCAGTGGGGTATAAGGACCCCTTTCCATAGATTTTAAGGCAGAAAAATGTGCTGATCTTTCATAGAAGTGAGTTGGTGGCCACAGCCTATCAACTGGTCCGATTGAAAGAAGCCTTCCCGCCCCGCCCCACTTTCCCTCGGGTATGCACAATTACTCTTGCCTACCTGACTGTAGGCTAGGGTTGGGAAGGGAATGTCTATGTGGTTGTAAATTAACCTTGTTCAGTTGTGGTAAGAAAATCCACTCTAGCTGTCTGCACCGTCTGAACCTTGGGTGGAGCTGGCCTTGCAGGTAGACCTTCCCTCCCAGCTGTCCTTCATTCTGCCAGCGCATTTCACACTTCATCTAGCCTTAACCTGTCACATTACCACCTCCTCTTGCCTTGAATATCTCTTAATGTCGCTCAATGTCTCTTAATCTCTCCTGCTTTCTATCCTACCACTGACCTTCCCTTTTGTTCTTTCATCCCCTCCCCCTTTCCCAGCATTATACTTGCTTTAAATCTATTTCATTTCTTGCTTTTTTCCAGTTCTGACGAAAGGTCTTCGACCTGAAACGTTAACTCTGTTTCTCTCTCCACGGATGCTGCTTGGCCTGCTGAGTTTTTCCAGCGTTTTCTGTTGTTATTTCGGATTTCCAGCATCCGCAGTATTTTGCTATCGTTGCAGGTAGACCTTCTCCCTTGACAGAAGCCCATCGCAGAAATTGGGGCATGCGGTGTTCGTCATTTTCCGACCATCTATGATTGCAAAATCATGTGCCTAAATTTCTGATATGAACTTCCAGTGAGCGAGATTCCTTTTGAGGAGTGCAATGTTAGTATATTATCCCTTGGGTTCCACCTCACCTTTAATAAGCACAACTAAATTATCCAAAAATAATATCTTAAGATGTTAAGCCAATAATGGAGCAGGACCCTCGCAGGTTTCTGTTGCTCAACTGGTGTCTATAAGCTTTGACTGTCAGATGTACGAGCGCTGTACTATACCAGTTGGGGATGAATTACATGTACAAATCTTTCACACGGTGTGTACTGTTGCTGACTGAGCTCAAAAGATTACACTTGTTCAGTGACCACTGCAGCCACCTACTCTTGTTTAAAAGGTCACCTACTTTTGTTATGCTTGTTCCTGCAAAGTGCTGTGGTTCGAAATACTGCAGTGTGCTGAAACTGGGGAAATTTGGTTAATTTCAGAGACTAATTCAGTAACCTTTGCTGGGAATGTGTTTCTGTAGTTGGTAAATGCTGCCGTGCTCTGCTTTTGAGAAATTCTAATGCTCGACAAGACAGAGTGGCTTTCTTGCAGACTGCTCTAGAGATTGTGGGAACTGATGGGGAAACCTGTGGTTGGGTGCCTGACTCACTTGAATCAGAGCAAAAGTTGGTACTTAAGTCTGTTATATGTGTTAAGGATTGTTCTATTTGGCCCCAATTGAACGCCGTCCCCATCTGGGGAGGGGCTGGGAGGGAGAATAGCAACAGCAACTACTTGCAACAGTAACGTGGGGAAAATGTCCCAAGGCACTTCGTAGGAGCGTAATCCGAGAAAAATTGACACCAAGCCAAAGGAGAAGATATTGGGAGGGGTGATGAAAAGCTTGGCCAAAGAGGAAGGTTGTAATGGGTGTCTTTGAGGAGGAGAGAGAGGCTTAGGGAGGAAATTCTGGAGCTAGGGCTTCGACGGTTGAAGGCACAGCTGCCAGTGGTGGGAAAAGGGACTGGGGGGGATGCGTAAGAGGCCAGAGTTGGAGGAACGCAGAGTTCTTAGAGGGTTGTTGGGCCGGAGGAGGTTACAGAGATAGAGGGGTGAGGGATTTGAACACAAGGATGAGAATTTTAAATTTGAGGCATTGGTCAACCGGGATCTAATGTAGGTCAGTTAGCACAGGGGTGATGGGTGAACGGGACTTGATGCGGGTTAGGATAAAGACGGCAGAGTTTTGGATGAGCCCAAGTTTATGGAGGGTGGAAAATGGGAGGCCAGCCAGAAGAGCATTGGAATAGTCGAGTTTGGAGGGGACAAAAGCATGGATGAGGGTTTCAACAGCAAATGGGCTGAGGACAAATTGAGGATTGTCCTATGAGGACACATGATACAAAGCTGTGAGGGAATGTAAGTTGTGAGGAGGATGCAAAGAGGCTTCAAGGGGATGTAGACAGGTTAAGTGAGTGGGCAAGAACATGGCAAATGGAATATAATGTGGAGAAATGTGAAGTTATCCACTTTGGTAGGAAAAATAGAAAAGCAGAGTATTTTTTAAATGGTGAGAGATTGGGAAATGTTGGTGTTCAGAGGGACCTGGGTGTACTTGTACACGAATCACAAAGTTAACATGCAGGTACAGCAAGCAATTAGGAAAGCAAATGGTATTTTGGCCTTTATTACAAGAGAATTTGAGTATAAGAGTAAAGATGTCTTACTGCAATTATATAGGGCCCTGGTGAGACCACACCTGGAGTATTGTGTACAATTTTGGTCTCCTTACCTAAGGAAGGATATACTTGCCATAGAGGGATTGCAACCAAGGTTCACCAGACTGGTTCCTGGGATGGGGGGATTGTCCGATGAGGAGAGATTGCGTAGACTAGGCCTATATTCTCTAGAGTCTAGAAGAATGAGAGGTGATCTCATTGAAACATACAAAACTCTTACGGGACTTGACAGGGTAGATGCAGGGAGGATGTTTCCCCTGGCTGGGGAGTCTAGAACCAGGGGTCACAGTCTCAGAATAAGGGGTCAACCATTTAGGACTGAGATGAGGAGAAATTTCTTCACTCAGAGGGTGGTGAATCTTTGGAATTCTCTACCCCAGAGGGCTGTGGAGGCTCAGTCATTGAGTATATTCAAGATAGAGATCGATAGATTTTTGAATATTAAGGGAATCTAGGGATATGGGAATAGTGCAGGAAAGTGGAGTTGAGGTAGATGATCAGCCATGATCTTATTGAATGGCGGAACAGGCTCGAAGGACCAAATTGGCCTACTCCTGCTCCTGTTTCTTATGTTCTTATGGCAGGGGCGGAGACTCTCAATATTATGGAGATGGAAGTAGGCAATCTTTGTTATGGAGAGGATATATGGTCGGAAGCTCAACTCGGGGCCAGATAGGGCACTGAGGTTGCCAACCGTCTGGTTCAGCCCAAGACAGTGGTGGGGGGTGGGGGGGCGGTGAAATTGGTGGTGAGGAATTGGAGTTTGTGGCGGAGGACAAACACTTTAGTCTTCCCAATGTTTAATTGGAGGAAGTTGCAGCTCATCCAGGACTGGATGTCGTACAAGCAGTCCGACAACTTGGAGGCACTGGAGTGTTCGAGAGAGGTGGTGGTGAGGTAGAGCTGGGTGTTGTCAGCGTACATGTGGAACCTGATGCCATGTCTTTGGATGATGTTGCCGAAGGGCAGCATGTAGATGAGAAATAGGAGGGAGCCGAGGATAGATCCTTGGGGGACTCTAGAGGTAACGGTGTGGGGGAGGGAAGAGAAGCCATTGCAGGAGTTTTTACAGTCTGGCTATGACTGTATAGGTAAGAGTAGATCCAGGCAAGGGCAGTACCATTCAACTGGTCAGTGGAGGAGAGGTGTTGGAGGAGGTTGATGTGTTTAACCGTGTCAAAGGCTGAAGACAGGTCAAGAAGGATGAGGAGAATAGTGCACCATAGAATGTCATTTTTGACACTGATTAGGGTAATTTCAGTGCTGTATCGGGGTGGAAACCTGATTGGAGGTCTGGGAAAGATGGACATGGATTTGGGTGGCAACAACATCTTCAGGGACTTTGGAGAGGATAGGGAGTTTGGAGATGGAGCGGTAGTTTAAGGACAGAAGGGTCCAAAGTGGGATTTTTGATGACTGGAGTGAAGATGGCAGATTTGAAAGAGTGGGGTGGGGGGGGGGGGGGGGGGGCGGGGGGACGTCGGTTTACAATATCAGCTAGCATGAGGGAAGAGGGATGGTCAACAGAGGCCGGGACCAGAAAAATTATAGAATGAGAAGGTGGGAAACAGGATTTGAAATGTAATAATCAAGGAGGGTGAAAGTAAAGGGTTAGGTGCCACTACAGGCTTGAGACATTACACTTTACTTTTTGACCCGTTTTTAGTCCATGCCAAGAGCTGTGGCCCCAAAATTCCAATCGGTCTCTCTGCCAGCGAGAGTGTGGTGGGTGAGGGCGAGCTGTTAGTGCATCCAAGTGAGAGAACCCAGACCCCATCCTCCGTTGCAATGGTGAGGTGATTCGCATACATGGGTATGCATATTGGGGGAATTTTAACCACCCCAAACCCTTGTGTTGCAACACAGTGCTATGTCAAAGAAACTGCGTTATGAAGTGTTAGGACAGCAACCTGTGCTTGTGTTCCGTTCTCAATCTGTGCCATGTCAGCATGGAGGTGCTTCTCCTCTTTCTCCCCCCGCCCCCCCGCGCTTCCCGGTGGAGAATACAACACCATTATTAGCGTCACACCTGAAAGATGAATTGCCTGATTGGTTAAGTGTGTACAGTATAAGTTGTTTAATGACATGCTAAGTATTCCTGATCAATGTCTAATTCTAAACTCGAGCCATTGCAACCGAGCCGCAGCTGTTGGGAATTTGCAGGCTTGAGGTTAATTGTGTCCTGGATTTTTCGCTGTTCGCGCACTGATTGTCTTTGAGGACCTTGGTCTGTGTTGGGTGTAATTACACATAATGTCTCACTTTACAGATAAAATGTAAATTGATTTATGAACAGAAATATACTGGCGAAACTTTAATTTGATTTCAGAAATTCTCCTTTATTTTTATTGGGGCTGGGCAACACGCTTCTGTTACCAGCACGGGTTACCTGCCCTGCTGTTGCATCCAGTCATCACGAGGTAACCCCTGTTGTATCGTTACCACCGCTACATTTCTCTCTCCACAATTGATGGCTTAATGAAAAGAAAAAGATAGACTTGCATTTCTATAGCGCCTTTCACGACCTCAGGATGTCCCAAAGCGTTCTACAGCCAATGAGGTACTTTTGGAGTGTAGTCACTGTTATAATGTAGGAAACGCGGCATCCAATTTGCGCACAGCAAGCTCCCACAAACAGCAATGTGATAATGACCAGATAATCTGTTTTAGTGATGTTGGTTGAGGGATAAATATTGGCCAGGACAAGTGCTCAGGAATGGTCTATTACTGCATCATCTTGCTCTCAGCATCTCTCCGTATGATCAGGGACTTTTATATATGCATGATCTCATTTACCTGTTCATTAATGTCATTGTTCTTTATACCAGGACTGCCTGAAGGCTTGCCAAGAACAGATTGAAGCTGCCCTGGCAGAGAGCTTAAAACAATCTCAGCAACAACAGCAGGAGCAAACCATGTCCTCAAAGACTGTACATGAGCCAGACCAAACCAGCACTCCTACAGACGTAAGGGATGTCAATCTGTGATCATCCTCGTGCAATTAAAAAAAAAAAAAATCGAATGAAGCTCTACGGATTCTAATTTTAGTGAAATTGCGTTTGCTATTTTAGTACTCCGATGCTATAGAAAAAAAGAAAAAAGACTTGCATCCAAACCAGATCCTGCTTATTTCTATATGTTGATGTCATGTGGGGTGAAAACACTGAAGAAGACACAACTTGAAAAGAGAAACAATTGTGGAGCGAGAAATGTAGCAGTGATTATCATCTTGTGAAATTCCTAAACCCTGCAACTGATTTTATATGGAATTAAGTTTGATTGTGATTTGTTCACCATCTAGTACTGAATACAGGAGCAAATTGTGAGGTTGGCGGATTGTAATAAATATTGAGGGGTTCTGGTTTCTAAAAAATATTTTTTAGTGCCTTCCCAAAAATGTAGGTCAAGAAATGCAAGGTACATGCTTTTATAGCCGTTCTGTTGCTTTTAACTTATTTGGTACTAGTCACACAGTTTGATAACATCCAGTATCTCGTACACAAACAATAAGCAAAAGTCCAGGCAGGGGCTACATGAAGATTGTCTCCTCCGATCTAAACCGAATTGTCTCAAAGTTCACCCCATGATTTAAAAATTAAGGATATTCCGCTTTGCCCCAACAAATTCTAAGTACAATTAATACAGATATTCATTTAATGAGGAAATGATTGAGCACCATCTGATTACTGTGTGTTTAAATCAGTATTGATATTTTGCTTAATGGAGACAACCTGATAAGTGGGACATTTTAATTTTATGTTGTGATGTCCCAATTAACAGATTTGGACTATTTTGCACAGTGACGTACAAGAATATAACTCTATATAATATATAGATCAGTACTGGTGTTCTGCTTAATGGGGGGGGAATCTTACAAATGGGACATTTTAATTTGACGTTGTGATGTACCAATTAACAGGCTTCAGTTCTGTTTTACACGGTGATGTGCAAGGTTTTAATTGTATATAATATTTAAAATAGGGCTGTAACAGGAAGCAAGATTTGTTTTTTTTTCTAGAGGGCGGGAAATCAGGACATGAGGCGGTGGGGGGAAAGCTGATGCAAATTCTGAAACAAAATGTTTCAGCTTCCATCCCCAGATGGAAGTTTTCAGACTGCTGCAGCCCTTATTTAAAATATATATATATATATATTATACACATAGAACTATAAATGGAGTACTGGTTTCTTGATAATAGAATGTATACCAACTGCTTTATGTCTAATGAGAAATATATTTAACGACCGTTAACTGGTCTTCCCAGAAACAACAAATTCCTGTATATAAACAAAAGGACCATCAGAACGGGTCATGAAAGTCCACTACAATCTTTAAAATGTGTCAAGATTTTACAGTTCAATCTTCAAACCAAATCTATTTTAAAAAACAAAATTATGAAGATTACAGTAGACTGTCAATTCTGTTATTAATTAAGCAGAGCTACCCACATTGTTCTGGTAACATCTCTTGTTCTGAGCTATTACATGTTACCCTGACAGTGGGATAAACATAATTACACATTACTGTGTGTAAAATTTACTCCTCAAAAAATAAAATGGCACTCATTCGTGCACAGTGATATTATAGGAAATGTATTGGTTGGGACCAAGGTTCCTTAATATTTGCCTCTCCTCTGGGGGGCAAACACTTTTCACTTGCAGGATATCAACCTGTGGCAAGTCCTCCACATCTAGGTAATATGTTGCAGATACACTTAATGGATTTTGCAAGGGAACTGCAGCCACAATGGTTGCCTGCAGCATCATATATAAACAACTTGTAGTCTGATTCAGCAAGCAAAGCTGTGTTTCTGAATGGTAAAAAAGAACAAAGTCTCCAAAGCCACATTCACTTGCTAATGAGGGGGGGGGACGACACTGATGTGCTCGTGGAGGTATGAATGTGCTCGAGTGTCCATGTGTATAAATGCACTCAATAGCAGGGGCAAAGTAAGAGTGGTGCAGCATGACGGCCAAAGGGTACGTAGTAGCAAATCACCTTAACTGTAGTTCATTCTTTCGAGCAAATGACTAAAGTGATTTCAGCAGCATTTGTAATTACTGCTTCCTTGTATAAGACCAGCTGAAGAAAAAAGTATTGGTCAGCCTTTGTCAGATCAAGCCTTTCCCAGCTAAGGCCCACACTTTTTTTTTAAGGCAATTTTGCATTGAGAATTTGGCTACTAAAGAGAGAGCTTTCCACTGTTCATTTATTATAGATAATTCTTTAAATTTGTAGACTGAAGCTACTAATTTTACATTTCCAGCTATCAGATGTCTGATAGGTAAAGTTGTCATTTCGATATGTCTGTGTGTGTGTGTGTATATATATATAGCTATGGCATGTAAAAACACACAGGCTGACAATTATAAGCCATGATCAATTGTAAAAGAGTTCAGTGCTCCCCTCAAAAAAAAAGGTTTTAGATGTTTTTCATAAAGGTTATATTTCTGATGGGGGTGCGGGGGGAGAGAGTTGATGGTAAAATCATAGAATTTGGCAGCAAAGAAAGCAGGCATTCAGCCCAACAACGTGCATTTATATAGCGCCTTTAACAGGAAAAATATCCTGAAGCACTTCACAGAAACGTAAGGAAAAATCACGCATCCACTTACTGCCATTCCCTTGACCTTTCCCCTCGTATCCTTTTTAGTTTTTCGTCTTCAAATACTTAACCTACTTTCCTTTTTTAGAAGCTATTATTGATTCTGTTTCCACCACTGTTTCTGGTAGAATTTTTAACAAACCTTTAAATTAAAAAAAAAAAAATTCCTAACCTCTACCTTTGTTGTTTTTCATAATAATCTTAAATTTCTGCCCTCTTACTAACTCAGCAAATGGTGGAAATAGGTTTTTCCCCATTTGCCTTAGCAAAAACCTTTTGTAATTTTGAACACCTCTTGTCAGATCTCCTCTTGCCTGTTCGATTGAACAAGCCTCAGTGTACACTCTGCTTGTAGCTAAAGCTTCTCAACCCGGGTATCGTCTTAATAAATCTCTTCTGCACCCGCTCCATGGCCTTAACATCCCTTCTAAAGTAGGGCACCCAAAAGTGGACATAGTAGTCTAACTCTGCCTAGGCAATGATTTGTGTGGTTATAGTATTTTTCAGTGTTATTATCATACAGTCAAAAATGAGACTGTAGTTTTACCTGTTATTCCTTTCTGGGCCGGATTTAAACCACACCTTTTTTGAGGTTTTTGACCATTGCCTGTTGCAGTATCTTATCCATGTACATAAAATTCAGTAATGCCATAATATGCTTCAAGCAGCATATATTCCTATCATACCCTTGATTACTCAGTAAAGTGTAGCATTTAAGTTTTGCTTTACAGTCTGTGAACACAGGCATAATATTTAATGCGTTGCTGCATTTTATTTTTCCTAACTCTGCTTTATAGTTATGTGGGTTTTTTTATTCCCTCAATTAGTAAAGGGTCTTGTTTGCCAATTGCTAAGATTTTTTTTTTTAAATACTACCGAAATTTTCTGATTAACCATAATGCTTTAGCAAACTCGGGGGTGATCAGAAGTATCCAAGAACTACACAGATTTTGACAGGAGAATTAAGATAGGTTCTTGAGATTGCAGTGAATGCAACCAAATATTTAGTATGAGCTTAAGGGGGCTGTGTTTCGTTGTGCAAAAACATCTTGCAACACAAACTAGATGGGGTGAAATTGCCAATACTAAACATGACATCAGTCATTTCATCCACTGAGTTTTTTTAAAAATTGTATTTCTTTAATTCATTCATCCTCCACATTCAGAAAATTCATTCATCCTCCACATTCAGATAAATCAGGGCTGTCATTCAAAGGTTGGGCGGGGGGGGGCGGAATCGTAGGACGTGGTACCTCTTCTGAATTATACTTGCTATAACGTTCTGAGAATGCTATTCCTCCTGCTCCCATACTGCATATAAGGACTCAATTTGATTTTTTTTTTTATCCTTACTGATACCTCGAGTTTGGTCCCATGGAGTTTTTGTTTTGGAACATACTGCAGCCCCCCTTTGAGTTATATATGCTGAATCAAGTCAAAAAATGAATGCACCCTCATTTCTTCTGCAGACGCACTCTTTTATTGGGTAATTGGTTCTTTAATGGGGTCGGCCCTGCTGCAGTGACAGCCGTGATAATGAACCTGTCATTTCTAACACTGCCTCAGAAATGGTCTCGGGCTCCAGTTGAATGGGAAACATGGCTGTATGCTCTGCCTTGGCCGACATTTTCAATTGCAGCCCTGCGTCAGCAGCTACTTCATTTCAATCTAATTTATGTTGCTGATCTATATTTAATTAGCCGACCGTTGGAAATGTTACCGATTCATCGGCTTGCCACCATTAAGGCGCACAGCTCTTTTAACCAGTGCAGACTATTAATTGCCTGATTTGTGTATTAAGGTAGGTAGTAGCATTATAGGGAGTCGTTTTCCTGAGTGTGCACTTCTGGCAGTGGAACCTTGCCCGCTGCCACCCATAGCAGAAAATGCCGGGCAGCGAGATTCCCCACTGCTAGGGACGTACTCCGAAAATCACCCTCATCAACTTGGTATACACTTGAGTACCAACCTAATGCTGCAGCTCTGTCCCAGAAACAGAGTGATGTGTTTTAGTCCTTTTGTGCTGTAAATCTTTCTGGACTTATTGATCATATTTTGATTAGTTTTTAACCAATCTTCTTCCTTGTTAGCAGGCAAGTGATTGGTTAACAGTTCCAGACTCTCTCCCTCTAGTAACATGCAACTTTTATAAATGCCAGCTGTCTAATTTCCCGATGTGGCAGCTCATCGATATTATCGGGACCCGTCGAGCCAAAGTTGGCAGTATTTTGACATAGGATCAGCTTGTACACTAATTATTTATGCCACACAAACCTTGCCGGTTGTGAATGACCAAGTGAAAAGGGACTAAGCTGCATGGTTTCATCATTTCTGGGGCACGTGCTATCCACCAGTAGAAAACCAAGACATACAGAATTTTTTTCAGGGCACTTTTAATAAGTTTTCTCTGCATGTCAAAGCACATATATTATGAAAATAGAGTTCTGTGTGAATTGGGTTGTTTTCATCAAGAAAAATCGAAGCTGATTTTTAAAAGAAAGAAGTGGCAAAATAAGGAATATTGAAATTAAGCAACTTTGGCAGTCTCTGGTTAGTGAGGTTGGTACCTGTGACCACTTCTACAGCAGGCTGAGTTTGAAGCATCTAGGCCTTTGTGCATTGCTGTTGCTGGGTTTGGCAAAGAATGGAGTGAATCTTTTTGTTATTTTTGTGCTGCTAAAAGGGCCGATGTTTTTTTTTTACATTTTATTTTCTTAGTTGTATTGTTTAATGAAACTTGCTGCTATTTTTTTTTGTATACAGGGTTGTACAGACAACTGAACTGAAAGTATCTGTTGTTGGTTGAAGAGACAGCGAGACTTTTATCTTGGCCTGCCAGGGTTGTAGTCTAAAACTATTGAAACTCCACCATACTTAAATGCTCCAACCTGTTTTGAAACCCTCTTGTTTTCAAAATGATGTTGAATGCTGCAGTGGTTTTTCGGAAGGAGGGGGAAAATCAGTAGAGTTTGCACAGTAAGACCTTGAGATTGAACTGCAATGATCTTTGGTGTATTCGACGTGTTAAATGTTACTTTTACTCCCACATTCATTAATTATTAGTGAGGAGGGCATATGGTCTTTATTGAGCACAGTTTCTGCCGAGCTGTTCCCTGAAAATATTTGGATGTCCGAGACCAAATCAGAACTAGTTCAGTTGGTTGTGCAGCACCGTTTTATGTTTGAAAAAAAATTATAAACTTTTTTGCTGCTTATGTTTAAAGTCATACAGTAAAATGGGGGTTGGGGGTATTACAAGAACATTAATGTACTCAAATGCCTATGTAAATTTGACTGTTCGTTCTGTTGCCTTTTTTGTGTCTGCAGATGTTCCACTTACAGTATCTCAGGTTACTAGACAGTTTCTACAGTACCTCAGCTTTTTTAGAGCTTTTTAAAGATCACAATTACATAACGTCCTAAGGAGATACCATTGCCTATAGTCCTTCCTTAAGGACAGGAATTGGTGTAAATGTTTTTGTTCGACAGGCAAAGCGCTAGTCTTTGGTGGTCCTTGTGGGCATCTGATTGTCTTCAGTGTCAGTTTCAGATCAGATGGTTTTTTTCCCCTTCTTGTTTGGTACTGGCTTTATTGGAGGCCAAACATTTTGGTATTAACAACATTTTGTAAAATATGAAAAATATCCTGAACTTATTACAGCATGCGTTTCTTATGGTTTCTTTTGAGACTATATAATGAATTTCTACAGCAGCAATTTGTTAGTAAATACGACATTGTGTAAAGTTAGGGCAAGTTACAATGCTTTGTCAGTGAAAACAGTCTGAGGGACAATTGGTCCAAAAATGACACCTCTTTGACCAAAGTTTAGCAATTGGTTGGATAGCTCTTAATGCAATAATTGTATGTTTAACGGTAACATTCTCCAACCATTTCACTGACTATTATATAAACGCAAAGCTTCAATTAATTGCTCTGAAATGGCAATCATACAGAATTAATTTCTGTAACTCTGACTTGTATATCTGAAACTCCATCAAATAAATGTTGGTCCTTTTGAACTGTGCTGTTGGCTTTTGGAAATGCTGAGCATGTTTACAAATCCACTGTGTAGTATTTTCACGGGAAGCTACGCGCATAATGTGTCGAGTACAGATGACTGGGTGTGCATTGTGTAGGTAAAGTTTTAGTTCACAAGCTTTTCATTGGTAAATGCACCACCCAGTGTGGAACTGAGCCATACAGACCATCAAGGTCAGTTGAGGGGAGGAACAATCAGGCTGCTAAAATTGACCCCATTACCTTCGGTGGAGAAAACTCAACCAGTGCTCCTGTTCCTGATTGCTGCTGTTACCCCTGCTAGGAAGTGCAACAAGTGTCATGTTGGGTGAGAACAGAATTGGGCTCGGCTGTGGTGTCCTCCCCTGCGTTAAATATACTGCTAGCACTCATCGCCAAGGCTCCAACGCAAAGAATAGCTAGTTGGACAAGGCACTAGAGGGTGGTTGTTAACTTGCGGAACCTGGTCCCAGCATGAGTCAGTGCCTTCTTGAGGGTGGGGTTGAGTAAGTAGTGAAGCTTGTTCCCTCATTTTTGGATGACTTACAAAAGCAGTGACAATGAGCCAACTGTAAAATTTATATTAGTGGTTTTATCCAGTATTAATCGTGAATAACTGTAATGACTTTTGAATAATCATCCAGTTTATTTCATTTTACCAAAAGGGGACATTGCATCTGCAATTATTGTGCTTTTTTTAATCTAAGGAGTATCCAGTACTTTTTAGCTGATTATTTCACAATTTGCAGCATTGTTGCATCTGTTGCTAAAATTGTTGGGCCATATTCTGATATCCGCGCATTATCTGACTTGTATTAAGGCGTCCATCTTGGGTGTAACAGAATGTTTTGAGTCTTGTCAATAATATGGTCTAATTCTTTGTCAAAATACTGTGCAAGGACAAATATTACATTTTTTCACTTCTTGTGAAACCACGTGCTCAAGTTGCTTTGCAAATCGTGACGAAAAAAAATCATACACTGGTTAACTGGAGGACAAAAATAATTACAACAGGGTCTTAAGGCAATGGGTGTTTGGAAGTAATTACTTTTGGATTTCAGTCTGTGCTTACTGTATATACTTGAGTACAAGACTAGAAATTCATCTCACTGTATTGAGCTAGAAATAGGGGTGGTCATCTTATCTGTGGGTCCGCCTTTAGATTTTGCTCATGGCTGGTTTCCTTCCTGGCCAGAGCAATTTCTCCAAAGACTGGGCACAGCAGCAGCACCACACCAGTGCCTTCCCATCCATTGTTGCTGTCAGCTGTTGCTCTGCCTGGCTTTCCCAGCACTGAGATATTTAACTGGCAACTTAACCTCTGACTCCAATCAGAGGCCGCCCAGCAGCGTAGATACAGCAGAAGACTGGAGTTGGGAGAGAGAGAGAGAGAGTTTCCATTTAAATATCAGCGCTAAAGGAGTGGAGCAACAGCTCACAGGAATAAACTGCTTAAAATGAGAAAGGACAGAAGTGTATTTGCAGCCACCAGCCAGAATGAAAGCAAGAATTTTGGTACAGGGAAGTTTTGTAATATGAGGTAATTGGATTTTTTGGGGTGGTGTTTCTGTGTTGCTTATATATGTGTTGCCTTATACTCCAGTATATGTGGTCATTTTAATGTAAATTCCTTTTAAAAATGCTAAAATTGCTGCAGTAATTTCCTCTTGTTACAATCTATTGTTAGTCCATGAAATTTACAGCAAAAAGCTTAAATGAGTTTAAGTAGGTGGCTCAGTAGTCAAGTGGTGACAGCACTGGCTACCCAACTAGATTGGGGGAGGGGAGGAAGGGTAGAGTAGTCCTATCTACCTAGAGCAGCTAAGATGAGTGTTAATAATCCTCAGCCAAGCTGTTTGGTGGAACAGATATGACCCTATCAAGCTGCTACAGGAGAGCCTCCTTTAGTTGATCATAGAGCAGCTTTGGCAATAATTATAAATAATCTTAACCAGGATCAGCATGTTTGCCTTCCTGATTGAGGGAGAGCTTCTGTATGTAGCAGGACTGGGGCAAGCTAGAGTGGGGGTGGGGGGGGGGGGGGGCAGTGTGAATATGGGAAATAACTTCTTTTGAGATAGTTTGATTATTACTTCTAAAGATTATCTATGGGAAAATATACTCAGTAACTTTATGCAGGACTGAAGCATTAATAATACATTGAAAACCCCAGACAATTGCATGATCAGGGCCCCCGAGATTCAGGAGAACTAAGACGTGCACTACATTAGGCGAGGTTTAGTTGTAATGCTCCCATGGCAAATTGCCTCCTGACACTGGGGCGATGTTAAACATACGCCCAAAACAGCCCTGAGGTAAGCGGAGCGGCCAACTTCTGGCGAATGCAGCCAACGAGCTGGTTGTGGGAGGGCGGGAAATTGGCCAGCGCTTATGCTGAGCTAGCCGGCAGGTCAAGTAAGTGGGTTGGGGGGGGGGGGGGAGTCATTCCTGGAGGAGAATAAATGCAGGATGCACTATCCTGCTCCTCCTGGCCCCACAAAAAGAGATATTTGGGCCCCTTTTGTACTTAAAAATTGCAGTCAGTGCCCTACAACTGCATAGGACCTTGATTCACCTATTTTAAACAGCCTCTCACTTGGAAACAGGCAGGAGTGCTGTGCTCCCATTTACAGGTCCGCCTGAAAATTGCATGAGGCAGGCCTTGGGCGTCCGCAGAGCAGCAGGGGGTTTCCTGCCCTCTAATTTTCCTCAGCTGGCTGTATTTCAGGCAAGAAATGGGAGGGCGGCAGTTAAGAATCGCCCCCACTAGCTCTCTGGGCTTTTACCTGAAGAGTGGGCACTTGGCAGAAGCTGACTGGCACCCGTGGAATTGTATTAAAACCTCCGCCAGCAAGATTTTCAGTTAAGGGCCATTCTAAGTTCTGATAAGGGACTCCTGTACATTGATTATCTAAATATGATAAGGTTTAGCACAAATCAAACTGTACATGCGTGTTAACCAGGTAGTAGACTGCATTCAGTGGGGGGAAAATAAATATCTGGGATGACAAAAATAGCTGAATCCAAGTAGCAAACTAGTTGACCAATTTCTGTGTGGCGACAGTGTCATTTCAAACGTAAGATTTGGTTTTAGAAACCGAATTGCTCAGTAAAATGAGTGCAATCATTTCCACTAGTCATTACCAGTCAGAAACCTATTGTGCAGTTGGGTTGGATGCTCATTATGCGAACGTCATGAAGTTTGATTTATGTAGATGTTAAGCCTCTGTCTTAGTTGCCATGAAAGTATTTTTTATATATCCTTCGCCTGCTCTCTCCAAAAGTCCAGCAATTGCAGTAACATTTCTTTGTAAATACTGCATTCTCATGGAGTTTTAAACTTCTCATTAATTGTGTCACTAGATGTATTTTTTCCAACAACTCGGGGCTCTCTACAATTGCTCATTAATGTTTGCTGCCCAACGGTCAGAAGTGACAGTTTTGTCTAATCTGGGTATTAAGCAGAGTGAGGATTTGTTTTTTTCCCCAGTTAAGCAAATAATTTGTTGAAGGTCATTGAAGTGCCAAACATGATGACTCGGAAAGAAATGAAAACGTTTTGGGGAGGTAAAGCAGATTTGAGAAGCGCCATCAAATGCAGCAGACTAAAGAGAACACATTGGGTTAGAGCCCTACAGTTGCCATTTGTTTCACTTAGATTTATAACAATGGTGTGTATTGAACCCCTCAACTCATTTTTTTAAATCTTCATTAATTCTGATTGTTTTATATTTGATATTTTTTTGGCACTGGAGAGTGCCCATGTCATGATTAATTCTTCAGTCCTTATTCGTATTTTGTCACTTATACTTAATGAAGAAATGTGTTTTTTGTTCATTGTTGTATGCACTAGGGGTGTCATGAATACCAAGTGTTCACCAAGCAAGGTGTAGCTTTGTGCTCTTAACCGCTTACCTTGGCAATCGGTTTGTAAAAATCTGATTGCTGATTGCATATGCAAATCCAAATGAACTTTGTGGAAAGAAAAAGAAAATTTTCAACTGATGACTTATCATGAGGCCTGTTGCTAGGCTGGTGTTACAGTGCCCCAATTTGATGATATCAAGAACCCTTTTCGAAATGGTTCTAAGTGGTTGCCTGCATCATGGGTAAGAAGTGTTAAGGCATCAGATTTCACAGAATTCTTTCAGTCTGCCATAGTTCTTCCAAGTGTTGTCGCCATGATGGACACATGTGTACTTAATGTTGAATCCTTGCTAAAAAATAGAATCTAGCTTAGCTTTCCCACCTAACAACTACATAAGCCTGGAAACTACTGAGAGTGATTTTATAAGAACGCTCAATGCGCTTGTATGAAATGACCTCCACTATTTTAATGAAGACCTTTTATTTTTAAATGGGTTTAGCATTCATACAATATCACCACACATGGTCATTTCAATTACAACTTTTACTGATGTAGGAATAGAGCTGTCACCTGACGTAATGGGTATATTTTTGAAGGGTTACAGTTTATTTGGCATTAACCTAACTTTAATAAACCTGAAGATTTAAGCAAAGCTGGAGTGAAATACCACAATGGTGACATCCCTAGTCAGCTACATGGTTTCACTGTTCCATTGAAGGATCTTTGTGAGATACATGCAGAGGAAAGCACTGAACAATAAATGCAGTTTTTCGAAACTAAATGTGTGATTGTATTTTGTTTCTATTTTGAGGTGGTGAATTTTTTTTAAGAATGTGAGGGACCTGATGTCTCGCTTCTTTACTTCACACCTCAATAGACTTGGGTTTCAGGCAAGGTGTCTCACAACTGCCTCCACCTCCCACGCATCTCAGGATACATACATCCGTAGTACATCAGGCTTCCAGCATGACTTACACTAAGGGGCACATGCCTATCCTTCAGCATTGTGGCTCCAGATAACCTACAGTGAGGTTTCATTGAATAACACAAATTGAAGTCACTGTTTATTTCAATAAAACACCAAAAGTAAGATTTAAAGGAAGCTCTGCTAGGTATTTTCCTGTTACCTTCGTTTTACATATCAAGTTTGTGATAACCGTGGATCAGAACTTTTTTTTTCCACCATATATAAAATGAAAGAAAAACAGAAAGCACCAATAAACCCAGATAGTGAAGTGGAAAAAAATGGCTTAGCACCAAAAAGCAAAACCTTGTGGTAAGGGTCACATGCACTCAGTAATGGGTTTGAAGGAGACCAACAGTGAAGAACATTGCAGTTTAATTTTCATTATCAAAATTAAAGTTCTATTTCTGGAAGGTAATTTGTGGGAGACTTAAAATAACCCTTTAAGCAACATAGCATTCTGCGCTGTAATCTGCAGTATATGCAGGAGCGTTATGCTGTTACCAAACAATATCATTCCTCAATTTTTTTTTCATCAACTGACCCTATCCCATCACTGATCTTGCATCATAATGTAAAACACCCTATCTCTGAATGATAGGATATGGAAAACATAGCAACATATTGGTGACAGAAGGTCAGAACTGTGAAGCTAATAGTGGATCGCCCTGAAAAGGCAAGGAGCAGTACAGCATACAATTTTGTTTCCGAGAGTGTAAAACCTTACTACTTTTTCCTCCTTGTACATACCGCACTGGGACAATCGCTTCTGCAGCTTTGAAAGCTGGCTGGAAACCCACTTCCAGATCTACAACAGTACTGTTCTTAAGCTGCCTGCTGGAATACACATGACAATGTCCCAACAACTCTCCTCAGGGTGGGGAGGTTGACTCCTTATGGTACTGCAGCCAAGATCTAGATCGTTGAAATAATATCTGGCTTTCTACTCTGGGTGATACATTGATGCCGAAATGTACTGCACCACCATACAAATTATTCTATATATATATTAAACATATCTGGGGTGTTTTTACAGCATTGGCACGTTCTCAGGATCAGAGGGTGGTCATACATTACTTGAGCTATTACTTTATTTGAGACACTAAAAAAACTAATAACATTTGGACTGGAACTACTTATCATTTTACTGTCACGCGGGAGTTTCATGAGACCTCAAAAGTCCTCCTTCACCAATCTGGGACAGCAACTACAGAACAGTACATTACATTTATCTTCTGAACAAACCCATAATATTTTTATAAAGGAGATATCTGCATAATTAAACCAACTAAAACTTTATTGATTTTATGCCCAGGCCCTACCTAAATAAATCTCTTCTCCAAACAGCTTGGCTATCCAAGCATTGTTACTGTTTTGCTGCAGAAATGTTTTTTGAACTCTCAGTTCTTCTTTGAATTGCAGATATTTCTTCAGGTTAAAATAGCCAAGCACTCCCAATGGTTTAGTGGGAAAATGCACTGTGTTATGCCACAAAGCATCCAGAATAGACCCAGGTTTAATCCCTAGCCTATGCTATAAGTGGCCTAGGCATCCTGGAAACAAAGGCTTTAAACACTGTGGGCTGGATTTTCATTCACCCGTGGAGGTGGGTTTGGAGGCGTGGGGGGGGGGGGGTTAAAATTGCGAAAACTGGCAGGTGGGCACATGTCCGCCTCCATCCCAACTCCACACAATTTTTATTAAATCGTGTCTGCTGGTCCCGACTCCGTCCCGCCTCTAAGAGGCAGGATAGGCTGTTAAGGCCCTTAAGAAGCAGTAAATTGCCTCTATAATGCCATTTTGAAAGGCCTTTGTGATTTTAACCCTTGTTCTACGTGAAGCACGCCTGTTATGAACCATGATTGGGCAGGCGGGCTGGCTGGCTGACTATGGGGATGGATGCATATATGGATGGATGGAGAGGAGACATATCTGGGAGTGGTGGTGTAAAAATATCTGGGCGCAGACTTAGGGCTGCTGCTGCTGCTCATTTTGCATCCAGGTCCTCTCACAGCAAAGGCCAGGCAGTGTTTGAAGACCTTCAATGCAGCAGCAATGATGATATCATCAGAGGCGACTTTCAGACTGAAAACACTAACTGGTTCATGGGTTCCCACATGCTGGAACTCAATTGCCCAATTAGGTGAAAATTGCATCAATCTCCCACATCCAGTTGCAGTCGGGTGGATAACACGAAAAGTGGATGACACGACCCCAACCCGCCCCAGTATCAAAATCCAGCCCTGTGTGTACGAGATCTATTTGCTGTGCATTTTAAGCATTTTTCTAAATTTCATGTTACCAATCAATTAGAATAAAATTCTCTGAATTATATAATTTTACTGAGTACAGATGTAATGTATGCAATAGGCCCACAAAGCCTGTGAACAGTACTGAGCAAGAAACCCCCGTGAATGATGAAGAATGAGTGGCGGTGTGAATCTTCGCTCATAACTATCACTAAAGCTATTAGACAGAGTTGATATACTTTTCCAATGTACTTTCAACTAATTGATTGTACTTGATGTTGTTTCGAAGATGAGTAATAAGCTTAAATATAATCTGGCAACATGTTGCGGAGGTTGTAATGTGGTCAACATTCCTCTATTTTGTACATGTGCCCCTTCTTAAAACAAAAATGAGCAAAGCAATGTTCAGATCAAATAGCTTTGATTTGAGCAATTCCTTCGTGGGACGATCAGATGGGGAGGTATTAGGACGCACAAATTAATGCCTGATTAATATTCTAATGGGAACTACAAGGAAATGCGTTTTTTTTTTAAACTGCCTTCAGAAAGAAGTTCTAGAAATTCAACTACAGTTGAACCTTTTACAGGAAACCATAGCAATGGGAAAAATATATACGTACAGGGATTTTGTCAGAACTTCTTTGAGATACTATGACAACCACTGGTTCACTTTTGTAGTCATTGAACTGTAACATGACAAATATAAAGTGAGGTTCCAAAATTCCAAATGCATAGTTATGACATTATATACTTAGTTAATTAAATAATGCTCCTGTACCACTCCTGTTCCTTTTCATAACAATCTCACAAGCCTGGACCAGCTGAAATGACCCATGCGGTGCTGGCTTCTTCACATCATTAGGAACTTTGCCATCATCTTGGGAGACTCTATAGAAATAGAAGAAGAACAAGTATTAGACTGGTGGCAGCAAGCAATCTCTTCAAACAGAAGTTACATGTTATTATATTGTGTGCTATGCAGCTGTAGTGCAAAGTATTCCTGTCTATTAATAACTGAGTGAGCATGTGGAGGAGGAAGAAGAATAAGTAAAGGATTATGGTTCCATCATAAATCATAGAATTACCGAATAGTACAGCACAGAAGGAAGCCATTCGGCCCATCGAGTCTGTGCCAGCTCCTTCGACGAGCAATCTAGTTAGTCCCACTCCCCGCTCTTTCCCTGTATCCCTGCAATTTATTTCTCCTTCAAGTATTTATCCAATTCCCTTTTGAAAGCTACTATTGAATCTGTATCCACCAGTCTATCCGGCAGTGCATTCCAAATGTTACTTCAGTTACGTGGATAGACTGGAGAAGCTGGGGTTGTTCTCCTTGGAGCAGAGAAGATTGAGAGTAGATTTGATAGAGGTGTTCAAGATCATGAGGGGTCTAGATAGAGCAAATAGAAAGAAACTGTTCCCATTGGCGGAAGGGTCGGGAACCAGAGGACACAGATTTAAGCTGATTGGCAGAAGAACCAAAGGCGACTGAGGAAAAACTTTTTTACGCAGCGAGTGGTTAGGATCTGGAATGCACTGCTTGAAAGGGTGGTGGAGGCAGACTCAATCGTGGCTTTCAAAAGGGAATTGGATAAGTACCTGAAGGAAAAAGATTTGCAGGGTTACGGGGAAAGGACGGGGGAGTGGGACTAGCTGAAGTGCTCTTGCAGAGAGCTGGCACGGGCTCGACGAGCCGAATGGCCTCCTTCTGTGCTGTGACCTTCATTAAGGAAGCAGTAGCAGGGCATTTGGAAAATCATAATGCAGTCAAGCAGAGTCACCATGGTTTTAGGAAAGGGAAATCATGTTTAACAAATTTGCTGGAGTTCTTTGAGGATGTAACGAGCAGGGTGGACAAAGGTGAGCCAGTGGATGTGTATTTGGATTTCCAGAAGGCATTCGATAAGGTGCCACATAAAAGGTTACTGCATAAGATAAGAGCTCACAGAGTTGGGGGTAATATATTAGCATGAATAGTGAATTGGCTAACTAACAGAAAGCAGAGAGTCGGGATAAATGGGTAATTTTCCGGTTGGCAAACAGTAACTAGTGGGGTGCCACAGGGATCGGTGCTGGGACATCAACTATTTACAATCTACATTAATGACTTGCATGAAGGGACCGAGTGTAACATAGCCAAGTTTGCGGATGATACAAAGATGGGTGGGAAAGCAAGTTGTGCAGAGGACTCAAAGAATCTGCAAAGGGATATAGACAGGCTAAGTGAGTGGGCAAACATTTGGCAGATGGAGTATAATGTAGGAAAGTGTGAGGTCATCCACTTTGGCATGAAAAATAAAAAAGCAAATTATTATTTAAATGGAGAGAGATTACAAAATGCTACAGTTCAGAGGGACCTGGGGGTCCTTGTGCATGAAACACAAAAAGTTAGCATGCAGGTACAGCAAGTAATCAAAAAGGCAAATGGAATGTTGGCCTTTATTGCAAGGGGGTTGGAGTATTTGGTCTCCTTATTTAAGGAAGGATATACTTGCATTGGAGGCAGTTTAGAGACGATTCACTAGGTTAATTCCAGAGATGAGGGGGTTGACTTATGAAGAAAGGGTGAGCAGGTTGAGCCTATACTCATTGGAATTTAGAAGAATGAGAGGTGATCTTATTGAAACATATAAGATACTGAGGGGTCTTGACAAGGTAGATGTAGAGAGGATGTTTCCCCTCGTGGGGAAATCTAGAACTCGGGGGTATAGTTTCAGAATAAAGGGTCGCCCTTTGAGAACTGAGATGAGGAGGAATTTCTTCTCTCAGAGGGTCGTAAATCTGTGGAATTCTCTGCCCCAGAGAGCTGTGGAGGCTGGGTCATTAAATACATTCAAAGTGGAGATAGACAGATTTTTGCAAGATAAGGGAGTGAAGGGTTATGGGGAGCGGGCAGGGAAGTGGCTTTGAGCCCGAGATCAGCCATGATCTTATTGAATGGCGGAGCAGGCTGGAGGGGCCAGGTGGCCTATTCCTGCTCCGATTTCTTATGTTCTTCTTATGGTCACCCACGTTCTACCCTACGTAAACTTGAGGTCATCCAAAACTCGGCTACCCGTGTCCTGACTCGCACCGGTCCTGTTCACCCATCACCCCTGTGCTCGCTGACCTACATTGGCTCCCGGCTAAGCAACGCCTCGATTTCAAAATTCTCATCCTTGTTTTCAAATCCCTCCATGGCCTCGCCCCTCCCTATCTCTGTAATCTCCTCCAGCCCCACAACCCCCCGAGATATCTGCGCTCCTCTAATTCTGCCCTCTTGAGCATCCCTGATTATAATCGCCCAACCATTGGCGGCCATGCCTTCTGTTACCGAGACCCTAAGCTCTGGAATTCCCTGCCTAAACCTCTCCACCTTTCTTTCCTCCTTTAAGACGCTCTTTAAAACCTACCTCTTTGACCAAGCTTTTGGTCACCTGCCCAAATTTCCCCTTATGTGGCTCAGTGTCAAATTTTTTGTCTTGTAATACTCCTGTGAAGCGCCTTGGGACATTCTACTACATTAAAGGCGCTATATAAATACAAGTTGTTGTTGACCATTCTATGATTCTAAATCCTAACCACTTGTTGCGTAAAAAGGATTATTCTGTCACTGGTTCTTTTGCCAGGCAGTAAACGTCCAATTATCACCCGTATAACTATGGCTCAGTGGGTAGCAACCTTGCCTCTGAGTCAGAAGGTTGTGGGTTCATAGTCCCACTCCAGGGACTTGAGCACAAAAATTCTAAGCTGACACTCCAGTGCAGTACTGCGGGAGTAGCTGCATTGTCGGAGGTGCTGTCTTTTGGTTGAAATGTTAAACCGAGCCCCTGTCTGCCCTCTCAAGTGGATGTAAAAGATCCCATGGCGCTATTTCGAAGAAGAGCAGGGGAGTTATCCCCGGTGTCCTGGCCAATATTTATCCCTCAATCAACATAATAAAAACAGATTATCTGGTCATTATCACTTTGCTGTTTGTGGGAGAAAGAAAGACTTGCATTTATATAGCGCCTTTCATGACCACTGGACGTCTCAAAGCGCTTTACAGCCAATGAAGTACTTTTGGAGTGTAGTCACTGTTGTAATGTGGAAGCTTGCTGTGCGCAAATTGGCTGCCCCATTTCCTACATTACAACAGTGACTACACTTCAAAAGAACTTCATTGGCTGTAAAGCGCTTTGGGAGGTCCGGTGGCCGTGAAAGGCATTATATAAATGCAAGTCTTTTTTTCTTCCATTTGCACCTGTGACCTACTTCTTCCTCGGTGGACCTGTTGGCATGGCAAGAGCAGCAGTTGCATGTCAATTTTACTTTTCTCTTGCCCCCACCCTCAACCCCAGCCCGCTCAGCAGCCGAGCTCAGGCGCAGACCGCGTGGTTCAGGAGGAAGCGCACATGTGGCAAATGGCAACAAGCGAGCAGGAACGCGCAGGCGCGAGTGGAAGAGGCTCCCCCCCACCCCCGTGTTCTCTCAAACACGTCACCACAACACCATATATGGAAGGGGGCGCGGGCGAGGGCGCGCGTCATTGTGAGGTCGCCGTCAGGACACAAGTCTGCCTGGCAACAGCTGGGCTGAAGCCGCCACGCCTGCGCAGAGCGCCCAGGTTGAGATGGACGTCATTGGCAGCGGAGCAAAGTCGCAGGAGTTGCCAGTGCCTTACACAATTGTGGACTGTATCTCATATTTCAACACACAGTGCTGAGTGCTAACAATAAATGTAACCCTTGGTGTTTTGTTTTAAAACATTTCCCTACTTTTTAAAAATAATTACTCTACGTTTTAATAATTTCTATACATTTTTAAATAATTTCTATACTTTTTAATTTCTCTACTTTTTAAATAATTTCTCTACTTTTTAATAATTTCTCTACTTTTTAAAAATAATTTCTCTACTTTTTAGTTTCTCTACTTGTTAATAATTTCCCTACTTTTTAAATAATTTCTACTTTTTTAAATATTTTCTCTACTTTTTAAATAATTTCTCTACTTTTTTTAAATAATTTCTCTACTTTTTAATAATTTCTCTACTTTTTAAAATAATTTCTCTACTTTTGAATTTCTATACTTGTTAATCATTTCTCTACTTTTTAAATCATTTCTCTACGTTTTTAAATATTTTCTCTACTTTTTAATTTCCCTACTTTTTAAATAATTTCTCTACTTTTTAAAATAATTTCTCTACTTTTTAATTTCTCTACTTTTTAATTTCCCTACTTTTTAAATAATTTCTATACTTTTTAAATAATTTCTCTACTTTATAAAATAATTTCTCTACTTTTTAATTTCTCTACTTTTTAATTTCTCTACTTGTTAATAATTTCTCTACTTTAAATAATTTCTCTACTTGTTAATTTCTCTACTTTTCCATAATTTCTCTACTTCTTAATCATTTCACTACTTTTTAAAATAATTTCTCTACTTTTTAATTTCTCTACTTTTTAAAATAATTTCTCTACTTTTTAATAATTTCTCTACTTTTTAATTTCTCTACTTTTTAAAATAATTTCTCTACTTTTTAATAATTTCTCTACTTTTTAATTTCTCTACTTTTTAAAATAATTTCTCTACTTTTTAAAATAATTTCTCTACTTGTTAATAATTTCTCTACTTTTTAAATAATTTCTCTACTTTTTAATTTCTCTACTTGTTAATAATTTCTCTACTTTAAATAATTTCTCTACTTTTTTAAATAATTTCTCTACATTTTAATAATTTCTCTACTTTTAAATAATTTCTCTACATTTTTAAATAATTTCTCTACATTTTAATACTTTCTCTACTTTTTAATCATTTCTCTACTTTTTAAAATAATTTCTCTACATTTTAAATAATTTTTCTTTTTTATTTCTCTATATTTTAAAATAATTTCTCTACTTTTTAATTTCTCTACTTTTTAAATAATTTCTCTACTTTTTAATTTCTCTACTTGTTAATAATTTCTCTACTTTAAATAATTTCTCTACTTTTTTAAATAATTTCTCTACTTGTTAATAATTTTTCCACTTTTAAATAAGTTCTCTACATTTTAATAATTTCTCTACTTTTAAATAATTTCTCTACATTTTTAAATAATTTCTCTACATTTTAATACTTTCTACTTTTTAATCATTTCTCTACTTTTTAAAATAATTTCTCTACTTTTTTAAATAATCTCTCTACTTTTTAATAATTTCTCTGCTTTACTGTTGAAGATTATATTTAATTAAAACCTCATTGAATTAGAAAAAATGTAGAGTTTAATGCGCACAAAATATCACGTAGATGAAGTTGTCCATCGGATTTCGTGTCCAACTCTTTAGCCCCTTATCTGGAAACAGCCTTCACAGAAAGTTACTTGCTGCAAAAGAGATTATCATGCTAATATTTCTGAATTGCGGCAAGCTGAAAATGATCATTAGTTCAAAACTATAAAGTGAGGTATTATATACAATGAGGTTTTTGTATAAAAAGTTATTTAGCACCTTTTTTTAAATGTTTATTTTTCCCAACCTTTTCCCCAGTCGCATTTTCTAACTAGAAATAAAGCAGCATTTTTGCCAGGGGCACAGGCGTTGTTAAGCAGGGAAAAGGTGCCATCTGCTGGTCCACTTAACAACTACCAAAAGCAACACATAAGTGGCATTACCTCATCTTTGCACTCAATGGAAAATACAATCTCATAAAACTGAGAAGTGAAGGCTATACTTCGAAACATTAATTTATTGACTATCAAGATAATTATTACTTCAATAATAGTGCGTAAAGTGGAGGTTTATATTTAATATCTGGAGATAATTACCATGAAAAGTGTTTTGCAACCTCCAAATATTCTTGACCCAATTTTTTCTTTTAGTCTTCAAGTTAGTGAATAATAAAGGTATTAAAAGGTAGTGTACTTGTATTCGAAGTACTGGATATTACATTGGACTGTAATCAAATTTAGACTTAGACAAAATGGCTTTTGTCTTTTCCAAGATTAAGTTCCAGCCCATCTTTAAGCTTTCAGTAGTTTTTTTTCAAACATGCATAATGTCACATGTGATATGTATGTCTCCATGTTCTGATGCAACACCTGCCCTTTTACCTTCTCCCTTCCCATTGTCCAGGGCCCCAAACACTCCTTCCAGGTGAAACAGCGATTTACTTGTACTTCTTGCAATTTAGTATACTGTATTCGCTGCTCAAGATGCGGTCTCCTCTACATTGGGGAGACCAAACGCAGATTGGGCAACCGTTTTGCGGAACACCTCCGTTCAGTCCGTAAACGTGACCCCGAGCTTCCGGTCGCCTGTCACTTTAATTCTCCGCTCCCACTCTGACCTCTCCGTCCTCGGCCTCTTACACTGTTCCAACGAAGCTCAATGTAAGCTTGAGGAACAGCACCTCATCTTTCGATTAGGCACTTTACAGCCTTCTAGACTCAACATCGAGTTCAATAATTTCAGACCATAACCTCTGCCCCTATTTTTTCACATGGCAGCTGTTGATGATTCTGCCATTCCCATTTACACCTCTTCCAGACTCATCTTTTGTTTCTTGTCCCATTACCATCTCCTTTTGCCTTGCACCATCATTCCTTTTGTCTTTTAATCTCTCCTGCCTTCCATCCTATCACAGACCTTCCCTTTTGTTCTTTCCTCCCCTCCCATCCCCTCCCCCTTTCCTTGCCCCTGCACTTGCTTAAAATCTGTTACATCTCTAACTTTTTCCAGTTCTGACGAAAGGTCTTTGACCTGAAATGTTACATCTGTTTCTCTCTCCGCCGATGCTGCCTGACCTGCTGAGTATTTCCAGCATTTTCTGTTTTTATTTCAGATTTCCAGCATCCGCAGTATTTCGCTTTTGTCTCCATGTTCTGTGTTGTTTTAAATATGTGTAGTTTCCAAGTAAGTCCACACTATTTCCATAGAATCGGAGGGCAAGCAGTACAATTATTGGATGTATCTGAATAGCAACAACACAGTTCTTAAGTCATATTTTAATAGTTATCCACGCCAAACCACACTGCCCATTGAAGCAGCAGGGAGGCGACTTGATCCGAGGCCTCTATCGTCGCCATTCCCTACCTGCCATCCCAAACTCTCTGCTTTTTCTTTCCTTTCTGCTTTGGATGCACCTGGCTTCCGCTCTGTACCTGCATCTGACAAATTAAGCCAAATATAATAGGAAATTTGCAATGGTGAATCGTAAGCACAAATTCACACCCCAATGTCTCTAGCACAGCATGTACACAAATCTGATACCACTGGATGTGCTCAAATGATGCAGGAAGGTGCCCTCCCTATAATAAAAGACTTAACAAACTTGCTCCATAGGAAAAGGCTAATGATGAAAATTCAAAATGTAGATTGGAATTTCCCAAGCTCTGCGTTGTAGGTATTAAACAACATTTGTACATTTTTTCAAATCTGCCATTCTCAAATTTGGAATATTTTTTAACTTGCTTTGATAACCTCATGTTACCACTGCAAGTGCTGTATTTGCATCTTAAGTAAGCCTGCCTTGAAAGGACTCATTACAAAATCTCAATTAATTCATAGAATCATACAGCACAAAAGGAGGCCATTTGGCCCATCGTGCCAGCTCCAGCTCTTTGAAAGAGCTATTCAATTAGTCCCACTCTTTCCCCATAGCCCTGCACATTTTTTCTTTTCAAGTATATTTCCAATTCCCTTTTGAAAGTTACTATTGAATCTTGTTTCCACCACCCTTTCAGGCAGTGCATTCCAGAACATCATAACTCGCCGTGTAAAAATATTTCTCACCTCCCATCTGCTTCTTTTGCCAATTATTTGAAATGTGTCATGGGGTGTATTTGTTGTTTATGCTGATAATTGGTGTTGTAATTGGGGCCCAGAGTTAGTATATTGCTGTGACTCTTATGAGTGGTCTTCCAAAGGTCACTCTCACCCACCTCTGAGCACCTGTTCCGAGGTGCACTGAGGGGCTGAGACCACGTTGGCCACCTGCACTCTTGACCCCAGGCCACATGCAGCCAGGGTTGTATGGAATAGGGGAGGACCGGGGGGGGGGGGGGGGGGGGGGGTATGGATAGGTTTGAACCGCATGCAGATAGTGTAAAACTGCCTATTTGAACACATCATAAATATATATATACCCTTCTTCTTCTCTTCTTAGGCAGTCCCTCGGAACCGAGGATGACTTGCTTCCACATTAAAAATGAGTTCTCAGGTGACTGATGAGTCCAATGCGAGACCTACAGTCTCTGTCACAGGTGGGGCAGACGGTGGTTGAAGGGGCGGGTGGGTGGGGTGCTTGGGTTGACTTGCGCTCCTTGCGCTTGGCTTCCGCTCCCGGCAAAGAGACTCGAGGTGTTCGGCGCCTTCCCGGATGCTTCTCCTCCACTTTGTGCGGTCTTGGGCCAGGGATTCCCAGGTGTCGGTGGGGATGTTGCACTTTTTCAAGAGGCTTTGAGGGTGTCCTTGAAGCGTTTCCTCTGCCCACCTGGGGCTCTCTTGCCGTGTCGGAGCTCCGAGTAGAGCGCTTGTTTTGGGAGTCTCGTATATACCCACTAATTTATTCTCTTCCATGTGCTTTAATGTTTTCACTCGGGACTGCGCTGTTCTGACTAATAACGGTGTTAACATAGCAGATAGGAACTTAATGCAAACACTATTAATAGTTTACTGAAGAAATTAAACTCTCAAGTGTACATTTTGCCAATTTATTCAAAACTGACTTGATGCTCAACAATAAATATTCATTATTCCCCTTTTCTCTATGGAGCTGGTTAGACACTAAACACTAAAAAAAATCAGGGAATCTCCAAAGCTTTCATTTCCATTTTGTAATTGCATGTCAAGTGCTCCCACTTTGCTTGAGCAAAAACACATTTGAAACTTTATTGTACTATATTAGAAGTTAACAAAGGGATCTTTTCTCTCCAGTTGTCTGACATGCATAGAAAACCCATTGCCTAACTTTGTCTTCAAACCAAGCTCCTGTGAAGTCCCCACAGCCAGACTTACTGCTTGTTCAGTACTGCATAAATTGTACTATTTTCCTCAATAGGGACAAACCTCACTTATCCAAGTGTAAAGAGCTTAGGTGTAGGTTGGCAACAGCCTCTTTGGCAGGACCCCCTCTTTGGCATAGGAGTACTGCTGGAATTTAATAAGCTGAAGACATACATGATTGATAAGCCTCACTAATGATGGGACCTGGAAGGGTAGAGCTGCCACTGGGGCTGAAAATCATGATATCAGAAATGCAAGTGTATACATATCAGGAAAGGATTAACAGGCTGGGTCTCTTTTCTTTTGAAAAAAGGCTGAGGGGGTGACCGAATAGAGGTCTTTAAAATTATGAACAATTTTGAGAGTGGATAGAGAGAGAATGTTTCCACTTGTGAGGAAGAGCATAACTAGAGGCCATCAATATGATAGTCACCAGGAAATCCAATAGGGAATTCAGAAGAAACTTCTTTACCCAACGTGTGGTGAGAATGTGAAACTCGCTTCCAAGGGAGTGGTTGAAACGAAAAGTATGGATGCATTTAAGGGGAGGCTAGACAAGCATATGAGGGAGAAGGGAATAGAGGGTTATGCTGATAGATTTAGATGAGGAAAGACGGGAGGAGGCTCGTGTGGAGCATAAACGCCGGCATAGACTGGTTGGGCTGAATGGCCTGTTTCTGTGCCATATATCTTATGTAATATAGCTGATCAATACAGAGCTACTTGCCCAACTAGGAGCACTCTTATCTTTCAGGGCATTGTTGTGTAGGGTTAGCTGGAGCCAAGGGGGATGATTTGAAGACCCTTCCAGGTCCCATCATTAATGAGGTTTATCAATCATCATTGATGTCCTGGAGTGCTACAAACCTGCCTGCCTCAAGAATCAGATTATGGAGATTGCCATGGGAGCTTGACTCAGTTCCAATCTTCTGTCGGTTGGCACGTTCGGCATCCAATAATATTTTAAATAAAAAGGAAAAAAAGACCTGCAAATGGTGGAAATCTAAAATAAAACAGAAAATACTTTGCAGGTCTTTAAAAATATTTTCAGAATGCTGAATACTGCAAGTTAGTGTTTATATATAGATTTACAAATCCAGGGTCTGAAGCACTTCTTAGGGTGTTCATTTTCATAAAGGAACAACCTGCATTAAAAAAACCTTTAAAGTAGACAAATGTCCCAGTGTTTCACACATGGATCGCCAAATAAAAATTTTATGTATAATTTTCTTTCCCTCCTCTGTAGGCCCCAGATTCCCTCATTGGACCCCCGTTCATTGTGTGGCAGTTGCCCTCAGTACTTCTCCCAAATGGCCGTTATTCATGTGCAAGTCACTACAACGAGTGCTGGCAGCCTATCCGACCGTTGAAAACATCACAACCAAGCTCTATTCTGAACTCCACAAAGGTCCACTTCACACAAAGGTCTCTGTACAGGAAACAAGAAGCAGGAATCTTAAACCAAATTCCACATCTCTGATCCAGAGTGCTGTGACAATTGTAGTGCGCTTACTGAGATCAGCAAAGTTTCTGAATAAAAGCTGACAAAATGCTGTTTATTGCAGATCTCTGCACCGGACATATGGATAGTTCCAAACCAGCGTGAATAGACAACGGATGGGACAAATTTCCCATCCCAATTTTGCTGGTGAATAAAAATTAATCTAACGACTGCACTCAATGTAATGAACACTTGGATACATTTCAATACCTGTGTTGCATTTTTCAAGTTGTGGTTTCTGTGAACAATGAATTGTTGGATCTTTAATATCACAGAGATGTAAATCAGCAAATATTGTTGTGCAAGAACTTTTTCCTTCCGACCCACAAACTTCACACACACTATAAATCTTTGCCGTGCTGGTCTTAAAAAAAAAGAAAGGATTTGAATTTATATCGCGGCTTTCACAGCCTGAGGATGTGCCAAAGCGCTTTACAGCCAATTAAGGTTTCTTTTTTGAAGTGTAGTCACTGTTGTAATGTAGGAACCACAGCAATTTGTTCAGGGCATTGTTCAAAGCCTCATGAACAATGATGAAATAAATAACCAGATCATTTTTTTTTTAAAGTGATGTTGGTTGAGGGATAAATATGTCCATCGAGGGCAGATGCGGCCTCTATTTAACATCTCATTCGAAAGACAGAACCAACGACAGTGCAGCACTCCACTGAAGTGGATTATGTGTTCAAGATCTCTGGAGTAAGGCTTGAACCCATGAGCTTCTGACTCACAGGCAAACGTACTACCAACTGAGCCAAGGCTGACACCTGCTTTCTTCTGTCATCGTTGTGCATCTCTCCTTTACTGAAAACTGTAATATTTTATAGTGGCTAGAAAAGTAAGTGCAGTAAAATCCTATTAACGAGATAACTGATTTGAAGTTAGTGATATTGAGATAGTACCATCTGCACGTAAGAAATATTCCCAAAAATCCTACTGCAGAAGTCATCCAGTCCCACCTCCGACAAAGGATAAAGTCGCTTGTATGTACTGAGTTAGCGGATTAGCCAGGAACCTACAACTGGCCTTGGAGGGGAGCAACCAACCTAGGTTCATGCTCCTAATCTTTACCCAGTGACCCCTGTGTGGCTATGTGAATGTCAGGTGAGCACAGCTTTGGGCTGGTCTATGAATGGCCACTTGGGCTCGGTACCAGAGGGATGACAGTGCCCACAAAGCTATAAAACAGCACGACTCAGTTTCTTTAGGAGGGGAAAAAGCTGAGGGGAGCGGGGGGGGGGAAAGAGTGGGTGCAAAAAGAAATCATTAATCATAAGTGATGTGTAACAGATAAACAATTATTTGCTCCCACTTCCTTGTGAGAGTTCGATATTAAACAGAGATCAAAGCTGATCAGGTAGAATAACCTCACTTCAAACCCAGATATTTATTCACACAAGAGCACACAATCAGCAGGAAACGAGATATAAGTACGTCATTCCACTGCCATTCCCACTTCGACATCCCTCGATTTGGAGTTGACCAGTTCACGCCTGATCTCAGGTGAAATATGTGGATGGCAGTGGATCCTCAGCAGTTCCAGTAACGACTCCTTCTGTTCGGAGGACAGGTCCTCCTTATAGCGCTGGGCAAAGGTAAGCAGACACTGGTGCCACAGTACTGGCAGGTTTCGCTTATCAGTCCTGAAATGCAGGAAGTGAAAAACCAGAGCGTCGATAACTCGGAAGGGAAGCGCGTACTTCTTGTCGATCATCAGTCGAAGGAAGATGCTGTTTGCTCCATTATATTCCATTTCTGCAATCTTCAGCATTGCAGCACTATTAACAGAAGAAAGATTGTGGTAAAGAGATAGAGAGATACTGATATCACCAAACTGCAGATTATTAAATGTATGTATGCCTGCACCATAGGAACCATCTGAGTCACCACTGAAACTTATAATGATTGTTTAATTAATTTAGAGAATACCCACCCGTACCTGAATTTGTATTTTTACACATGCATCATTTTGGAACCAAGATACAACTTGCATTCCATTAACTGTTCGTCGCCTTCCACGAAAATATCATTTAAGAGCGGAAATTGTTGACTGTTTACTTATTTTAAAAACACATAATTGGGTGGGGAAGAGAGCAGAGGAAGAACTGCTTTAGTTACTATGGGTAGCAACAACAACTTGCACCTTTATCAGAGAAAAAAATGTTCCAAGGCCGTCACCGAGATGTCATCAAAAACAAGTTGACACCGAGCCGGAGAAGGAGCTATTAGGAGGGGTGACCAAAATTGCAAGCAATACAAGTGTCACAATTTCATAAAGTAACACCTTTAACGTAGATAAATGTCCCACAGTGTTTCACACATGGATCACCGAACAAACATTTGTATGTATAAAACTTTCCTTCCCGCCCCTGCACTGAGAAAGCACCCACACACAAACCAACAGTTACCTGGTATGTAGAACTGGGATAGAGCATTTAGTCAGAATGCTGCCAATAATGATCGCTTCTCTCAGTGTGCATGTGCCAGATTCACACAAAGGAAGTAGAATACCTGGGGAATGGAGGGGGGAAAAAAAGTTAATAAAATTAAATGTTGCAATTAAGCATCAATTCCTGCCTTTTCCTCGCAAATTATATATATTTTTTCCGTCTCACTCTCGCACAATGAAAGTTAGAAATTCACTTGTTGAGTCAGGGATGAATTGACCGGCTGACTTGTCCGGAGCAGACACGGGAATTGTGACACTTCCTTCCACGCTTGGGAGACATTTTCAGCAAGTCTTTTTGTCTCCCCAGCAACCATCAGCATCAGACTCGTAAGGTACCTGTCCTTGTTATAGTAGTCTCTAGTTGTCATTTTTTGCTCGTCACTAATCAAGTAGAATAGCAGGAGCCACAAGAACAACATTTGACATATTTGTACCAATTCTCAATGGGATGGAGGATGGTGGGGGGGGGGGGGGGCTGCATTTATGTAAATGCATAGTGCTCTTAATTGAACACCTTAAAATGGGATGTCCTCCACAAATAATCTGCCAACATTCACTGCCCAGGCTCATGTGAAAAAATGGTCTTTGGATGAGATAGCAAAGGGCTGATGGCACCATGGAACCATAACCAAAGCAAACGGGGAGCGGGCAGGGAAATGGCTTGGAGCCCAAGATCAGCCATGATCTTATTGAATGGCGGAGCAAGCTCGAGGGGCCAAGTGGCCTATTCCTGCTCCTATTTCTTATGTTCAAATGCCAGTACCTTCAGCACGAGAGGAAAACACGTGTGCTTTTAAATATGAATTGTCTTCTGCTGGAACCATCGGTACTTCAACCTCGCATTCTACAGCTCAAAATGCTCTCCAATCACAACCCACGTTCAGAAGGACAATCTACAATTTACTGCTACATGTTCTTCACAGTTCAAGTTAAGAAATGTCACCCCTCCCATGCCCCCAATTCCACTTTACTGAAGTCCCAATGCTAATCTGCGTACACATTTGATGACTGGGAAAGGGTTCTACAAAGCTACAAATCAACCGTACTCTGCTGAACAGCGGAGGTGCGGAGACAAAAACTTCCAGGTATAATTTATCTACCGTCGCAACACATGGAGGTCAAATAGGTAGTAAAAGTCGCGGCGTTCATTTATTGATGAGTTAAAACTATGCTCATCTCTACATCAGCTTCCTCAATTACCTTTACCAGAAGAAAACCATCTTACCTTTAAACCAAGCTCCAGGTTTGAAAAGTGCTTTTTTTAAGGCCATGTAAAGGTGAAAGTTCAGGCGTTTGTATTCTGCAATGTCATCTCTCGCTCGAGGCAAAAGCACCAAATTATAGAATCTCTGCGCCATCCTTGCCTTCAGATTGGCAGAAAAGATCCTATAGGAAATTTGGGGGGGGGGGGGGGAGAAATTACACAAACATAGCATCAAGATTACACTTTTATTTCTTTAAAAAACGAAGGTGGTGAAATCACCCTGAAGCGCGCCGCTACTAAAGATGCAACAACACCTCAGCAGGCTGGTTGCTTTGCACACTGAATCACCAAACTAAGCTAATGATCAAGAATATCACAAGCAACTAACCCCAACACAGCAACATGGCTGCCACCCTCAGCAGAAGCAGTAAGTAACGCCACAATGCAAGCTTCTCCTCAGTAGTAGGGGGGTTAAAACTAACCAAAGAGCTCCTTAGAGCGGGTTGAGCAAAAAATACTTGCATTTAAAAAAGACTATACCAGTTCTATAATCCCCTCCCAACAAAACCTAATGGCTGAACTGCCCACCGTGTACTTCATTGGCTGCAAAGCGCTTTGAGGCATCCGGTGGTCGTGAAAGGTGCTATATAAATGCAAATTTACATAAATGTATCCCGCCCCCCCCCCCCGATCCCATACCTGCCAAAAGGGAGCAAAAGCAACAGAAAGGGCACTTTGGTTCTCAAAGGGTTACAAACATGCTGGTCTCTGACCTTGTCGCCTGATACATGGCTGCTGCTGTCCAGGTCTCTGGTTCAGTGATGTACAAGATCTGCTCCCAGTTTGACAACGCCGGGATAATCTTAAAGGCTTTGGGAAGTTTCCCACTTCTGTACTTGCACAATACCTTTTGGGAAGCAAAATGTAAAATTTAACAAGCACAGCCACTGTTATATCCATTGAATACAGTGTGATTTTTCTCATTTCATTCCTGCTTTAAATTTATAAAAAAAGGGGGCTTAATTTTTAACAAACTACATTTGCAGAAAAATTCAGTCAAATGCACTAACAATGGAGACTGGAAGTATTTGAGAAAGGAGATTCTGGTTGTGAATGGTTCAATGGGAAAATGGGGCTGCGTTTCAATAAACTGAATATAGAAATTGGTAGTGTACAAGTTTACCCACATGACTCACCACATGCCATATTTCCTCTCTCAAATGGGTCACGACACAAGAGAAGCACTTTCCCCCAGAAATAAGGGGTAGGGGAAGGCGAAAGGAAGAGAAAGTAACAATCAACTTAACCTATTTGCATAGATGTTAAACTCAGTTGTAGAGTGATAGCAGCTCACCCTGTTCGCCAGAGATCGATACATAGGACAGACATGAGGTAGATAATTTAAGTAACGTATTTAGAGAACGGATATCTTTCTGCTTCAAAACATCTTTTTGTATCTAACTTTTTAACCTTTGTACAATAGCCCCCCTTTTTAAACAATTAACTCAAAGTTTGCTTTCTATCCATTTTTCTAGGCTTTGCAAAGAGTAGGGGGGTAAAAGGAAATGTTTTGGACTTGAAAGGTTTGGTGAGGGGTGTTCCATAGTGACCACATATTTACTACATACATCAATTAGGAATTGAGGGAACAATATAAAAATGTCTTGAGACCAAACTTGGGGTGGGGGAAATGGCAAATTGTGACTAGGACTGTGAAAGACTGCAGGAGGAAATAGATGGGCTAGTAGGATGCACTTCAATGTAGAGAAACGTGAAGCAATACCTTTTTGAAATAAGAACAGGGGAAGGAAGCACACCTTAAGTAGTAAAATTTCAAATGGAATGGAGGGACCTTAGTATGTAGGTACATTGTAGGTACCAGTTTAAGTAGATGATGCAAATGGAATTATTGGTATTTAGAGGCATAAAATGCAAAAGGAGGTAATACTGAACTTGTACAAGGCCTGAGTTTGGCTACAACTGGAGTAAGAAAGACTTGCATTTATATCGTGCCTTTCACGACCACCGGACGTCTCAAAGCGCTTTACAGCCAATGAGGTACTTTTTAAGTGTAGTCACTGTTGTAATGTAGTTTCATATGTAATTATAGGAAGGATAAAAATGTTTTTAAATGTTCAGCTTAGCTCCACTGGATGTTCCCACAGATGACGAGTTACAGTTACGAAGAAAGACTTAAGAAGTTAGGTTTTATCACTAGAGCTGAGTAAGTTAAAGAATGACTTGATGGAGTTCTTCAAGATTATGGAGGGTTTTGATAAAGTAAGTGATAGATTGTTTCCACTGGTCAGCAAGATGCAGAAGAGATTTACTAGAATGGTTCCAGGGATGAGGGAATACAGTTACATGGATAGACTGGAGAAGCTGGGGTTGTTCTCCTTGGAGCAGAGAAGGCTAAGAGGAGATTTGATAGAGGCGTTTAAAATCATGAAGGGTTTAGATAGAGCAAAAAAAGAGAAACTGTTTCCAATGGCTGAAGGGTCGATAACGAGGGGGCACAAGATTTAAGGTGATTGGCAAAAGAACCAGAGGTGTCATGAGGAAAAACTTTTTTTTACATAACGACTGGTTAGGATTTGGAATGCACTGCCTGATAGGGTGGGGGATACAGGTTCAAGAGCAGCCTTCAAAGGGGAATTGAATAAATACTTGAAGCAGGAAAAATTGCAGGGATATGGGGAAAAAGCGGGGGAGTGGGACTAACTGGATTGCTCTTCGAAAGAGCCGGCACAGACTCAATGGGCCAAGTGGCCTCCTACTGTGCTGTACTATTCTATGATTCTATACAATAAGGCGGCACATAATTGAGATCATCACAAGAATTAAAGGGGGAATTAGAATTTATTTTATACAGAGATGGTTAGAATATAGAATTCTCGGCCACAAATCATTTGTTGCTTGAAAAAGAGGAATATTAAAAGGGTTTAGTGAGAAAGCAGGAGAATGGGACTTAACTAACTGACATGCGTGGGAAAACAAAACAGTGCAGAGCTGATGGGACCAATAGCCCATTTCTGTGCTGTTGTGTTCGATATTCAATGCTTAGTAGGTAAATATACCATGGAGAGCTAAGTAAGTCTCAGGTTCAATTCCTGGTCTTTGCGGAGTTAGTGCAGCCAAGCTATAGTGATTGTGACACTTTAATTGTCCTCATCACCCCCACGTGAAGAAGGGTGGGTGAAAAACACATGGCTAGGGTTCCAGCTCCTATCTGTTATTCTGCAACCCCAGTTGGAAATCATATGCTCGCTGATGTTGACTGGAAACAGGATCAGCTTGGCTGTGATACCCTGCTAACCCCCATGGTTCAATATGCTTACTGACAATCACTGCCTGGCCTAACCCATGAAGAACAGCTACTTGGGTGAGGTACCAGAGGATTGCTGCCTTCACCGGAACCATAACTCAGCCTTCAGCGAAAGGAGAGAGAAAAAGTGGAAATAAAAAGCCGAAATCTTTTACAACAATTTGCATTTTCATAGAACCCTGAACGTAATTTTTTTTTTTTTTAAAACACAAGGCATTCGTTCACAGAGATACACGAAGGGAAAAATTGGATGCTATGTCAAAGAAGATGCTAGGAGGTGACCAAAAGCTTAAATCAAAGAGCTGAGTTTTAAGGAGAGTCTTAAAAGGAGGTGGAGGGGGTTTAGGGAGGAAATTCTAGAGCGTGGGGCAATGTTCCTGTTAGGCTGCACTGCTGCACAGTGATCTGCAGGTCCGGCGCAGACCGCTCAACGGCATTCTAATGTGCGGTAGTTTGAATGGCAAGGGGCCGCGCACCCAAAAAAAATGAGCGGGACCATTGGCAGGGGGCCTAGTTGGCTGTTGGCACGGATGCCAATGGTGGGGCGAAGGGTGAGGAACGCACAAGAGGATGGAATCGACGGAATTGAGAGTTCGGGGTGAGGAGGGTTAGTGGAGATGGAGGAGGTAACATAGATAGCACTCTCATATTGCACTATGGCAGAGATAGAATGCAGGTTAAACTCCTCACACCTCAGAGCTCCCACCCATAAGGTTGTGGGGAGGCACACGTGTGAAGAAGAAGAAAAATTAATCTACCTCACAGATTCTATTGACAGGCAACCCTAGCAAGTCATCTATGAGACTTCTCAGTCGGAGGTGGTGCGTGCCTCTGGGAGAGTGGCAAGAAAATAAATTTAATTTAAAAAGAAAAAGTTCTTGGAAAAACATGCTTCACCTAAAAGGTGTCAACACATCAAATGTATTTGTTGTTAAACAGAAAATCATTCAGGTTCCAATTACCGCCACCACATTTCTTTCTTCATTAAGAAGTATGAGGTGGTTTTGGTCATATCTATCCACTTGCCTCACTCACTCTCCAACACAGCACTCCCTCTAGTGGCATGGCTGAAAACTAGTAAAATATAACAAATGACACCCGAGATCAGAACACATGCCCTTGAAGTACAATATAATCATAGAATCATACAGCACAGGAGGCCATTCGGCCCATTGAGTCTGTGCCGGATCCTTCGAAGAGCAATCCAGTTAGTCCCACTCCCCCGCTCTTTCCCCCTATCCCTGCAAATGTTTTCTCCTTCAAGTATTTATTCAATTCCCTTTTGATAGCGGCTATTAAATCTGTATTCACCACCCTAACAGGCAGTGCATTCCAAATCCTAACCACTCATTGTGTAAAAAAGTTTTGCTTCAAGTTGCCTCTGGTTCTTTTGCCAATCACCTTAAATCTGTGCCCTCTGGTTATCGACCCTTCAGCCAGTAGAAACAGTTTCTCTTCATTTATTTTATCTAAACCCTTCACAATACTCCATTGCTAAACCTACTGCCATGGTTAATAAAATATAATTTGCTATGAATGTGACAGAACCCTTTACCTCACGAACTCCCTTATACACCTCCAGGACTCTGGGGTCGAGCTGAGGCATAGGTCGGCCAGAGATTTCAGACATGGCTGTTTCCACTTCCGTCTGCTTCTCTGTGATCTTCTCCATAATGATGTCAGCAAGAGTACGCCTTCAGTGCAAAACAAGAAAGTTAACTGACCAGTGCACACCTGCAGCCAAAATACATTTACATCCATCTAACGTTTGGACACAAAATGGGAGGGTTGATAATTATTTGACGACATCTTCCAACTCTACAACTAGTGATAGTGGAAAGAAAGTGGCATTGAAGACCTCGAGTACATTAAAGGGTCATCAGAATAACTAACCCTCACTCAGCAAAACAGTTCCATGGATACGTTCATTGCCCAATGTGGTACTGAGCCAGATAGACCAGAGGAGCAGAAAAGCCCAAGCTCAACCCCTGCTCTATGCTGGGTGTTACAATCCGCAAAGACGGCAGTGGAGGCAATACACTTAGCTTCAGTATTCTGGGGTCTGCAGATGGTCTGAGGGGCCCAAAAATACAGAAATCAACCCGCTAGTGACCGTTCCTGATCGCCACACAGTGATCGCAGCTGGAAACTGCACACGTCCGATAAGGACACAATCAAGCTCAGTTGTGATGCTCACCCCATTCCCCCCCACCCCCCTCACACAGACAAATAGCCTTCTGTCTGTCTGACCTTGGACCCAAAAAACAGGAATTTCTGCTATAGTTATGTTGACTCCCCGGGGAGTCAGAGAAATCAGGCAAGGCCACACTCCGGCAGCTCCCCCTAGTCCCCAGCACTTCCAAGATTTTCCACGAAAGGTGATGGGGGGGGGGAACATACACGTCCACTTTATTATGGTATTCAAAACATGTACAATAACGTACTTATCATTTAAAACAGCAATGCTGTGCGCTAGGAACACTGTTGCTATGGTGTTGGCGGGTTGATTGATTCAACTCCCTGTCCCTACAATATCAGATTTTTAAAAAAATCTGACTCCCCTCTCTGGCTACCCTAGAGGCCACTGGCCACTCTACACTGTGGCAGGCACCAGAGAACAGCCACAGAAATCTCCCTCCCCACCTCCCGAGGTGGGAATCCTGCTTGATAATATTCAAAATTAGCCCAAGACCGGAAAAATCGGCTGGCGTCGTGAGCGTTGGAATGGAGCAGGCACAAAGCACAACGTGCAGTGTTTCCCCAATGAAAGAACGGCCACTTTCACATAAATACCAAAAGGCAGCGCGCGCGCATCTACTTGACGTTACCTCAGTGGTGGATTTTTGCTCATGAACATATCGATGGCCTTTTCATCCTCAGGGTTCACCACGACTTCCTCGCAATACTCTTGCTTCGCGATCGCCGCAGCCCTGTCCAGCGTAGGCCATTCATCGTCCGAATCGGAGTCAGAACCGTGACCTTTTGAACTTGAGCCTACAAAATCAAAACAGATTTAATAACCACTGGCACCCTGTGGGTCTCCTCTTCAAATATCCATCTAATTACATTTTTTTAAATTGCAATGGTCTCTTTTTATTTTCACCCCCTTGGTTTCGCTTCCTCCGTTCTTCAGCAGAGGTCAGCCAGTGACCCCTTCCAGCCATGCTTCTTTTGAACCAAACCACTGGAGGTGTGCGAGGATTATTTGCTTCTAAGTATACAGCTGCAACTGATAAGACAGCAGAGATGGGAAAGTGTCAGAAGCCGAGATGCTAATTTGCCATATTTAATACGGAGCTGCTAAGTTTATATCTGGCTGTGTGTATTTTCTCACAGTAACCTGTATTAAATATGAGAAGTCGCACAACACCAGGTTATAGTCCAACAGATTTATTTAAAATTACAAGCTTTCGGAGCTGTCGCCCCTTCGTCAGGCAAAGTTACTGTGAGAGAATCTATCAGAATTCACAGAATATAAAAACACAGAGAAAATGCATAGATTAAATCTTTCCCTACATCAAAGACACACTAAGAGCACAGCCAAGACAATGAGATGTGTCCCAGGGGGTCCATCGCGTCAGAACACCTGCTGGCTGCATATCCTCTCCATTTTTTGTGTTTGTTTCTTGTGTTTTTTTTTTAAAAACTGGAAAGACCGGCAAAGATGTCAAGTCACGTTCTATAGCGTGACATGAACCCGATATCGCGATTGAGGCCATCCTCATGAGTGCGGAACTTGGCTATCAGTTTCTGCTCGATGATTTTGCGTTGTCGTGTATCACGAAGGCCGCCTTGGAGAACGCTAACCCGCAGATCCGAGGCTGAATGCCCTTGACTGCTGAAGTGTTCCCCGACTGGGAGGCAACCATCCTGCTTGGCGATTGTTGCGCGGTGTCCGTTCATACGTTGTCTCAGTGTCTGCATGGTCTCGCCGATGTACCATGCTCTGGGGCATCCTTTACTGCAACGTATCAGGTAGACAACGTTGGATTAAATATGGCAAGTTGGCCTTTCTACGGATGGAATCCTGCTGCCTTTCTGTTCAAGCCTTGTCTACATCCTCCTGTCTTTTAGACCACATTCAATAGTTTCATTTCCAGCTCTGGATAACATTAAAAATAAATGTGATCCTTCAATCCTGTACTGCAAAACACACTATACTGGTCTCTGCCTCTGCTGCAGACAGAGCTTTTAGCAATGTTGCTCCAGAGAACTGAAAGCAGTTTAGCAGCTGATGAAATTGGTCTTGCCGTTTTTCCGAGATTACCCGCAACTGGTTAAACAGATGGTGCAAATGACAAGACTTTGTTTATGCCCAAGTCCTGCCCTGCACCCGTAGGGATACTGTACTCCACAAGTAGCGGGTAAGACAGGAACCTCTAGTGAGTTCAGCACCAACATGACCACCAATGCTTCGGGACTGGTAAATAAATTGGCTCAATGTGCTTCGACTCGCTGAAATAAAACAGACAACGTTGAGCTTACAAGGAGGCTGCGTCAGCATCTGAAAAGAAAAGGAGGTTTACATTTTGAGTAGAAACCCAAAACCTTCACCAACCTTTTCAGATGCTGAGAGATCTACTGTGTAGTTTTTTTTTTATCCACTTTATCTATGCTTTGGTCCCCTGCTAGTCTAGTGTTTCCTGAAACAATGAGATATCAAAGAAATAGATAGTTATTTAAATAAATTTTTAATACGTAATAAGGAAATATACGTATAAAGGATTACATCTTCCCCGTCATTTTCACAGAATCCCCACAGTGCAGATAGAGGCCATTTCGGCCCATCGAGCCTGCACCGACACATATCCCACCCTATCCCCGTAACCCCACGTATTTAATCCCCCCTAACACTAAGGGTCAATTTATCATAGCCAAATCAACCTAACCCGCACATCTTTGGACTGTGGGAGGAAACCCACGCAGACACGGGGAGAATGTGCAAACTCCACACAGTCAGTCACCCGAGGCCGGATTCGAACCCGGGTCCCTGGCGCTGTGAGGCAACAGTGCTAACCACTATGCCACCGTGTTGCCCGTGTTAAGGAAACAGCAGCAGCTGACCGCCAAACACAGATTTCCCTTCCCATTCTCCTGAAGATTAATTAATGCAGGGGTACAATTCCACAGTCCCTACAACCTCAGCAAAATGGCCAATCTTTCTGCACGTGCATCCCAACATGCCATTTTGAGATATACAAGACCAGTCTGGATCAACTCACACTGTAATTTTGCCTCCTGCTTTCAGTTTCCCCTCAGATATTCCCTCGGGCCGGTCGCTCCCATAAGCAGTCTCACGTTTAGGAGTTTGCCTGTATTGCCCAATTTCTAACTGAATGATGGCGTACCTCAGCAATGTCACAATAGGACCCCATTGTGATATGAACTGCATCTACGGCCCGGAATTTGTGGTTAGTGGCGAAGGAAAGGTGCTCACCGCTGGCCCCAAAGAAAGCTGCCCACAGAGATCTCTCTCTGTGGCGAGTAGTTTGCCTTCTTCAATGTTCATTTGATTTCAGCTCCCGGTCGTGGGAATCCCTAGTGCGATGCTGCTGTGACGTCAACAAGCTGTCTAATCACATTGCAGAATTCTCATAGACAGGAAACGAGAAGCTGCTTTTATCCGGACTTTTTAAAAATGTTAGAGGGTGAAGCAAAGATTGGGACTCTCACATGGAGATACGGTATAATTTTTTTTTTTAATTGTAATTTTTATAATAATGGAGAAATTTGACACTCAACAAATATAAAAATTAGTTTTTCAGGGCCATAACATTTATTTAGCAGTTAAAACCCCAGTTACACCTAATCCAACAAGGCTTAACATTTAATGGGGTATTTAACAGCGATATTATAGTGGAAAAACCCAAGTTTCGCTGATTGCTGGCTATGGGGGGGGGGGGGGGGGGGGGGGAGTCCACAGCGCAAACTGTGTCGGAGTAGTGAATGACTGACCGCAACTTCAGGATTTCTGTGGTTAGATGCGTGTGCGCTACATCCTGAAGTTGTGGTCAGTTTCAGTGGACGCAGGCAGTTCGCCGTTATTACCCAGCGCAAATTCCAGACCTTTGTGCCCACATGTGCGCCTCACACATCTTTTCAAAGTCAAACCAAGAAAACACTTGGTAAGACGAGACCAGGTACATGTTGTTAAGCTACTTTATTTCACAGGCAGCAGCAAGTGCACGTATAGAGCAGCAGTTAAGACTGGAGTCACTTTATTCAATCAGTACTTGTCTTCATAGAATACCAAATAATGAACATATTACACTTCCCCACATGGCCTGTTTGATTTAAACAAAATAACATCCAACTACTCTCGTGCATTCTAACCTCGGAGTCTAGATGAAAGCCTACTTTTGTAGCTTTTTTTGTTTGCAACCCTGACTGTGTCTGTTATTGTCTTCATTTTTATCTCCCTGTGTTCACAAATAGAGGAGGGTCGAGGACCAGGGACTTCCCAACACAATGGTTAGGAGATGTTTATCAGTTACTAAGACAGGGTAACGGATTGCTTATTGTGTTTGTGGAACCAGTGTCAATGCCTAACTTATTAACATTTTAACCACCTTTTGTCTCGGTACTTTAAAAAAAACACATGAATATACTTTACTTTAAAGCCCCAACATTTGAAATCTGATTCTTTTTCAAAATCCTGTGGAAAAAAGAAAATGATCAAAAATCCCAAAACGTGACAGGAGGTCTAGGGAAATTGTGTACACTGAAGCAATCTCACCTCAGTCAATTGTACAACATACTGATACAACAAACTATAAAATGGTCAGATCACGGTCTCCATCTAAAATCTTAACATTTGTTCCATTCCTTTAGTTGCTACACTTCTCTACCATTTTCCTATCTTATTAGTGCAATAGAATTGTGTATCTTTTAAAATAATCTGAAGGAATACACAGAAAAGGTGTAGTTTGTACTTGTCAACCGTGGCCATATAATCGATACATCACACAGAAAAATTTATAAATACATAGTAGGCCTGCCAGCTTCTGTAAAGAAAAGGGCTAATATTTCAAGTGGACACACTTGTATAGTATTTACAGCACAGAAACAGGCCATTCGGCCCAACTGGTCCATGCTGGTGTTTATGCTCCGCACGAGCCCCATCCCACTTTACCTCATCTAACCCTATCGGCATATCCTTTTATTCCTTTCTCCCTCATGTGCTGAACTGGCTTCCCCTTAACTTGGTTAGAATTCCATCTCCTTCAAAATTCAAAAACACTTTTTTTTTGTTGAAAGAAACTAATTTCAGAACAACTCTGACAAGCTGGTGTAATGCAGATTTAACACCAATGCTGTTACAACATTACAACAGTGACTAAACTTCAAAAAGTACTTTGTTGGCTGCAAAGTGCTTTGGGACGTCCGATGGTCGTGAAAGGCGTGAGATAAATGCAAGTCTTTCTTTCTTTACAATAGCTGTCATGCCTCCCCCTGGTTGTGTCGTGCACTCAGAAAAAGAAAATGCCTTTCACGACCTCAAGGCATGCCAAAGCGCTTTACAGCCAATGAAGTACTTTTTGAAATGTAGTCACTGTTGTAATGTAGGAAACGCAGCAGTCAATTTGCACACAGCAAACTCCCACAAACAGCAATGTGATAATGACCAGTAATCTGTTTCTTTTAAAGTGATGTTGATTGAGGGATAAATATTGGCCAGGACACTGGGGATAACTCCCCTGCTGTTCTTCAAAATAGTGCCATGGGATCTTTTACATCCACCTGAGAGAGCAGACGGAGCCTCGGTTTAACGTCTCATCTGAAAGACGGCACCTCGGACAGTGCAGCACTTCCTCAGCACTGCACTGGAGTGTCAGCCTAGATGTATGTCCTCAAGTCCCTGGAGTGGGACTTGAACCCTCAACCTTCCGACTCAGTCACAGAGTTATACAGCACAGAAAGAGGCCCTTCGGCCCATCGTGTCCGTGCCGGCCATCAAGCATCAAGTCTATTCTAATCCCATTTTCCAGCACTTGGTCCGTAGCCTTGTATGCTATGGCGTTTCAAGTGCTCATCTAAATGCTTCTTGAATGTTGTGAGGGTTCCTGCCTCTACCACCTTTTCAGGCAGTAAGTTCCAGATTCCAACCACCCGCTGGGTGAAAAAGTTTTTCCTCAAATCCCCTCTAAACCTCCTGCCCCTTACCTTGAAACTATGCCCCCTGGTTATTGACCCCTCTACTGAGGGGAAAAGTTCCTTTCTATCTACCCTATCTATGCCCCTCATAATTTTGTACACCTCAATCAGGTCCCCCCTCAGCCTTCTCTGTTCTAAGGAAAACAACACCAGCCTGTCCAGTCTCTCTTCATAGCTGAAGCGCTCCAGCCCAGGTAACATCCTGGTGAATCTCCTCTGCGCCCTCTCCAATGCAATCACAAACACAATCAGTCTCTCGAATCATAGAAATTTACAGTACAGAATGAGGCTATTCGGCCCATTGTGTCTGTGCTGGCCGAAAAAGAGCTATCCAGCCTAATCCCACTTTCCAGTTCTTGGTCTGTAGCCTTGTAGGACCAAAATTATCGCTGTAATCTCCTCCAGCCCTACAACCCCCACCCCCGAGATATCTGCGCTCCTCTAATTCTACCCTCTTGAGCATCCCTGATTATAATCACTCCACCACTGCAGCCGTGCCTTCAGCTGCCTAGGCCCGAAGGTCTGGAATTCCCTCCCTAAACCTCTCCGCCTCTCTCTCCTCCATTAAGACGCTCCTGAAAACCTACCTCTTTGATCAAGCTTTTGGTCACCTGCCCTAATTTCCCCTTATGTGGGTGGGTGTCAAATTAGTTTGATCTTGTAATAATCCCGTGAAGCACCTTGGGACGTTTTGCTACGTTAAAGGCACTGTATAAATACAAGTTGTTGTTGTATAAGGCACTTCAAGTGCATATGCAAGTGCTTTTTAAATGCGATGAGGGTTTCTGCCACCCTTTCAGTGAGTTCCAGACCCCCACCACCCTCTGGCTGAAAAAAAGGTTCTCCTCAACTCCCCTCTATATCCTAATACAAAAGCAAAATACTGCGGATGCTGAAAATCTGAAATAAAAACAGAAAATGCTGGAAATACTCAGCAGGTCAGGCAACATCTGTGGAGAGAGAAACAGAGTTAACGTTTCAGGTCGATGACCCTTCGTCAGAACTGGAAAAAGTTAAGATAGAACAAATTTTTAAGCACGTGTAGGGAGAGGGGGAGGAGGAGGAGGAGGTCTGTGATAGGATGGAAGGCAGGAGAGATTAAGCAACAAAAAGGATTATGGTGCAAGGTCAAAGGAGATGGTAATGAGACAAGTTAAGAAACAAAAGATGACTCTAGATGAAGTGTAAATGGCAGAATGATCGACAGCTGCCATGTGAGAGAGAGAGAAAAACAAGACAATCCTTCCTGGGGTGGGACTTGAACCCACAACCTCCTGACTCAGAGGCGAGGGTGCTGCCCACTGAGCCACTGGCTGGCACACCTACCCAGGACGGTGGTTTTCGGTCTTTTGGCTCCCGATTTCCCCCCCAGTCCGTGTTCCGCCTCCAGCTCCTCTTGCTGGATCCGGGCCTGCTCCAGGATCTTGCGGGACAGCCTATCGTCCACGTACTCATCCTCGGCGTCGGCCTCCTCCCCGAGGCCTCGCCGCTTGCGGCGGGTGATCGGCTTCACGGCGGCTCCCTGCAGGATCTGCTCGGCCAGGGCCAGGCTCCGGGGCTCCGCACAGCCTTTACCCGCCTTAACCTTCGGCATTTCCGATTCGAATCACCACCTCCCCTTCAAAATAAAAACCACCTCACTCCCCCCGGTCGCTCGGATCTCAGTTGCCGGGGCTCCGGGACCAGACAGACAACAGGCCGCTCGCGCTCAGGCAGCTCCTCCCCGCCACATGGCCCGGGCCCCCACTGCGCCTGCGCCTCATCAGCATAGTCAATCCTATGCAGATTAGGCCGGCTGCTCCTTTCTGCCTTGTGCTCACCTGGTCAACCCCAACCCTCCCCTCTCCCCCAACTTTACCCCTCTCCTTCTCCACCAACTCTACCTCTTTCCTTCTCCCCCTCTCCTCCAACTCTACCCCTCTCCTTCTCCACCAACTCTACCTCTTTCCTTCTCCCCCTCTCCTCCAACTCTACCTCTTTCCTTCTCCCCCTCTCCTCCAACTCTACCCCTCTCCTTCTCCACCAACTCTACCCCTTTCCTTCTCCCCCTCTCCTTCTCCCCCAACTCTACCTCTTTCCTTCTCCCCCTCTCCTCCAACTCTACCCCTCTCCTTCTCCACCAACTCTACCTCTTTCCTTCTCCCCCTCTCCTCCAACTCTACCCCTCTCCTTCTCCACCAACTCTACCTCTTTCCTTCTCCCCCTCTCCTCCAACTCTACCCCTCTCCTTCTCCACCAACTCTACCTCTTTCCTTCTCCCCCTCTCCTCCAACTCTACCTCTTTCACCAACTCTACCCCTTTCCTTCTCCCCCTCTCCTCCAACTCTCCCCTCCTCCAACTCTACCCCTACTTCTCCCTCTCTCCTCCTCCTCCTCCTCGCTACCCATCTACCCCACCCATCTACCCCTCCTCGCTACCCATCTACCCCTCCCTTCCAACTCTACTGCTTCCCACTCCCCCTCCCTCTCTCCCACTCCCCCTCACTCTCTCCCTCTCCCCCTCACTCTCTCCCTCTCTCCTTCCCCCTCTCTCAACCCCCCCCCCATACCATGTCTGTTGCCTATTTATAATCATAAAGAAAAAGAATGAACTTGCATTAATATAGCGCCTTTAATTACCTCAGGACGTCTCAAAGCGCTTTACAGCCATTACAACAGTGACTACATTTCAAAAAGCACTTCATTGGCTGTAAAGCACGTTGAGACATCCAGTGGTCGTGAAAGATGCTATATAAATGCAAGTCTTTCTTTTTTTTAATGATGTACTTTTGAAGTGTAGTCTCTGTTGTAATGTAAGAAGCATGGCAGCCAATTTGTGCACAGCAAGCTCCCACAAACAGCAATATAATCAGGACCAGATAAGCGCCCACAAACAGCAATGTGATCATGACCAGTTTTTGTGATGTTGATTGAGGGATAAATATTGGCCAGGACACCAGGGAGAACGCCCCTGCTCTTCTTCGAAATAGTGCCATGGGATCTTTTACTTTTAACCTCGGTTTAACGTCTCATCCGAAAGACGGCACCTCTGACAGTGCAGCACTCCCTCAGCACTACACTGGAGTGTCAGCCTAGATTTATGTGTTCAAGTTTGTGTTCGCTTTTTTTTAAATAGGCTCCTCCCTTAGAAACCATTTGGTTTAAAAATGTGATCAAGTTTGCCTTAAAAGTAGGTTTGCAACCTGCTTTGGTAGTGTGATCATAATTTTTAATGCTAGATGCTTGTTCACAAAGCCCTGATTCTGAAGTTCAGTTGCAACAACTTGGTCCTCCTGCCCAGTGGGGGGAGCTCGTTGTCGAACAGTCAATGCAAGCGACATGAGAAAATCCAAATCCCCTCTTTGAGGATTTGTGACCTTCTTTGTGGAGAGACAGCCTTTGGGGAGGATGGAGGAGTGCTGGAGCTGAAAGGGAAAGGAAGTATATGATCTTCTCTTTTGCAGCTGGAAGTGGCTCAGGAGCGAGTTCAGCGCAGATAAAAGGGTGTTCACGAATTGCAGAAGTTGGATGAAGAGCCGGAGCTGAGAAGATGGGGGTTACTTGGTGAGAGGCGCCTTCTTAACTCTTTCTCAGACATGGCAGGAAGGGTCAAAGCCCAGTCCAGGGCTGGAGCCATGGCAGCAACTCCCCTCTTCCCCCATATCCAGACATGAATTCAGGTGCATTCAGCAATCTTGGGCGCCAAAAAAAAACATTTTCCAAATTGAAAAATTTGGGGCTTTTTAAACAAGTATGTCAGCAAGCAGACACCAAGGAGCTCTAGCATTTCTTAAATGTTTCATTTCTGTTTGCAATTTGAGGATATGCTGCATTTTAAAAACAAATTGCATGTGGAAGCTTCAATATGATTTTATTTTAAATGATTTGTTTCCGACACGATACAGACTCTGGCCAGCTGTGCTGCCAGGAGCAGGGGTCGATGTGCCTGTTCACATTTGGGCCCACAGAGCCAGGAGGGATGCAGATCCAAGTCCTGCTCTTAGTGTTTCTGCTCGGAGTTGTGTTGGAAAGGGTGTCTCTAAGCAACAACAACAACAACTTGCATTTATAGAGTGCCTTTAATGTAGTGAAACGTCCCAAGTTGCTTCACAGGAGCGTTCTAAAATAAAATTTGACACCGAGCCACATAAGCAGATATTAGGGCAGACTTGGTCAAAGAGGTAAGTTTTAAGGAGCGTCTTAAAGGAGGAAAGAGAGACGGAGAGGTTCAGGGAGGGAATTCCAGAGCTTAGGGCCTTGGCAGCTGAAGGCACGGCTGCCAATGGTGGAATGAATGAAATCGGGGATGCTCATGAGGCTAGAATTAGAGGAGCACAGATATCTCTGAGGGTTGTAGGGCTGGAGGAGATTACAGAGATAGGGAGGGGGGGCGAGGTCATGGAGGCATTTGAAAATGAGAATTTTAAAATCGAGGCATTGCTTAACCGGGAGCTAATGTAGGTCAGCGAGCACAGAGGTGATGGGTGAATGGGACTTGGTGTGAGTTAGGATGACCTCAAGTTTACGGAGGGTAGAACGTGGGAGGCCGGCCAGGAGTGTATTGGAATAGTCAAGTCTCGAGGTAACAAAGGCATAGATAAGGGTTTCAGCAGCGGATGAGCTGAGGCAGGGACAGAGTTGCGCAATGTTCCAGCGGTGGAAATAGGCGGTCTTAGTGATGGCGCGGATATGTGGTCGGAAGCTCATCTTGGGGTCAAATATGACACCAAGGTTGCGAGCAATCTGCTTCAGCCTCAGATGTTATGGAGAGGGATGGAGTCAATGGCTAGGGAACGGAGTTTGTGGCGGGACCAAAGACAGTAGCTTTGGTCTTCCCAGTATTTAGTTGGAGAAAATTTCAGCTCATCCAGTACTGGATGTTGGGCAAGCAGTCTGACAATTTAGATACAGTGGAGGGGCCGAGAAAAGTGGTGGTGAGGTAGAGCTGGGTGTCGTCCGAGGGTGTTGGATTTAAGGGATTACCAGAGGCGCACACGCCCATATAGAAAACCAGCAAAAATTGACCTTGACCCCCCCCTTCCCCCCTTAAAGCTGATCTCTTGGATGAACAGCCCTGAATACAGGTCTTGGACATTTGGAAACAAGGAGTTGCAGTGAGACACCGGCTTATCATAACTTCAGCTGCAAGTATACCCAACGTTTGAATTTCGTGAAATCTGAAATGGAGTTAGTAGCAGAAAAAGCTAAAAGGCCGCTGAGTGCTGATGGCATGACCCTTATTTTCTCGCAAGGTCTGGGGGCATGCTCTCCAGAAAACTTTGTATTTTGTGCACTATTTTAGCATTTAGGAGCATATTGTAAATTTCTCTTTCAAGCCAAAAAATGATCCTTGAAGGGTTGGACAGTTTAAAAACATAATGCAATGTATTGCAGGGTCCACGTCCTACATTGCGAATCCTAATGACAGATCCATCTTGCAAAAGGTTTCAGTTCACAAACTAACACATGCCTACAATGATCCCAACCAGCACAGCATTCTACATTCACAAGAGAAAGCGATTGCATTTGCCCCTCTCATGGATCCCAAGTAGGGCTGCCAACTCTGGTTGCTTGTAAACCTGGAGGTTTCATCACATGATCTACATAAGAACATAAGACGTAGGAGCAGGAGTTGGTCATTTGGCCCCTCGAGCCTGCTCTGCTATTCAATAAGATCATGGCTGAGCTGATCTTGGCCTCAACTCCACTTCCCTGCCCGCTCCCCATAACCTTTGACTCCCTTACACTCTCGCCTCCAACTGCCCCGCCCCACACTCCTGCCATTGGTCTCACCTCCAACTGCCCCGCCCCCACACTCCTGCCATTGGTCTCGCCTCCAACTGCCCCGCCCCCACACTCCCACCATTGGTCGCTCAAAATCAAGTGTACAGTGAACAGACTTTGTTACTCGATTGGATGATTCATGACTGTCAGTCAAACAGCCAATTCTCCCAGTGCCAATATTTTTACAACTAATAAATGAAAGTGCTCAAAGGAAATGAAAACAATATACCATTTTTTTTTGATGTGGTGATGATTTTTCACCTGGGTTTTGCTCACAGCAGTGTCCAAGAGATTAACCTTTAATTCCTGGAGACTCCAGGACAATCCTGCAGAGTTGGCAGCCTAATCTCGAGGCACGTTGGGGATTAAGATTCTGCTGATTTTTAACTGTTTTAAATTAACACTTTTTTCTGACGCTGCTTTGGGAGGAGTAAGGGTGTCAATCTCTTGAAAATAAAATGTTTAGAATCAAGGTCTGACTAGGGGTGTCAGGGTGGCTCAGTTGGCAGCACAATCGCCTCTGAGTCGGCAGGTTGTGGGTTCAAGTCCCACTCCAGGGACTTGAGCACAAAAATCTAGGCTGACACTCCCAGTGCAGTGCTGAGGGAGTGCTGCACTGTCGGAGGTGTCATCTTTCAGATGAGATGTTAAACCGAGTCCCCGTCTGCCCTCTCAGGTGGACGTAAATGATCCCATGGCTCTATTTCGAAGAAGAGCAGGGGAGTTATCCCCGGTGTCCTGGCCAATGTTTATTCCTCAATCGACATCACTTAAAAAAACAAGATTATCTGGTCATTATCACGTTGCTGTTTGTGGGAGCTTGCCGTGCGCAGATTGGCTGCTGCGTTTCCCACATTACAACAGTGACTACAATTCAGAAAATACTTTGTTAGCTGTAAAGCGCTTTGGGACGTCCGGTGGTCGTGAAAGGCGCGATATAAATGCAAGTCTTTCTTTCTTTGCGGGTTCACAGGCACTTCCTCTGTTGGTTACTGTTCAAACTGCTGTCTAATTCAAGCATTTAATATTTGAAAACCTTAAACCATGAGGCTAGACCTTACCGGCACTGATAATGGATTAATGGCTTTGACTGTCTCCTATTTTAAAGGAGGTATTCACTCATTTGAAATAAACATGTATAGCGCCTTTAATGTAGTAAAATGTCTCAAGGCGCTTCACAGGAGTGTTAATTGCTAGCTGTAATTTCTGGCCTCGATGGTTCTTTTGACGGTTCATTTTCTTGTGCTGGGAATAAAAATCAATACAATTGCATTTTAAAAAACTGTAATGCATATTTTAAACTAGTGCGCAAAGGTATATAATTTGCAAGAGCAGGCACAGGATCTGGATTTTGGATCTGACTGCTTTCAGTCGCGGATTTGCACGCTGTTATACAGTTTTGTTCCCTCTAGTGAATGTCAGTGCACTGACATAGATGGCTCAGGCTCTCTTCGTCATGGTTACTGCACAGTATGAGCTGATCTCTTGTTCTGACAGTGCAAAGAAACTAAAAATAACGTTCAAAAACTTAAAAGCTTTCAAAAATACAGAACAGAAGTAGCTGCTGATACTTGTCACCAGCCTGCATCGCTCATCGTACACGAGTACCATCCTAATATGGCAATCTCCGTGTGGTTGCTTTTGGATCATCCCCAACACCAATCCTTGGTTTGTTTCTGATTTATTCTGCGAGTGCAGTGACTGGAATATTCAGATAAAATCAGTTAAAGCATTCCTGCCAAGGAACATCTCGCTTCTTAAAAGAGAGGGTTGTTTTCTTTGGAACAGAGGAGGCTGAGGAGAGACTTGATTGAGGTGTATAAAATTATGAGGGGCCTAGATAGAGTGGATAGGAAGGACCTATTTCCATTAGCAGAGAGGTCAATAACCAGGGGCCATAGATTTAAAGTAATTGGTAGAAGGATTAGAGGGGAGTTGAGGAGGAAATTTTACACCCAGAGGGTGGTGGGGGTCTGGAACTCATGGTGGTAGAGGCAGGAACCCTCATCACATTTAAAAAGTACTTGGATATGCACTTGAAGTGCCGTAACCTACAGGGCTACGGACCAAGAGCTGGAAAGTGGGATTAGGCTGGATAGCTCTTTCGGCCGGTGCAGACACGATGGGCCGAATGGCCTCCTCCTGTGCTGTAAATTTCTAAGATTCTATGATTCCATGAGCTGTAGCGTAGCGAGTCTTAGAGGTAATGATACCTTCGCATAAGATAACAGCCATGCTGGAGAAAATTACTTTTCAGGGAAAGGAAAAGATTTTAAAACCTGAATTTTATTGGTTGTTATTACCGATAAATTTCTTTGGGAATCAATGCACCAATGACTTTACAAAACCATCCATTCATCTTGCAAAATTTTCGACCTCAAGTGCTTGAAGTCGCAGAAAATGATATCTTGATTCAGACAGGTTCCAGCTTCACCCTCAACCCGATCTGATTGGTTCTGTCAGATTCTGTTCCTGCGCTCTAATTGATCTGATTGGATCAGACAGCCCTCATTTCCTGCCTTCCAACTGATCTGGTTTGTACCAGTGGCCGCAAATCTGGTGATTTTTCTTCTCGAATACTGGCCCGTGGGTTGAGATGCTGACGGTCGGTGTGTATGTGGAGGGAGAGCCGTGTATCTAAGGGCCTGCTGTCGGGGAGCAGTGGCAGCAACTTGCGAGCTGGTCGTTCGCTGTACTGTTTGGCTGTGCAAGATTCAGACCTAATTCCTAATCAGGACAACAATTGTTATAACTGGGTATGATGGCTGTTATGGTACTGGGCTAGCAACCCAGAGGTCATGCATTCAAATCCCACCATGACAAATTGCGAAAATAGAGTTTGTGGACTGGCACCAGGGGGGGAAAAGACCACTGTGAAAGCTGCAGGGTTGTCATTTCAAAACCCCACAGGAAGGCAGCCTGCTCACCATATGCGTGACCCCAGTCCCACACGATGCGATGGACTTCTAATGCTGCTAATAACGCCTCAATTTTAAAATTTTCATCCTTGTTTTCAAATCCCTCCATGCTCTCGCCCCTCCCTATCTCTGTAATCTCCTCCAGCCCCACAACCCCCCCCCCCCCCCGGAGATATCTGCGCTCCTCTAATTCTGGCCTCTTGAGCATCCCTGATTATAATCGTTCAAGCATTGGTGGCCGTGCCTTCAGCTGCCTAGGCCCAAAGCTCTGGAATTCCCTCCCGAAACCTCTCCGCCTCGCTACCTCTCTTTCCTCCTTAAAACCTACCTCTTTGACCAATCTTTTGGTCACCTGCCATAATATCTACTTATGTGGCTCGGTGTCAAATTTTGTTTTACAACGCTCCTGTGAAGCTCCGTGGGACGTTTTACTATGTTAACGGCGCTGTATAAATGCAAGTAGTTGTTGTTGAAGTGGCCTAGCAACCAATATGAAGCAAGAAAGCAGCACCATCTTTGGACTACTGGGATGGGCAATAAATGCAGCTTTGCCAGCATTCCCAAGGGCATTTTATTTTTTAAACGCTGATGTGTCCGTCACTTCAGCTCAGACAAAGGAAAGCAAGACTGGTTAAATTATAAAATCGACTAGTACAGTATTTCAAAAATTGTCTCCACAGTCAATGTAACTCCTCTTCTTACATTCTTCACACAAAGAGTGATCGAGACTTGGGATGGACTTCTGGGTAGGGTAGTTCATGTAGAAGCCCTGGAAACATTTAAGAGCGAGCTGGGTGCTGTGATCGGGGATTGTAGATTCTATTGGGATCGATGAGCTCGGATGGGCTTGCTGTTGGGAGATGTGCAGGAATGGTCTGGAGGTGAAGACCTACATATTTTTTCTCCCCTCAACCATGGTGGAGACGTCGGTAGCTTCCAGTGAATGTCTCCCCAACACAGCGCAAGTCGGATTGGTAAGTCGGTAGTGTGAGAAATTGTAAAGACTGTTAACAGTGCAGCCTACTTGTACTCCAGTGGATTGTGTCTCCCACCTTTCAGCCAGTCTTCATTTCTAACTTTAGTTAATACTTTTGGTAGCGAACAAAGGAAGCATAGAATCATCGAATGGTTACAGCACAGTAGGAGGCCATTCGGCCTGTCGAGCCCGTACCGGCTCTCTGCAAGAGCACTTCAGCTAGTCCCACTCCCCCACCCTTTCCCCGTAGCCCTGCAATTTTTTTTCCTTCAGGTACTTATCCAATTCCCTGTTGAAAGCCACGATTGAATCTGCCTCCACCACTGTTTCAGGCAGTGCATTCCAGATCCTAACCACTCACTGCGTAAAAAAGTTTTTCCTCATGTCGCCTTTGGTTCTTTTGCCAATCACCTTAAATCAGTGTCCTCTGGTTCTCGACCCTTCTGCCAATGGGAACAGTTTCTCTCTAACTACTCTGTCCAGACCCCTCATGATTTTGAGCACCTCTATCAAATCTCCTCTCAACCTTCTCTGCTCCAAGGAGAACAACCCCAGCTTCTCTAGTCTATCCACGTAACTGAAGTCCCTCATCCCTGGAACCATTCTTGTAAATCTTTTCTGCACCCTCTCTAAGGCCTTCACATCCTTCCTAAAGTGCGGTGCCCACATTTGGACACAATACTCCAGTTGAGGCCGAACCAGTGTTTTATAAAGGTTCATCATAACTTCCTTGCTTTTGTACTCTATGCCTCTATTTATGAAGCCCAGGATCCCGTATGCTTCTTTAACCGCTTTCTCAACCTGCCCTGCTACCTTCAACGATTTGTGCACCTATACCCCCAGGTCTCTCTGTTCATGCACCTCCTTTAGAATTGTACACTTTAGTTTATATTGCCTCTCCTCGTTCTTCCTACCAAAATGTATCATTTCGCACTTTTCTGTGTTAAATTTCTCATCTGCCACGTGTCCGCCCATTTCACCAGCCTGTCTATCTCTTCTTGAAGTCTATCACTATCCCCCCTCACTGTTCACTATACTTCCAAGTTTTGTGTCATCTGCAAATTTTGAAATTGTGCCCTGTACACCCACATCCGAGTCATTAATATATATCAAGAAAAGCAGTGGTCTTAGTACCGACCCCTGGGGAACAACACTGAGTACCTTCCTCCAGTCCGAAAAACAACCGTTCACCACTACTCTCTGTTTCCTGTCACTTAGCCAATTTCGTATCCAGGATTTGGTAAGTGTTTGTATATAAATGTTGGTCAACTGCCGGCTTTAATGTTTTGTGAGCTTTATGCTAATCGTGGTGAGGGTTGTGTGCTGGAAGCGGGAAATTTCTGTTCTTCAGTTGGTTGCAGTGTCTGTCTTGGCTAGCTGTGGGTAGATGTTATTTGAATGGCTACGTTGGGTCCGTAAGGAAAGTGGAACCACTTTGGAAAAAATTAAGCAATGTTATTAATTGCAGCAGTTGAGTTGGTTGCTTTTCTGCAGGATCTTTCTAATTCTGTACATCAGGGAATTGGAACAGTTAGCTTCCTTATTTGAGCCGATCAGAGAAATGTGATCCTTGCTTTAAACCGATCAGGCAAGGCTGTGATGCACTCTTATGTTGAATAGCCTGCCAACAGGTGGGGAAAAATTGGCCCTTTGGGCCGGGTGCCAGAGCACTATGCATCTGTACCCCAACGGGAATCAGAATCTTCAGGAGAAGGAAGAAAATAGAAAGGAAATGCAGAATTCATCGCTCCCTCCCAAATCATATGCCGCGCTTGAATCTGTGCTGAGTTTTGCTAATCTGCTGATTTCTCTTTCGTAGTGTTTCCCAGATACCAGCAGTTGAGGGGAAGAGCGTCCAGCAAGCGGTGGAGATGCTCACAAAAAAACTGGAAATATTGGGTGCTGTTAAGCAGGGAACGTTCTGTGTGGACTGTGAAACCTATCATGCAGGACCGACTGTGACAATCCCAGGTAACGATCACAAACACTGAAGATACAGGAGCCCTGTCCTGTCACAGCTGTCCATCTTCATAATGGTTTGTGATCATTCCTTCACAAACTTAAAATAGGAAGAGATAAATATGTGCAATTCTGTATTTCACTCGCTACTCTCTTTGAAACTTGATACATATAATAGGTAACAGTTTTTTTTAAATACGTAATTTTTGTATTTTTAAATAAATAGAGTGATTCCTAAGCAATTTTTCCTCTAATTTTTTTGGGTGCGAGGGCCCTTTAAGAGGCCGTGCAGCCCATATCACAGTTTCACGCATGCGTGATATTTAACATGGGAAAAGCCAGTCCCGGGCTGTATGGGACCGGCAGACAGCTGCACGAATGCGCAGCTTAGAGGGAACGTTGTTCCTAAGAATCATTTTACGGGGTTCCCCCAGTAGTTCAAGGTGTAAGTAGTTGAAACACAAGCCAGCAAAGATCTCAGCTTTGACCTCCAGCCTCTACTAAGTTAGTTGATCTGTACTGGGGCAATGTTTGGGGCATTACACTTGACCTTAGCGTCAGGGAGGGGGAAACAACACAGCGCCCCACTCCTTATTGCTATCCCGTGACGCCTGCTGGAAGGGCACTTGTGTGAGTGGCGGGTGAAGACAGAGCTTGGCTTGGTTGTGCTGCTGCTTTAGCCGAATAGCCCACTGACATTCACTGTCGAGCCTTGCAGATGAACAATGGCCACTTGTTCAGGTGCCAGAGTGAAATTGCCAACTGTAGAACTCTACCCGAAAGATACCGTTGCTTTCAGGAGAATAGGGGAGGGTGAAAAGTGAAAGGAATTAATTTTCAATTTAACAATCCTGTTCCAGTGCAAACTAGATGTGATCAAGAGCTGGAACCTTCGCCGGATTCCCCCCCTACCCCATCCCCAGCTCAGAAGCCACGACGTCAGTTGTAGCCCATCCACTGCCATCGAGGGGAGCTTGTGTCCAATTTTGACAAACTGCAATACACAATTCAGTGTGAAGATCATAACCTATTGCCTACCAAAGATATGGTTTGGCTTCTCTGACTTTTTTTTTGCCTTGGAACCCACTGAGGCAGTAATGTAGACAGAAAATGAGGAACCAGACTGCAAAATCTCTGTAATGGGCTAGAATTACCAAGACTCCCCCCAAAAATATGTTGGCAAATTGAAGTTTAAGCAGAGTCATAATAAAAAATTTTTTTTATTGGTGACAGCACATCTAATTGCTCATTACAACTTTTTAAGCATTCAATCCTCTCTCCCTGAGTAACAGTAAAGAGTCGGAACACTTTTGTATGTGATGGGATGCAGGTTTTGTTCTTGTCCCCCTCGAGCTGCTGAATTTTCAATCTTAACGTTATTACCGATAGCAAGCATCAAATGGTCGACAGGCAGTCGGTTACCCACTGTGAGGGGGAACATTAGTGCACATCTTGAACTCAGATTGTTTTACAGCTGTGAAAGCTTGTTCCCCCCCCACACACACAGTGACCTCCTCCACAGTGGCCTGAAAGGGAATAGATCACCCTCGAATAAATAAATAAAATCTCGCACAACCAGAAACAACTGTTAACAGTGCGAAAGAAAAAAAAATTGATGCCGATTAGAAAAAATCTCCAGCTGTAACTCTTCCAACATTCATTGATTCAATTTTGCATTGTGATAAACTAATAATTTTACTGTCGTCCTATAAAACCCAACAGTTGAACTGCACTTTCTTTTACACCATGGTACAGACCCAGGAGCTTTAGTTCTGCCTGTATAAAAATTCAATTGAACAAAATCTCAATCCTTTGTTTTGTGGTGGGGTAGCTGATCTCCGTTAGCCTGGCAATAAAAATAATTAAAAATGCTCGTGGAATGTTGGCCTTTATCTCAAGGGGCTGGAATACAATGGGGTGGAAGTTGCATTCCAGTTATATAAAGCTCTGGTTAGACCCCATTTAGTGTACTGCGTTTAGTTCTGGGCACTGCACCTCAGGAAGGCTGTATTGGCCTTGGCGGGGGTGCAGCGCAGATTCACCGGGGCTAAAAAGGGTTAAATTATGAGGACGGGTTGCATAGACTAAGCTTGTATTCCCTCGAGTATTGAAGATTAAGGGGTGATCGAATTGAAGTGTTTCAGATGATTAAAGGAGTTGATCGGGTAGATAGAGAGAAACTATTTCTTCTGGTGGGGGAGTCCAGAGCAACTGGGGGCATAACCTTAAAATTAGAACTTGGCCGTAGTGTCAGGAAGCACCTCTTCACACAAAGGGTAGTGGCAATCTGGAACTCTCCCTCCCAAAAAAGCGGTTGAGGCTGGGAGTCAATTGAAAATTTTAAAACCGACTGGTAGATTTTTGTTAGGCAAGGGAATTCAGGGTTATGGAACCAAGGCGGGTAGATGGAGTGAAGATACAGATCAGCCATGATCTAATTGAGTGGTGGAACAGGCTTGAGGGGCTGAATGGCCTACTCCTGTTCCTAATAGGGGCACCAACATCCCTAGCTATGGAGAGGGAGACAGTCAACCTCAATCCCCACTCCCGATCACTGCCCTGCTGGAAAGTGTATGTATGTGTACATCAAATGCAGACCATATGATGTTCAGCTATGATGCGCCCTATGGATGAATTGCTGCACTCCGTCTATAAGAACATTAGAACATAAGAAATAGGAGGAGGCCATTCAGCCCTTCGAGCCTGCTCCGCCATTCAATAAGATCATGGCTGATCTTCTACCTCAACTCCACCTTCCTGCACTCTCCCCATATCCCTTGATTCAACTAATATCCAAAAATCTATCGATTCTCTATGCTCCTACATGAAGATTAACTGTTTGACTGAGATACTGGAGGGTGTGTGTGTGTGTGTGGAGGTGTAGCATGAGTCAGAGCCTGAGGGGGGGATCAGAGGATCTGATTATTTAGAAAGCTGCCATGAACATTCAGTCATGCTTCTGATGCCTTGAGTGGAATGCAGTAGAACTTGGTCTTTGAATGCTATTGCCATTGATGTTTGGACATGCAGTCTCTTTAAGTCTTAGAATGTACGACTTTCACACGAGGACAAATACTTCAGGTGATTGTCACAGAATTTCAATACATTTAATGTGTATTCGATCTAAAAACAGCTGTGAAATATTTTCCGCAAGTCTTGCTACAGTTTTGTCTTGCCTGAGTGTTTCCAGTCCACTGTATTCTCGTACAATTTTATTTTTCTTAAAGTGAATCTCAGCCAGAGATATTGGGGGGGGGGGGAGGTGCATCTGCATTTGACTTTAGTCTCCCTGGGCTATGGAGGGGAAATCAGAAAGAAAAAAACCCAGCTTGCATTTCTATAGCTCCTTTCACGACCTTGGGACATCCCAAAGCGCTTTACAGCCAATGAAGTGCTTTTGAAGTGCAGTCACTGTTGTAATGTGGGAAACGCGGCAGCCAATTTGCGCACAGCAAGCTCCCACAAACAGCAATGTGATCATCTGTTTTCGTAATGTTGGTTGAAGGATAAATATTGGCCAGGACACCAGGGAGAACCCCCCCTGCTCCTCTTCAGAATAGTGCCATGGGATCTTTTACGTTCATTTGAGAGAGCAGACGGGGCCTCGGTTTAACGTCTCGTCCGAAAGACAGCACCTCCGACAGTGCAGCACTCCCTCAGCGCTGCCCTGGAGTGTCAGCCTGGAATTTTGTGCTCAAGTCTCTGGAGTGGGACCTGAACCCACAACCTTCTGACTCAGAGGCGAGAGTGCTACCCACTGAGCCATGGCTCACGCAGGCAGAATTCTGATTTCCGTTTGCTACCCATTGACTTCAGTTGGAGAGTGTAGAGTGAGGACAGGGTCGTGCTTGGGTGTGATATCTTCCATGGTTGAATAGCCTACCAGCTCTTACTCTCTAGCTGCACATGTGAAGAACAGCTACTGGGTTGAAGTACCAGCAGGTGATCAATGCCCATGGAATTTTAAGCCAGCATGAATGAGTGCCTTCAAAAGAGGAAAGGTGGGGCGGGGGGGGGGGAGGGTGTGGTGGTTGTAGGGAGAAAGCGGGTCAATTAATAACTGATGTAAATCTCCTGCTGAGTGAAGTTAGAAATATAAATAGTGTGTGTGTGGGGTGGGTAATTTACTGCATCTTTGTTAGACAGCTGTAGCACCCAGCCTGAACTGAACGTGACCTCTGTGGGGCTGGAAGTACAAAGAGGGCTCAAATCTCTTCATGAGCCTTGTGCTCATTAGTTCTAATGAGATCCATCCTATTTTTCATTAGGGCAGCCGGCAAAGTTCATGTACGTTATGCACAACACGGAATATCCTCTCAGCTGCTTTGCACTTTTCGAAAATGGCCCCTGCCTGGTGGCAGACACAAACTTTGACACGCTCATGATCAAACTGAAGGGGTTTTTCCAGAATGCAAAGAGTAACAAGATAGAAAGCCGAGGACCTCGCTACCAGTACGCTGACTTCCTAGTAAAGGTTGGGACAGTCACCATGGGACCCAGTGTACGTGGCATATCTGTTGAGGTACGTTCATTGTTTAGTCTTGATTTCAGCTGTGGATCCTTGATCTTCACCCCTTTTACGTTTTTGAGGCACTGTTTCTACAGGGTCCTTTAGCATAACATTTATTTTAAATTTACACTTCTGGGGTAATAAAGGGGGAAAAAATGCTCCCTTTCTCGCCTCCAAAATCCATTCTATCTTTCCATGTCAAGTGGGTTGGTAGAATGAAAGCTACGAATGTCAAAACAAATGCTAGGAGATGTGCAGCTCTCCCCTACCTAGATTGGCAAATCCTTCTCTCTAGGGTGAAACCTGGATGGTGAACGACAAGATAAGAATTTGATTTTGAGCTGTGATCTCCAAGCCAAAAGTTTCAAGCTCTGGCTTTGGAAATTCCTGAGTGATCGCCCCAGGTTTTCTCTCCCTCTCCGGTTATTTTCACATGGACATTGCCAACCCCACCAGCAGCTTGTCCAAGTAGCCATCCTTAATCTGAGAGTCTGGACAATGAAGCTTGCTTGTGGGTGGCATGATCATCACGGCTGAGTACGGTCTTCTCCTCGCCCAATGTCCGTGACTTTCTTCGATCGTGATCAGAAAGGAGAACGCTGGTGTGCTTTCTATTTTGCTCCTTCTAAGCCCAAAGCTCTGAGGCCAATTATCCACTCGTCCAATTGTGACTGGCTCATTCAGTACAGAACAGTGAACAGCCCTGTCATTTTTCCTGTCTCAGTATAGTAAAACAGTAGACTTTTATCCATTGAGAATCAAGAGTCTTTATGAAGCCTGTTTTAAAAAAAAAAAATTATTCTTAAATAATTCTACGGACTAGTACAGCTGTGAGTGCTAGCAAACGTTCCCATTGATTTCTTCCTCGAGCATGTTCCATATATCATTACAAATGGGAAATACTGGAAACACTCAGCAGCTTAGGCAGCATGTGTGGGGAGAGGAATCATTGAAATTTACGGCACAGAAGGAGGCCATTCGGCCCATCACAGCTTCAAGTGCATATCCAAGTACTTTTTAAATGCGATGAGAGTTTCTGCCTCTACCACCCTTTCAGGTAGTGAGTTCCAGACCCCCCACCACCCTCTGGGTGGAAAAATGTCCCCTCAACTCCCCTCTAATCCAATTACTTTAAATCTATGCCCCCTGGTTATTGACCCCTCTGCTAAGGAAAATAAGTCCTTCCTATCCACTCTATCTAGGCCCCTCATAATGTTATACACCTAAAGGAAGGTAGGGTAACGTTAGCCCGAGCTTCATCTCTTCACAGATGCTGCCTGACCTGCTGAGTGTTTCCAGCATTTTCTGTTTTTGGTCTTTGTTTCACTACAAGTGAACAATGAACACTGCACGCCTCACTTTAATGGCTATTCCGCTACTCTGTACTGCACTCTGTTCCAGTTATGATTGTGACTGTATTAATTTGGTCAGTGATTTTTAGTTTGCAAGCTGTGAAAGGGCCAAATTAAACACGGTGAAAGATCCATGCATTGTACTTTATCAAAGATGGTTGTGTAGCTATAAAAGGGGAAGGATACAGGTTGGAGACTTGTGGCTTATGTAAAATAAAGCAGACCGTCAACAGTTACAATGTGAGTGAGCTATGATGGCAGTAACACAAGTACGTTTTCTGTAAAGCTAGTCTCTGATATATTTATTTGCCTGGATGAGTGCAGCTCCAACGACATTGAAGGAGCTTGACACCATCCAGGACAAAGCAGCCCACTTGATTGGCACCCCATCAACCACCTTAAACATTCACTCCCTCCACCACCGCGTACCGTGGCTGCAGTGTGTACCATCTACAAGATGCACTGCAGCAACTCACCAAGGCTTCTTCGTCAGCACCTCCCAAACCCGCGACCTCTACCCCCTAGAAGGACAAGGGCAGCAGGCGCACGGGAACACCACCACCTCCAAGTTCCCCTCTAAGTCGCACACCATCTGTTTTTGCAGTCTCTGCCCTTCCCCTCCCACCTTTGATGGCAGAGTCTCCAGTTATCTTGTCCCTGCTCTCTGGAGTTCCCTAACCCTTTTTGTTTTGCTACATTTCTCCACACCTTCAAAAACCTCCTTTTTAAAATGTGCATCTTTGGCCACCTCCCCTAGATTTTCTCCATTACCTTCTTGACCCTGCACTTTGTGGCGTATCTTGGGACTTTTTCATAAGTGCAAGATGAGTTTTTTTTTCCTGAAATCAGAGAAAAAAAAACAGGTGCATTCAGCACCCAACAATGTTTTATTTTTGACCTAAAAAAAAATCATAAAAATGTATTTTCTGAGCAAAGAATTTTGAAAGGAACAAATTAAATGCTTGAAGTAAATAACGATTGCTTATAACTGTCTTCACATACTTGCTAAAAAGGAGTTGACTTCCATCCCGAGTGCATTCTCAGTGTCTCCTGCCCATCTAGCTTTATTCAGTTATCTGTCCGTGACACACATGGCTGAAGGTGCGACCTATGTCAGTGCCACCCATCGATGAGCAAAGATGAATTGCTCCTTCGGCCATTCGGAATGTAGTCTGCATCCCGCGGAAACTGCAGTACGCCGATTACATCGTATATGGGTTTTATCAAGCTTCCTCCTAATTTTGGAATTCATCTTTTTTGAGTGGTAATTATTGGGTCTAAAAATCACATGGCCGAGCTATACAAGACGCTTGATTTATAGAATCATAGAATGGTTACAGCACGGAGGAAGGCCATTCGGCCCGTTGAGCCCGTGCCGACTCTCAGCTAGTCCCACACCCTGCCCTTTCCCCGTAGCCCTGCAAATTTTTTTCTTTCAGATACTTATCCAACTCCCTTTTGAAAGATAAGATTGAGTCTGCCTCCACCACCCTTTCAGGCAGTGCATTCCAGATCTTAACCACTCGCTGTGTAAAAAGGTTTTTTCTTACGTCGCCTTCGGTTCTTCTGCCAATCACCTTAAATCTGTGTCCTCTGGTTCTCGACCCTCCTGCCAATGGGAACAGTTTCTCTCTATCTACTCTGTCCAGACCCCTCATGATTTTGAACACCTCTATCAAATCACCTCTCAACCTTCTCTGCTCTAAGGAGAACAACCCCAGCTTTTCCAATCTATCCACATAACTGAAGTCCCTCAACCCTGGAATCATTCTCGTAAATCTTTTCTGCACCCTCTCTAAGGCCTTCACATCCTTCCCAAACTGTGGCGTTTGTTTTGATTTTCCTGATTTTTAGATGGGTTTAGCATCGCAGATGCAGTGGGAAACCGCTACATGATGCATATGCAGATGCCCCGTAATGGCCAGAAATCCCGGAGGGGAGGGGATGTGAAAAATACATTGATCCTTTTTGGTTATTGCAACATTATCAAGAAAACTACAATGAGACTGGGTGGTCTACAAAAAAAAATCAATTGCTCCTGACCCATTAAGAACATCAGAATTAGGAGCAGGAGTTGGCCATACGGCCCCTCGAGCCTGCTCCATCATTCAATAAGATCATGGCTGATCTTCGACCTCAACTCTACTTTCCCGCCCGATACCCATATCCCTTGATTCCCCTAGAGTCCAAAAATCTATCGATCTCAACATTGAATACACTCAACGACTCAGCATCCACAGCCCTCTGGGGTAGAGAATTCCAAAGATTCACAACCCTCTGAGTGAAGAAGATCCTCCTCATCTCAGTCTTAAATGGCCGACCCCTTATCTTGAGACTGTGCCCCCTAGTTCTAGACTCTCTAGCCAGGGGAAACAGCCTCTCAGCATCTACCCTGTCAATCCCCCTCAGAATCTTGTATGTTTCAATGAGATCACCTCTCATTCTTCTAAATTCCAGAGAGTATAGGCCCAATCTACTCAATCTCTCCTCAGAACCTTGTATGTTTCAATTAGTTTGAAGAGGGAACTAGGTTGATGTCGCTGATCTATTTTTTCCCTTCTTTCAATGTGAGATGTCGTGTTTTGGTCTCCATTTGGCACCTCCTAGTGATGACCTGACCAAGATCAAGAACCCATACCGTAGGTATAATTTACAGTTAAATAGGGTCTATGTAAGAGAGTAAATATTGTATGTGTTTTTCCGAATTCTAGGTGGAATACTGTCCTTGCATTGTCTCCAATGACTGTTGGAATCTCATGATGGAATTCATGCAAAGCTTCATGGGAAGCCATACACCTGGGATCCCTTCCGTATTCTCGACAAAACACGATGGGATTTATACACCGACAGACACGGCTATTCAGTATATGGAGCTGTTCAATAAGATTCGGAAACAGCAACAGGCCCCCGTGTCAGGAATAAGATAGTCTGCCTCGATGTAGAAAATCTGCATCAAGCCATATATGGACTTTGTATTTTATATGTTTTATTTTATTTTTTAAAAATCGAAACCACCTCCTTATTTGATTGAATCGCAATAAGAACACATTTTCCATATGGAATGTGTTTGGAATTGCTCAAGGTGCTATAAAAAAATCTGGAGTCAAGAAAGATGGTTCGTTGCTTTCCATCTCTACTGAGAGCTCCTCAACATCTGGGTGTCACTGCCCTGAACTGATCTGTGAAGTTTTCCTGTGCTTTTTTAATAGCCCCCTCCCAACTTTTGTTCCTCTCCTCGCGCTGAATCCCTTGTATAACGGGAGAGGTTTTTTTTTGGAGCTGCGTCGTTCAATTAAAAACAAGTACCGCATGATGTGATGAGGTCTGCTGACACAAGTTTGCACCGACTGCTTTCGCAATTTCGGCGATGCCACTGGAAAGGAGCGGTGAGTGGAAGCCCTGTGCTCACTAGGATGCAGGGAAGATCTGAGGGAGTGCAGAGCTATCCGTTCCCGTGCACATCTAGTGGCCAGTTTGAAAGTGGCATATGTGTGATTGGTTAATTCCGACTTCCTGCCTGGCTGTGGATCGTGTGTAGTATGGAAGCCGCAAGCAGCAGAGGAAGGTGCAAAATAGTGAATAAATTCCCTTGCTCCCAACAACAAAATAAACGAAAGCAGAATACGACGGATGCTGGAAATCTGAAATAAAAACTGAAAATGCTGGAAATACTCAGCCGGTCAGGCAGCATCTGTGACGAGAGAAACGTTCTGACGAGAGGTCATCGACCTGAAATGTTTACTCTGTTTCTCTCCACAGATGCTGCCTGACCTGCTGAGGGTTTCCAGCATTTTCTGTTCTTATAACAAAATAACCCTCAATGTCTTCCTGTAGGACTGCACCGAGCTCAGTGAAAATAAATGGCTTTGCTCTAGAGTAGGACTGAAAGGTGGTCTTGGTCTTAGCAAGTCCTTTGTATGATGGTTTATTAGCTAAATGCACTTAGTGAGCCTTACAGCCCAGGAAGGTTAGCGATTCACATAGTCATAACGGCACAGAAGGAGGCCATTCGGCCCATCGAGTCCGTGCCGGCTCTCTGCAGAGCAATCCAGTCAGTCCCATTCCCCCGCTCTATCCCCGTAGCCCTGCAAGTTTATTTCCCTCAAGTGCCTATCCAGTCTCCCCTTGAAAACATTGAGTATGTCCGCTTCCACCACTTCCGTCGGCAGCGAGTTCCAGGTCCTCACCACTCGCTGCGTAAAAAGGTTTTTCCTCACGTCCCCCCTGTATCTCTTGCCCAAAACCTTAAATCTGTGTCCCCTAGTCCTTGTACCATCAACTAGTGGGAACAGCCTTTCCCCGTCTAGCCTATCCAAACCCGTCATAATCTTGTACACCTCTATCAAATCACCCTTCAACCTCCTTTGCTCTAATGAAAACAAATCCAGCTTCTCCAACCTGCCCTTGTAGCGAAGATTCCCCCATCTGGGTTTGTGCTAAGATCTTAGCCGGCTCAGCTAAAATAAAAAGGAAGCTAGTGTTCCCATTCTGATCACAGTCGATTGACTCCTGCTGGAGATACTTGTGTGTGGCCTTCTGGAGAGGGCAAGATCTGACTGCAACGGTCCATATGACCAGATAGCCTGCTGAGACTTGCTCGGCAGATTTACACGTGAATGGTCGCTCGTGTGAGGTACCAGAGGACTGCTGGTGCTGCGTCCGGTTCCGAAGTTTGGTTCAGTTATGTATTTGAAAACCTCTACATTTGTATCTACTGTCGAATCTGTTCAATGAAAAAGTTTTTTTTTAAATGATTAAAAGAATTCGATGGGTTAGCTTTTTGCTTGTTGGGTGACTGAACTTTTTTCTCTTTTTAGATGAACGCAATTTATTCCCTAAGGTTAGGGAAAATAATGGTACGATGGTGAAGTGAGGATAACTTGATTTATACTGCGCTGACTTTTTACGTGCTTTAATTCCAAAACTCATTACAGCTCTCCCTATTACCGTGTTTAAAGCTAGCCAGACTGCGTTATGCAGCACGTTGTATTTTTATACAACAGTTAATGGTTTTTATATGCTTTTGGCAAAGATAATTCATGGACGGGACACACCACTCCACTACTAAGCAGAATATTGTGACCGAGGTTGAGATAATGTCGTAAACCACATGAGCTAAGCTTGAGTGTCTTACTGACATCATCTCAATCTTGAGAGGTGTTAGTGCTCTGAAAGACACTCAAAAGTGTAATATTTATAGTGTGCCTAACCCGAAGATTTCTTGCTGATTTTGGGCTAAGGATTGCAGCAGCAGAATTGCTTGTTTTATTAAGTGATACTGTCTCGCACGTGGCCTGATGAGCAGTAATGGTGAGATTTATTTAACTGAATGAATAGACTGGCAGCACAACCCGTCTGCGAGAAATAAAAAGCAAAAAAACTGCAGATATGCTTGAAATTTGATACAAAAAATAAATTGATGGAAACGTTCAGGTATTTCAGCAGTTGTGGAGATAACAGTTCTGATGGTCTGTGATATTTTACTATCCTTTCTTTCCAGGCCCCCCCCATTCAACTTTATTTCCTCTTCTCACACTGACTCCATTTTGGGATAAGGAATGGCCATTTCCAGACTATTCCTCAATTACATTCCTCAAGTGAGAGCCGAGATAGAATGTTGGCATGGTTATTCAGCAGCCGGGGCATCACACCTGAGCTGAATCAACAACCTGCATTAATAGATCACCTTTAACATAGTAAAACGTCCCAAGGCGCTTCACAAGAGCGTAATAGGATAAACAATGACACCTAGCCAACAAAGGAGACAGGACGGGTGACCCAAAGCTTGATCAAAAGTGGTAGGTTTTTCAGAACTGTCTTAAAGGAGAAGAGAGAGGCAGAGAGGTTTAGGGAATGAATTCCAGAGCTTAGGACCTAGACAGCTGAAGACACAGCCACCAATTGTGAGTTGAATGATGTGTTTGATGCACAAGAGGTCAGAATTGGAGGAGTGCAGAAATCTCGAAGGCTTATGGGGCTGGAGGAGGTTACAGAGATAAGCCTTCCCTCATCAGATGTCCACACATACATACATTCCAACTGGGATCACTGGATAGCACTCGAGTGGGATAATTTATCTTTCCCCCTCCCCCTGGCCCAGGAGCACGAAAGATAGTTGTGGTTCCACCTGCTGCCCTAGCTCAGATTAGCTGACTGAGCACAAGAGTAGGGAAGGAACCGGAGTTCTCCGAAGCCTATATGTCTCAGTCCCCCACTATCTTGGGATCTTTATTCACTATCCTCAATATTTGCACGTTTATTTCTGCTCCTCTCTGCCTCTCCTTTAAGACGGTTCTTAAAACCTACCTCTTTGATTAAGCTTTGGGTCACCAGTCCTAATGTCTCCTTTGTTGACTAGGTGTCATTGTTATCCTATTATGCTCTTGTGAAGCGCCTTGGGACGTTTTACTATGTTAAAAGTGGTCATGATGCGGAGATGCCGGCGTTGGACTGGGGTGGACAAAAATGAGAAGTCGCACAACACCAGGTTATAGTCCAACAGATTTATTTAAAATTACAAGCTTTCGGAGCTATCGCCCCTTCCTCAGGTAAAGTTACAATGAGTGAATCTACAAAAGTTCACAGAATATAAACACAGAAACTGCAGAGATACAATCTTTCAGGGAAGGTGTCCTTACATCAAAGACACACCAAGAGCACAGCCAAGACAATGAGATGTGTCCCAGGGGGTCCAATGTGTCAAATCCTGCTGTCTGCAGTGTTTTTTGTGGGTTTGTTTTTTTTGTTTGTTTTTTAAAAACTGGAAAGACAGACAACGATGTCAAGTCACGTTCTGTAGCGTGACATGAACCCGATATCCCTAGGGATATCGGGTTCATGTCACGCTACAGAACGTGACTTGACATCGTTGTCTGTCTTTCCAGTTTTTAAAAAACAAACAAAAAAAAACACTGCAGACAGCAGGATTTGACACGTTGGACCCCCTGGGACACATCTCATTGTCTTGGCTGTGCTCTTGGTGTGTCTTTGATGTAAGGACACCTTCCCTGAAAGATTGTATCTCTGCAGTTTCTGTGTTTATATTCTGTGAACTTTTGTAGATTCACTCATTGTAACTTTACCTGAGGAAGGGGCGATAGCTCCGAAAGCTTGTAATTTTAAATAAATCTGTTGGACTATAACCTGGTGTTGTGCGACTTCTCATTTATGTTAAAAGTGATCTATTAAAGCAGGTTGTTGATTTCAGCTCAGGTGTGATGCCCCCCCCGATGCTGAATAACCATGCCAACATTCTATCTGGGCTCTCACTTGTCGTACCAGGACACTATGAAAGTAGAATACAATATTGTATCATGTTACATCTATAACTATCACAAATGCAGCTCAATCTTTTACTGCTGAAGAAGCAGCGACGTGAATGAGACAACTTTTATTGGCCCATGTTCTAAAAGGTTGTTTGGATACCCATTCTTGTAGTGTGTCAAGTGATCCTGTATGATGTTCAGGTCCAATGTCATGACTATTAGTTTTGCCCTGTCTCCCACAGTGACGTCCATTCCCCACTGGTTGATGCTAGTACTGCCTCTCAAGAAAAGAAGTCAGCACAAGTAACCAATTTATAAGCACTACCTGGCAACACGGTAGCATAGTGGTTAGCACTGGTGCCGCACAGCGCCAGGGACCCGGGTTCGAATCTGACCTCAGGTGACTGTCTGTGTGGAGTTTGCACATTCTCCCCGTGTCTGCGTGGGTTTCCTCCGGGTGCTCCGGTTCCTCCCACAGTCCAAAAATGTGCGGGTTAGGTTGATTTGGCTATGATAAATTGACCCTTAGTGTTAGGGGGGGATTAAATATGTGGGGTTATGGGGATAGGATGGGATATGTTAGGGGGAATTAAATACGTGGGGTTACGGGGGTAGGGTGGGATATGTGTACTGTGGGGATTAAAGCAGGGACAGGGTACTGGATTTGGATGATCAGCCATGATCGTATTGAATGGTGGAGCAGGCTCGATGGACCGAATGGCCTACTCCTGCTCCTAGATTCTATGTTTCTATGTATAGAATCATACAGCACAGAAGGAGGCCATTTGCCCCATTGGGCCTGTGCTGGATAATTAATTAATAAAAAGAATGGTAATCTGTTTTGTGGTTTGTAATGTTGACAAGGCTCCTTTAATTCAACTACTGCCTTGCAACTGCATTGTCCAATATGCAAATATGAGTGACTAATAACATGTATGTCTGTCTTTCTGATGGGGGTAAAATGCAGTACATGTTGGGATATGGGGAACAGCAGGACACTGTAGGGACTGTGTGCAGTGCTTTCTACATTGTCACAAGGTTTTGACTTTAGCCATCCTGACTAGCAGCAATAGAAACCAGGATTAGAACCACCTCATGCTACCATCAGGTGGTGGCAAGTTACATCTCCAACTCTCTCGTCTTTCTGCACCACATGCCTTGTGCAGTTGTCAAGACAGCCTGTGGACTCACCAGCTGTAAAAGTGTCTTTAATCTTATGCCAGACCCTTGAGACTCACCTAGTTCAGTTCTCAAAAGTCAGAGACTGGTGAGTGGAGCAAATTAGTTTTCACCTGATATGCAAATATTGCTGTTTCAGTGTCAGTCCACAAATGTAATGAGTGACAAGGTCAGTGAACTCTACTTAGTTTTGGTGTCATTTACTATATGTTGGCATATTTTAAAGCCTGATTACTTTCACTTTTATCTGGTATTTTTTAAAAAAATTGCCAATTGTCACATTATTTCCCATTTTCTTGTCCTGAGACAAACAGATCTGTCAACATCGGGGAGTTATTAAGAGTAAGGCTGAACATATGGAAGTGTTTATTTTTACAAGTGACGTATATCAAAGTGGATCATATTTTTCAGACGAGATTTGCATTGTACACGTTTATTTTCCTGTTACACCTGCTGGGTCAAGTTTATTTTGTGGCTCTTTCTAAAGAGGGAATGTCATAAAGTCTTTACAGCTCTTGAAGTAGTACTGCAGTCAGTACAAAAAGCAGCTTTATTGTTGAGCAGGGTTTATGACCACTCTCACTCAACAGTTTGCAGCCCTCCCAATGGCTCAATTGGTAAATGTGCTGCCCATTGGTTGAGTTTACAGTCTTGGAAAAAAGTCAAGTGCCAAATCGTGTTGAGATTAATGATCTCAGTTGGATGGCAGTAGTGCTCCAAAAGTTGGCCTCCATACCCTGGACCAGGAAAGAGAACATTGTCCAGGGTTCTTGTTCCTTATTGCTATCCTGTTAAGTCCAGTTGTGGAGACATTTAACGAGGATCAGGCTTGGCTGTGATGCCTTTGTGGCAAAGGAACCATGGGGAGAATTTTTAAGAGAATTTTTTTTTTACGCAACGAGTTTTTATGATCTGGAATGCACAACCTGAAAGGGCGGTGGTAGCAGATTCAATAGTAACTTTCAAAAGGGAATTGGATATATACTTGAAAAGGATAACATTTACAGGGCTATGGGGAAACAGCAGGGGAGGGAGATGAATTGGATGGCTCTTTGGAAGAGCCAGCAAAGGCACGATGGGCAGAATGGCCTCCTTCAGTGCTGTTCTATAAAGTAGCCTGCTGAAACTCATTCAAGGTTCATTCATGAGGATTGGCCTCTTGGGCAAGGTACCACGGGTGGCTGGTATTTTGGAACTGTACCCCAGTATGAGAGAACTTTCCAGAAAGTGAAGAAAATTGGGAGGGCGGGTGGGCGGGGGAGCCGAGGGGGATTTTGTTTGAGATGGGGTATCTGACAAACCAAGGGACAAGCAAACCAGCCAAATCACATTCGTTAGGAATCGCAGATATTTTTAAAGAACATTTTTAACGCACGTCACCCTTGTTCCAAAAATAAGCTTTGTTAAATGAGTTTGCAATCTAACTGAACTATTATAGCTATTTACATATACATATAAAAATCCAGTTCCCATTACATTCCAGTCATGACACTATGGTTACAGATTAAAAACAATTTTTTTAATAAAAGAAAGCCAATCTTTTTATAATTGGCCTCTTCTAACCTGCAGCCAAAATATTGCAAATAGTTTAGATACCTTGTGGTTGATCTCAGGAAATAACACGCAGCTGTATTTGCCTATTTAGACCACTTGCCCGTAAGAAGTATTTGAGCAGTGGTCTTAAAAGGGACCGGCCGGGTTAGCAGCTAACTATCATAACTGTGCACCAGACTTCAGATACTTTAGTGTCTATTGCATGACTGAAGAACTGCTAAAAGGGTGTCAGTTGGTTCGGTGGTGGCATTCTGAGTCACAAGGTTCAGGATTTAAGTCCTACTCTACTTGAGCACGTTATCTAGACTGACATTTTAGTGCAGTACTGCATTCATAGAATCATAGAAATTTACGGCACAGAAGGAGGCCCATCGCTCCTGTGCTGGTGGAGAAAGAGCTATCCAACCTAATCCCACTTTCCAGCTCTTGGTCCGTAGCCCTGTAGGTTACAGCACTTCAAGTGCATATCCGAGTACTTTTTAAATGCGACGAGGGTTTCTGCCTCTACCACCCTTTCAGGCAGTGAGCTCCAGACTCCCACCACCCTCCGGGTGAAAAAAGTTCTCTCAGCTCCCTTCTAATCCTTCTACCAATTACTTTAAATCTATCCCCCCTGGTTATTGACCTCTCTGCTAAGGGAAGTCTGCATTGTCAGAGATACTATTTTTTGGATGAGATGTTAAACTGACACTTTGTCCACCTGTTCAGGATGTAAAGGATCCCGTGGCACTGTTTGAAGAATATGGGAGTTCTCCTGGTATCCCGGTCAACATTTATCCCTCAACCAACATCACCGCCAAAACAGATTAGCTGCTCATTTACCTCATTGCTGTTTGTGGGACTTTGTGTGCAAATTTGCTCCCGCCTTCGATTATGTAACAATGACTGTACTTCAGAGTAATTAATTGGCTGTGAAACACTTTAGAACATCTCCAGGACGTAAAATGTACTATTATAAAAATGCAAGTTCTTTCTGAAGAGGGAAGCTGAACTCAAGCTCATTTAAACAGAGGTAACAGCATTTTTTCCTGTTTTATGTAGAGCTGTGTTTATTGCCCAGGGTAAAAAATAAATTACTCTTTTTTTCCCCCCCCTACTCTTCTTGAGACTTGATGCGGAGATGCCGGCGTTGGACTGGGGTGGACAAAAATGAGAAGTCGTACAACACCAGGTTATAGTCCAACAGATTTATTTAAAATTACAAGCTTTCGGAGCTATCGCCCCCTTCCTCGGGTAAAGTTACAATGAGTGAATCTACAAAAGTTCACAGTATATAGACACAGAAACTGCAGAGATACAATCTTTCAGGGAAGGTGAAAGATTCCCTGAAAGATTGTATCTCTGCAGTTTCTGTGTCTATATACTGTGAACTTTTGTAGATTCACTCATCGTAACCTTACCTGAGGAAGGGGCGATAGCTCCGAAAGCTTGTAATTTTAAATAAATCTGTTGGACTATAACCTGGTGTTGTACGACTTCTCATTCTTGAGACTTGGCAGCAATTGCATTTCCATACAGGGACTGGAGTGTGTAATGGACACGGGCGATAATATTATTTAATTTTATAAGTTTCCTTTGTTTTTTGTTCTTTATTAGTTTTGCCCATCTTAAAAAGGGGGCACTTTTTGATGACACTGGGGCAACCCTGGGGCAAGCAATTAGGAAAGCAAATGGTATGTTGGCCTTTATCACAAGAGGATTTGAGTATAAGAGTAAAGACGTCTTACTGCAATTATATAGGGCCCTGGTGAGACCACACCTGAAGTATTGTGTACAGTTTTGGTCTCCTTACCGAAGGAAGGATATACTTGCCATAGAGGGAGTGCAATGAAGGTTCACCAGACTGATTCCTGGGATGGGGGATTGCCTTATGAGGAGAGATTGAGTAGACTAGGCCTATATTCTTTAGAGTTTAGAAGAATGAGAGGTGATCTCATTGAAACATACAAAATTCTTACAGGGTTTGACAGGGTAGATGCAGGGAGGATGTTTCCCTGGCTGGGGAGTCTAGGACCAGGGGTCACAGTCTCAGAATAAGGGTCGGCCATTTAGGACTGAGATGAGGAGAAATTTCTTCACTCAGTTGGTGGTGAATCTTTGGAATTCTCTACCCCAGAGGGCTGTGGAGGGTCAGTCATTGAGTATATTCAAGACAGAGATCGAGTGGAGTTGAGGTAGAAGATCAGCCATGATCTTATTGAATGGCGGAGCAGGCTGAAGGGGCCAAATGGACTACTCCTGCTCCTATTTCTTATGTAACTCAGTGTCTCCTTATGGTTTTATTAAGAAAAGGCATATTGCTGTGTGTTGAAGTTGCCAACTCTCATTGGACATATTCCTGGAGGATTTGGCACATGAAACTGCCCCCCCCCCAACCTCCAACTGCCCCACCCAGTCAAACAACATTTTTTCCCCATCTCTTTTGGCAAAAGAACCAGAGGTGACGTAAGGAGAAAAAAAATACACGAGTTGTTATGATCTGGAATGCACTGCCTGAAAGGGTGGTGGAAGCAGATTCAATAAATAACTTTCAAAAGGGAATTGGATACATACTTGAAGGGGAAATTTTTGTAGGGCTCTAGGGAAAGAGCAGGGGAGTGGGACTAATTCGAGAGCTCTTTCAAAGAGCCAGCACAGGCACGAAGGGCTGAATGGCCTCCTTCTGTGCTGTATCATTCTATGGTCTCCAATATTTTATAACTAATAAAAAAACAAAAGTATTCAAAGGAAATGGAAAAAAAAACATTTGAATGCGGAGGTTTTTTTTCTCTCTCCTGGGTTGCTTGCAGCCAGTGTCCAGTAGATGATAATTCATTCAATTCCTGGAGACTCCAGGAAAATCCTGGAGGGATAAAAGAAAGATTTGCATAGCACCTTTCATGACCTCAGAACATCTCAAAGTGCTTTACAGCCAATTAAATACTTTTGAAGTGTAGTCACTGTTGTAATGTAAGAAACAGTGGCAACCAATTTGCGCACAGCAAGCTCCCACAAACAGCAATGTGATAATGACCAGATAATCAGTTGGAGTGAAGTTGATTTTAGGGATAAATATTGGCCGGGACACTGCTCTTCTTCGAAATAGCGGCAGGCGATCTTTTACGTCCACCTGAGAGGGCAGACGGGGCCTCGGTTTAACGTCTCATCCGAGACGGCACCTCCGACAGCACAGCACCGCACTGGGAGTGCCAGCCTGGAAATTTTGTGCTCAAGTCTCTGGAGGGGGACTATGAACCCACAACCTTCTGACTCAGAGTGCTACCCACTGAGCCACGGCTGACACAGCAAACCCTACTGTGTCAGCCGATGGCTCAGTTGGTAGCACCCTTACCTCGGAGTCAGAAGGTTGTGGGTTCAAGTCCCACTCCAAAGACTTGAGCACAAAATTCTAGGCTGACACTCCAGTGCAGCACTGAGGGAGTGCGGCACTGTCGGAGGTGCTGTCTTTTGGACGAGACGTTAAACCGAAGCCCCGTCTGCCCTGTCAGGTGGACGCAAAAGATCCTATGGCACTATTACGAAGAAGAGCAGGTGAATTATCCCCGGTGTCCTGGCCAATATTTATCCCTCAATCAACATAACAAAAACAGATGATCACATTGCTGTTTGGTGGGGGCTTGCTGTGCGCAAATTAGCTGCCGCGTTTCCTGCATTACAACAGTGACTACACTTCAAAAGTACTTCATTGGCTGTAAAGCGCTTTGGAACGTCCGGTGAAAGGTGCTATATAAATGCAAATCTTTTTATTCTACTGTGTATGTATGCATGCGTGTATGTATGTCTATGTATGTTTGCATGTATGTATCTTTGTATATATATATATGTGTGTATGTATATGTATGTGTGCATGTGTACGTCTGTGTGCACGTATGTGTATGCATATATCTGTATGTATATGTATGTATATATGTATGTGTGTATATATTTATGTACGTGTATATGTATATATATATGTGTGTGAATGTATGTATATATGTGTGCGTATATATGTGTATGATATGTGTGTATATGTATATATATATATGTGTATGATATGTGTGTATATGTATATATTTATGTATGTGTATATGTATGTATATATATATATCTGTGTGAATGTGTATGTATATATATGTGTATATGTATATATGCAAAGCCAAAGGAGTTGCCCTGAGCCACGTGGAGCCAGCACTCCGCTCGGCTCCCGCCCGCGCTGACCCCTCACCCCGCGGCGTCACAGCAGCAATGGCGCCGCCCAGTGACTTCCTGTCGGAGCGCTCTATTGTTCTTTATGAGGATTTTCAAATCTTATTTTGGAGGTTAAAAAAAAACGCGCTGATGGTGGCGGCTCTGGCCAGGCGGCGCTTCCCCTCGCCTTTCCCACTTGTTATAATCAGCTCGGGCACGGCAGATGTGGAGGGAGGAGGAGGAGATTTTCGCGGTGAGTTTTTTTTTTACCTTGGGGCCAAAAAAATAATATTTTTTTTTTAAAAACCACTCACTCTGCACAGACAGAGAGAGAGAGAGAAAGAAATAATAAATAAAGAGTAAATGTAAATATTTTTTAAAAATAATGTGGCGCAGGCCGCGGCCAATGTGTTGGACTCGAGGTCTCCACAACAACAATAACAACACATTAAATCTCTCTCTTTTCCTCCCTTTTTAAAAAATATTTATTTACAATTAATTTTAATGAAAAAAGACAAGAGAGAGAGAGAGAGAGAAAAGGAGGAAAGGAGAAAAAAAACACTGGCATTCGCTCCCTCCTCCTGCCCTCTCGGTACTTTTTTTCTTTCCAGTCACATCTTTAAAAAAAAAAATTGTGAACTTTTTGTTTTTGAAAATATTTTCTTACAACATTTGTGTGTCTGGTCCAAACCTTCTCTCCAGAACAAGTGTTTGGAACATCTCAGCACGTTGGGGGAATCCTTTTTTTTTCTCTCTCGTGGGATTTTCTTTCTTTCTCTCCACAAGTCTTTGCAAAGATTTTTTTTATATATATAATATTTCTAACTGCTTTCTCCTCCTCCTCTCCCTATCAGTCCAAGGGTGTGATTTATCTTTTATTTCTCTCTCTGGTGGTTGCCACATGATTAAATTTTTAAACAGTTTGATGACATGTCGGTGATTATGATGCCGTGGGACGTCATTAATCCTCTTGATATAAATAAGCAGGCATATATTTCTGTGACTTTAACTTTGTCCAGTAGAAAATCCTGATTTATGCAGCAGCGAGCCCCTTCTGTTGGTGTCATGAATGTAAGCAGCTCTTTCTCTCTCTCTCTCTCTCGGTGGTGGGCCGAATCCCAGCTTCAGGGATTAGATAAAGTGTTCGAGTAAGAGTCACTGTGGCTCCTGCGCCGGGTTTCATGGTTAGTTTTTTGTTGTTGTTGTTATGACCATAAAGCGGAATTAGAAGGCGAATTTGTAAAAATGCACTCGTAAATCCTGGCTGTGGTTCTTTATTTGTGTCCAGTCCAACGCATCAAGTCAGAATGGACAGTTTTCAGAAGCGAATATGTTTTTTGTAAACGTGTGTGTGTAATAGTAGTAGTACATGTATTGGGTCATTAGTAGATTCTGCAGTGCAGTGTACAAAAGAATACATAATGTGTAAAATCGTGGATTATATCCCACAGTATCTCCACTGCATTGTCTCTGAGCGATGGAAGTTGTGTTTATGATGTGATTGTGTCATTCTGTGATACTTTATAATTGTTGACAGCTGTAGATTTTTATGTTATGAAAGTGTGGACCTGGGAGATTTTGACTTTGACTTTTTTTTGGAGAGGGGGGCCTGTACTCACTTCTGGTGAAAGCAGGCGTTTGCAATTTGTCAGTTTTTGTTGGTCAGATATGGCATAAGTGGACCCCATATATTGTATTAAACGGCGTTATTCTGCAATTTGCCACATTATCTTCATGGCAGTCGGTGTTTATAAACAGCTGGTGGCATTCTATCAAAAGTGCAAGTTCTGTAAATAACCCTAAAATAATTGTGATATGTAGGTGCAAAGAGTAAAAGAACTGTGCGCAGACTGAAGTTCACTATATCATGAATTGCGTTGTGTTGTGGAATTTCTGAATGGGCCTGTGTCTATAGGAAAATTTACCTTTTTATGATGTGGGTGTGTTTGAGTATTCATTTCAAAGTATAAAAGAGTTTAATCCGATTGGACTGTGATATCTTGTAATACATTCCTTCGTATACCCTCTAATTTCAGCATTCTTTTTCCTCCACAATGCTATCAAAAAGCTTTCAGTTCCTGCTATCTGTTGCTGCCCTTTTTGTCCACATAAAGATAACCTGTAAGTCTCATGCACTTCCTCTGAAGTTGCTACTAGTTCTTGAGGACACTAGGTGTTCTATAAATTCCTATGCGACTGATTTTTTAAAATTAAATCCCATTACAAGGAAATTGCTCCCTTCTTGAATTGATTTTCTTTGTCTGCACCAGTTAATGTGTATCAGAACATTACATATGTTAGCACTTCCAGTAAACTCTTGTTAGGATTCTATGTTAAATACACACAACATTTGAATAAGTGCCTCAGATAGCTCAGTGAGTAACTGATCTCAACGGACCAGCAAGATCCCAGCTTTGATTAGTGGCGAGCTAGCTGAATTTAGCCAGGGCAGTCATGGTGGGAGGGACGTGACAATCAGTCTCCTTCCCTAGGTTAGGTAGGGAAAAATCACCCAAGGCTCCTGATCACTGCCTTTTTAGAAGAGCTTGCATGCAGATGTTTGGTGCGGACAGGATTGAGCTTGGCTGTGATTGTCTTCCCTTTTTTCCACTTCATCTCTTCTCCACTGCACCAGTCCACGGCCTACATGTGAAGGTTCATGTGTAAAGAATGGGCACTTGGGTGAGGTTCTGGAACGCTCCTGATGCCTGTGGAACCTTATGCCAGCAAGAAACCATTTGCTCTAACCGGAGAGCAGTAAAGGGAGAGAATTTGTCTGAAGAAGTGAGGGGTGGGAAACCTTTCAAAGATCGTTGGCAATCTACGGCCAAGTCTGTTTCTGTTGACAACTTCAGGCTGATGGGAGCTTGGCTCAGTTGGTAGCACTCTCACCTCTGAGTCAGAAGTTTGTGATTCTAGTCCACTCGATGACTTGACTACATAGCTCGGTGCAATACTGCTATAATCTCAGAGGCGCTGTCCTTCAGATGAGATGCTAAACTGAGACCTCATCTGTTCTAGTGTTTCAGGTGGATGTTAACGATCCCATGCCACTCTTCAAAGAAGAGAAAAGAATTCTTCCAGTGGCCCGCCCCTCAACCAGTGACACCAAAAACCGATTAACTGGTCACTCATATCTGTGCTGTGAAAAGTGGCTGACGTGTTTGCCTACATTAGTCTCTGCACATCAAGGTAATTTAATTCATTGTATGTGAAGCACTTTGAGACGATTAAATAGATATATTAGATCCTGATCACCTATCACCCCTGTCATTGTTATCAGCATTGGCTCCTGGTTCCCCCAATGTCTCCATTTTTAAAATTCTCATCCTCATGTTTAAATCTCTCCAGTCTTGCCCGCCCACCAGCTCCTGCAAACTCTCTGTTCCTCTAACTTTGACTTTTTGTACATCCCCCCCCCCCCCACTCCCTTCGCCCCACCATTGGTGGCCATGCCTTCAGTCGTCTAGACCCCACGCTCTAGAATTTCCACCCTAAATCTCTCCAGCTTCCTCTCTTCATTTAAGACCCTTCTTAAAACCCACCCCTGACCAAGCTTTTGGTTGTCCCTCCTAATAAATAAAGAAAAAACTTGGCATTTATATAGCACCTTCCGTAACCGTGGGACGTCCCAAAGCACTTTACAGCCAATTAAGTACTTTTGAAGCACAGTTTACTGTTGTAAATATACAAATATATCTTTTAACTTGGCATCAATTTTGTCTGACCTCACCTCTGTAAAGCGCTTTGCGACTTTTTCTCCGTTAAAGGCACAATATAAATGCAAGTTGTTATAATAAATGCAAGTCTTTGACTTTTTCCCCTTCCTATAGGTAAACTCCAGCTGAGATTGGGGAAAGGACACGTCCTGCTGCTCAGTGGCTTGACATGTTCGCATCGTAAGATGGTGTGGCACAGGGTTGCTGTGAAACATTCCAGCTGATTTTATTTCCCCTCTGCTTTCTCTCTCGTTCCCCCCCCACCCCCCCCCCCCCCGGACTCATGCTGGCGGATAGTTAATTCCGTAGTTGCTGCTACCTCACACAAGTGGCCAGCCTTCATGTGTGAACTTAGATAGCGAATATCACCAAACAAAAGGCATTGTTGCTGAACCCAATTCTGTTATTTCCCCCCCACCCCCTCCCACCAACACATGCACACACACTTTCAGCAAGGCTCAGTAGGTAGCAATCAAAGCTAGCGAACTCCGGAAGACTTTCTACTCCCCATCTGGGTGTCGGGCCCATTTGTAGCACTCAGCTTCGATCAACTAACTCAGAAATGACCAGGGATCAGATCTGAAGTCCTCTGGTCTGTATGATTTTTGTACTATACATTTCATGGATTGACGCTAGTAATGTATTTTATGTTTCAAGTTGCATTTGAATTGCTGGCACCTCTTCCTTTCTGAACTTTAAATTGCAGCAAGATGTTGGTTCCTGACTATATCCCTGTAGCGTGTTAAGTGTGCTGGTAGGCTTTCCTGTAATTGTAGCATATTACTTTTTGTTTTGCTGTTGTAATAGTGCAAGTTCTTCTTCTGAAACAGTGGGTGGATAGCTCGGGTTTTCTGTGCTCCTATTCCTGGTTGGAACAGTTGATAAATTGCACATTGTACCACTGTTCAATTCAACTCGCAATGCACTGTTAAAATGTGGGATCTTATCGACTAACTGTGCATGTGCAGCATATGTACCGACTTGGTGAATGTTGGACAAAATGAGCCAGAGAAATTGTGATGATCGAACAGTCCTATGTCCTGAAGCTCAAAAGTTTTGGATGTTCTTGTGTGTTTTTTTTTTCCCATTTCGTCTGAAGGTCTGACTCGTGCTGAGCTTCCATTCTATAGGTTGCAGCAGTGCTCTGACACCTCACCCAAGTGGCCATTCTTCAACTGTGAGCTGAGGCAGTGAATGTTGGCAGGCAACCGATCTTTCAGAGGCATCTCAGCTGAGCATCTGACTCCCACCTGTGCGCTTCCCAGCTTCCCAGCTGGGGCCATTGGACAGTGATTGCAATGCCTCAGGGCTAGCAATACTGCAGTTGGCCTCAGCACCTTCAGCTCAGGGATGCTATAATAACTAGCCCAGTTGTAAGGGTCTGTCTTCCACCTCAGCTGTGATCAGCTAACTCCGCATAGTCCTACTCTTGAATGACAGGTCTATCATATATTGTTCTCTCTCACACAGGATAACACGCTTGCCCTCGGTGCTCTTTGGAGCAGAATTGAGGAGAGGTGTAAAAGCAGATGATCTTGCTATGCACTTTGTATCCAATGATAACTTGTTCACTTCGAACTGATTTGGCAGTGACTTTCACCTTTGTAAGAAGATGTTATCTACTTCAGCGGATTCCATTTGTATACATTTGCAAAGAACAGCGCGATGATAATGCATTTTACTGGAGCAGTTGGTAGGGAGAAGAATATGCAGATGTCAACTGTTTACTTCAGTACAATGTCTTTAATATAACTAGACGTGCTAAGGCAGTTCATAGGACCATATTGGACACTAAACTGGAAGGAGGACTGGGGTGATTGAAAGGATTATCAGAAGTAAATTTTGAGGAGGATATTGAAGAATGTAGAAGGAAGGGGGATAAACAGAAAACCGTGGTCAGAAGAGTGGAGATGCATGCTGGAACATAGGGATGGAGAAGATTGCATATTGGAATGTGGCCATGGAGGGTTTGAACATGAACGTGCCGAGGAACATTGAGCCAGTGGAGGTTGGTGGGGATCGATGTATGGAAATAATATGGGGTGCAGAATTGTGGATGAATTGGTTTAGGGCAGAGTTGAGCAGGCTGCAAGGAGAGTACTGGAGAAATCAAGTCTTGAGGCGATGAAGGTTTCAGGAACAGTGCGGTTGAAGCTAGCAATGTTCTGGAGGTGGGAAGTGAGCAGTTTTGGCGATGGATCAGATGTGGGATTTGAAGCTTCACTCGGGGTCAAAATGGACACTTGCGAGTTTTGTCTGAGTGGGCATCTGGGATGGAGGTAGAATCAGTGGCTGAGGTGTGAATTTTCTGAAGTCAAACAAGATAGCTTTGATCTTGCTGATGTTGGAGTTGGTGAAAGTTCTGGTTCATCAAATACTTGATGCCAGACAGACAACTGGGCAGCATGATAGTGGTCATGGAATCAAGGGCAGAAGCAGGCAAGTGGAGTTGGATGGTGTCTATTTGCAGATAGAAGCTGTTGCCAAGGGGCACCATGTTGGAAAGAAGTAGATGGGTGTCTAGGATGGAGCCATGGGCCCCGCCGGAGGTAACTGCATAGGAGGAGGAGCCGCTGGAAGAGATTAACTGACAGCGTTGGGATGGGTAGGAATGAGGTTGGGAAGGGTAGTGCATTAGAGGTTCATCACAAGAGATGTAATGAAGGAGAAAGGAATGGTTAATTGTGTTGAAGACAGTGGAGAAGTAAAGGAAGAATAATGCTCCATGTTAGCAGTCACAGGATGTCATTGATGCCTTGATACTCAAAACGTGGAATGGTGGGAGAGATGAACATGGAATTAGTTGGTGATGCATTCGAAGATCTGTATAAAGGGTAAAAGAAAGTACTTGGATTTATTTAGTGCCACTCACGACCTCAGGATGTCCCAAAGTGCTTCATTGCCAGGTGAATTGTTTTTGAAGTGTAGTCACTGTTGTATTGTAGGCAGATGTGCTTCACAGCACCTTCAGCAGTGAGAGAAATATTTAATCTGTTTTTTGGAGGTATTGATTCGAGAATAAATGTTGGCCAGGGCAGTGCAATGCGATCCTTTACGCCCATTTGAACAGGCAGACAGGACCTCAATTTAACGTCTCGCCTGAAAGACGGCAGCTCTAACAATGCAACGCTCCCCCAGTACTACATTGAATTGTCAGTCTAGATTATGTCCCTGGAGTGAGGCTTGAGCCCACGATCTTCTGACTCACAAGGCGAGAGGCTGCGGCCAGGCCAAGCTGATGTGTAAGGAGACTGGAACCTTCCTGGTCAGTGTGTCTTCTTTGGTAAACTTGGGATAAACCACTGGGGGAGCTAAACTGTTGATGCTTTATTCAAATTTACTTTACAAATCTTTTAATCTTGTGACACATCAGTGCATTGAGTCAGTAGAATTTTGGCATGATGTACTGGCACAGGATTATAGTGTGGGTGTTATAATTAGCCTCAGCTTTCCTGGGGAGGAGAATTAACCAATATTCCCCCTCCACTATCTAGTGACTCCTCTTGGGAAGTATGGGTGTGTGGACAAAGGCTGTGATGGCACCCTTGGTTGAATAGCTTGGTGGCACTCAATATCCAAATTACATATGAAGAATGATGACTTGGATGAAATACCAGCAGGTTGTGTGTGCTTGTGGAACAGCACCCCAGCGAGCTCTGTGCCTTTTAGGGAAGGAGAATGTGCGAGAAAGAAAATGGAAAGGGGTTGTACAGTATAATTTCTGAGGTAATTCAAGCAATCAGCAACAACTTAATTAGCTTACTCCGTGGCATGAATAGACTGGAGTTATTTTCCTACACAGCGAGATCCACAGAAAGAGAAAGAAGTGTTTTTTGCAAAAAATGTTGATTGTCACTGGATGTAAATGCGAATTTGACATGACTGTTAATTGCAGATTTGAAGGGATGTTAGGGTCTAACCCTATCATGAAGTATCTCTTTCTTTGTTTGTCAAAGAAAAGCAAATTGAATAAGAAATCGCACGATGCTTGTCCTTCCAATTGAGGCCTGCCTCTTTACCGCAGTACTGAGATAGGAACTAAAATGCGACATTTCGCTCGATTAGTCTTGACTCCCCTTTGCCCGCCGCCCCCCTCCCGTCCCCTGCTGTTTCCTGCTTTCAGTAAAATAGCAGGGCGAGGGGGATGGAAGATGAGGAAAAGAAACTTGTAGATAGGGGTGTGTTTTTTCAGGCAGATACTTGAGAGGATAAAGCCATTGTACAGATGCATCCAGGAGTGCTCCTTTAAAACAAAGAACTCTTTTTGGTTGCTTGCTTCAGGTGTGCAGAAAGCGGAGCACCTGACCAGAGAAAGCCGCACATTCTGAAAGTAGCATGTGTTGTCTCGGAGATTGAATTAATAAAATTGTAATTCGAAAATGATGGAGATACCAGCCAAAGGGTCCCATCTGAAACTGTGATATTCATTGTCTCTTTCTCTTTTGCTCCCCCCCCCCCCCCCCCTCCTCCTCCTCATGCTTTCTATTCCCCGTGCTGTCTCTTATTATTTCGGATTTCCAGCTTTCACGCTCTTTCTTTTAAGTTGGCCATTGTCCTCTTCCAGGACGAGTTTAAAAAAAAAATAACTGGCTTAAACACAAGTGCATTTCTTTTTCCACGTGCCCCCGTTTATACTGGAATCAGCAGCTGCTCCCTTTTTAAAATTTCTTAAGGTATCGCCCAGAATAAACTGATGCACCCTGCTTGCGCCGCAGCACAAAGCAGGGTAGTGATGCTAGCTTAGAATGGCAGCAGCATTTAAATCCCTGCATGGGTGGAAAGAAACTCAGGAAAACAGTGATTTGTATCAGTAAGACTTGGATGCAGCTGCTCCTCTGTTCAGGGTAGAGAATTGAGCTTCAGAGAGATCCATCTTTATGCTAGTTTTACACTGGGTTTGTATTGGAGTCTTGGAAACTTACACCAGTGCAAAATCTCTAGTGTAAATGTGGGTTACTCTGCAACAGTATAGATCAGCTCGGTCGTCCCTTCAGAAGATAATTGGGGGCTTTCCTGAGGAAATCGATCCCGAGGTGGTCCCCCTCGCTGCTGCCTTTGAAATTTTGAAGCCTGTGCCCCCTTATTAAATGACCAAATTTCCTTTGAGTGAAACCATCTTGATTTTCTTCAGTTGTCTCCGGTTTATGCAGTTCCAAGATATCTGTGCCAACGTTTTGTAATATGAAGACTGGCTAATAAGAGGAGGCAAAAGCAGAGAAATACTCCGTGATCCTACACAAGGGAGCTCCCTATCGACCCTTAATATGCTTTTTGTTTTCCTGAGGTAAAACCATGGGGAACAATTCCTCCTATTGTGAAATTGTTCGAAGTTTTCCTATCTGACTCTGTCAGTGTTGTATCTAGGACAGTCTGATGGCAGATAATTTCTCATCAGAGAAGTAGTAACCTAAGTTTAAAAAAAAAAGAAAAATCTTCTAGCCTGTGTCAATCTGTGAAGCCCCAGGACTTGTGTATTTGTGACGAGGAGTGAACTGTCGTGTATTCTGGCATTCTCCACGTCTGATGGGTAGACATTGTGGAACAAAACATTCCATTTTCAGCTGCAGTTTTTCCAGAGGTCAGCGATGCTAATATCTGTCTGAGCAAACTTGAATTGCGCAGACTTTGTCACTTTAGCTCGAGAGTAATTTGTGTTCGGCTATCTACTGTTTGACTCATCTAAAACTTGACGCGCGTCAATGTTTTTCAGTGCCCCTTTTTTTAATCTTAAAGAATTGATGTGACTTAATCGTCAATGGAATGTAAAATATTCTGAAACGTAAATGAAGTGATTGCATTACCCTGTCTAGGGTTGCCATTTTGAATCTGGGCAGGCTGAGGAAACAGTGGCAGTGAGTGGTATAGTGAGTGACGTGACTGGCTCCGTATTATTTCTGGCCAAGAGACAGAATGGAGTCAGCAGAAACTTGCAAGGTTAGGTGTATGCTAAACCTACGATTAGAAATAGTTTCAGATGATGATGCCTCCTGAGGGAGTGTTGTATAGTCCTCACTTACACATTTAAAAAAAAAAGAGCTGCTTTAAATTGACGAGCGTGCAAAGTCCAGTGCACTAATTATTATTTTTGAACTGTTTGGGTAGCTGACAGGCGACACATTAGGAAAATCCCGCAGCCGTAACCATATGTGCTATTGAAGTAAGATGGCACGTCAGCTTATTCTCACCTTTCATGAATAGGCTATTAACACATTCTGAGGCTTTTGTTGTGTGACTATCCATCGTTAAATGGCTGATTAATGGGGCAGTCCACAGGACAAAAGGGTGCGAGGTCACCTTCGATCACTGGGGGGGGGGGGGGGGGTGCTGCAGCTGGGGGGGGGAAAGAGGGAAAAAAAAAACACAATCACACTTGTTTATAACCAGAACAGCTTTTTCTTATCAGGAGATTTAGTGCTTGAGGAATGAGTAAAGGAAAATCCTGCACTCCCTGTCGTGCGGAACTTCTTCCCAGGATAGCTGTGACGTGGAACACACCAGTCAAAGTTATGTTGCTTTTTAAACTTATGACTTAATCAGCATACGATTTGGTTTACATTCTTTCACTGTACATATAATTAAAAAAAAAAGATTTAAATGAGACCCACTTTTTTTTGTGGTACATAAAAATACACAATGGGCTCATTATCTTTCCTGTCTGATCCAGAGACAAGATTGTGTGAGCTGTAACCTGCTGAATTACGAGTGTGTTAAACCAACAATTGGAATGATATTTGAAGCACTCAACAGCACTTTGGTTCTTCTATACAATGATGTAAGACTGGCCCAAGTTTTTAAAAAAAGGTTAAAGATGTAACATTGCATGCACAAGACCGAGAGCATCGGCAAGTTCTCCAAAACTGTTTCAGTGGCTCTAGCTGGAATACTTGAGGTTGATGCTGGCTGTGTTTATTGAGCAGTTCCTTTTGTTGAAACCACCTTGCTGTATAGATGGAGCAAGAGCCCAAAACTATGAGTGTACAAAGCCACTTGCAAAAGCGGCTCTGTACTGTTAATGAAGTGGGATTATTCTTATTTATTCTTATTAGCTGTGGCTCAGTGGGTAGCACCCTCGCCTCTGAGTCAGAAGGTTGTGGGTTCAAGGCCCACTCCAGGGACTTGAGCACAAAATTCTCAGCTGACGCTCCAGTGCAGTGCTGAGGGAGTGCTGCGCTGTCGGAGGTGCCGTTTTTCCGATGAGACGTTAAACCGAGGCCCCTGTCTGCTCTCTCAGGTGGACATAAAAGATCCTATGGCGCTATTTCGAAGAAGAGCAGGGGAGTTATCCCTGGTGTCCTCCAATATTTATCCCTCAATCAACTTCACGAAAGCAGATTATCTGGTCACTATCACATTGCTGTTTGTGGGAGCTTGCTGTGCGCAAATTGGCTGTAAAGCACTTTGGGACATCCTGAGGTCGTGAAAAGCGCTAAATAAATGCAAGTCTTTTTTTCTTTGGTACAACAGGAGGAAGTGTCCTTTAATATGTAACCATGGATGGAATTCATTGCTGTTGTCTACTTTACAATGGGCTTTAATGTGTTATTAGAAAATGTTTAGTGGGTGATTTGTTTGTGTCTTTTTCAAACAAAATTGATCAGTGTATTTACCCTGGCAACAAAGATCAGCATTAATGCTATGGAGCAAAATCAGGAAGTCTTTAGGACACTTACACATTTGACATCTTAAAAATTCTTTTTTGAACTAATTTTTGATGAGAATGGCGGATATCTGGCAATGATTACACGGCTGTTATCTACCTGAAGCACTCGATTGATATCGGAAATCTCAAGAGCAAAGATTGAGTGGTTTATAACAGTCACGTGAGCCCGTAAGATTAGATTTTAACCTTGAAATCACTTCCAGGTACCTATTGAGATCAAAGAGGGGGAATAATGGCAAAAGCTGAAAATCTGAAACTGCCAGAAAACCACAGCAAGTCAATCAACAATCTACACTTGATGGTTATCCTTTCCGATTCTGCTAATCTAGGATTTTCTGTTTATATTTCTGATATCTGTTGTGGATTTGTTTCTTCTAGGGGCAGACGTTATTCTGTGCCCCACTGTTGGTGTGCTCCATATTATTGTGACCTGAGTGCAGCCATTAGAATTGTGACCGCTGTATTGCAGGTTATCAGGAGATAATCTGCAGTTAAATGCTAGGAAATTCTGTGACAGTTAAACTGTCCACTAGAGTTCAAATATATAAATTTTAACAAAATGGACATGTTTTTCTTTAGCAGAAACATGTAAATGATTTTTACACTACTGCTGTCAACCGAGGGTAGTGGGAGCGCGACCAAAATTGGCCTCAATCCACCTTCTCTTCCTCCCCACCTTTCCGGTTTAGGGAGGGGGCAAATTGGCCATGGTTTCCTCTCCACCCCCAATCACTATCCAGGGAGCCCTGCTTGGACGTGTATATATGGGCAGTGACTGAGGATCAGTTTTGGGTTCAGCTGTGATTTTCCCCCCCCCCCCCCCCCCCCCCCCCCCCCGACCGTTGAGTATCTGCCTCATCACTTGTGCAAGGTACAAGAGGGCGAGCAGCTGCCATGGGACCATACCTCAATTAGTCAGTGCCTGGGGGAGGGGAGAAAATGGTCAAGAATCTTTTTTTATTTTCACTATGTAATGCTCAAGATTTGGGATCTTCCCTCCCTCTTGCCCTTTGACCCCCCTCCCTCTTGCCCTTTGACCCCCCTCCCTCTTGCCCTTTGACCTCTCACTCCCCATGATCTAATGAATCTTCAAATTTATGCCTGGCAAAAGTTAGGGAAACTTCATACAGTACTTATTGTGAAGCTACTTTGAAAACTGTCACTGATTTAGAACATGTTTATATATTTTCAGACATTCGAAAACTGTTTATATATTCCTGGCGTTTGACAGCAGTACAATATAAATTGTCTTGCGGGGTTCAGATAAAGTTTATAAACTGAGGAATTTGACAAGTTTTGGCATTCAGCATGTAAAAACTGAAACAGAATGAATGTGAACGCATTTTTCTCTTTACCTTTTATCTTAAAGGCAGTGAATCATGCTGGGATATGGTTCGTAGATGCTGACAGCCCTGTGTATTCTCGTCCAACATCCGTTCCTCATGTGTGATCCCAGCCGTTCCTCATGTGTGATCCCGGCTCTAGACAGGGAATGTTGACAGGCTGCTCCTTCTTGCAACTGGTCTCCACATGGGCAATGTCCAGGAGTGGCAATCCTGGCTAATATTCAACCCATTCCCCTGAGGGCAGTAACTCCAAAATTACTGCATTCAATTCCCCCAATAGTTGCACAAGTTGAAATCTGCTAAATTAGCACAGACCTGGGATCAATCTAGGCCTTTGCATGACCACAGCACCACATCATGTGGCCATTCTCGCACCAAGTCCCGTTCACCCATCGCCCCTGTGCTCACTGACCTACATTGGCTCCCGGTTAAGCAATGCCTTGATTTTAAAATTCTCATCCTTGTTTTCACATCCCTCCATGGCCTCGCCCCCTCCCGATCTCTGTAATCTCCTCCAGGCCCCCCAACCCCCTGAGATATCTGCACTCCTCTAATTCTGGCCTCTTGAGCGTCCTTTAATCGCTCAACCATAGGTGGCCGTGCCTTCAGCTGCCTGGGCCCTAAGCTCTGGAATTCCCTCCCTAAACCTCTCCGCCTCTCTAACGCGCGCTCTCTCTCTCTCTCGGCTCGGTGTCAACTTTTGTTTTATAGCGATCCTGTGAAACGCCTTGGGACGTTTTACTACGTTAAAGGTGCTATATAAATACAAGTATCCACTAAGCTATAGGGGAATATATTGCATGGGCCGATTTTGCAAAGTTTACTATGCACCACTTAGCCCTGTAATCCAGCTGTCTGGATTAATGCATCCAGTTATTTTTATCTTCTCTTTCACGCTTGATATTTATCTTGCAGCACTGCTGTTTATGTTTGTATTTTATTTCCATAAATTTGGCTAGATGTCATCTGGCAATTGGCTTGTGTGGGCCAGTTGGGCCGAATGGCCTGTTTCTGTGCTGTAAATTCTATGATCCTATACCCCTCTATTTCCTTCTGGTTCAAATAAATCCAGTTGTTTTTGCACTTCTGCCCTCCTGAGGGCTTGCTGCGCAGTTCAGTGGGTGCCAGGTACCCTTCAGTACCTCGACCATCTTTCAGTTGTGAGCCTTGACTGTGCATATCGTGAGGGGAACATCACAACCAATCACATACATATTTCCAGCAGGTATCACTGAATGCACGTTTACAGGGTTCCTGCTTCCAATTGTCAATCATTTTGCCGCCTTGGCACAATGGGATTTCCCATTATAAAAAGCTGTGATGTTAGTCTTTGGTACTAATATTTCAAACTGATTTATTGCCCAGTTGATACATTATCGGCACTTCACTCTTGTCCATCTTCATACTTCTTGTCTCTTACAGCCAATGAAGTGCCTTGAACACAAAAATCTAGGCAGACACTCCAGTGCAGTGCTGAGGGAGTGCAGCACTGTCGGAGGTGCCGCCTTTTGGCTGAGATGTTAAACCGAGGCCCGTCTGCCCCCTCAAGTGGACGTAAAAAATCCCATGCCACCTGAGGAAGGGGCGATCGATAGCTCCGAAAGCTTGTGATTTCAAATAAAACTGTTGGACTATAACCTGGTGTTGTGCGACCTCACTATTTTGAAGAGCAGGGGAGTTCTCCCCGGTGTCCTTGCCAATATTTATCCCTTGGTCGACATTACTAAAAACAGATTATCTGGTCATTATCACATTGGTATTTATGGGAGCTTGCCGTGCGCAAATTGGCTGCTGTGTTTCCTAAATTACAACAGTAACTGCACTTCAAAAATACTTCATTGGCTGTAAAGCACTTTGGGACGTCCGGTGGTTGTGAAAGGCACTATGGAAATGCAAGTCTTTTATTTCTCAAGAGCATTATTACCCAAGTGAAAGTGTGCTGATGCCCGGACCTCCAGAAAGGAACCAGCTACCACCGTGGAATGTATAGGCCAGTGTCATGTTTCAGTAAGAAAACACAGTGTGGATATGTTTGTTTTCCCCCTGCCACCGTGTGAGAGTCGGTCTCTCTTGTTACTGTATTTTTAGTTGCATGAACTTTTGGAAGTTCTTGTCCTTCTGTTGACCCTAATTTTCTTTGAATATACAGTGGGTTACTGTGAAGGAACAAGCTGCAGTGTGTCTACCTGGTTTTGTAATTTTGTGTATATACAGTAATGGTGGATTGACAAAAGTCAACTTTGTTATACCTCTGTGTTAACTATAATGATGTGAAATCAGCCTTTTTTTGGGGTCAGTGGGCTCTACTCTTGATATATTATCTTATAATATACAACTACAGTATAAATAGTCTCCAGGATGAACGCAACCTGAGCAGTATACAGAATAAAAACATATGTTTGAATGTTTTAAAAATTCAGCTAGACTCCCATTTCTTAGGCTATGACGTTCCAGTACTAGGTCAGTCTACCCTGATAAAAATGCTGCCTCTTAATTCTGATTAGTGTGGAGATTTAGTAGATAATCCATCTTCCATGCAAGCTCTGCCGTTGATCAGTATTCACATCTTCCCTCTAGCTGTGCTGCATGTCTAATGTCATAAGTGGTTTTACACAGGAACTGCATCTTTATTAGACTGGGTGTGCTGCACCTGTAAATGTTTGCTTTGAAAAAACATTTTGATCTAAAGCTCATCTTGATGCAGTATATGTTTTGAACATTTGGTATATTTGGGAGGCGTATAATTTTTAAAAATGTGTTGCAAAAATGCCATGTTTATAGCTTTGCCTTATGATATTCCATTGTTTTTTTTTCCAGGAAACAATTTATTTTAACTGCATATAACCCATCTCTGGGCGAAATGTAATAATCTAGACCCTGTCCCAGCCCTAGGTTTTATCAAGTACATTAAGACATATTTAGATAGCAAGTTCTAGGGAGGGAGACATGAGTAATGCGTTTACTCGGAAGTTACAGGCTGTCTGAGAGCATTAACTGCTGTTCATAGTTTCAGTTCAGTAAGGATCACCTTCCTGACCTTAAATGAATGCTGTTCTCTTCCCCTGGGCTGCCCTTGGTAATTCTGTGCCCCGTGCGGTGTTAGATTACCTGCTTCACCTATGCGCTGACTTTCTTCCCCCCCCCCCCCTGTTTACAGCTACAATCAGCTGGTGATTCTCATCTGGTTTGTGTTAACCCTTGTGTTGCAAACCCTGTTTGAAACAGCACTCCAGGACATGGATTTCTTTTTACTGTTGGCGAAAATTAAGCTTGTTTTCTTGGAAGTGTTTCTACATGCAATTCTTCTCCGCAGTTGCTGCAAGGCAGACAGCTGGGAATTTACGACCATAGTGTAAATAGAAAGAAAGAAAGACTTGCATTTCTATAGCACCTTTCACGACCTCGGGACGTCCCATAGCGGTTACAGTACTTTTTGAAGTGGAGTCACTGTTGTAATGTAGGAAACGCGGTAGCTAATTTGCGCACAGCAAGCTCCCGCAAACAGCAATGTGATGATGACCAGATAATCTGTTTTTGTTACATTGATTGAGGGATAAATATTGGCCTGGACACCGGGGATAACTCCCCTGCTCCTCTTCAAAATAATGCCGTGGGATCTTTTACGTCCACTTGAGAGAGCAGACGGGCCTCAGTTTAACGTCTCGGCTGAAGGACGACACCTCCGACAGTGCAGCGCTCCCTCAGCACTGCACTGGAGTGTCCGCCTGGATTTTTGTGCCAACTCGGCCACGACTGGCACACAAAAGGATTTCTAGTATGTACGCTCCAAGCTAAAGGCCTATTTTCTGGTGTGGTTTTAATCCCATGGAATTTCCCAGCATCACCACAGGCATCCCTTCCAAAGTGCTCAAATTACCATTTATAAAAGGAAATCTTTTGTCCCTCCCCCTTTTCCCCCCCTCCCTTCTTGAAGGTGCTGACTCATGTAGGAGTTGGATTCCAGGGATCAGCAGCCAAATGAATCACCCCAAATGGCCATTCCTCATGTGTGAGCCTTGATGGTGAGTTTCCGGTGGCTGTTCAGCTGTGGGGGCGTCGCAGCTAACTCCCAAACTGTTCACGCTTGATGTGCACGATATCTAACAAGACTCAGTCAATTCACTTTTGGGGTCAAGAGACCTGGCTGATGTATTCTCCCCTCCCTGACTCTAGTGGCCGTACGTTAATTGTAGCGCACCAGTTGCTGCCTTGGCTTGGGTCAGTTAACTCCACACAAGGAATCCGATTATTATTTTAAAAAGATGGAATGCGTCCATTGGGGGATTTGGAAGGTTCCGGGCTTCAGATTTCCCCGTGGCTGCTGCGTGATCGATGGGCAGGAACTGTGCTTCTGTGAGACTGGTTCTGCTAGTTATCTTCCTCGCCCTACTCCACTCGAGTGTTTAGAGAAAGCCGAATGCTGTCATAATCTGGTTGAGGCATGGCAAAATGTCCCCAGTGAGGGTGCAGTCTAAAGCGAGGGATTTAATTCTATTCAGGCGAACGTGCCAGTCAAATGGGTCGGTGCCAGATTCCACAGATTGCTGCCATTCACGGGGCGGCTATCAGATTGCACAGTTTTGCTTGGTGATGCGTATACTGCAGCAGGACTTGTTAATACGTGATGTTCACTGGCTGTATTCTAGAGAGATGTTTATGTGCATGGAACTTGTAGTTTTGCAGAATAAGCAAGAGGTCTTGGACAGTACGCTGTGGTGTTATTTTGTGAATGGGTCGTGACGTCAATGCATAGTTTCCATTGAGAAGCAGTGAGTGCTGAGTATTCCAAAATAGAGCCAGAGAGTGTTTCTCTCACCAAACTCTGAATAACCCAAAAAAGTGTACTCGCTGCATATTTCTGTTCGTGAGCGAATCATTTTTCCTAGGGTTTTTCCGAACGAAATCCCTGTTTTGGACTGGAAAAACACAGGCCCTTTTAAATCCTCACGAGGCTTTCTCACATCTTGCTCCTTGTCACGATTTATTCTCTGTTTAGAATGACTGATTTAAAAAAAAAAAAATTTCAATGATGTATCATTTTTAGACAGATTCTTTGCTTAAGTTCTCCATTTTGGAAAATGATCCAGAATTAGCAATTGATTTTAAATGCACTGAGTGTTTGGAGTATTTTAGAGGTAGTGCTACTGTTCCCCTTTTTTCTCAGTCTTCATCATTGGAGAGCCAGTACAGTGACTTTTAGGAGGCTATTGAAACAATACCTTATTTTCTCCATTTAAAAGAGGTGGTTTTCGCTGTCTCTAGAGACACCCTGCTGTTCCTCCCCCCCTGCTTTCTCCAGGCTAGATCTGGAGCTTCCCAGTTGCTGGTCTGTTTACACCTTGGGAAAGGACCAGGGGCCAGAACTGAAGTTATGAATTGTGAATTTCAAACAACTGCACAAGCATAATCCTGCCATTTGATTGTTTGTGGCTCCAGTGGGTATTGTGGGTTGAGGAATTTGCCCCACTGCACTGGGATTATTCCTTGAAGTAGTTCTGTAATATATAAAGCACGAATAAGACAGTCTAGGTCTAATATCCAGTCTGCTAGTATTGGACAATTCAGTGCTGTTGTGGTTATATCTCATATCAGCCTTAACATGTCAGCATAATTTGTGACCATTTACAGCGGCAGATTGAGAGGAGAAAAATAAGAACTGGATTAGCTCACTAATTATATCTTGCCAATTGTCCTGGCTTTGTGGATCTCTGGTTATTAATAAGTGCGCTTCATTTTGTTCAAATACAATGTTAAGAAAATCCAGTGTGTCAGCCCTGCACTGAGAATTGTATCCGCATTTAACAGGAGAGTCGAGTTTGCCGATAATGCAACTCAAATATATATATTTTTTTAAATCTGTTTCTTTTGCAGTTTTGTACGCTTCTCCTTCCTCTCTTGAGATGTGCAGCTTATGACTGGGAGTAGTTCCACAACCAGCCATGGTCCTCTAGTATTTCACTCAAGTGGCCATTCTTCATAGGCGTGACTGAGCACTGAGTGCTCGCTCTGATTCCCAATTGCCAGTTTGAATAGTGAATTCATAGCCAGCTGAACTTGTGTAGAACATGGTGTCTTTTTTAATTCTCCCGATTGTTCTCCCTGATGGCACTGACTCTTGCTGAGGTTCTAATTCCATGGGCACTGGTTGTCCTACTTCACCCAAGTGGACATTATGTATGAGCCTAATACAGCAAGCTATTTGACTGAAAAATGAAAGAAAGACTTGCGTTTATATAGCATCTTTCATGACCACTGGACGTCCCAAAGCGCGTTACAGCCAATTAAGTACTTTTTGAAGTGGAGTCACTGTTGTAATGTAGGAAAACGCGGCAGCCAATTTGCGCACAGCAAGCTCCCGTCCACCTGAGAGAGCAGATGGGGCCTCGGTTTAATTTCTCATCTGAAAGACGGCACCTCCGACAGTGCAGCACTACCTCAGCACTGCACTGGAGTGTCTGCCTAGATTTTTGTGCTCAAGTCTCTGGAGTGGGACTTGAACTCACCACCTTCTGACTTAGGCGAGGGTGCTACCAACTGAGCCACGGCTGACACAAAGCCCTGACTGCTTAGGGCATTGTTACGGAGTCTGATTCCTTCTTCACCTGACGTGCCCAACACACTTTCCATAAGGGGTCAGTGGATAACGGTAAAGAATGGGAACCCGAGGTGATACTGAGGCCTTCGATAAGGTACCCCATAATAGACTGATGAACAAGGTCAGAGAATGCAGAGTCGGGGGGCAAGTAGCAGAATGGATTGCTGGCTGGCTTCAGGTCAGAAAGCAAAAAGTAGGAGTAAAGGGTAGCTATTCACAGTGGCAGAAGGTGGGTAGTGGTGTTCCACAAGGGTCAGTGCTGGGACCACTGCTGTTCATAATTTACATTAATGATTTAGACTTTGGAATCAAAAACGCAATTTCTAAATTTGCGGATGACACTAAATTGGGGGGGATAGTCAATACTAAGGAGGACTGCAACAAATTACAGGAGGACATTAATAAACTTGCAGAATGGGCATATAATTGGCAAATGAAGTTCAACACAGATAAATGTGAGGTATTACATTTTGGTAGGAAGAATAGGGAGGTCACTTATTACTTGGAGGGTGCGAGTCTGGGTGGGGTAGAGGAACAAAGGGATCTCGGAGTACAAATACACAAGTCACTAAAAGTTGCGCCACAGGTTAGCAAGGCCATAAAAAAAGCAAACCAAGCACTAGGGTTTATTTCTAGAGGTATAGAATTGAAAAGTAGGGAAGTTACATTAAGCCTGTATCGAACCTTGGTTAGACCACACTTGGAGTACTGTGTGCAGTTCTGGTCGCCATATTATAAAAAGGATATAGAGGCACGAGAGAGGGTGCAGAGAAGATTTACAAGGATGATACCAGAAATGCGAGGGTATACATATCAGGAAAGGATGAACAGGCTGGGTCTCTTTTCTCTTGAAAAAAGAAGGCTGAGGGGTGACCTAATAGAGGTCTTTAAAATTATGAAAGGTTTTGATAGAGTGGATACAGAGAGAATGTTTCCACTTGTGGGGAAGAGCAAAACTAGAGGCCATCAATATAAGATAGTCACCAAGAAATCCAATAGGGAATTCAGAAGAAACTTCTTTACCTAAAGAGTGGTGAGAATGTGGAACTTGCTACCACAGGGAGTGGTTAGTATAGATGCATTTAAGGGGAGGCTAGATAAGCATATGAGGGAGAAGGGAATAGAGGGTTACGCTGATAGATTTAGCTGAGGAAAGACGGGAGGAGGCTCGAGTGGAGCATAAACACCGGCACGGACTGGTTGGGCCGAATGGCCTGTTTCTGTGTCGTATATCCTATGTAATCCTATGAGGCCAGTGTAGCACCCCAACTGCTGTTCTGGCTGGGACCAGCTAATTCAGCATCGATTGGGGACGAAACCTGGGACCTTCTGATCTACATGGGCTAGTACCATGCCATGCGGTGCATTCGCACCCAGCCTCAGGAGAGACAGAAGGATCGTACCTGAATGCAAGAGCCTTCATAACGAAGCCTGACCTTGTCTTCACCCAGCATCCACACGTGCATTTTCAGCACGGGTCCCTGAGTAGCAATCAGGCACAGGAACCCCAGCTGGGCTCTTGTGTTGCGACTGATTACTTGAAATCTTCCCCCATTCTAGGGGGCGTTCGAAGCTTTTTAGCTCGTTAATGACGAGGATTATTTTTTTTTTTAAGGACCATTAAATCAGCATTGTAACTGGTAAGCCATTTTGGTGCTGGAGTTTATGTCCAGTAGATTCTCCCATTTACTGTTTACCGCGAGGAGGGTTGGTGGCTCTGCTGCAGATGCTGATTGTGAAGAGGATTTATCCTGTTTAAACTACAAACGCAGCGTGGTACCTCCTGAGTGGTGTTTAGAATGTATGCATGGCCCTCGAGCACGCGAGAGAAAGGAGCTTTTGTTGTTGCAAATACAGTATCTCTGTTACCATGGTAATAACTAGGCCGCTGGGATACTAATGCTGGTGTCACACCAGTTGAGCTTTTACACTCAGCAGGTGAACCCAGGATGGAGAGGGAGGATATTCTTGTGCTTTACTACATCTGTATCTTTTCTGTCACTTGGGATGCTACCAACTTTATACTTGCATGGTCTTCATACCAGTTGTAGCTGCCAGGATTGCGCCTCCTCTTTCTCTCCCCCCACCCCCCAAACCCCAAATCACCCCTCCTGGAAATAATGACACCTACTGGGGGTTTGGTCCTTTGTGTACTGACAACTTTTCGGATGAGACGTTCCACTTAAACCGAGGCCCCGTCTGCCCCCTCAGGCGGATGTAAAAGATCCCATGGCACTATTTCGAAGAAGAGCAGGGGAGTTCTCCTTGATGTCCTGGCCAATATTTATCCCTCAATCAACATCACAAAAAACAGATTAGCTGCTCATTATCGCATTGCTGTTTGTGGGAGCTTGCTATGCACAAATTGGCTGCCGCGTTTCGTACATCACAACAGTGACTACACTTAAAGTACTTCATTGGCTGTAAAGCGCTTTGGGACGTCCGGTGGTCATGAAAGGCGCTATAGAAATGCAAGTCTTTTCTTTTCTTGTGGTACTCTGCCCAAGTGGTCATTCTTCATGTGTGACTGTTAAGGAACTATTCAACCATGGGGAATGTCACAACTGAGCCCAATCCTGTCGTGAATTGTCTGCACATGATCGACACGTGAGCATTTTCCAGTCGGAGTCACTATATAGAAATCAGGAATGGGAATTTTATTTTTACCCCCCTTTGTTTTGTCTCCTTAGCCCATAGGAACTGAGGCTAATAGAATGATGCAGCACAGTGGTCCACTGTCTGTCTCGCTGCGACTAACTGAGCACAGAGAGGGACTGTCCTAGGACCATCCTTGTCTGGTGCAGTATCATACCACATGGTGCATTTGCCAGTTGAGAAAATATTTAGTTTTTCACCTTTTCCTGATGCTCCTAAGCTTATAAAGAATTGCAGAAGACAGACAGCCTAGTGCTCCAGCACCATTTGAGTAATGGGGTGTACTATTCACAGCCACAGTGTCCAATTTGATCCCAATCTGAACTTGCAACCGCATATCCTCTCCGTCACAAATACCGCCTACTTCCACCTCCGCTGCCTCTGCTTCTACCTCCGCCCGTCTGCTGCTGAAACCCTTGTCCAGTGCCTTTGTCACCTCCAGACTTGACTGTTCCAATGCCTCGTTAGCCCTCAGTTGGGTGTAGGAGGGTTGGGAGGAGGCTCGTGTGGAGCATAAACACCGGCACGGACCCGTTAGGCCGAAAGGCTTGTTTCTGTGCTGTAAATACTTTGCAATACTTCGTAATGCCTGCCTAGCCGGCCTCAAAGCTTCCACCTTCCATAAACTTCAGCTCATCCAAAACTCTGCTGCCCGTATCCTGTCCCGCTCACCCATCAGCCCTGTCCTAGTTAACCTATATTGGCTCCCGATCTCCCAATGCTACATATTTAAACTTCGAGCCCTTATATTTAAGCCCCTCCATGCCCTTGCTCCTCCCTATCCCTGCAAACTCCTCCAGCCCTACAAACCACCCCAAAATTGGAGGCTTGTACCTTCAGCCGCTTAGGCCCCACGCTCTGGAATTCCCCCCTTAAATCTCTTCGCCTCTCCATCCCCCTCTCTTTCTTTAAGACCCTTCTTAACACTTACCTCATTTGATCAAGCTTTTGGTCCTCCATCCCAATCTATCTTTCCTTAGCCTGACGTCCATTTTCTCCTTATTCCTTTGGGATGCATTTCTACGTTAAAGGTGCAGTATAAATGTAAGCTACGGTGATGGTGTAGCTTGGCGCTCATAGTTCTTACCATTTGAGATTCCTGATTTCACTTGCACGCCAAGCTACAGAGTGGCGTTAGCTGTGGAAAGGTGGCCTGTTTATGGTGAATCGTGAGTCGGGCGGTTAGTGCCTGAAAAGTGGGCAACATTATTGTTCTTCAATACTAAATTTAATTTAAAAGGAGATGGTTTTCATCCAAAACCTTTGGAGGCCCACTAAATATTGTCAGGAACAATATTCCCTCTAAAAATTTTTGGTGAGCGGTACCTTTAATTGGCTGCACGGCCTATTCAGATTTTTGCGGATGCGCGGCTCTCCCATTGTAAAGCCGGTGAGTGGCCTGCGCGGGACCTCCAGACCGCCGCGCGGCCGCACAGCTTAGCGGGAACGTTGGTGAAGAATCTGCCATGTTCCGGAGAATACGCATACTCTTCAGAGCTGTGTAATTCTGCTTTGAACGACTTGATTCTTGTCAGCTGCTTTCATGTTGGTGCTGTTTAAATTTGGATTCCAGGAGCCTGGCATCCAAGATCCAGCTTCTGGTGTCTACAAAACTGTGGCTCCATTATTCCAGCGGCGAATTGTTCCTCACGAGCAGTTGGAGCTCAATTCTTCCTGGGTTTATGAGTGCTGCTGGGATAAGCCAGCTGGATTTAATAAACACTGGGAATTGTCTCTCTGATGCGAGCCTTCTGGAATCTAAAATGAAACATTTCAACCAGCTGTATGGAGCCGCCAGTTAAAATACCAGCAGTCCTGGACTACTGCGTGACCGCCTTGGCTCAGTTGTAGCACTCTCCCCTTTGAGTCAGAAGGTTGTGCGTTCAAGCCCCACTCCAGGACTTGAGCACATAATCTAGGCTGACACTCCCGTGCTGTACTGTCAGAGGTGCCGTCTTTTGGATGTGACATTATGCCAAAACCTCGTTTGCCCTCAGTTGGACGTAAAAGGTCCCACAGGCACTATTGGAAGAAGAGCAGGGGAGTTCACCCCATGTCCTGGTCAACATTTATCACAACCAACATCGCTAAAACAGATTAGCTGGTCATGTTTGTGGGATCTTGCTGTGTGCAAATTGGCCGCAGTGTTTCCCTACTTACAACAGTGACTACACTTCAAAAAATACTTCTTGGCTGTGAAGTCCTTTGGGACATCCTGAGGTCCGTAAAAGCAAGTTCGTTCGTTCTTTCTTACAAAGCTGGGGACCAGCAGAAGCCCTGTCTGATCTTGACCTGTATAACATCTGTGTGCCCAAGAATAAAAACAAAGACTTGCATTTCTATAGCGCCTTTCACGACCTTAGGACATCCCAAAGCGCTTTACAGCCAATGAAGTACTTTTGAAGTGTAGTCACTGTTGTAATGTAGGAAACACGGCAGCCAATTTGCGCACAGCAAGCTCCCACAAACAGCAATGAGATAAAGACCAGATAATCTGTTTTAGATGTTGATTGAGGGATAAATATTGGCCAGGACACTGGGGATAACTCCTCTGCTCTTCTAAATAGTGAGGTCGCACAACACCAGGTTATAGTCCAACAGTTTTATTTGAAATCACAAGCTTTCGGAGCTATCGATTTGCTCCTTCCTCAGGTGAAGTAAATTAGATACAGAATCTCCAAAGCATATATAGATGGAAAACAAAGCATGTGTACTTTACAATTGCAGACCAATAAATTAAATCATCCTGACTATCTGCCGAGGTGTGATAAAGTTAATTAAGTCAGCCAGGAAGGTACCACATCAAAGACATAGCAAGATACAACTGAGACAATGAGGTGTAGTCGCAGGGGTTCTAACGTGTCAAAAGCTGCCGTCTGTATGTAAAACGAAAAGCTTTAACATTTTTTTACTTTTTTACTGGGAAAATTTTTACTTTTTTACTGGGAATCACATCTGTGAACAAGCTAACGACGACTCGAGTCCGGATCATGTCATGTATCGTGACATAAACCCAAGATCCCGATTGAGACCGTCTTCATGAGTGCGGAACTTGGCTATCAGTTTCTGCTCGATGATTTTGCGTTGTCGTGTGTTTCTAAGGTTGCCTTGGAGAACGCTTACCCGCAGATCCGAGGCTGAATGTCCTTGACTGCTGAAGTGTTCCCCGACTGGGAGGTAACAATCCTGCCTGGCGATTGTTGCGCGGTGCTCGTTCATACGTTGTCTCAGTGTCTGCATGGTCTCGCCGATGTACCATGCCGCGGTGCATTCTTTCCTGCAACGTATGAGGTAGACAACGTTGGCCGAGTCACTTCTAAATAGTGCCATGGGATCTTTTACATCCACCTGAGAGAGCAGACGTGGCCTCGGTTTAATGTCTCATCCGAAAGATGGCACCACCGACAGTGCAGCACTCCCTCAATACTGCACTGGAATGTCGACCTAGATTTTTGTGCTCAAGTCCCTGGAATGGGCCTTGAACCCACAACCTTCAGACTCGGAGGCGAGAGTGCTACCCACTGAGCCACGGCTGACATTTAGCTGAACCGTACAGACCAGGAAGGTTGCATACTCAATCCCTACTCTGTGCTGAGTTCTTGGGCGAGATGCTCATAGTGGCTTCAGAGCTCCTGAATCAAGAAAGGAACATTCAGCAGGGTTCCTGCTCCTGACCCCAATCTAGTCACCCCTGCTGAAAGTGTGTACTTGTTCTTGTCCAACGATACAGGGGGCTGGCCTCCTCCCCCCTCCTAATGAACCAATAGCCTGTTGATGCTTGCTACGATCAGAACGTATAGAGTAAGGTACTGGAGGGGTCTTTGTCTCTGTGGTACCCTGGGCAGGAGATGGTGGTTTCAGGGAGGGGTGAGAGTGGTTCAATGCACCAGGTGGTTGGGACCGTCTGGTCTGTATGGCTCAGTATCAAGTGTTTCTTTTATTAGCTGATCTATGCAGAATGCTGCAATGTAGCTCCCTGTCCCTGTGGGCTCGAAAGGAGAAAAACCAGCCAAAGCTTAGCTTTCCTCCACAAACAAATAGCGTATCGACACTCTCTGTCTAGGCTTGTACTTGGGCAATGTACCAGAATACTGTTGGTTCTCGTGAAACCATACAGGAAGAGCCAGTGCCTTTTGGAGAAAAGAAATGAGATTGGGGGGGGGGGGGGGGGGGGGGAGAGGAATTCTATAAATATAATTTAGTAACCTGTTAGCCACAGCATTCTAATTTAGACTTAATTGTAATTTTATTTTTGAAAGACATTGAGAAACCTCAGCGCGGTAGTTAAGGAGATAGCGTGGGACTTGCGTAACACAAGGTAGCAGAGGTTGCATGCTGAGAATAAGAAAGATGGAATGAAAAATGTGTGCTACTGAATAAGAAAAGATAGATATGATTATGCTGTCCCAGACTGGAGTAAATGAAAACACTCTGCTGGAATTTTAGGTTGGATCAGCGTGTGTGTTTATCTAGATTCCACTGGCGCTGACCTTTGCCTGTGACAAATTGACAGTCCTGAAACCTTTTGGAACAGATGCGATGGGTCAGTTTAATACTTAGTGCGAGGCCTGTGCCAGTGTAAAGATGCAATTGAACTTCAATATGCTTATGTGTTCGTGGAAAGATAGAATGCCACTCTTCCAAATCTGGGTTTTAGAATATTAGATACACTCCTCTTGCATGGTATGTTCCTCAAATAGGCTTTTGTAAAAGAAATGTTAAATGCCATTCGCACTTGAGGACTGCACTGCAATTTGAGAGCATCGATGAATATGAAGTGCAGTTTTTGAAACCGATTATTCCAGAGAGTTAGTGTTAAGGTTTCGCAGCAGTGGAGCTGTCATGATGCAAGGTTTTTTTTTCTCCCCGAGAACACCCATTAAATCCGTGCCCTGGTTCTCTCTATTTAATGATTCCTGCAGCAATTTGTGGAGTTGTGTGTTTTTTTATTTTAAGCGACTTCAATCTAAATCTTTTTGTAGCATGCTTATAATTGTGGTTTAAACGCTTCAAAAAAAAATATCCTGCAACAAATGACGTGTCTGTGATTCATGTTAATTCTGTTAAAGCCCCCTCACACTTTCTCAATGTGCCTCCTTTGTGCATGTTGATCAGATCAGCCAATTGGAACTTCCATTCATCTCTGTCTGTCATTGATCAATGGCAGAGGCCTAACTCTGAATGCATGATTTGAACAACAGTCCATCCTTAGCCTCTGCAGTCTCTCTCTTGGCGGATGCGAGGGTGGGTGGGGAGAGAAATATTTTAATTGTGGTTTTCAGTAATTATTTCACCTTTTATCCACCTCAAAAGCCTTGTTTAAATAAAAAAGAATGCTGAAAGGTTCTCTGTCTCTACACAATCTGAGACACGGCTAGAAACCGCTTCTCGCTCCTGTCCCCTGCTCCTCTTGCTAGCCTCCCACCACTCTTTCCCCCCCCCCCCCCCCCCCCCCCCCCCCTCCTTCCCAGCTAACCTGCTGCGTCCCTTCTCCCTTGTTATGCCTTGAAAAGCTTCCTCTGGCCACTGTCTTCATTCTTTTCCTCCTGCCCCAATGTGTTTAGAAATATTTCCCTACTGTTTCCACCATGCTGTTCAGTGCGATGAAAGAGAATGTCAATCTACTGTGCCCCTCGCTGCAAATGCATGGCTTGCTTCCTCTCTGCCCTCCTCCAGCCTCTCCTCCATTGCACATTATAGCAAGGGTTAACTGTACATTTAACGTGCATTCAAAGAAGACGAGGCATGGCAGATGCAACGTGCATAATACAGCAGAGTGAACAAATAAATGAGGGTGTTAACCCATGCATCAATGTGAATGTCCGGTTTAGGTTTTTCTATTCTGTAACTCCTAAATGATAATTGTGACATTTTAAATAATGTCATAAAGTAGCATCAAAAACCTTGTGCTGTAATTCCAGCTCGTAGTCACAGCTGTCATAAATCCGTACATGTCACACTGGCTTTCAGTGAAATATGCTGGTTTATAGCGGCTGACCACTTGGTGCAATTAAGCCCTCGGGCTGGCATATCATTAGAAAATTAGCTCATTTTTTTCATTTAGATGTTTACAGTTTTTCAGTTCCTCTGCCCACTTTCACACGAGAATTTTACATCAAAATTCAACCAGATGAATTTTGACAGCCATGTTGGTGGGCAGTCTTGGGGTATCTGCATATTGAAATGATGAAAAGGCAATCCTGCACAGCTGTGCGGATACCTCTCGGGATAGAAAGGGAAGGAACAAATAGAATGGCGATGATGCCAGTTAGTGATGCTTACAGAAATAGCATTGTCTAAATATTAACATTCTGTATTGCTACGGAAGGCTTTGCTCTCTTTAAAATGTCTCAATCTATTGCCAGACTCGTTCACTGAATAAAATACTTTGAACATGATAAATGTCTTGGCTTCAGGGACACAATCTCCTTGGTACTCTGTACTAAAAGGTATCTCTTTTTTATGTTTCAGAGCTGTAAGGTTGTCTGCCTGTAATATGGTATCCTGACAGTTCCTAGCAACGTATCGTGGAGGTACAGTGCTGTCACCATTGCTTGCTGAGATGGTATTTTCCCAGACTCTGACCACTCTGTTGTTGGAGGAAGATTTGAGAATGTCTAAGTAAGTACTGTTACTTTGTGTCTGATGATTTGTGCAGCCAGGAACCTGAGCATGAAATCTTTCCTTATTTTGTCTTTGCTATGTTCAATAATATGATCATAAGAGCATAAGAATTAGGAGCAGGACTAGGCCATACGGTCCCCCGAGCCTGCTCTGCCATTCAATAAGATCATGGCTGATCTTCGACCTCAACTCCACTTTCCTGCCCAATTTTCATATCCCTTGATTCCCCTAGAGTCCAAAAATCTATCTATCTCGGCCTTGAATATACTCAACAACTCAGCATCCACAGCCCTCTGGGGTAGAGAATTCCAAAGATTCACAACCCTCTGAGTGAAGAAATTCCTCCTCATCGCACTCTTAAATGGCCGACCCCTTATCCTGAGACTATGCCTCCTAGTTCTAGACTCTCCAGCCAGGGGAAACAACCTCTCAGCATCTACCCTGTCACACTCCTTCAGAATCTGATCAAGGATAGCACTTCCAAAGATTAGAAATGTGATTTGCAGTTAATGTCCATTAATTGTTCTTAAAAATGATTGTGCCAATTGGTAGTGTAGCTAATGGAAGATAGATGGCCTTTGCCCGAGGGTTGTACCTACTTAACCCTTTGTTTTCTTATTTTCTCACCTTTTCTTCCTCTTAAAGTCACTGACTCGTTCCACTGTGCCAGTCAGCCATCCCTTAATACCTTTGTCAAGTGACCATTCTTCATTTGTGAACCTAGCCAGTGGGTGTCCGCATACGGTTCAATTGTAGAGAACGCCACAGGCCAGTCTGTCCACTTGTGCATTTTCCAGCAATGGTCACTGTATAGGCACCAGCAGTGGGTGTCCCGCTTGAGTTTTCCACTCTGAGTCCAGGGAAGCTAAGCCCAATTGCAGTGGGCTAGGTGGGAGTGGCTAACTGCACAGACCTCGAATCAAATCTAGGATCCTCTGGTCTGGTACCCAGACTCCAGGGGTTAAATTATGAGGAGAGATTACACAAACTAGAGTTGTTTTCCCTGGAATTTAGAAGGTTAAGGGGTGCTTTGATCGAAGCTTTCAAGATATTAAGGGGAACAGATAGGGTAGATAGAGATAGACTATTTCTGCTGGTTGGGGATTCTAGGACTCGGGGGCATGGTCTATAAATTAGAGCCAGACCTTTCAGGAGTGAAATTAGGAAACACTTCTACACACAAAGGGTGGTAGAAGTTTGGGACTCTCTTCCACAAATGGCAATTGATGCTAGATCAATTGTTAATTTTTAATCTGAGATTGATAAATTTTTGTTAACCAACGTTATTAAGGGATATGGGCCAAAGGCGGGTATATGGAGTTAGGTCACATGCTCTCATTGAATGGCCAAACAGGCTCAAGGGGCTAAATGGCCTACACCTGTTCCTATGCATGTCTAATGCTTCATCACACATTGCCTCTCTGCTATGCTCACGAAGGTGAAGAATGGGAAATGGAGCATTTGAGGCAGCCACTATTAGGATCAAACATTCTTTAAGTCAGGTGTGGCACAGTTAGGTGCTGAGTATCATAGAATCATAGAAACTTACAGCACAGAAGGAGGTCATTCGGCCCGTCGTGCCTGTGCTGGCTCTTTGAAAGCGCAATTGTGCTCAGTCCCACTCCCTGCCTTTTGTCCGTACCCCTGTAAGTAGCTCATCCTCAAGTACCCGTCCAACTCACCTTTTGAAATTATTTATGGAATCGGCTTCCGCCACCTTTTCAAGTCGAGCTTTCCAGATCCTGACAACTGTGAGTGAAATGATTTCTCCTCATCTCCCCTCTAGATCTTTTGCCAATGATTTTGAATCAATGACCTCTAGTTATTGACCCACTCGCCAGAGGGAATAATTTTTCTCTCTGTACTCTATCAAAACCTCTCATTATCTTGAAAGCCTCTATTAGGTCACCTCTTAACCTTCTCTGTTCCAAGGAGAACAGTCCTAACATTTCCAACCTCTCCTCATAACAAGTCCCTCATCCCTGATAACGTCCTGGTAAACCTCCTCTGTAGCCTTTACATCTTCCCTGAAGTGCGGTGCCCATAATTGTCCACAATGCTCCAACTGAGGCCTAACCAGTGATTTATAAAGTTCCAGCACGATCACTTTGCTTTTATATTCTATCCCTCTGTTTATAAACCCAAGTAACTTGTGCTTTTTTAACCACCTTATCAACTTGCTCTGCCACCTTTAAGGATTTCTGTATATGGATACCAAGGTGTCTCTGCTCATCTACACGTTTCAGAATCGTGCCATTTAGAGTATACTATCTTTCCCTATTTGTCCTCCCAAAGTGCATCACTTTACACTTCTCCGCATTGAACTCCATCTGCCGTGCTTCTGCCCATTTCACCATCCTGTCTATGTCATCCTCAAGCCTATAACTATCCTCATCACGATCTACTACTTTGCCAAGATTCGTATCATCTGCAAACTTTATAATGCTGCTCCCTACACCCAAGTCTAGGTCGTTTCTGAAAATCGAAGAGAGTAATGGACCCAAAACTGACCCTTGGGGAACACCTCCCAGTCTGAAAAACATCCATCTACCACCACCCTTTGGTTCCTGTCACTGAGCCAAATTTGTATCCATTTCAGGTCTTTCAAGTGAAATTGCAATCTTGGTGTCATTCAGGGATGTTTTTATGCTGTGCTCACATAACAGCTCTCCAAAAGCATTTCAAATATGCCCATACAGCAAACAGAGACCACATCTCCCATAATTCCATGTACCATTATCGTTGCCATAAGTCTCTTATCAAATGCTTTTTGAAAATCCATATAATCCACTACAATTCCTTTCTCTGCATCTATTATTTCTTTGAAAAATCCTATAAGGATAGCCAAGTGTGACTTGTCTTTAGAAATCCATGTTAATTTAGGTTCCATCAAGTGTTTAGTAATTTGATCCTACATTATAGACTCTCGTCTGACCTATAATTTTCTGGCTTACCCAGTTTCCTTTTTTTTTTTGAAGAATGTCACGTTTTCCACTGTCCAAACCTCTGACACAGAATTTTGGAAAATTCTAGTCAGAACCTCTGCATTTTCTTCCCTAGCTTTCATCAGGATCTTCGAATGTAAACAAAAATGTCTGTGATTTGTCTACCTTGAGTTTGAGTAACGTCTTTTGTACCAGCTCTTTGAATAATGAGCTTTCCTATTGGTTAAACAATAACCTTTTCTATTGGCTCTACAGCCGCCTCCAGTGCAAAGCATTGATGAGGCCATCGTTGGATTACTCTGCACAGTTTTGGGTGCCTCATTATAGAAAGGTCATTGAAGTCATAGAGACTGTAGAGTGTAGATTTGTCAGGATGATGCCAGGAATGAGAGCCTGTAGTTATGAGGGGAGACATGAGGTACTGGGACTGTTTTTACTGGAGCAGAGAATGTTAAGAGGATATTTAGTAGAGGTTTTTTAAAGTTATGAAGGGTTTTAATAGAGTGAACAGGGAAAGGATCGAGGAGAGAGAAGGAGAAATTTCTTTGCTCAGAGGGTTGTTTGAGCATGGAATGCTTTTCCACAGGGAGTGGTTGAGTCAGAGACCATTGTATGAGGGAAAACTGGATAAATATTTGAAACAGATAAAGACTCTGGGGGCGATTGCAAGGAAGCGAAATTAGTTTTGGATTTAACTAGCAATGAGCCGGCACAGACACGGTGGGCCAACTGGCCTCCTGCACTATAATCCTTTTTTGGTTCTGTGGTGTTTCTACAATCCTAATATCCACCTCATCTGTGAAAATTGAGGCAGAGTACATATTTTGTACTTCTGCCTTTCCTTAATCTTCACTGCATCTTTTCACGACCGTGCCAAAACCTTGACTATCCTCTCACCAGGAATACGCCTTTTTAAAAAAAAAAAAATTTGTTGCTAATTTTCACTCTTACTACTTTTAATCTTTTCTAATCTCCCTTTTTGTAGTTTTCCTATATTTTTCTATCTGCCCTGTAAATGCTAAATGTTTTTTCTGGTTTCAAAATTTCCCTATTTATCCATGCAACCTCAGTCTTTGACAAGCTCCCTTTTCTCCTTACTGGAATATGCTTGATTTTCGCCTTTCCCTTCACCCTGTTTAAATATTTTCTAATTCTAATCGACAGTTATTTGACAATTTTTTCCTTCCATTTAATCTGGGCAAAGTCCCTTTTTTATATTGCGATTATTTTTTCCAGTCAAGTGCCCTTGCCTTCAATTTTTCTTTTTCTGTTCTGACACTGGATATGACTATATATTGCGACCATTCTTTCACAATATCCTAGGCTGGATGCAAACACTAGCCGTGGAAGAAAAAAGCCCGCAAGCTAGCCCTTAACTTCGTTCTTTGAATAATGTAGCAAACAGCGGCCACTTTATCCTATTTTTTTTCCCCTGTAGATTTAGGTTCTGTTTACTCCTGTAAGAAACTTGTTTTTTGTTGCATACCTTATTTTCGTGTACTGCGAGAACTTGATGTCTTGATTTCAGAATTGATACTGTTAGCCTCTGAGGATGTCGAGATCCTTTGTCACAAGCCTGTAACCCTTTATTAACTTGGATTCGAAGACGGTAAAAGCCCCTTGATCTGCCACTCCTGAGCTGGTGGCTAGAAAGTGTAAAGGAAATGAGGTGCCTTTTGTTCTTCACTTTAAAGAATAGTGGTGTACTTGGCGAAGGTAACTCACTAGAAGCGGAGCATTTACAAAAGCTTGGACCTTCCTTCAGTGAGAATCTTCTCTGATTTACAAGAATGTTTCCAGGGATGGGGGACTTCAGTTACGTGGATAGACTGGAGAAGCTGGGGTTGTTCTCCTTGGAGCAGAGAATGTTGAGAGGAGATTTGATAGAGGTGTTTAAAATCATGAGGGATCGAGACAGAGTAGATAGAGAGAAACTGTTCCCATTGGCGGAAGGGTCGAGAACCAGAGGACGCAGATTTAAGGTGATTGGCAAAAGAACCAAAGGCGACGTAAGAAAAAAACTTTTTTACGCAGCGAGTGGTTAGGATCTGGAATGCACTGACAGAGAGTGGTGGAGGCAGATTTAATCATGGCTTTCAAAAGGGAATTGGATAAGTACCCGAAAGAAAAATATTTTCAGGGCTATGGGGAAAGGACAGGGGAGTGGGCCTAGCTGAAGTGCTCTTGCAGAGGGCCACCACGGGTTCAATGGGCCGAATGGCCTCCTTGTGTGCTGTAACCATTCTATGATTCTATGATTTTATGCTTTACAGTTTGTTATAAAGTTTCAACAGCTGAAGTTGTTTTTTTTTTCTTTTCCTCCAACAGGTTAAAGCAGTACAGCAGGTCAAGGATACTACAACCAGAATATTTCTGAGCGCTTTTAAAGCCATGGATAGGTGTAAGCATGTAGGGCGGCTGCGACTCGCCCAAAATCACTCCATATTGAATCCCCAGAAGTGGCATTGCATAGACTGCAACACCACTGAGTCGGTTTGGGCCTGTCTGAAATGCTCCCACGTGGCTTGTGGCCGCTACATTGAAGAGCATGCACTCAAACACTTTGAGGAAACTAGGCATCCTTTGGCCATGGAGGTCAATGAACTTTATGTCTTTTGTTATCTTTGTGACGACTACGTGTTGAATGACAATGCCACGGGGGATTTAAAACTGTTGAGAAGCACTCTAAGTGCAATAAAGAACCAAAAGTACAGTCCGACTGCACGCAATGGCAGGGCATTGCGATCAATGGCTTGTGGGGAATCTCCTTGTTCGTTTCAGAAGAGCAAAAAAGGGCAGACTCACAGTACAGAGCAGATGTTCACCGCTCTTTGGCACAGGCGCCAGTCTTTGCTCACAAAGGCAATGCGCATTTGGTTTGAACAGACAACTAGCGGAAAGCGTCGATTGGAAGAAAAGAGGCTGCTGGAGGAAATGGAAAGAAGGAAGGAGGAAGCGAGGAAGCGCCGACAGGAGCTAAAGCGCAAGTTCATGGAAGAGCTTGCCAACACTCCACCGAGGAAGAGTGCAAGAATTTTATTTCAGATCCAGAAGGGGGAACATATCTCGAGAAAGTGCAGAAAACCAACTGGAAGAAAGGTGCTACAAACTGCCCCTACCTCAAAACGACAAAGGAACAAAATGAAGCGCTATTATGCTGCCAGGCGCAAACCAGTGGTCACTCCTGGTGTTACGGGTCTAAGAAACCTCGGTAATACCTGCTACATGAACTCCATCCTGCAAGTACTGAGTCACTTGCAGAAGTTCAGAGAGTGTTTCTTGACCCTTGATCTCTGTGAGACTGAAGAATTATTGGCAAGGACCACAAACGGGAAAACGAGATTGTCCAACAAGGTCACGCTGGGGATCGGTCCTGCGACTTACATAGCAGGAAGGAACGATCCCGTGGGAACTTCAGGGAGATACAGCATGCCAGCTGGTTTGAACGGAGGCGCCTCTATGGCCAGGAGCCTGGAACTTATTCAACCCAAGGAGCCTAGCTCGAAGCACATCTCTCTCTGCCATGAACTTCACACGCTTTTTCGAGTAATGTGGTCTGGGAAGTGGGCTTTGGTATCCCCGTTTGCGATGTTGCACTCTGTGTGGAGCCTGATCCCAGCGTTCAGGGGGTATGGTCAGCAAGACGCTCAGGAATTTCTTTGTGAATTACTGGACAAAGTGCAGCAGGAGCTGGAGTCGGAAGGCACGAAGCACCGGATCCTCATTCCTTTCTCTCAAAGGAAGCTCACCAAGCAGGTTCTCAAGGTGGTGAACACTATCTTTCACGGGCAGCTGCTCAGTCAGGTAAACGAAAATGGCAGTGTGTGTGTGCAGTCTTATTTAAATTTAATTCTTCATTTCGTGATCTGATCTTGTCAAGATGAAGGATGACAATGCCGCCGAATGGAATACTTTCTACTTTGTACTCGGTGACAGCACTCTTCGATCAGTTATCGCATGCATGAGATGTAGCACTGAAGTTCCCTGCGCTAAATATAAAAGTTAAAGCTGTGTCCTTTTTGGCATTGCCATCCTTCACTTGTTAATGAAAACTGAAAAGGTTGTTTTTGTAACTGAAAACTTGATCTGTTTTTCATTTCCAGCCTTTTAGCATTTCCAGGTTTGTTACTTAGCGATTAGTTGTTCAGCAATAGGTGTCAGCCATGGCTCAGTGGGTAGCACCCTCGCCTCTGAGTCAGAAGGTTGTGGGTTCAAGTCCCACTCCAGAGACTTGAGCACAAAAATCCAGGCTGACACTCCAGTGCAGTACTGAGGGAGCGCCGCACTGTCAGAGAAAGAAAAAGAAAGACTTGCATTTATATAGCGCCTTTCACGACCACCGTTTTACAGCCAACGAAGTACTTTTGAAGTGCAGTCACTGTTGTAATGTAGGAAATGCAGCAACCAATTTGCGCACAGCAAGCTCCCACAAACAGCTGTGAGATAATGACCAGATAATCTGTTTTTGTTATGTTGGTTGAGGGATAAATGTTGACCAGGACACTGGGGATAACTCCCCTGCTCATCTTCGAAATAGTGCCGTGAGATCTTTTGCGTCCACCTGAGAGGGCAGACGGGGCCTCGGTTTAACGTCTCATCCGAAAGACGGCACCTCCGACAGTGCAGCACTCCCTCAGTACTGCACTGGGAGTGTCAGCCGAGCTTCACGTGCTCCAGTCCCTGGAGTGGGACTTGAACCCACAATCTTCTGACTCAGAGGCGAGTGTGCTACCCACTGAGCCACAAGGAGGTGCCGTCTTTCGGATGAGGCCCTGTCTGCTCCCTCAGGTGGATGTAATAGATCCCATGGCACTATTTCAAAGAAGAGTAGGGGAGTTATCCCCAGTGTCCTGATCTATATTTATCTCTTAATCACTAAAACAGATTATCAGGTCATTATCACAATGCTGTTAGTAGGAGCTGCCGTGTTTCCTACATTACAACAGTGACTACACTTCAAAAAGTACTTCATTGGCTGTAAAGTGCTTTGGGACGTTGTGAAGGGCGCTATATAAATGCAAGTCTTTCAATCCTACCAAGAATCCATTGAAGTTTTTTGTAACCGTGGGTTTTGATTATAATCTTCTCGCTGCTCTCCTGAAGGTTGCTGATTGTTGCTGGAAGAGAATTCCCTGGGTTGCCTGCCTGTAGCCATCTGTTGCCTTGCCCAAGTGGCCATGCTTTACATACGAGTCTTGACGACAAGCACAGGGCAAGCTACTTACTTTACAATTGAGCCCAATCCTGTTCTCACCCGCCATCCACACGAGCCCTTTCCAGCACTGCTCACTGGGCCGTGCTCTCGAGTAGAACCCCTGGTGGATTTTTTTTTAAATTTCCTTCTATGTCCCCCGCCCCCCCCCCCCCCCCCCCCCCCCCCGTGCTCCCCATTCATGATGCCACTGAAGTAGAGCAGACCGCCAAAGGGGGAGCCTTTTTCACCAAAGTAGGAGGCTGAGTAATGATCTGTCGGATATGATTTATATTCCACAACTCGGCTGTACCAATAATTTGTTTCGAGTTCACCGTAAGCCTCGCGAGCGTTTCGCTGCTTATGTCCCAGGACGACTCCGTCCGTCCGCCCGTACTTTATCTGTAGAACGCCAGCAGGCTCCACGCCGAGTTAAGCTCCAGGTCTGTCGTCGCCAAAGTTGCCCTTTTGCTTTCAAAGGGGGGGTAAATTTACAGCATGGGGCAGCGGTGTCACATTGCAGCACTGCTGCCACTGAAAGCGATTCTGTAATATAAATAGGGGTGTTGAAGTATTTACAGAGCAGAGACGGTTCTCTGGGAAGTGCGAGGCCACGTTTTAGACGTATCGCTCTCCTTCAGGACAGATACTGATGCCATTTCTATAAAAGTGGCATGTTTGTGATCAGATGGCTTTCATACCTTTTATTTGCCTCGCTGTGCTCATTTTATAATGGTTCCATCCAGCTGCTCTTCTAAATTCCCAAGGTATCAGCTGGGATACCTTTAAGTTGGCTCATTTACATTGCAGCAGACAGTAGGGCAGCGAGCAGAGTGAAACCCCAGCAGTATTAAATCTGAACATATGTAAGTATGATGATTCAGGTCAAGCCATTGTGCACTTTGGGCTTTTCGTACCTTATTTATATTAACAGCTTCCAGGAGCAGCCCTGTACTGTGAGTAAGACGGTGTCGATGGCTCCAGAGACTTAAAACCTCCACCTCAGATTTAATACTGCCGGAGTTTTGGTAGGAAAAATAGAAAAGCAGAATATTTCATAAATGGTGAGAGACTGGGAAATGTTGGTATTCAGAGGGACCTGGGTGTCCTTGTACCCGAATCACTGAAAGTTAACATGCCGCTACAGCAAGCAATTAGGAAAGCAAATGCTATGTTGGCCTTTATTACAAAGGGATTTGAGTATAATAGAAAGAAGTCTTACTGCAATTATATAGGGTCCTGGTGAGACCACACCTGGAGTATTGTGTACAGTTTTGGTTTCCTTACCCAAGGAAGGATATACTTGCCTTTGAGGGAGTGCAACGAAGGTTCACTGGACTGATTCCTGGGATGAGGGGATTTTCCTATGAGGAGAGATTGAGTAGACTAGGCTTATGTTCCCTGGAGTTTAGAAGAATGAGAGGTGATCTCATTGAAACATATCAAATTCTTACCGGGCTTGACCGCGTAGATGCAGGGAGAATGTTTCCCCTGGCTGGGGAGCCTAGAACCAGGGCTCACAGTCTCGGAATAAGGAGTTGGCCATTTAGAACTGAGATGAGGAGAAATTTCTTCATTCAAAGGGTTGTGAACAATGTTCCCTTTAATCTGGGCGGCCACGCAGCCGTCTGGAGGTCCTGTGTTGCCGGCTCACCGGCTTTTAAAAGGGAAAAACTGCGCATGCGCGGAATTTTGAGTGGGCCGCGCAGCCCGTTAAAGGGGCCGCGTGGGCCAAAAAGATCAGAGGCAACATTGGTTGTGAATCCTTGGAATTCTCTACCCCAGAGGGCTGTGGAGACTCAGTGGTTGAGTATATTCAAGACTGAGATCAATAGATTTTTGGATACTAAGGGAGTCGAGGGATATGGGGATGGTGCAGGAAGGTGGAGATGAGGTAGAAGATCAGCCATGATCATCTTCAATGGTGGAGCAGGCTCGAGGGGCCGAATGGCCTACTCCTGCTCCTATTTCTCATGTTCCTATGTTTCATTCCTGCTTCCAGGGCCAAGACATGGGAACAAGAGTAGGGCAATCAGGAATCGTAACTATACTTTCCTGATTGTTGAGCAGCTGAACCACACACCGTTCCTGCACAAACATTGTTCAGACGCTGCTGCCAGTGTCATCAGTGTTGCCGTAGTATCTAACCAGCATAAACTTGGAACAGAGGGTGCCCTCCATATTTTGGAATCGCTTCTGCTAGAATATGTTCTGCAATATAATGGGATTTCCTAGTGCTTGACCGGTTTGCAGGTTTACATTGAAGGTATAATGGTACGGGGCCCACCAGCAGGGCGAAACCCATATTAGCGGTTTTGAAAGATACTTGAGTACAGTTGCAAGCTTGCTTATTTCTTGCCTATTTGAGTCTACAATATATACAGTACAATTCTATCTTATCGGTAGAGATTGCATAGATTTGCTAATCTTTATCCACTAGAATTTTGGCTACAGTGGATAAATTTCCAAGCAAATATCAACTTAAATTACAGGCAGCAACCTTCTTAAATTGTGAAAAGTAATAGAATACAAATTAAAATTATATCATCACGATCCGGATAAACAGACACTTTTTAACCTCATCCATGCCTTTGTTACTTCTGGACTTGACTATCCCAACGCACTCCTGGCTGGCCTCCCACGTTCTACCTTATGTAAACTTGAGGTCATCCAAAACTCTGCTCCCCGAGTCCTAATTCGCACCAAGTCCCGCTCACCCATCACCCCTGTGCGCGCTGACCTACATTGGCTCCCGGTTAAGCAACACCTCGATTTTAAAATTTTCATTCTTGTTTTCAAATCCCTCCATGACCTCGGCCCCTCCCTATCTCTGTAATCTCCTCCAGCCCCACAACCCCCCGAGATATCTGCGCTCCTCTAATTCTGGCCTCTTTCGCGTTCCCAATTTTAATCACTCCACCAATGGCGGCCGTGTCTTCAGCTGCCTGGGCCTTAAGCTCTGGAATTCTCTCCCTAAACCTCTCCATCTTTCTCCTCTTTAAGACACTCCTTAAAACCTACCTCTTTGACCAAGCATCTGCCCTAATATCTCCTTATGTGGCTCGGTGTCAAGTTTTATCTGATTTACGCTCCTGTGAAGCGCCTTGGGACGTTTTACTACGTTAAAGGTGCTATATAAATACTAGTTGTTGTTTTATCAAGACCACAAAGTGACAGCAAGAGTCAGCAGGCTTTGATTCTCCCCATCCCTTTGTCCCTGTGCTGCTGCTCAAGGTGCTGACTTCTGCTCGAGTAGATTCTACAAGGTGCTGGTTATGGGCCACACATTGTGTCAGCCAGGCTGGTGAGTGCTGCGGTTATTTGACCGGCAGAACAGCAGAGCTGAGCCTAATCCAATCCTTGCGTACCCACATACGCATTTCCAACAGACGGTCACGGCAGCAGTTGGGAGCAGAAAGCCAGACATTCTCCCCAGATAGGGAAACTTGGACCGAGGCCCCCTCCACCCACCTCCCCGGGCTCCTTTAGCACTTCCGAAAAGCTGAGTCAGTAGCATTGGCGGAGACCGGTAACAGGTTCCATCTGGGCCACAGATGCTGTCTGTTGTAATGCAGCAAGACAAGGGATAGTGCAGTCGAGAGACTTGCCTACATGTTTTTCTTTGAAATATGTGCGCACAAGTTGTGTGAAAATGCGATCGGTGTTGGATCTGAAAATGTAAATGACGGCGTGGCCGCGCGCTCGTTCACAGCCGTGATTCCCTCTGCGCAAAGCTTCCCATTCTCCTCTGAACCAGTATTTTTCCAAACTTTTCTGTGTTGGCTCCTCCAGCAAATATTGGCACACTCCCAAGGGCCCCCTGTTCCAGGTTCAGTGTCCGATACCCAAAGGAAATCGGTGCGCTCATTGCAGAAAGCATTCTTTGTAGAAAGCAGCAGGAATAACGTCAACAAATAACATATTAAGTCAGCAGGTACAGGGGAAAAGGAAATGCTGCATTTTGAAGCTGCTGTGTTCTTGCCACGTGATATGTCCACACTAGACAGGTCAGAAATCTGAGGACCATGCTAACCGCACTTTGATCTTAACTCATCAGAGAAACAGGAGTGGATTTATTTAGTGAGTGCGGTGCCCTAAGCGACTCTCGCATGCCTCCTAGTGGCCACCTCAAGAACGGCGATGCCAGAAATATAATAGCCGATCTCCTGCTTTCCTTCGGCACCATGGAAATGGTGGATGAGTTGAGAGATTAAAATTAAATGGGGGTTAAAAATCTAAAGTAAGCCAGCCAAACTCTGAATCATAAACTTTTACAGCCCAGAGGGAGGCCATTCAGCCCATCGTGCCATGTGCCAGCTCTCAAAGAGCTGTCTACCAATGTTCCCTTTAATTTTTTTTTCTTGCTCAGTCCCTCTGGCTGCGCGGCCCATTCAAATTTTCATGCATGCGGGGTTTCTTCAATGTAAAAGCTGGCGAGTGGCCTGTGCGGGACCTCCAGATCAGCAGGTGGGCGCGCAGTTTAGCGGGAACGTTGCTGTCCACTTAGTCCTAATCCCTGTCTGTTTATCAAACCCAGTATAGTTATTGCAGGGGCAAATCTGGTTACAGTGTGAGGGCAGCTAGTGGTGGTACCAGGATTTTACATCTCCAACCAACTCAGTTACAGACTTGCATACAAGGATTGGACCTCGACCCACTTGGGCAAGATGTAACAAAATACGACAAGCCAAGCAACAGTAATCCAATGTGAAGCTTCACGTCAGCACTCCCTAGAAAGTATGTCATTTCCATGTCATCTTGCTGCAGATCATTTTCTGCAATGAATTCCATTATTGGAACAGATGCCTGAAAAATAAAACTAAGCATTGTTGCCCACCCAAGTAATCCCATATAGTTAAAATTGCAACCAGCTCAAATATTAACCGTACAAGATTTTCATTGAAATTTATATCAAGTTACTGGGTTTTCAACATGCAAACCAGCCTTGCTTTCCTCTTCGCTATCTGACTTTATCCAGAAGATTTCAACTCTCAAAAGCAGATTCTCTTCATCCATATTACACCTCTACCTCATCAGACCCTGGCTCTAAACTTCCACAAAGCCTTCCTTCAGGGACTTCAGAGCTAAATTATGAGGACAGGTTTGACAGACTAGGCTTGTATTCCCTTGGGTATAGAAAATTAAGTGGTGCTGTAATTGAGGTGTTTAAAATGATTAAAGGAATTGATAGGGTAGATAGAGAGAAACTATTTCCTCTGGTGGGAGAGTCCAGAACAAAGGGGAGGGGGGGGCGCATAACCTTAAAATGAGAGCTAGGCCGTTCAGGGGTGATGTTGGGAAGCACCTCTTCACACAAAGGCTAGTGGAAATCTGGAACACTCCCCCAAAAAAGCTGCTGAGGGTCGATTGAAAATTTCAAAACTGAGATCGCTAGATTTTTGTTAGGCAAGGGTATTAAGGGTTACGGAACCAAGGCAGGTAAATGGAGCTAAGATACAGGTCAGCAATGATCTAATTGAATGACGGAACAGGATCGAGGGGCTGAATGGCGTACTCCTGTTCCTATGTTCTTCATTTGTACTGTCCTGTCTACCTCATCTGCGTTGCTTTCATGATTTCTTTCTATCCGAACCCCTTCCTCCTGCAATCCTCTGATGCAATCTTCAATCTTAACATGTCTGTTAAGATATCTAGTAATGTATCATCTGTCTGTTCGGTTGATTTCCAGTTGAGTCCACTACAGGTCACAGTCCTTCACAACTCACTTTCACTCGACACTTCGGCCTTCAATACTTTCTCTAAGCTGGAAGCCACACATTCAGCAGCATAAACAAACACAATTCCCCACAAACCCCCGTCACCTTTCCTTACATGGAGAATTTCAAGTGGTCCAAAGCCTCAGCTTTTCATTCTGCGTCTAATTATAGAAACCGAGTGGCTGCTGCCAACGACTCGGAAGCTACTGCCAACGATCCCGGAAGCTGCGCTGAAGCGTTCTGCGCATGAATCTGGTGGTTTAAGAATAAATGTATAATAATGTAGTCATATCGCGTGCCTATATCTATGGAGCTATGGATTGTTTTAATAATGTATAATAATAGCACGGGTCGGTCTAAGTATTAATGTATGATATTTTTGCGGGGGAGGGTTGCGGAGATTTATTTGTACGAAGCGCGAGCTCCGTGTGAAGGGAAAGGAGAAGAGAATGAATAAAAATGGACGTTTACTGCGTTTTGCTGGCACAGCTTTTTTCCCTGGCGCGCCTGTGTTCGGCAGCAGCGACCTCTTTTCCCCACCCCCTCCTCTCCCGTCTCTCCAAATGTTTTCTTTGTAATGGCGACAATATTTTCTTTTCAGTTCGTGAACAAAACACAAACTGCGCACGCGCAACGACTTCAACGTCGTTGGCAGCAGTCGCTGCCTTTTGGAAATTAGTTTCGCAGATTAAAAAAAAGCTTTCCAAGTCTGATTAGATTTGTGTCCACGTCTTCAGCCTTCCACCCATCATGGTTACAACTTCAAACCTTTACATCTTCAGCGTTTTAGCAGACACGTCAAACCCCCCCCCCCCCCCAACTCACTCTCCAGACGTTACAAACACTTTAATCTTTCTTTTAAACTCTTCAGACCTTTACCACGCCACACCAGCCCTTCTCATCTCTGACGAGTATTTACCGGTGGGAAAATTCCTGATGAGCAGCACCCCCCGTGCCCTCCCCTTTCAGATGCTGACCGGCCAGTGCATTAACCACTAACCTCGGCCGACTTATTGCAAACAAACGTTTTCAACAAACAATTGGAAGGTGTTGGCCTTCACAAAAGGCCATTAACTGAAAATCAATTGAGGTCAAAAAAATTGATTTTGGTATCCTGGGAGTGAAATGATACCTCCAGAATTTGACACTTGGTGGTTTCACCGTATCAGCACATGTCAACGGTTTCTGGAGAAAAGAGGAAAAAATTGGGGATTAAAAGGAACAGATTGAGCTGTGAAAATGAGCTGAAATTTCCACTTCCGCTGTTCCGATAGTTTAACAGAATGCGTGTTCCGGTGACTGACTAATTTTTTTTTTAAGTTTTCCAATTTTTTTCTCACGCCACTTTTATATTATGGAGCTGCTCTGCAATTCAGTCCGTTCACACTGTGGCCGAATTGCCCCACTTGCACTGTATATAGGAAGGTTAGGAACCAGGAGTAGGCAGTCAGCACCTCGAGCCTGGTCTGCCATTCAGTTAGATCATGGCTGATCTGTACATTGACCTTTGCTACATATCCCTTGATATCCTTACCTAACAAAATCTGTTCATCTCAATCTTAATTATTTCAATTGACCCAGTATTCACAGCCTTTTGGGGGAAGAGAGCTCCAGGTTTCCCTGGCCCAATTGTGTGAAAAATGTGCTTCCTGTCCACTCGTGAAAGGCCTAGCTCTAATTTTAAGATTATGCCCTCTTGTTCTGGATTCCCCCATCAGAGGAAATTATTTCTTTGTATCTACCCTATTGAGTCCCTTTGCCTTTTCATAGAATCATACAGCACAGGAGGAGGTCATTCGGCCCATCATCCCTGTGCTGGCTCTTTGAAAGAGCTATACAATTAGTTCCACTCTTTCCCCATAGCAAATTTTTCCTTTTCCAAGTGTATATCCAATTCCCTTTTGAAAGTTACTGACTCTGCTTCCACCACCTTTTCAGGCAGTGCATTCCAGATCATCGCAACTCGCTGCGTAAATTCTCCTCATCTCCCCTCGGGTTAGGTTGATTTGGCTATGATAAATTGACCCTTAGTGTTAGGGGGGGATCAAATATGTGGGGATAGGATGGGATATGTTAGGGGGAATTAAATACGTGGGGTTACGGGGGTAGGGTGGGATATGTGTACTGTGGGGATTAAAGCAGGGACAGGGTACTGGACTTGGATGATCAGCCATGATCGTATTGAATGGTGGAGCAGGCTCGACGGGCCGAATGGCCTACTCCTGCTCCTAGATTCTATGTTTCTATGGTTCTTTTGCAAATGATCCTAAACCTGTGTCTTCTGGTTACCAACCCTCCTGCCAGTGGAAACAATGTCTCCTTACCGACTCTATCGAAGCCCCTCAATTTTCAACACCTATTAAATTTTGCCTTCACCTTCTCTGCTCTAATGACGACAATCCCAGCTTCTCTTGACGCTCCACATAACTGACGTCTATCATCCCTGGTACCATTCTGGTAAATCTCCTTTGCAACCTCTCCAAGACCTTGACATCCTTCCTAAAGTGTGGTGCCCAGAATTAGACACAATATTCCAGCTGAGGCCTAACCAGTGATTTATATAAAGATTTAGCATGTTCTGTATGAATCCTAGAATGTTACAGCACAGAAGCTGAATGGCCTCCTTTTGTGTTGTATGATTCTAAGCAGGCCATTCAGCCCATCATACCTGTGCTGGTTCTCAAAGAGCTATCCCTTTGGTCCATTACCCTGTTCTTTCCCCATACCCTTTGAATTTTTTTCTTCTATTTATCCACTTTCCTATTAAAGGCCATTATATATTCTGCTTTCACCACTGTCAGCCGTGGCTCAGTGGGTAGCACCCTCACCTCTGAGTCAGAAGGTTGTGTGTTCAAGTCCCACTCCAGAGACTTGAGCACAAAAATCTAAGCTGACACTCCCAGTGCAGTGCCGAGGAAGATGCCATCTTTCGGATGAGACGTTAAACCGAGGCCCCGTCTGCTCTCTCATGGACGTAAAAGATCCCACGGCACTATTTCAAAGAAGAGCAGGGGAGTCATCCCCAGTGTCCTGGCCAATATTTATCCCTCAACCAACATAACAAAAACAGATTATCTGGTCATTATCACATTGCTGTTTGTGGGAGCTTGCTGTGTGCAAATTGGCTGCCGTGTTTCCTACATTACAACAATGACTACACGTCAAAAGTACTTCATTGGCTGTAAAGCGCTTTGGGACGTCCTGAGGTCGTGAAAGGCGCTATAGAAATGCAAGTCTTCCTTTGATCAAGTAGTTTAGACAGAATAGCCAGTTCTTCTGAATTAGATCAGCACAAGATTCACCTTTTTGATTTTGGGGTAGCCTCACTCGTGTTGATACTTTGGGGAATTCAGTAGTGCTGACGTAAAAAAAATTCTCAGCGCAGATTCGTTGCCTTGGTGACTGAGTATGTGCCACTGAGCCGTATTGACCAGACGGATCCCAGATTTATCCCTTGTGTGCAGCATTAGTTGATCTCAGCCAGTGGAGAAGTAGAATTTGGCCACAGGGAATCATCACCCAGGTTTCTAGCTATTCAATGCCATTGCTGGGAATGGACACCATCCACACCTTTGATTGCCGTGATTATCTCTCTGCCGAGGTGTGATAAAGGGCAGTTAGAAAGATTAACTGTAATCATCTGGCAGTGTTCTCTGACTATATATGCTGTGCCTATATGCATCTCTTCACGTCACCTGACGAAGGAGCAGCGCTCCGAAAGCTTGTGATTTCAAATAAAGCTGTTGGACTATAACCTGGTGCTGTGCGACTTCTCACATTTGTCCACCCCAGTCCAACACCGGCATCTCCACATCATTGCTGGGAAGTGTGTGTCTCTGGACATCGAGAGAGGTTGGGATCGGCTGGATTTGTGGTGGTCTTAACAACAACAGCGTGCATTTATATAGTTAACACAGTAAAACGTCCCAAAGCGCTTCACAGGAGCGTTATCAAACAAAATTTGGCACTGAGCCACATAGAGATATTAGGACATGTGGCCAAAAGCTTGGTCAAAGAGGTAGGTTTTAAGGAACGTCTTAATGGAGGAGGAGAGGCGGAGAGGTTTCAGGAGGGAATTCCAGAGTTTAGGGCCTTGGCAGCTGAAGGCACGGCCACCAATGGTGGAGCAATGAAAATCGGGGATGCACAAGAGACCAGAATTGGAGGAGCGCAGAGATCTTGGAGGGTTGTAGGGCTGGAGGAGGTCACAGAGATAGGGGTTACCACTCCATGGTGGTTTGGCCTGACAGCACTCCTGATACTTGGGTTAACTCCCTGAGCATGAGGCAGCATCTTCAGGAGCAGAAATGGGGGATTTACTTGTACTACTTACAATTCAGTATACTGTATTCGCTGCTCAAGATGCGGTCTCCTCTACACTGGGGAGACCAAACGCAGATTGGGTGACCGCTTTGCGGAACACCTCCGTTCAGTCCGTAAGCGTGACCCCAAGCTTCCGGTCGCCTGTCACTTTAATTCTCCACTTCACTTCCACTCTGACCTCTCCGTCCTCGGCCTCTTGCACTGTTCCAATGAAGCTCAACGTAAGCTCGAGGAACAGCACCTCATCTTTCGATTAGGCACTTTACAGCCTTCTGGACTCAATATCGAGTTCAATAATTTCAGACTATAACCTCGACCCCTATGTTTTCTTTTCTCTCTCACATGGCAGCTGTTGATGATTCTGCCATTGTCATTTACACCTCATCTAGAGTCATCTTTTGTTTCTTAACTTGTCCCATTACCATCTCCTTTTGCCTTGCACCAGTCATCCCTTGTGTCTTTTAATCTCTCCTGCCTTCTATCCTATCACAGGCCTTTCCTTTTGTTCTTTCCTCCCCTCCTCCCTTTCCCTGCCCCCACACTTGCTTAAGTATCTGCTCCATCTCCAACTTTTTCCAATTCTGACGAAGGGTCATCGACCTGAAACGTTAACTCTGTTTCTCTCTCCACGATGCTGCCTGACCTGCTGAGTGTTTCCAGCATTTTCTGTTGCTTCCGTACCACTGTGTTGCCTGAATTTGTTGTGTTTTTTTTGTTAAACTGTACTAATTTGGACACTTAAAAATGTTGCCGAATGTATTTGTTAACCTGCACTGTTAGTGAATGCATATCATTTGCGCACGTATAGCCTGCATTTGGACTTGTGCCTCAGAATAGCAAGATGTGAGCTCGTGCCAGTTTGCTAGTCTCGGTTTCACTGTTCAGAAGGGGGGGGATGTTTAACTGGAGGGCAAGTCACATGAGGCTGCTCTTGCGCATTCCCCTAGCAGGGCTCCAAGTTTAGGCGAGCTATCATTGGAAGCCTTCCAAGGGGTTGCCTGCACACTGCCCCCTCAACTGAGGACTGGCATGAAGGGAAGGGAAAAAAATGCACTGGAAAAAAAATTAATTTAGCTGTAGACATGTAAAAATCGGGCCATTTATTGGAAGGTTAGATTTGAATGTCAAATTAGGCAGTCAATTAATCATCTGGATATCTTGAACCTAAAAGAGGTTATCTACAGACAGGTTAAGCTATTCCAAGGCGAGGGATTAATTATAAAGTTACATCGGTAAATGGTGAACAATTGTCTCAATTAGAAATAACCCCTTCCATAATAACATCCCTAATTGCATTGTCCTCGGATTGCTGAGTGCTGGTGTCTTACTCTGCAGTTGCACTATAAACTGCAACATCGTTTGTCTCTCACTAGCACTAAAAAAGCTGTTGGTTAAATCTTGAGTCAGGGCCTGAGCTGACTGGAGCAAAGTGGCAAAAGACTCCTTCCTTCAGGACAGCACTTGGCAGTAATACTGCATTTGTATTGTAAATGTAGTCCGTTTGGCTAGGTTCATGTAGCAGTAATGGAAAACACACAGGGCCAAAATAAATTTGGCCAAGTTTTTTGGTTTTCTCTGAGGTTTGCATATATTTACACAAAATAAATGACTTCCATGGTATTATTGTAACAAAATGCAACCAATAATAAAATCGATGTAATATGCACATTGAATAAGTGCCCATAGACAAAAACTAACGAGGAACTGCACACACTGGGGCAAGCCAGTGTTTCTGGATGACCGAGGGCACATTTATTATGCCTAGTGACGAGTTGGACTTACTCCAGTAAATGTTGTCACCTGCATCCTGTTTAGTACCAACTCCTGCACTAAATCCCAATCCCCCCAATTGCATTGATTTCAAAGTAATTGCTCTTGTTTATGTATCTCTTTATGGTCTCGCTGCACCCTACTTCTCCAAGCTTCTTCAATCCCACACACCAGCGTGCACCCTCTGAACTGTTGACTGAGGCATCTTCCCTCTCCCGCTCCACTATACCAGCAGTAACAGAGCTTGCACCTGTCTGAGCTGGCATGCTTTCTAAACCCTTCACCTTGTTACAACCTCAAAACCTCTGATCAACCTTCAATCACCTGCTCTAACTCACCACAGACTGCTGCGGTTCAAGAAGGTGGCTCACCACCACCTTCTCGAGGGCAATTAGTGATGGGCAATAAATTCTGGCCTTGCCAGCGACGCCCACATCCCATGAACGAATTAAAAAAAAAACTATTATCTTAATAGAAGCTACATCATTACATAAATTTAAAACAGAAATAGACAGTTTCCTAGAAGTAAAGGGAATTAAGGGTTACAGGGAGCGGGCAGGAATTTGGACATGAGTCTAGGTTCGGATTGGTCATGGCCCTATGGGTAGCGTAGCGGGCCCAGGGGCCGTGTAGCCTGATCCTGCTCCTATTTCGTGTGTCCAATTCTGTTAGGTTCAGGAGATGGTTCTGTGATAGTAGATTGGCGGTTAGGATCAGATCAGCCATGATCTTATTGAATGGCGGAGCAGGCTCGAGGGGCCAATTGGCCTACTCCTGCTCCTATTTCTTATGTTCTTAACTGCTTTTGGATTGTCTATTGTCTTTCTCCATCCCCCTTTCTTTGTGAAGTGTGTTGGGACATCATTCCCTGAAAGTCTGAATGCAGGTAGATAAAGCCATTAATAAAAAAGGCTACAGCATTTTGGTTTTTTTAAATGGGGGCAAGAAGTATTGATAAAATTGTTCAAAGCAATGGTTGGGCCACAATTGGTGTACGGTGTTCAGTTTTGGGCACTCCAGTATAGAAAGAACCATAGGTTCACCAAGATGATTTCATGGATAGGAAACAAGTTATGAGCAATGTTCCCTCTAATTTTTTTTTGGGGTGGGGGCCGTTCAGCCCATTCAAAATTCCGTGCATGCGCAGTTTTTCCATTTAAAAGCCGGTGAGCCAGCTGTGCGGGAGCTCCAGACAGCTGCGCGACTGTGCAGCTTAAAGGGAACATTGGTTATGAGTCCGAGGTACTGGGACTATTTCCATTGAACCCGAGGAGGCTAAGAGGACATTTAATTGAGGTTTTTAAAATTCTGAATGACTTTGATGGGGTGAATAGGGAAAGACTATTTCCTCTGGTTGGGGAGTCATTCACAAGTGGTCATCAATTTAAAATGGTCACTATGAAAATGAGGGTAAAGTATAGTAGAAATGTCCTTACTCCGAAGGTTGTTGAGCATAGAATCCTTTGCCGCAGTGACCAGTTGAGGCAGAGACCATTGCATCTGTTGAGGGGGGAAAAAATGGATATGTAGTTTAAGCAGAGGCAAAGAGAAGGCTTGGAGAGAAAGGGATAGTGGGATTAATTTTGGATTGCTGTTGCAAAGAATTGACACAGATGGGCTGAATGGCCTCGTTCCGTGCTGTAAACCTCTGTCATCTCGTCGGGCTAGCCACTTTTAGTAGTCTGGTTCTCATTCTTTTTATTGTCCCCTTTCTACAGGTCACATGCCTGACGTGCAACTACAAATCCAACACCGTCGAACCATTCTGGGATCTTTCACTGGAATTTCCAGAGCGTTATCATTGTCTCCAGAAGGGTGCTACCCAGCATAAAGAATGCACTCTGACGGAAATGCTGGCAAAGTTTACAGAAACCGAGGCTTTGGAAGGGAGGATTTACGCCTGCGACCAGTGTAACAGTAAGCGATATCCTTTTTAAGCGAGTTTTCCCCCTCTTTTTGATCAGCTTGTTGACACTCACCATCCAGGCTCCCACATTGGTGAGGGGCTATGGCACCTGTAGAGCGGTTTTATTCTGGTCTGTGCCTAGACAGTGAGTGCTGGCAGGCCGTCTTAAGCCCAATCCTGTCCTGGCCGTGCGTTTGCACAAGCAAAGGTGATCGCTAAATGATAACCAGCAGCGGCAACTATGGCTGAGTTTTAAAGCTCCCTGACCAATGGTTCTGAGGCCAATTGTTCGTGCCCATACTGAGATAGCAAACTCCATCAAGACCAGGGATCATACCTGGAACCTTTCTGGCCTGAATGGTTCAGCTATTCACTGCCTCAACAAACTGAGGCACAGGCGGATCCCAAGCTGTAGTTGCTTGATGGGAACCTAAGAGAACAGATCCATACTTGTTTCTGTGTTTAAACAAGTATTTGTAGTTGTTTCATTGCATTGCTCTCAATTGCTGTTGGATCAAAACGCCTGTTGATTATTTGCACCGACGGGGAAATCGGGGAGCTCCGCACACTATGTCTGGCCAAGATTGTGCAGAGCAAACTTAAGTTCACAAGCGTTGCCATAAATAGGACAACGGTGTATGCTGGAGAAAACCTGCATTTGCCCTGGGCGCTGTGCTGGTACGGTAGCCTTTTCGCTCCTGCTATGAAAAGGACTGAGTAGTTAATCTTTTTTAAAAATAAACACTGAAAATGCTGGAAATACTCAGCAGGTCAGGCAGCATCTGCGGGGAGAGAAACAGAGTCAACGTTTCAGGCACATGACCTTTTGTCTGTTCTGACGAAAAGTTCATCGACCTGAAACGTTAACTCTGTTTCTCTCCCCGCAGATGCTGCCTGACCTGCCGAGTATTTCCAGCATTTTTTGTTTTTATTTCAGGTTTCCAGCATCCCCCCCCGCAGTATTTTGCTTTTTTAGTTGATCTTTTTAACTGAAAGTCTGAATAATGCTATTTTAATTAAATAGAGATGGGAAGAGGCTTGTGTGGCGCATAGACCAGTTGGGCCGACTGGCTTGTTTCTGTGCTGTAAATTCTATGTAATTACTTCTCAGGTAAACGACGGAAATCCTCACCAAAGCCTCTTGTCCTGACAGAAGCTCAGAAACAGCTAATGATATACAGACTACCTCAGGTCCTCCGGCTGCACCTTAAACGATTCAGGTAGGATGAATTTGCTGCAGCTTCAAAGGATTGTGTTAATACCTATTAAGCTAAGTAATACATGAATTCCAATCTGTTAGTTGGACTTTTGTCACTCCAGCGCTCTTAATTTCCACATGAGGAACTTCGCTTTGATGTGATGATCCAGCAGAATCTGTCCAGAAGTGTAGACAGATTTTTGAGCCATCAATATGTATATTCTGGTTCCAGTCTAGTTTCTGCACCATGTTGCAAATTCAGTCTGTGATTTGATTTTTTTTTGTGTGTGTTTCTTTTCATTACAAGCACTGAATTAAATTGTTTCTCTTTTTGTCCTCTTAAATGATCATTGCATAATCTTGCGAGCCACTGGGGAACCCCTAAAATAAATCTTTGTCTTCAATGTTTTATTGTGTTACAACAATAAACTAACCTTGATCTGTAGTTGCTACAGGGCGAAGCAAGTTGTAAAATGCTCCGTGTTTATGGGAAGCGGTGTGCTGTCCTTCAAGAGCACTATCGGTGAAAAGCAGGCGGAAGCTCTTGCACCGTGTATAAGATGAGCTCGTTGTGGCAGTAACCTATTGTTGCTGGAGTACTAAAGTAGTAAAACATTATTTTATTTATTGATTACACTAGGCATAACACTACTATGGACATTTAATGCATATTATGTGAATTGTCCATTTTCTGCAATAGTGTAGTCTTAGCCAAGTAGAAAATGTATCCTCGCAACATCCTTTCATGTCCGTCTTCCCCTCCCCCTCCCCTTCCCTTTGTCTTCCACTTCTCAATATTAGAGTGTCTTGTACATTTGACGAGGTTTATTAATTTAGTCCCTCCCCTCACTGGTTTCCCCATACCCTGTGCCATTCCCCTCACAGGAGGGAAATTGCTCCCAGACCTCTGCCACTGTTTCATCGCTGGTTACTAGCAGGTACACCTGTCCTAATGTCTCCTTGTGTGGCTCGGTGTCAAATGTTGTTTGATAACGCTCCCGGGGACGTTTTACTATGTTAAAGGCGCTATATAAATGTTAGTTGTTGTACATGGGACTAGTCTAAGACTAGCTAACTTGCCTTTGATTCCTCTCCTCCCAACCTACCCCGCCCCATACCTTGGTCAGGAAATTGCTGTGTGGCATTGCAGGCATGGGCCTTTGCTGTACCACTCCATGGCACACTGCATTGGCGCTCCATTACACTGTCCTGACAGTCACTGATGTTTTACACCTGAATCCATTTGAATTGATTGTCTGCAGTTGGACATCCTGATGCCTTTTGTCCCGTTGTCTATCTGTGCCTATTAATAAATTTGTCCTGTGTTACTTAACCTTTACCCTGTTAAATAAATCAGTAGTGTGGTAGGTTTCATACCACAAATGCATGGCCCCATGTATTTGCCTCTCCTGGTATTTTTTATTTTCTTCTTCTCCTCATCTGAAAGTGTTCACCCTTTTCTGGTACAATGATGTGGGTGTTGGTCACTCTCCAGTTCCTTGCCCAAGTATCCATTATTTGTGTGCGCCCCTTGACGGTGAGTGCGACACTGAACACTGAGCGCCACCAAGCTGTGGACTGCATCGCAGACGAGGCTTGTCCAGTCCTCACTTCACATCCACACTTTCTACCGAGGCCACTGAACAGTGATTAGGAGGTGTTACCCTGGCTGATTTGATTTTGATTGTATTTGTTGCTGCTTTTCCTACCCAAGGATGCTGAGTTCAGTTGTACTGCCTCTACCCCTGCGGTGGCTGAGATTAACTAACTCAGCACACGCCAGGGATGGAACCTTTCGCCTTTGTGGTCTGTAGATTAGCTGATTATTTGAACTGTTTCGTTTAAACAACATAATAAAATACTGACTTTATCCAGTTGTCTTGTATAGAATGTGAGGATTTTTTACAGGGCATTGATGTACTGTACTCGTGTTCCTTATTTCCCTCTTGATGCAGCTACTGTGTTTTTAGGTGGTCTGGCCGCAACCATCGTGAGAAGATAGGGGTGCACGTCAACTTTGACCAGGTATTAAACATGGAGCCTTACTGCTGCAGGGACTCTTCCTCCGCTCTCGGCAAAGAGAGCTTCATATATGACCTCTCGGCTGTGGTGATGCATCATGGGAAAGGATTTGGCTCAGGACACTACACCGCATACTGCTACAACACAGAAGGAGGTCAGTTTGCGATAACTAAGAAAGGGTCATAAAGGCGCCCAGCTATAGCTGCTTTGGAGGCATAGTGGCCTTTCCCAGCAGACTAAAAGCTTCCAGGGTCATTTCTCAATTTGTACTGATGTCGGCAGGTTCGGTTGCTGCAGTGGGTGCCGATTTCCCCCTAGTTAGAGAAGATAAAACTCAGCTAGGCGTCTCGCCGCTGATTGCAATCCCGTAACCGCCGCTCGTAAAAGCGTGCTTACGAGGACAGCGTCCTGCCTCGCTGTGATGCACACCGAGATCAAATAGCCTGCCAGCACTCGCTGTCTTGGCTCAAACAGGAAGGATGGCCACTCGGTTGAGGTACCAGAGGGTTGTTGGCAATCTGCAATGGTTGGGGGGGGGGGGGGGAAGACAGCTTTGTATATGTAATTCCATTCTTTAGTACTGCCTCCCAATGACATACCAAAAATGGTTGAATTATTACTATGATTGTGCAAGTGCCAATTGATCAGTGTGCTGTGAAGTTGTGGGCGTTGCAAGCTGAGGTGCTATTTGCCCCACAATTGTGAAAAGTGCTAGCTCTCCACTCCATCTTCAAGTAAGCTTCTTTTATCGAGCACGTTTGCCCAATTTGTTGCCCTCCTGTATTTTAAGAAGAAGAATTGGAGGTGCATGACTTATCACAGAGAGGAGGGTTTACTTTAAATATTTAAACCAGGAGCGGAGCGAAAGTTTTAAATGATCGTGAGAAAGTGCAAAACAGTCTCAAAGTCCAATTTACGTCACTTTCCTGTTCCTCCTCCTACTATTTCACAAAATCCCATGGCATACTTGTTTAGGTCACTTTCACCAAAAAGTACAGGTGCGGTGTAAATGAGACTTGTTTCGGTAAATGCACTGAGTCGTGTAGAACTAAGCCAAACCGACAAGAAAGGTCTCGGATCCAATTCAGTGTTTTCTTCCGTCCCCCTGCCCCCCCAATAGTTTACTGACGCTGTCTAGGTGTACAATCGAAGAATGGCTCCTTGGGTGAAGTAGCAGAAGACTGTTGTCATCCAAGGAAGAGGAGCGGGGAAGGGGGGAAATGAAAATTATACACCAGACAGTAATTTCATTGACACGTGAATTCATTTGACTAATGAATATATTGGAAAATAAGGTAAATACTGTATTTTACAATCTGCTGTATCCTTTTATTTCCCTCTTTAGAATTTTGGGTCCACTGTAATGACTCTAAGCTAAATGTGTGCAGTGTGGAGGAAGTGTGCAAGACCCAGGCCTACATTCTCTTTTACACTCAAAGAACCGTGCAGAGCAGAGTGGGGTTTGTCACAGAAATGCATTCTGAACCTCAGGTGCCAACCAGAAATACAGAAAAGAACAGGAGACTGACCTTCCCCTAGGACGGGGTATATAAACCATTATTGGAATTCGCTGCAACTACCCAGCATCAGCCAGTGGGAACCATGTTGGGGCTGATTAAGCACTGTTGTGTTCTCATGTGGGCTACAGAAAATGCCCTGGGGCTCGTTTACCGAAGCATATATAGCTTTCCTATGCATATTATGGTAGGGTTTAATTCCGTACTTGTCAATTAAAATGGTTTGTTCAAAGTGTCCAACTGTCCCAGGTCAGATGATGTGGACGTGTGCAGTATCAACGCTCTTGTTGCAACAGTTTTTCCAGGTAGTGTATCCGTTGCAACACATTCTGTTTATGTCATCATTCGTAGTATTGGCTGATCTCGAGATGCAACCATTTTCTAATTGTCACTTTCATCCTTTATAACTCCCAGAAGGTGCCTTTGTTTGCCTCTCGATTCACTAACTGACACAGGTACACATGTCTGACCCATTTTCATTGTGTACTGGATGCAGTTACTTTTACTCCCCGTGGTGCTATACCAAGCTAGGCTTGAACTGATTCACTAATTCTGCATTCACATTATGACCCAGGGCTGTTTCACGCTCGCACTGAACGTTCACTAATTAGTTCAGGCTCCGTAATACCAGTTATGATTTGCCGCCAATGTTGCAGAACAATGAAGAAACCACAAGAGAAATCCTTGTCCTTTTGCCCCCGTTTTATGATTTTTATACTTTATTTAAGTGAAAGGACTCGTGCTGTGAAGAATTACTGTCACAACACCAGTCCCATCACTGAGAATATTTACAGCCACTGTATGTTCTTTTTGCGATAATGTAAATCCCTCCGCTGTGGGTCTGATGGATTCAGAACACAGGAATGTTGGGAGTGAGTGCAGCCGTAGTGATTTCATGCACTTCTGCTGCAAGCAGTTCCTTACTTTAGCTTTGTCTGCTGGATTTTGTATGAGGCTAGGAATTGTTAGTGTTTTCAGAAAACGTCTGGTCCGTAGGCAGTGTATATGTAGCTGATCATGCAACAATAACATGGCGGCTTTGGAAATGTAAATTAAGACTTTTGCAACAATTTCAAATAAATGTGGGAGATTAAATAATTTTATTCAATATGATCTTGTGTGTGTACTGTAGAATGTACTAGTTTTGTTTCTGTAAATTGTGAGACCTCTGTGTTCAATACATTTTGGCTTCCTTTTGAGAATTTTGTAGGAATGCAGAGGAGATCATTCAGAACAAAACAATAAATGCGACATTCTGCTGCCTGACCTCCTTGCAGGTAAAAGGTTTGAATGTTCACAAAGTTTTCACAGTAGTGCTGCTGCCCCAAGGGCTGTTCTGGTAGGCACGCTGCCCAGAGTGGAACTGAGCAGCACGGGCCAGGCCGTTCCTGGGTCTGCACTGCGTTAACTAATCTTCGCCAGTGTAGTGGTAGTGGTGTCCCTGGGCTGGGCGGGTGGGAGGGGAAATCAGCTTGTGACGTGACTTCCACCCCCCCCCCTCAGTCGCTGCCCTGTGACTCTTGCTGGAAATCGTGTTGCCGCCTGTCAGGCAGGTTCCGGTAACGCAGGATGCTCGGTGCTTGTGAAACCGTACTGCAGCATGAGTCGCCTCCTTCAAGGTGAGGAGTGGGAGTTGTGGTCAAGTATGGAGTAATAAGCCAGATAGAGATATCAACTGCTATCAAATTGCTGCTACGCATAGACTTTGACACTTGTGGGCTAGTTAACTGGTTTTATGACTTGGTTTTTTATTTCTCGTCTCTGCATCTTAGCTGACTACAGCTAATTGAAGTATGGTGACAACGGGTTTTTGAATTTGCCAGTCATTTTCTAAGTGAGATATTTTAAAAGGTTCAAAATCCAGCTCTCAAACCTTTTTTTTATTTCAAAATATATTCAATACCTGGCTGCCATTCTGATGCCATGCATCACTCGAGGCTGGAGACCACCCTATGCCTGTGGAATGGTTTTCTTCTGGCTTGCTTTTCCCTTGCCTCAGGAGACAAGAGTGCTCTGCTGTACTTTGCAATTCTCCATCCACCAGCTCTAACTGTGAACTGGCAAAAGTCCTCAAAATAAGGGGAGGAGAGGTCAATGTTTGTTGAGACGGAGGCTTAAATTCATTTCCCACCTTTTTTTTCTTTATCTCTCCCTTATCTTTAGAACTCAGGGCACTATTGCAACATCTCACAATTTCCACCCCCCCTCCCAATTGTAAAACTAGTTGATATATTTTTTGTTTGCTCTCTCTATCTAGTTTCTGGTTCACCCAGCCAGTTTAAGGTAGTTCAACGCTGGCTACGCCTTTTTTTCTTGTACTTATTACAGGGTGATGCCAACAATGGTACTTTGAAAACTTAGTGATAAGATATTGCACGCTTAGTACGGTGGCTAACTGTGCTACAGCACCGAGGAGCAGTGTACATCCGTCTGCTACAGCACTAAGGCACTGTACACTTCACTCCGCTTTCCACTGCCTTGCACTGCTGCAGCAACCACAGATCCTCTGTGCGTGCCATTCAATAACGGAGAACTGCCAACTCGTTAGCAGTTTGCAAACCACACCGACCTTTTTTGCACCTTGGGAATATCAGAAAGCACAATTTGAGCCATAGCGGAGCAACAAACTTTTACTAAATTATATTCTTTGCATAAACTCAAAAAAATTGGTTTGAATGTTTTAATTATGGTGCAGAAATGCCACTGCAGTGCTCAGAAGGGTCAGTGGCTGCTCGGTTCTGAACATTTTTTGTGCAACAAATTGTGCGCAGCAACTGCCTACTCGTCTGTGATTGAGTTTATGCTGAAAGACAATTTTCATGAATCGGTATAAAAGTCGATGGGAAAAGAGCTGGTCCCCACTTTTGCTCTGGTACCTGCTTGCTCGTCGTAACTTTGCAGCGCGCATCTAAAATTAATTTGGATGCATAAGAGCTATATGGGTTTCTGTAAACGAGTCCTGATCGTATATTACATAACAGGTACAGGCACAGCTCATGTTTGGTTGAAGGTTGTCTTTCCTTTTATCCCACCAGGCTTTCAGAAATTGCACGACCAAACAGTTTTGTGTTATTTGAGTCCAGTGACCTCTCCAGTTGTTTCGGAGGGGAAAACAATCCCGAAAAACAGAGTTCCAGAAAGGAGCTTATTCAAACAGCAGCTCAAGTAACGTTAATCGGGTTTTATTTTGTGAGCTGTCACTGAGCTTGCGATGGTACTTTAGGCTGCTGATCTTTTTTAAAAAATATATTTGGGGCAAAACCTTTTACGCAAAGTAGGTGATGAAGATTGGAGGAAAGGGTCAATCAACCAAAAGCTTATATTTGCCTCAGTCCACCATATGAAATAAAAATGAATATGAAAAACAAACACCTTTTGCATGCTCATAACGCCACTCTTGTCATGATATTTTAAATCCACTTTGCCATTTGTTTTTAGTAGTGAACAGGAGGATGTATTAAGACGGTACCAATTTTCAGTCACTCAGTAAGTGTGCTGTCCTAAACATACATACAGGATTCCCCCTCCAGCACAGGACTATCCTCAACGACCCACTCACGAGTCCCTCTCCAGTATAAACCTGGCCTAAATATCCTGCCCGTGTCTTCCTCTGCAATTCAATTCTGGCCTAAACGCCTCGTCTGTGGTTCCCTCACCAGTGCAGTGCTGGCCTAAATGTCCCATTTGAGATTCCTCTCGGATAATTTTATTAGCAAGACAATCTGTTGTGTGTGTCTGGCTTCATGCTGCTTTGTTTGGATACAATTCCGCTTCTTCTATTCCAATTTGTTTTAATAACCAGGAAGACTAATTTATTTGTGGAATAGCATCTCAATTGTTAGATTTTAGATCCCTCAGTAAGTTTATTCAGCAAGTAGCTCAGCCATATAAACGAGGAAGATCCCAGGTTTACAGAAGCAAAATACTGCGGATGCTGGAAACCTGAAGAACAGAAAATGCAGGAAAGCACTCAGCAGGTCAGGCAGCATCTGTGGAGAGAGAAACCGAGTTAATGTTTCAGGTCGCTGACCTTTCATCAGAACCCAGGTTTGATTGATGGTCTGTGTTGAGTTAACTGATCTCGGTTGGGGCACTGCAGTTGACCTCAGCGCCCCTGACTTGGGGAGGGGATCAGCCCGGGTTTTCCCCCTCGGTTACTATCCAATTACATATGTTGGAAGTGTGCCTATCGGGTGCGGATAGGGTTGCCTTGGCTGTAATGTTTCCCATGGTCAAATAGTCCGCCAACACTCACCATTGAGGTGCACATGTGAATAATGATTGCTTGGCCAGGGTACTGAAATTTAAATTAAAAATTCCAAACTATTGAACAGCAAACTGCTGCCCTTATGGTAGAATAATTTTGGAAGCAAGTACTTGAAATAATGGTTTTTCCACATGGGAGCTTTAGAGAAGAATATTCCTGTTTTGTAGCAAACCCTTAAATATAGGTTATTTGTAATCGCATCGCCAGTTTCACTCCCAACAGCAAAACGGAAATCTTTCCACTTTGTTTGTCTTAAACCGTGCTAAGTTCAAAAATGCTGTGGAAAGAGGAAGGGATGGCTGCTTCCTTCTGTTGAAAGACTGCAACGATGCAAGCCAAATTTCTCGAGAACAAACTGAAAGGGGTGGGGCGGGAGTGTGTTGAGAAGTCTCTTGACTTGTGTTATCAAACGAGTTCCTGCAAAAATGCCAACTTGTCATTTTTAGACTGGAGACTCCAATTTTTTTCAGAAACTGCATTTAAAAAAAAAAAAAGTTGGAGATCTGGAGTTTACTGAAAATGTTTCCACTCTTAAAAAGGGCAAGTTTGTTAATTCTTGTTATTGGCCGAGATTATCCTCTCAGTGTTAGTGTCTTGTTCACCAGTGGTGTCAACTACCCCCCAGTTTTATCAACTTTTAAATAAAGGACAATATATAAGCTGGATTTGTTTTTGTTTCTTTAAACTGTAAAAGCAAGGGTCAAATTAATTCTTATTTCACCTTACCACAGGTAAACCCATCATTACTCAATTATTTTTGACTAGATAGAAGCTTGCTTTTGTGCTATGTAATGGGGGTAGAAAAGGACTAATCCCTTAAAATGGCCATTTGAATCTGCTCATAACTTGCTAATACTTCATCCAGAACAGTTATCGGCACTGTTGCCTCCTCCTCTCAAAATTTAGTAAACCGATCAGATTAAAGCATTTCAACTGTGGGAAAGATTGATAGCGTCCTGCCGTGAATCAGTTCAGCCCAGAAAGCTGTTTCCTTTAGCAATCATGGGGTGTATCGCAACCACTTTGCCTGGCAGACAGCGAGGGTTTAGAAAGGATAATCCTTTGGTCACTTGGTTGAGGTACTCCAGGACAGCCATTGCCCCATAACCGTATCTGACCATATGCCAGCGCCTTCAGGAAAAACAACTTGGAGGGATGAGCAGACTTTTTTTTAAATGAATCAGTAGTGACATGTAACCACTACTGGGTCTAGTTTACGCCACTGCCAATTCACAATAATCAGGCCTGGTAGAACTATTGTGAATTGGCAGTGGTGTAATCTAGACCTCATAGTGGTTACATGTCACTACTGAATCAGACATGTACCAGTAGCAGGCTTGATGTTGAACCCCACCCAGTTGCAGCTCCTCACCATACCTAGTGCAGCTACCTCACTCGATTGTTGCTCTGTTCCAATTTAGCAAATTACTCTGGATGGGGGGGGGGGAAATTGCATGTACAGATATCGCCCCAGTAAGCTCTCCCAGTAAATCTGCTCAAAGCTACCTGGGTGGATTCAATACGTTATCGTTCGGTTATGGTGGCAGATCTCAGTATAACCATGGCATTCATTTTATAGAGCTTGTGGACAGCCCAGCGATTGTGTCTAAACTAGCATTTTTGTATTACAGGTCCTGGCCACCGCTAATGTATAATTTTGGCATCTACCTAAATTGATAAGAATTTACATTTAAATCGAATCTAAATTTAATTTTACATACACCCTTGAAAACAAAGTTAAAGGATCAAATACAGGTCATTATTTGAAAGTGAATCAGAAAACTGAGTCCAGAGAAACATTAGCCCAGATTTGATCTTGGGGACCCACAGAAACAGTCCCCAGCAAGGTAAATCCGGAATGGAGAAGGAGAAATTGCTAAAAGTTTGTGATTTGGGGGGCGGTGGTGAGCCCGGGGCTGGGGAACATAGGAGCAGGAGTAGGCCATTCAGCCCCTCAAGCCAGTTCTGCCATTCAATTAGAACTTGGCTAATCTGCACCTCAAATCTATTTACCTGCCTTTGCGCCATATCCCTTGATACCCTTATGAACAAAAAATCTATCTCAAGTTTTGAAAGCTCCAATTGTCCTAGCATACAGCATTTTGGGGGGGGGGGGGAGGAAAGAGTTCCAGACTTCTACCATATATGTGGAATAAGTGCTTCCTGATTTCACTCCTGAATGGCCTAGCTCTAATTTTAAGTTAATATGTCCCATTAAATCCCTCCATGGCCTCGCCCCATCTTATCTCTGTAACCTCCTCCAGCCCTACAACCCTCCGAAAACTGCATCTCTCCAATTATGGCCCTTTGTGCAGCTCTGATTTCCTTCGCCGTGCCTTCAGCTGTCTCGAGCCCGAAGCTCTGGAACTTCCCCCCCCCGCCCAAAACCTCTCAGCCTCTCTACCTCTCTTCCTTTAATATGCTCCTTAAAACCTACCTCTTTGACCTGTCCTTGTATCTCCTTATGTGGCTCGGTGTCGATTTTTGTCTGATAACGCTCCTGTGAAGCACCTTGGGACGTTTTTCTACGTTAAAGGCGCTATGTAAACGCAAGTTGTTCTTGATTCCCCACCAGAGGAAATAGTTTCTTCGTATCCACCCTATCGAATCCTTTTAACATTTTAAACACCTTGATCAGATCATCCCTCAATTTTCTATACTCAAGTGAATACAAGCCAGGTTTATGCAACCTGTCTTCATAATTTAACCCCTTTATCCCTGGTATAATTCTGGTGAACCTGCACCAAATCCATGGCCAATATATCCAGAGATGTGGCGCCCAAAACTGAATGCAGTACTCCAGATGGGGTCTGACTAAGGCTCTACAAATGAAGCATAACTTCCTCCACTTTGTATTTTCGATTGCTTTTTGTACCTATCTACTAGTTTTTAAAGAATTGTCTACTTGAACTCCCAAATCTCTTTGCTCTTCTGCAGTTCCTAGTTTCTCACCATTTAGAAAATACTCCCGAGGTATCTTTCTTGGGTTCAATGCGGATGACCTCACAATTTACCACACTGAACTGCCATCTGCCACAGTTTTGCCCACTCGCAAAAGAACACAGACAGATTAAGCAACTTCCCGCTGCCATATGCACTGCTTACCGTCCCTCCTTGGAGGCCTACGGTATCCTTGTGGAGTCAGGGGGAACACTCCTGCACCTCCTAGTGCACAAGGAACCTTTTTAAAATGTATAATTAAAAAAAAAAACTTATCTGGGTCTCCTGTGGCCAGGATTGCTGCCCGCCACAATCCGGACGCAAGTCTGCCACGTAAATGAGACCCCCGCTCCTCTGGGGCGGCTGCCTCCCCACTCCTGAATTGAGGCAAATTAAGATTGTGAGGGCACGAACGTGTCAGGAACATGGCGCAACCCCCCACCCCCCCTGCCATCTTAACCCCTGCCTTTTGAGGGGGGAGGTTTGTTAAAGTCAAGATTATTGAAAAGATGTAAAATCTGCTTTTAATTAAACGTTGCTAATTCAAATTCAGATCATTCCAAAATTTTTAGCTCCGAATCTCAGTTGATGGTGTTATATATGTTGCTTAATTCAAATTATTGGAGAATTCCGATTTTTTATTTTTTAAAGGACAAAAAAATCTTAGAATTATCAGGAATAGACTATTTAGAACAGGCACAGAAGAATAATTACATTTTGGGGATCATTTGCCAAACAAAGTAATAGAGACAAAAAATATTGGGGTTATTCAAAATACAGTTGGATTCCATGGTAGCCAAGTTAATGTACTGGAGGAATGAGCTTTGATGGACCGAATGGCCTTTTTTCATTCCTGGCTTTTCTTGTGTTGTCTGTATGACAGGGCAGCGTACAAGGGAATAGCAATGCTGTTGTGATCCCTAACTTTGAGAGATAAGATTTTAGGATATCTTTTGGGGGAAGTGTTGAAGCCCAGCAAAAACAAAGTCAAACTCCAATAAACAGGAATAGCCAAAATAGCAAGCTGGAGAATCCGTCCACTTTATTAACACAAAAGTTGTAATTTATAATTTCTGTCACAAGATGTCAGCATTGTGCTTTAGAAATCCTGTCTCATTTATAAAACATAATGACGCCGAACTACGGCACAAATTTAAAAGTAGAATCTGATGACGGGGGAATTTAGTGTGTTTTTGTTTAATTTTATTTAAAACTTTTCCTCCTTTCCCCCGAAACTAAAGTCTCTGTATAATGTTTCTAATGACATGCACCTACCTCTGATGGAGAACACACAGATGGGCCTTACTCCCATGTTGCTCCAGCGTTATTCCATAAGTGTTCATGAATGACGAGTTGACATTACTCCCTGTTCAGGAAATTGTCTTCTGTATTAGCTCTCCTGAATTCTCCCACTTGGGACTAGTCTATCTGAATACAGTTCTTGATGGCTGCACATTCGGTACACATACACTTCTACTCGTCTGCAAGGACTTGCATTGGAAATTTACATTCTTTTCCTCCCCTTTTTAAAATGTTCTTGTGCATTTGTCCTCTTCCCTGGCCCCCGATCGTTGCTTAAAAAAAAAACCACAGCAGCTTCTGGTCCTTCATTTGTTGTACGGTTAATCTGTGGTAATCAACATTGTACACGGCTAGTCACCGATTTAAATCCACTGGTTGGATTGTAAATCTCTCCGCAGCAGCAACAGGTTCTTATTTTGATAACAATTGCACATTAAATCGACACATCTGCAAAACACATTTCAGCTTCACAGTGCCCACTTTATATAAAGACATTTTCAGTTTTATTTCTTTGGAAAGCTATGTCCAGCTCAGCCTACAGGAGAAACTAGCTTTACCACCTTTACTCATTGATCCAAAAATTTCTCTTCCAGTTTTCTAAAAAAAAAAAATTGCAGCCTGCTTGTAGATGGTTTCATATTTTTGAATATATGTTTTATTTAAATGCTGTTTTCATTGTCATGAACACTAAAATAATTGGTACAAAGGAAATTGTAACTAAAGCTTTTATACGTATGTTGTCATATGTTGTAATTTCTCTCCTAGGACTGTCTACATTACTTTCATGCACTTGCACTCTTAAGTATGGCAGCTGAGGTGAGCAGGTATTAGACTGGGAAAGATACAGTCTTTATAGTGAAAATCCTAGTGTCACCTTGCTACTTGATTTCAAGAGCTGTCATCTTCTGGATTCAAACAACACAATACTGTGGTGGTGCTGACTGCTCGTTGTGTCTGTGAATACGAACTGTTCTTACCAGCAGATTAAAAAAAAAACACATATATAGTAGTGTACATTTTTGTGAACTTCATAATGTAATATATTCATGAAGATTGTTTTTTTTAAAAAAAAAAAGTCCGGTTTCTTTTACGTTTTTGTTTTTATAAAAACAAAATTTACTCAGGCCTATTGTTACCAGGTCCGAAAGGAGGTGGTGGTCAAATTCCTTCCTAATGTTTACTGCCCTGCACATGGAAAGCCCCAGTTACACAGGCAAGTGTGCATGCCTTCTGAGATGAGGGGCGGGGGTAATGCTCTTTTGAAGTTACCTCTTGAGTATTGAATGAAATTTCAACAGCAAAAACAAATGATTGGATTTCGTTTGTTCCGAGACAGCTGAGTAAGAAATCCACCTTTCCATATTTGTCATCCTAGCTTATCATAACTAGCATATACGATGGAGAGTATGCAGAGAAGTCTTGATGCATGCAGTAGGTCAGAACTAAAAGCAGTGGCTTATATCTAGACTTGGAAGATGGGAATTACACTAGTACTGTCAGGAATAAGTAGGGAGCTTGTCGAGATTTGCATATTGGGGATTATGTTATGTTGAAAGCTGCAAAGGACTTTCATTACTTAATGAGGTGAATAGAAACAAATGCATCTATTGTGAAAGTGGTGTCTGCCATAATTTTTTTTTAACAATCTCTGTATGCCCCCTGTACCTGATCCACTGGCTGGAATAATGGTAAAACAGGTCAGGCTATTAAAATCTCTTCCCCCCCCCCCCCCCCCCCCGATACACGTGCAAAGCCGGGGTATCAATTTCCCTCATCCCCAAATGGGGATTCTCCAGCCAGTTTCATTCCTGAGAATCGAAGGGTGTTGGTTATTAACTTTTTCCTGAAATTTTCCTGACTTTGTAGACATGAAGTTACAATCGTGGAGGTGTGCAGTTAAGTACTAATGTTGCACAGGAGTGCTTTTTTATAAAAAACCAAAAACTGCCCTGCAATATTAAATGACAGTAAATTATTAAATTTTAAAGTTTTGATCAAATGCATAAAGAAAATGAGTTGGGACAGGGAAGGGCCAAAGTTAACAAAAGGATAGGGTGACATCACAAAATAATGCTTTTATTTTAAAAAAGAACATTCTGTATTTCAATTCCTCGTTTTAGCTGACAAATGTACAAAACGTTATTTGTTATAAAATGCCTGTGTAAATGGGGCTGGAGAATGGTCCATTGGTTTGTGTTTATTGTTTTAAGCACATGCATGATTTGTTTTTGTTTTAAATTTTTATAGCTAGTGCCATGAGCTCATTGACGGCATGTGGTAGCAAGGAGTGTGGCTGGAGCCGCTCGCGAATTGTATTGTTATGTTGGATGTTCAGGTAGCAGGTTTTAAATGTTAGATTAGGGCACTTTGTTCATGTGTTAGCAAATGTGGTTTGGTATTAAGAGTACGGCACATTGAATCAGGGTCCATTCCTGTACTGTCTTGCTATGTCAACCAATCTGGATTTCATATCCTGTGATTTGATTTTTTAAATAGAAATGATTTTTCTAAGCTTTTGTCTTTCTACATCTATTGTTTTGTAAGTTAAAGTTCCTAATAAAGAAAAATAAAGAGTACAACTTTAGAATTTAACAGTAATCCAATGACTCTCTTTCAAGAATTTATTCTAATTGTCTCCCCTTATCTCAACAGCAGCCACTTACACCAGGTTATGGTTTCACAGCATGCTATTAGCTTTCCAGTACATTACCCAAATGGCCATTCTTTGTGATATTAGCAGAAGCCTATTTCTAGCTTTATATATTATCCTTCATTTTATCCACAATTCTAATTATCTAGGAATTGGATTTAGTGCTCTTCTCTTGAACGCATGGCACCATTAATCGTGTAGGAAAAGAAAAAAAAACTTGCATTTCTATAGCACCTTTCATGCCCTCAGGACGTCCCAAAGCACTTTACAGCCAATGAAGTACTTTTTGAAGTGTAGTCACTGTTGTAATGTAGGAAACGCGGCAGCCAATTTGAGCACAGCAAGCTCCCGCAAACAGCAATGTAATGATGACCAGATAATCTGTTTTTAGTGATGTTGATTGAGGGATAAATATTGGCCAGGACACGGAGAGGATAATTGCCCTGCTTTTCCCCGAAATAGTGTCATGGGATCTTTTACGTCCACCTGAGAGAGTACTGGAGTGTCAGCCTAGATTTTGTGCTCAAGTCTCTGGAGTGGGACTTAAACCCACAACCTTCTGACTCAGGGTGCTACCGACTGACACAGTAAAACAATACACTGGCCTAGTTTGAAAACATAGTATAATTGGTAGTCCTTGATTGGAAAACCACCAGAGCTAAAGTAAATTTTAAATGAAAGCCTATTTTAAAGAGGTTTGAGGCCGAGCCCACAAGATCAGAAATCTGATGCTTCTCTACCCGCTCGATGGTTTGGACAGTGAGCACAGGAAGGTATCCGACCTCTCCCCATCCTGTCGTCCTCTGACTTCCATAGATATGCATGCTTTGTGCAACGATCACTGGATACCATTTAGGAGCATAAGCCCCATTTTAAGTTTCACTTCCTAGCTCAAAGATACTATTGTCAGCTGTGGCTCAGTGGGTAGCACACTCTCCTCTGAGTCAAGAAGGTTGTGGGTTCCAGTCCCACTCCAGAGACTTGAGCACTGTCTGAGGTGCCGTCTTTCGGATGAGACATTAAACCGAGGCCCCCGTCTGCGCTCTTGGGTGGATGTAAAAGATCCCGTGGCACTATTTCGAAGAATAGTAGGGGTTATTCCCCGGTGTCCTGGCCAATATTTATCCCTCAACCAACATAACAAAAACAGATTATCTGGTCATTGTCACATTGTTTGTGGGAGCTTGCTGTGCGCAAATTGGCTGCCGTGTTTCCCACATTACAACAGTGACTCAAAAGTACTTCTTTGGCTGTAAAGCGCTGAGACGTCTGGTGGTCGTGAAAGGCGCTATAGAAATGCAAGTCTTTCTTTTCCTACTGTCATGCCAGTAGAGATCAACTAACTCAGTATCAACTGCAGATCAAACTTATGACATGCAAGCCTGATCCTATCATCACTTGTGTGTCCACACCTGCACAATACCAGCATGGTTCACTGGATAGTGATCAAAAGTGGGAACACTAATTTTCCCCAGACACTCCCTCGCCTCATCTTCTAACACAACACCATCTGCATCAGCACATTGTGAAGGAATCAGAAGTACAGGGCAGGCCACAGATTTGTTTGTAGAGCTCAAATTTCAAACCCAAGTTGGTTTAAGTTCATTGATTAATTATTTGATTGTTTTTTCTCCATTGAATTTATTTGAAGCCATTCGTGGAAGTAGGAAAGACACACCATAACTGAAGATGCAGACATTTGTTACAAGTTTATTGTAATAGGCTTTGAACATTGACAAAGAATAATATACATATTAAAGTAATTGCTGATTTAAGCCATCAGTTAATTCTGTACATCAATCTGCTTTCCACTTCTGCAAGACAAGTGCTCCGATACAACTGTAGCAGTGATTTTGATCGTGGCGTAGAAACATTACAGCACAGCCTTGGTGAGGGTGGATTTCCAGCTATTACCAGATTCCCAGTATCTGCAAATGGAAAGTACACGACGTCAGGATGAATTATAAGCACTACAGATGTTGCCCTGTGGAAAATCATAAATATTTATCTTGTAACGCCAACGGGACAGAGAATGACTATTATTCATCAAAGTGATCTGCATGAACATTTTTGTGGCCTTCTGCGCATGCACAGTACCCCGCGGGCTATGCTTTCCTTGAGCTTTGTGGGAGAAGGCCCATCGCTGGATCCATGCTGGCCAGGGAAGGGAGAGGGGGAATCGGAGGTGAGAGGAGGTCAGGAACTGGGGGGGGGAGCGGCGTGAGAGGAGGCCAGGAACTGGGGTAAGAACATGAGTGAGGTGGGGTGGGGGGGAATGAAAGCGAGAACGTGATCCAGATGGATCACGTTCTTCCAACCCCACCCCCTTTATACCCGCACCACGTTCTCCCTTTCCTCCCCCTAGACCTGGTTGCTTTCTCGGAAAGCTCGGTGCGTGTGGCAAGTGACATCATTGGACTGGACGAAATCTGGAAGTCACGACACTTGTCACTATTCACTTCATACCCAACTTGTTGGAGGGAGAAGGTCATGAATCCGGGGGAGAGGAACTTGGCCAGGAAGCCAGGGAGGAGGTCAGGAACTTGGGCGGGGGGGAAACTGGAACATGTTTGCGGGTGGGAGAAGGTTTTAACCCGTGAGGGTGAGCCCTGTCTGTTCCAAGTGAGCTCTGTTCTGTCTGGAGCCTGGCAGTCAGAATGGCTCGAATTACACTTTGCAAAGTAACTGATTACGTAGGCAGGGAGGAACTAATTACCCATTCCAGAGAAACTGCTGGGTGTGTCTTGTCCTCCCAGGGGACCAATCGCAGCATTTGGTGTTGTGAATAAATAACTCCATTATTCATTCGGTCTCCTCTCTTTTGGTTCATAAGTCCAGCACCGACTACTGGCCCACTAGTAATGGCAGTCCTCAATGAGAGGTGATTGACAGGGTAAATGCAGAGAGGTTGTTTCCCCTGGCTGAAGAGTCTAGAACTAGGGGGCACAGTCTCAGGATCCGGCCATTTAAGACTGAGATAAGGATGAATTTCTTTACTGAGAGTTGTGAATCTTTGGAATTCTCTACTCGAAAGGGCCGTGAATGCTGAGTCGTTGAGTATATTCAAGGCTGAGATAGATAGATTGATTTTTGGACTCTCGGGGAACCAAGGGATATGGGGATCAGGCATGAAAGTGGAGTTGAGATCGAAGATCGGCCATGATCTTATTGAATGGCGGAGCAGGCTCGAGGGGCCGTATGGCCGACTCCTGCTCTGAATTCTTACATTCTTATGTCCTGTTACTGCATCCAAGCGGCCTTCTCTTGTGTTTCAGCCTGGACTATGAATATTGGCAGGTTGTTCGAACACAAGGGCATCAAAGCTGAACCTCACCCAATGTCCAGACGTGCTCACTTGCCAGTACAGATCATTGGCTCGCAGTGCGTTTAGCATCCAAGCAGTCAGGGAACAAAAGAAACTATTTACTCCTCTTCCTCTAACTCCAATTTTCCCCCACCTCTCAATGGCACTGACTCATTTGGAGAGTTGTTTCAGAGGTGCTGATTACTGTCCAGTACCTCACTCAAGTGACCATTCTTTTTGTGCAAGTTTAAGTAGGGAGCAGTGGCAGGCAGTTCAACCCTGAGGGCATCACTATTAAACCCAATCCTGTTCTCAATTAATGTAAACGTTAATACTGGTTCACTTTCCATCAGGCGTATCCTGATTAACGCTCAGGAGCAGGGATGCCAGCAGACTTTTCACTTCCCTACACAGTGGTGCCACTGCAGCACCTTGGCTTAAGTCGGTTAACACCACCAAATCTGGGACCTACCTGTGGCTCAGTGCCCAAAACAGGTGCTACATTTATCAACTTAGTTCCTGGGGAGACTTCCCTGCTTCTCTTCGATTCCTCCATTCCCCCACATCGTCGCTAGGTCAAAATCCTGGAACTCCCTCCCTGACAGCACTGTGGGAGTACCTTCACCACACGGACTGCAGTGGTTCAAGGCGGCGGCTCACCACCACCTTCTCAAGGGCAACTAGGGATGGGCAATAAATGCTGGCCTTGCCAGCGACGCCCACATCCCATGAACAAATAAAAAAACATCAAATCATGGTTGATGGTCAGTCACACTGCAGTGCACTTAAGGGCTAACAAGCACTTGCAACTAAACTGAGAGTTAGATGTGGAAATATAAGTGTGAGCAGAGTAATGTGGACACTGCCTTAGATCTGGGGAAATACTGACGCTTAACTATCAGGGTGAATACAACTCCCATGTGTAAGGAGACGTGACAGGATTGTATGAAATAATATATTTTTTTTAAATCATAAGACTAGGAGGCTGGCGAAAACCCTTAAGCTATGCAAACAGTCTGGCCCAATTGAACTTTGTGGACACAGCAAACAAGGCAGTTAATCAAGGAACCAGAACACAATGTGAGGTGACTTAAGGGTTTGCTAACCAAATCATCTCTGAGCAGATCAGTGAGTGATCATGCACACAGAGACCCTATAAAAAATGATGAATTCTGAACTCTGGACACAGACAGGAAACACAGCCAAGAGGAAGACGGGAACGGCAGCCAAGAGGAAGACAGGATCCTGCCAAGTGAATCAGACCCATTGACCTACAACCAACTCGGATTGATCAACTGAGGCTGATTGTATGTATTGGCCAAACGCGTGTAAGTGCACAGATATTGCATGTGACCGGTTTGACCAGTCAAGAAACCGGATGGGTCATGGAGGATGACCATCGATTATAGAGTCCTGAACAAAAACATCCCGGACTGCACTCCCACCATGGCAGCTGTAGCCGATTTAATTGGCTACACCAAACCACACTAGAGAAGATGTAAGCTGTCCGGTTCATGAGCCAGGACCAGCAAATGGATTGGTGTTGATTCTAACACGCAAGGTGTTGTATCATGATTTATACCATGAGGTGGTGCCTGGAATATTGAATTTGAGAGATTTAGGTTTGCCCGAGTGGTGCAAACCCGAAACTAAACGCCTTTATTCCAACTTATTACAAATGGTGGTGACAAATATTGATTTAGGAGCCTTTAACAGTTATGGCCATGAAAGTGGACATAATATATATGGAGATCCTGATTCAACAGCACCTACTATTCCCTCCCAGCAAAGGAAGAGAGGATTGATTAATGATGTAGCTACGGTGTTCAACACGGGAACCTCATTGGTAAATAGCCTTGATTTGGCAGAGTTAGATCATAGGATGGGTGAGACAAAAAGGGAACTCAAAAGGCTATTACAATTGACCAATTCTAATCAGGAACAAGGGCTAAGGGAGAACCAAATTATGACCAAACATCTGCAAGATGTGGTCGGAGAGTTGGAAAAACATGCTCAAAAAGGTTAACGAGTTAATTAAAGAGATCGCTGGTGCGGACGAAGAGGTGGCAAGAAATGATGTATGTGTAATGTTCGGATCCTGGTTGATTGAGCAGGCACGAGAACATTTGCGAAGGATCCATGAGGGGAAAGTCCCCATGTGGCTAACAAAAACATTTACAGGCACTTTTGTTTTATTCGTTTATGGGATGTGGGCGTCACTGGCTTGGCCAGCATTTATTGCCCATCCCTAATTGCCCTCGAGAAGGTGGTGGTGAGCCACCTTCTTGAACCGCTGCAGTCCGTGTGGTGAAGGTACTCCCACAGTGCTGTTAGAGAGGGAGTTCCAGGATTTTGACCCAGCGACGATGAAGGATCGGCGATATACTTCTAAGTCAGGATGGTGTGTGACTTGGAGGGGAACTTGGAGGTGGTGGTGTTCCCGTGCGCCTGCTGCCCTTGTCCTTCTAGGTGGAAGAGGTTGCGGGTTTGGGAGGTGCTGCCGAAGGAGCCTCTGCGAGTTGCTGCAGTGCATCTTGTAGATGGTACACACTGCAGCCACGGTACGCCGGTGGTGGAGGCAGTGAATGTTTAAGGTGGTGGATGGGGTGCCAATCAAGCGGGCTGCTTTGTCCTGGATGGTGTCGAGCTTCTTGCGTGTTGTTGGAGCTGCACTCATCCAGGCAAGTGGAGAGTATTCCATCACACTCCTTACTTGTGTCCAATTATGATTTCAACATTACAGAGTGTCAACTCAGAGGTTTGATCCAGGTCTACCCTGTAAAATCAGGTTGTAGAATAGAAAATCTAACCATGTTGGGGTTGTTTTTGTAATTTTCAACCATCCCACATGGGGTAAAACCACTTCCTGTTTATAGAATTGAAAATATTGGAGTGCTACGGGAAGGAACCCATGTGCAATATCATGCAATCCGACCCTACACTGTTAATATGAATGGGTACATGATTGGTACGGGATTGGAGGGATGTAACACACATGGAGACATGGTAGTGTGCCCCTGTGGATTACAGAGGCACAGTCCATCTACACTTGGGTTTAATTAATCAGAAACCAAGATAAATTGGACCATGGAAGCTTTGACTGCCAAGTTAAAACCAACTCAGGCTGCTTATGTGGGAAACGGGGAATACTGTGTAACTACAAACCAATCGAATTATACCTATGGAACAAAACATCAGTGCCCAATTGTAAATAGTACCTACTGTTTTACTCCAATTCGACCTGTAAGAATCGGAGCTTGTAAACATTTATAGTCACAATATATTTATTGTTAAAATTAATGATACACTTAAAAATGAGCTAGAGAATTATGTCGCGAAGTTTGGCTGTGACATACCACCCTTGCCTGAACATCTGACGGAATTAAAGAATAAAATCGAGGGGTCCAGGAAACAAGGATCAGCAACCTTATCGTGGTGGGACTTCGGACTACATATACAAATCCACCCTTGGATTCACATCATATCCCACCTCCTCGTAGTGATTCAACTATTATGTAATATCTATCTTCTATGCGATCTGGCATGGCGGAAAAGGAAGCAAACGTGTAAGAGGATGACGAAGTTGGTGAAAGAAGTCCAAATTCAATCGCCATTACTTTAAGTGTCTCATTTAATGAAATAAAGGAGACACTTGAGAGAGGACTGTAAGGAGACGTGGCAGGATTGTATGAAATAATATATATTTTTTAAAATCATAAGATTACAAGACTGGCGAAACCCTGAAGCTATGCAAACAGTCTGGCCTAATTGAACTTTGTAGACACAGCAAACAAGGCAGTTAATCAAGGAACCAGAACACAATGCAAGGTGACCTAAGGGTTTGCTAACCAAATCATCTCTGAGCAGATCAGTGAGTGATCATGCACACAGAGACCCTATAAAAAGTGATGAATTCTGAACTCTGGACACAGACAGGAAACACAGCCAAGAGGAACCCGGGGACTGCAGCCAAGAGAAAGACAGGATCCTGCCGGGTGAATCAGACCCATTGACCTACAACCAACTCGGAATGGGTGATTGTATGTATTGGCCAAACGCGTGTAAGGGCATAGATATTGCGTGGAAGTGCATTGATATTGCATGCAAGGGCATAGATATTGCGTGTAAGTACATAGATATTGCAAAATAATCCATCATTAAGTGCATAGTTATTGCAAATATTATTGATCGAATTCAATAAAGTACCGTTTGATCGGATCTTGTTTGACCTTGTAGTATTTCAATAAGTCTCGGGGTCTGAACACAAAAGTGAAGTCTTACACATGCACGCACTTTTAAATCTTGAAATTCAAATCCAGAGCTAAAGTGACGTGAAATTCAGACATTATTGAGGTGACATTAAATTGAGTAGATTGGGCCTCTACTCTCTGGAGTTTAGGAGAATGAGAGCAGATCTCATTGAAACATATAAGATCTGAGGCGGATTGACAGGGTAGATGCCGAGAGGTTGTTTCCCCTGGCTGGAGAGTCTAGAACTAGTGGTCATAGTCTCAGGATAAAGGGTCGGCCATGAGATGAGGAGGAATTTCTTCACTCAGAGGGTTGAGAATTTTTGGAATTCTCTACCCCAAAGGGCTGTGGATACTGAGTCATTGAGTATATTCAAGGCTGAGAGAGATTTTTGGACTATAGGGGAATCAAGGGATATAGGGATCAAGCGGGAAAGTGGAGTTGAGGTCGAAGATCAGCCATGATCTTACTGAATGGCAGAGCAGGCTCGAGGGCCTGTATGGCCTACTCCTGCTCCTAATTCTTATGTTATGAAATATCAGATATCACTTATCGTTGGGCAGGGGAAGGAATCAGCAGGAGATCTCACTCCTGATTCTAATGCAGTGACACCCCGCTAGAAATGAGCATGTCGAGATGTCAGGGGGAAGAGAGGATTAGCATAGAGCTTGGCAGCCATACTATCCATGGTCATCGATGCTCACTGTCAAGGGTTTACTCATGGACCTTGGGCAGAGTACAGAAGATTCTAACAAAATATAAAATACTGATCTGCAGTTTCTCTGGTGCAGGAGGACTTACCTAGATCTCATTTACGGAATGTGCTGAGGTGCCATCAAATCAATGTCTGACAGGTTCCGGGCAATATAAACTCCTGCAGCAAACAGTCCAAGGTTTACAATTAAGTTCCTATTAGAGAAAAAAAAAAAGAGGGAAAAAATAAGCTGTAATTAGTTTACATTCAATTTCTGGGGCGGAACAAACTAAATTTGCAGGGTACAGAAAGGTTTTATTGATCCCAAGTGTACAAAAAAACATTACAATAAGGTGGGTGGGTCGTGATGCCCACCACAGCCGAATAAGGGGGTCTAGGGGCGGGGGGAGGATTTGGGAGCCGCCATTATTTCCTGTTATAAAATGTAATTTATCCGTATCCCGGGAATTTCATTGTCCCTGACCCGCCCGCTCACCTCCTGAAGTCGGTCCTGTCGGTGGCCAGGGTGTAAGCCGCTTTAATCATCTCCATGAAGCCCCGGCGGCAGCCGGGCTCGCTCTTCTTCGGAGCTGCCATGTTCTCGCCGCGGTGTGAGGGGGAACCGGTTTACCGGCGCACAAAAGATACGGCAACGGTGTCACAGCCATAACCGTCCTCTATGCGGGAAAACCGAGCTCCGATAGTCGTTCCGACGAATGTCAGAGTTTACAGGGGCTTTTTAAATAGAAAGACAGACTGACTTGCATTTATATAGCGCCTTTCACGACCACCAGACGTCTCAAAGCTCTTTACAGCCATTGAAGTACTTTTGAAGTGTAGTCACTGTTGTAATGTAGGAAACGCGGGCAGCCAATCTGCGCACAGCAAGCTCCCACAAACAGCAACGTGATAATGACCAGATAATGTGTTTTTGTTATGTCAGTTGAGGGATAAATATTGGCCCAGGACACTTCCCTGCTCTTCTTCAAAATAGTGCCACAGGATCTTTCACGTCCACCTGAGACAGCAGATGGGGCCTCGGTTTAATGTCTCATCCGAAAGGCGGCGCCTCTGACAGTGCTGCACTCCCTCAGCACTGCACTGCAGTGTCTGCCTAGATTTTGTGCTCAAGTCTCTGGAGTGGGACTTGGAACCCACAACCTTCTGATTCAGAGGCGAGAGTGCTACCCACTGAGCCACAGCTGGCACTTATATATACTTTTGTTTCTGAATCATTTTATCTGTTCTGCTGGTTTCTGCCACGTGGTTAAACGTGCTCCAACCAGAAAGTGTAAAGGGTGTACAGAAAAACACATTTCTGTAATCTAATTTGAGGTTCAATCTCAGCCCTTCTAATTAAATCTCTCTTATTTAAAGTTTATTGTTGGTCCCAGGTCCTATCTAAATGACTGATTATTGTGGGATTTCTGATAAAAAGTTGAAATCTGCAAATAAAACCAAAACATGCAAGGAATGCACAGCTGAGCAGGCGCTGACAGAAAAGGGTTAATTTGTTTACAGAACAAACGGGAAACTGTTCAACCTCTGTCGCCTCCAGCCCAGATCCAAGGTCGTCCCATCCTCTGTCGTCGAATTACAGTATGCAGACGACGCTTGCGTCTGCGCTCACTCGGAGGTCGAACTCCAAACCATCGTCAACACCTTCACCTAAGCGTACGAGAGCATGGGCCTTACACTAAACATCCGTAAGACAAAGGTCCTCTACCAACCTGCCCCCGCCACACAGTACTGCCCCCCGATTATCAAAGTCCATGACAAGGCCTTGAATAACGTGGACCACTTTCCATACCTCGGGAGCCTACTGTCAACAAGGGCAGACGTCGATGACGACGTCCAACACCGCCTTCAGTGTGCCTGTGCAGCCTTCGGTCACCTGAGGAAGAGAGTGTTTGAAGACCAGGACCTCAAACCCGGCACTAAGCTCATGGTCTACAGAGCAGTAGTGATACCCGCCCTCCTGTATGCTTCAGAGACATGGACCATGTACAGCAGGCACCTCAAAGCACTGGAGAGGTACCACCAACGCTGCCTCCGCAAGATCCTGCAAATCCATTGGCAGGATAGGCACATTAACGTCAGTGTTTACGATCAGGCCAACATCCCCAGCATCGAAGCTTTGACCACGCTCGATCAGCTCCGATGGACGGGTCACATCGTCCGCATGCCCGACACGAGACTCCCAAAACAAGCACTCTACTCGGAGCTCCGACACGGCAAGAGAGCCCCAGGTGGGCAGAGGAAACGCTTCAAGGACACCCTCAAAGCCTCCTTGAAAAAGTGCAACATCCCCACTGACACCTGGAAATCCCTGGCCTAAGACCGCACAAAGTAGAGGAGAAGCATCCGGGAACGCGCCGAACACCTCGAGTCTCTTCGCCGGGTGCAAGCGGAAGCCAAGCGCAAACAGCAGAAGGCGCGCACGTCAACCCAAGCACCCCACCCACCTGGCCCTTCAACCACCGTCTGCCCCACCTGTGACAGAGACTGTAGGTCCCGCATCGGACTCATCAGTCACCTGAGAACTCATTTTTAATGTGGAAGCAAGTCATCCTCGTTTCCGAGGGACTGCCTAAGTAGTAAGTAGTAATGTGGACCTTTCATCAGAATTTTTATTTTTATTTCTACCTAGCAAGATGAAGTAGTTCCTAAGTGGCAAACTTTCAAATCCCAAGGGTCAGAATAATACTTTGTACACCGCAGCTTTTAAATAGTAGTTTAGTTTACTATGTTGGAACTGTTCCTACTTTACATCAGTGAATACACTTCAAAAAGTACTTAATTGGTTGTAAAGAGCTTTGGGACGTCCGGTCGACGTGAAAGGTGCTGTAGAAATGCAAGTCTTTCTTTTCTTTCTTTTACTCACTGATTTTGGTTTCCTTCTGTATTTTACCAAGTGCCCATTCTTCATAGGGGAGACTGAGCAGTGGGTGTTGGCAGACTGATGGATCCTGGAGTCATCACAGTTGTTCAGTACTCAACCTTTTTGACTAAAATTGTTAACAGGAGATATTCCAACCACTCATCCATAGAGGGGCTTCCTAGTGAGAACCTATTGGGTACAAATGGCATGTTGGACTGTTGAGTATTCTAGGAACAGGAGGAGGCTATTCAGCCCCTCGAGCCTGTTCCGCCATTTAATGAGATCATGGCTGATCTGCGATCTAACTCCATCTACCCGCCTTTGGCCCATATCCCTTAATACCTGTGGTTAACAGAAAGCTATCACTCTCAGATTTAAAATTAACAATTGATCGAGCATCAATTGCCATTTGCGGAAAAGAGAGTTCCAAACTTCTACCACCCTTTGTGTGTAGAAGTGTTTCCTAATTTCACTCCTGAAAGGTCTGGCTCTAATTTTTAGACTATGCCCCCTAGTCCTAGACTCCCCAACCAGTGGAAATAGTTTCTCTCTATCATATCTGTTCCCCATAATATCTTGAAAACTTCGATCAGATCACCCCTTAACCTTCTAAATTCTAGGGAATACAACCCTAATTTGTGTAATTGCTCCTCGTAACTTAACCTTTGAAGTCCGGGTATCATTCTGGTAAACCTACGCTGCACTCCCTCCAAGGCCAATATATAAGAGATAAAAAGAAAAAATGTGAATGCTAATCTGAAATATTGACAAAAATGCTGTAAATGCTGGACAAGAAAATGGGCCACTGACTTATAGAGACCAATTAAGTCAAAATCTGTTTTTATGATGTATAATTCCAGGATTTTTACCAGTATCTTAAGGATCACATTTTGATAATTCTATCCATTTTTATATGCAAACTTCAAACCAGTTAAGTTAATAAAACCAAATAAGTTAACATTTCAGGTGTGACTCATCATTGGAACAGGATTGTTTCTTTAAAAAATTGATTGAGGATATTCACCCTGCGACGAAGGATTGGCAACCTTGGGGTTTTTCCACCATATTTCTCCCTCACTGGTCCTTTCATGATATGTGCTGTCCCGCAGCTGGGAGAAGGGGCAAATAAATTCATCCTATGACACGCAATACTTGTGCTGATCTCGGGCCAAGTGTCAGGAGGAATGCAACAGCAGCCTCCTCAGTTTCCCTATCTGTGCAGCACAGGTCAGATCATGAGCGGAGCAAAATATCAGAACTTGTGTATGACGTTTCTCTGGGGCACTGCTCGCAACTGAAACAAAACACACTGCCCCTTATTAAAATTGTTTGTAAACTGAGAGCAGATGGAGTTGTGTTGCCTGTGAATATTGTAAAGGGTATCTGGACTGCAGAGTGGTGACCATAAAGTATTGTGAATTGGACAAGGTCGATCTCTCTTCCCCCGCCAAGGCAGTCAGATAACATTGTGCATTTGAATTATTGATGCTTATACTATCAGGCATAGTACGCAGCCCTGCTGACATTCCCAGACACCAGAAGTTTATTGGCAGTGAGCTTACACAGATCATTTGGCTTTGGATTTCACTGCTGTTTTCATATAGTTTCAACTGGACTCATGGAGAAGGATTGTTGATTGTGACTGATCTGGAAAAAAAACTGGTGGTAATTTCAGTCTTGAAGTATTTAAGATTGAGGGCTGTGCTTAGAAAAATCTAAGCTTTGGGGAAATAATTAAAAGGCATATTCTTGTTCAGTTAGTTTGTTTAAACATTAAACAAACTGAGAAAAAAAGGACAAAGATTCTTCAAGTGACCTGCTTAAAGACACTAAAACATCGGGGGATGGTGAAAAGGCTGATTCTATTTGGTTAGACTTAAGCAATAGGAAGAGAAACTGTTACTCTATTGGAAGTTTAGTTCAGATCACTGAAGAGTGTAAATGAGATAGGGGAAGAGACAAATAATATTGGGTGGCCTTATTTACCCAAATATAGACTGGGGTAAAAGTAATTAACAACAACAACAGCAACTTGTATTTATATAGCACCTGTAACGTAGTAAAACGTCCCAAGGTGCTTCACAGGAGCGATTATCAAACAAAATTTGACACCGAGCCACATAAAGAGATATTGGGGCAGAGGACCAAAAGCTTGATCAAAGAGATAGGTTTTAAGGAGTGTCTTAAACGAGGAAAGAAAGGTAGAGAGACGGAGAGGTTTAGGGAGGGAATTCCAGAGCTTAGGGCCTTAACAGCTGAAGGCACGGCCGGCAACGGCGCGGACATGATGGGCCGAAATGGCCTCCTTCCGTGCTGTAACTTTCTATGAATGGTGGAGCGATTAAAATCGGGGATGCTCAAGAGGCCAGAATTAGAGGAGCGCAGATATCTCGGAGGGTTGTAAGTGAAAACGAAGGAAAGGGTATCTACAACCTGTCAGGACTTCTGCTTTCTAGATTGGTATGTTTTCAGTTTAACAAGTAAGTGCTGGATTTAGTTTTAGGAAATGAAATGGAGCATGTAGATTATGGAAGGGTAAGGGAACCTCTAAATAGCAGCGACCACAACACAATTAAGTTCATATAAAAATTCTAAAGAAAAGGGAACAAAGATTAAAAAATGGACTCTAAAAAGCAAAATTTAAATGAGATAAAATGGGAACCAGCCCTACAAAAGAAAATCAGTTGGAGCACAGAAAATATAGAAGGGAAGCAAGAAAGGAGATTAGGAAGGCAAGGAGAGGTTACAAGGAAAGACCTATGATGACAGGCAACATCAAGGGATATCGAGCGGAGGGTTTTATAAACATATTAAAAGTAAAAGAATGGTTTAAGGATGAATAGGGCTGATTACAGATGGAAAAACAATCTTCTCATGGAGGATGAAGAAATGATAAAGGAACGAAGGGAGTACTTTGCCTCAGTTTCCACAGATGAGTGTGATGGTGGGAATGAAAGGGTACAAGAGGAACAGGTGGTGCAATTCGGTAGGATAACTGTAGATAAGGAAGTAGTACTGATAAAAATGGCGGATCTCCGTGAAAGAAAGACACCAAGCCCTGATGGCATGCATCCTATAATACTCAGGAAAGTCAGAGAGAAAGAAAGAAAGAAAAAAGACTTGCATTTATATAGCGCCTTTCATGACCACCGGACTTCTCAAAGCGCTTTACAGTCAATGAAGTACTTTTTGAAGTGGAGTCACTGTTGTAATGTGGGAGGAAATAGCAGAGGCTCTGACTAGACTTGTTCAAATATCTTTGGATATGGAAGTTGAGCCAGATGACTGGAGGGCTGCCAATGTAACAAGAGGGGAGAAAAGGTTAAAGTGGGTGACTATGGGCCAGTCAGCCTAACGTCAATAGTGTAAGAATATTGGAAATAGGGGTAAATTGATATAATTTCCTTATTGACATTAGCCATCATGCTCTGAAGGCTGTGCTGCGTATTTTTCTGAGTGTGTGTGTGTGTGGCTTATTTTTCTGAATTTCAAATTGTTAACCTTTGACTAGTGACTAAACCTTTTTACCCTCACTGTGAGGAAAATATAGGTGATAAAAGGGCAACAAGGGCCCCAGAAAGCGCAACAATAATCCAAAGATAGTGATAAAACCAGGACAATGATGAGATAGCTGGACAAGTGCGGTCAGGCAAATTGGCCACCTTGAAAAACAACCTTGCAAAAAGCCCTGTGGGTAGACGAATAATGTTAAACAAGCTGACCATCTTAAATTCTTTGGAAAACAAGTTATTAATCTATAAGGGTCTTGTGAATAACAACCCCGTATATGGTGTGAGGTTCCTGCCAGGAGGAGGCTCAGGGCAGAGGTATCAGCGAAGACCATCCAGCTGTTTGAAGAACACCCAACTATCAGAAGACTGCCCCCTAGCTGTCAGAGAATTTAAAGCGACCACACCGCCAAACTGATCGCGACTTCTGCAAGTATCTTCTAATTTTTTGATAATTTTACGTGTTTGATTTAACTATTAATAAATGAGACATTGATTACCATTTGGCGTCACGTCCGAATCTGTTACCATAGTCGATAGGTTTCCACAGGCTGTCACACAGGGTAAAACTAATCTTCACTTTGAAACACGTGGGTTAATTAAGGCAGCATCTGTGGAGAGGGAAACAGAGCTAACGTTTCGGGTCAGTGTCTGACCTACTGAGTGTTTCCAGCACTTTCTGTTTTTATATCAGACCTGAAACGTTAAACTCCGTTTCTCTCTCCACAGATGCGGCCTGACCTGCTGAGTGTGTCCAGCATTTTCTGTTCTTATTTCAGATCAGAACAGCATCCGCAGTATTTTGGTTTTGGGTTAATTAAGGGCAGCCAGTACAGATTTGCGAAAGACACATTGCGTCTGACAAATGTAATAGTTCGCGCAGGTACAATGGGCTGAATGGCTTCCTTATGTACTAGAAACTGCTTTGTTCCCATTCCTGATTGCTATCCAGCATCCCTGCTGGAAAACGCATGCACGGATGTTGGATGAGGGTAAGAATGGGTTAAATGTGATGCTATCCATGGTTGAATAGCCAGTCATACTTGCTATCCCGGCTCATACCTGAGCAGCGCCTATATGATGGAAGACTACTGCACCAACATGAGACAGAAGAGATAGAAAAATGGGAGTTGGGGTGGGGCTGGCGGGGGGAGAACAGGAATGAAAACAGACTGTGGATGGGGAAAGATCAATGAAGGTTCTTGTTTTGGCTGTGATCAAAACTCGGTGAAATATGCCGCCAGCCTTCATTGCCTCAGCTTAGACTTGAAGAATGTCCACTTGGGCAAGATATCAGGCAACACTTTGTTGTTCACACTTTAGCAGACAAGGAGTGAGGGGGAGGGAATCGTAGGGAATAGATTGCCGCAATCCATTTTGAAAAAGTAAGCGACCATCATTATAGTACAAAATAAAATCAGAAAATGCTGGGACGACTCAGCAGGTCAGGCAGCATCTGCGGAGATAGAAACAGAGTTAACGTTTCAGGTCGATGACCTCTCGTCTGTTTCTCTCTCTCCGCAGATGCCGCCTGACCCGCTGAGTATTTCCAGCATTTTGGGTTTTTATTTCAGATTTCCAGCAGCCGCAGTGTTTTGCTTTTGTATATATCCTGAGGTTCGGTGCCCAAAACTGAACGGCGTACTCCAACTGGGGTCTGACCAAAGCTCTGTGCAACTCAAGCACCACTTCCTCATTTTTGAATTCCGACCCTTTTGAGATAAAGGCCAATATTCTATTAGCCTTTTTGATTACTTTTTTTGCACCTGGAACCTGTCAGTGACCTTGTATCAGAACTGCCAGCAGTGTTTTGTTTTGGTTAGCCTTAGAATATATATTAATGTTAAATGAAATACAATCAGATGTAAAACCTGTTTAAAACTAGAAAGCAGGAGGTGAGCAGATAGAAAGAGGTCTTGGCTTGGATGCTGGTGAGATGGTGATGGTCTCTTTAAGAGGTGGGTGGGGTTTCTGAGTTGGGAATCAGGTGACTCAGGTCTCTGTCGGCATTTTCAATCTACATTCACGAGGAAAGATCGGTGAGCAGTGAAAGGTGAGAGGCTGCTGCAGTCATTGGCCAAAGTTTGTTACTTTTAACTGAAATAGAGGGAGACAAACTCTTGAGGAGGTGAATAAAGCATGTGGTTTTTATTTTAAAATGTAATTAGGTGCATTTGGAACTTTTCTTTTTAAAACAAGTTGCATATTTACTCTTTTAAATCCCAACTTTCCACCGTGTCAGCTGTGGCTCAGTGGGTAGCACTCTCGCCTCCAGAGTCAGGAAGGTTGTGGGTTCAAGTCCCACTCCAGGGACTTGCGCACAAAAATCTAGGCTCACACTCCTGGTGCAGTGCTGAGGGAGCGCTGCAGTGTCGGAGGTGCTGTCTTTCGGATGAGACGTTAAACCGAGGCCCCCTCTGCTCTCTCAGGTGGACGTAGAAGATCCTGAGGCACTGTTCCAACAAAGAGCAGGGGAGTTATCCCCGGTGTCCTGGCCAATATTTATCCCTCAAAGAACATCACTAAAAACAGATTATCTGGTCATTATCACATTGCTGTTTGTGGGAGCAAATTGATTGCTGTGTTTCCTACATTACAACAGTGACTACATTTCAAAAAGTTGGCTGTAAAGAGCTTTGGGACATCCAGTGGTCATGAAAGGCGCTATAGAAATGCAAGTCTTTCTTTCTACTCTTCTAAAAGTCATTAACTCCTTGCAGGTGCCAAGGTAGGGGGAGGGCAGTCACACTTTAGTACCTTGTTCAAGTGGGTGTTAGTCACAATGCTAACACCTTAATGCTAAACCAGTGCTAATCTCAGGTGGGATGGTTGGTAGCAGTGCTACAAATGACTTAATGTGTTTCAGGAGTGGGACTGCTATCTGCCAGCACCTGTTGGGTATTGGGCTATGACAGATAATGCTCAGCTGTGAGTGCCTTTGTGGTCACATCGAAAGAACTGTCATTTAAACAGTGCTTTCCATGTCCTCAGGATGCCCCAAGGAGTATCACAGCCAACAAATTCACTGTTGTAGGCAAACGCAGCATCAATTTACACACAGCAAGGTCCCACAAACAGCGAAGAGATAAATGACCAGTTAATCTGTTTTACTGTTTAAAATTAAAGTAAATTAAATAAATCTGTTGGACTATAACCTGGTGTTGTGCGACTTCTCATTTTTGTTTTACTGTTGGTAGTGGGAAATACACTGGGAAAACACCCATGCCCAACGCCGGCATCTCCACATCATGTTCTTTAAATAGTGCAGTGGGCTCTTTTACACAAGCTTTAGCAGGCAGACAGAACCTCAGTTTATGTCTCATCTGAAATACGGCACTTCTGACTCTGCTGTATTCCCTCAATACTGCACTGAAGGGTCAGTCTCGATTTGTGCGTGCAAGTCCTAGACTGGGGTTTGAACCTACAACCTCCTGACTCGAGTCAAGCGTGCTACCACTGAGCCAAGCTCAGTAGACTGCTGACTCTCTGTCTAGCTCATGCATGCATAATGGACACATAATACTGTGACACCCATAGCTATAACGTCAACAAGAAGCCAGGAGGAAGAAAATTGGTGTTTTAAAACAAAAATGAGTGGGGAAAATGTTCTGACGTTTTTAGGGCATGATTGTCAATTGTGCTTCAGTGCGTAGCACTTTCACCCCTAAGTCAGAAGGTTGTGGGTTCAAGTCCCACTCTAGAGACTTGAGCACAAAGTCGTCTAGGCTGACACTCCAGTGCAGTGCTGAGGGAGCACTGTACTGTCGGAAATGCCACCTTTTATCTTGGGAATTCTCTACCCCAAAGGGCTGTGCATGCTGAATCGTTGCGTATATTCAAGGCTGAAATAGATAGATTTTGGACTCAGGGGAATCAAGGAATATGGAGATCGGGCGGGAAAGTGAAGTTGAGGTCGAAGATCAGCCATGATCTTATTGAATGGCGGAGCAGGCTCGAGGGGCTGTATGGTCTACTCCTGCTCCTAATTCTTATGTTCTTAGGCTTAGTAAACCCCTTGGGTATCAATGATATACTGCTACTAGACTTGTCTGCGCACTGATGAGTAGATGACTGTTGGCTCTTTGGCCTTTTATTTGTTCTCAGGATGTGGGTGACACTGGCAAGGCTGCATTTATTGCCCTTCCCTAGTTGTCCTGAGGTGGTGTTGGTGGGCCGCCTTGAAGTCCTTGAGGTGGTGATGCACCCATTATGCTATTAGGTAGGGAATTCATAGATTTTGACTCTGTGACGAAGAAGAAACGGAGATATGTGTCCAAGGGATGATGTGTGACTTGGAGGTGATGGCGTTCCATTATGTTGCTGTTCATCCTTCTTGGTGGTGGATGTCGTGGGCCTGAGGTAATTCTGAAGTAAGCTTGATCAGTTGCTGCAGTACAGCCTATCGAAAATGCATACTGCAGCCACACTGTGTTAGTGGTGGCAGGGTGGACACTGAGTCCAGTGGCAGGGATGCCAAACATGCGGACTGCTCTGTCCTGGATGATGTTTGAGATTCTTGAGTATTGTTGCGGCTGCACCCATCAGACGAGTGTCTCATTGCTCTTCTGAATTATAACCCTGTAGATTGTGGTGAGGCTTTGATGGGTCAGCAGGTGAGTCACATGTCGCAGTGTACAACCTATGGGCACCTCTCTCGTTAGAGAATACACAATAAAGTGGAGCCAACTTCTGAAATGCAAATCTACGGCACATGTTCTTCCGGCTCTGAGTTTTTCCGCCCTGTGTATAAGCAACAGGCAGTGCCAACTGGACATCTGATACTGAACCATACGCTGACACTTTGCATAAATGAGGCCAACCAGGGAGCTCCTGGCAGATTTGGAGACCCAGGAAAAACTGGATCTCCACTGTGATTGGATGAATATCCACTGGACTTGGACCTATGTGTTGGGAGTTGATGGCAATGCTGCAATGTAAAGGTACCTTGTGCTCCTTATGGTTGGGTCCAATATTTGAGTACAGTATTAGGCATAGAGTATAGAATCTTACAGCACAGAAGGAGGCCATTTGGCCCATCGTGCATGTGTCGGCTCTTTGTACTTCATTGGCTGTAAAACACTTTGATGTTCTGAGGTCGTGAAAGAATGCTGTATAAATGTAAGTCTGTCTTTCTTTGAAAGAGCTATCTAAATACCACTCGCCACTCTTGCCCCATAGCCCTGCAAATTTTTCTTCTTCAAGTATATATCCAATTCCTTTTTGACAGTTACTATTGAATCTGCTTCCTTTCAGGCAGTGCATTCCAGATCATCATAACACGCTGTGTAAAACAATTTCTCCTCATTTCCCCTCTGGTTCTTTTGCCAATTATCTTAAATCTGTGTCCTCTGGTTACCGACCTACCTGCCAGTGGAAACAGTTTTTCCTTATTTACTCTGTCAAAACCCTTCATAATTTTGAACACCTCTATTAAATCTCCCCTGAACCTTCTCTGCCCTAAGGAGAGCAACCCCAGCTTCCCTCGTGTCTCCACATAACTGAAGTCCCTCATCCTTGGTACCATTCTAGTAAATCTTCTCTGCACCCTCTCCAAGTAGCCTCTCTGTAAAGCTCCTTTTAGATCTCCCAAACTGCTGATTTATATAAGCTAGGTGTTGATGTTGAGCTAGGAATTGCAGATTGTACAAGATTTAATAAAATGTTGATTATCAGTGGGCTATTGTTACAGTCTGCCATGTATAATTAGAAGAATTGACTCGATGGTGCCATAACACTCTCAAAGTCACATAGACAACTGATTTAAGCAGAGTTTTTAAAGGCTTAAAGAGCTCTCCTGCTTTGAGGTTGTATCTGGATTTGCGAGGGTCACATCATGTAAAACAACAGGAACTAGATGGATGGAATGGAATGGCCACAAATAGATGGAAACCATGAATGAACAACAAACTGCATTTATATAGAAGCTTGAATGTGGAAAACATTCCACGGTGCTTCACAGGAGTGTTATTAGACAAAAAAATGACACAAGCCAACGAAGGAGATATTAGGACAGGTGACTAAAAGCTTGGTCAAAGAGAGAGGTTTTAAGGAGGGCCTTAAAGGAGGAGAGAGAGGTGGAGAGGTTTAGGGAGGAAATTCCATCGCTGGAAGCCTAGATAGCTGATGCTATGCCACCAATGGTGGGATGAAGGGAATCACCGAGATCTCAGAGGTTTGTCGGGCTGGAGGAGGTTACAGAGATAGGGAGGGCCAAGGCCGTGGAGAGATTCGAACACGAGGATGAGAATTTTAAAATTGAGTCGTTGGTGGACCGTGAGCGAATGTAGGTCAGCGAGCACAGGGGTGATGGGTGAGTGAGACTTGGTCCAGGTTAGGACATGGGCAGCAAAGTTTTAATGAAGATAAGAGTTTTAACGAGAGTGAAAACAACTGCTGTATAAAAGGGATGTCTAGTAGAGAAGGACTGAAGACTGCATCCCAGCCAAAGAAGGAAGAAGAGTGAAGGCAGATGAGGGACTTGCTATTGTAACAAGAAGTCGAGCTGTTGTATACTATATCTATCTCTCTATCTCTTTCATCCTATATTTATATCTCGAACTGTTTATGGTGTAGGCCGTGGCTCAGTGGGTAGCACTCTCGCCTCTGAGTCAGAAGGTTGTGGGTTCAAGTCCCACTCCAGAGACTTGAGCACAAAATCTAGGCTGACACTCCAGTGCAGTACTGAGCGAGTGCTGCACTGTCGGAGGTGCCGTCTTTCAGATGAGACGTTAAACCGAGGCCCTGTCTGCCCTCTCAGGTGGGCGTATTTCGGAGTAGCGCAGGGAAGTTATCCTTGTGTCCTGGTCAACACTTATCCCTCAACTAACGTCACTATAATGTGGAGATGCCGGTGTTGGACTGGGGTGGACAAATGTGAGAAGTCGCACAACACCAGGTTATAGTCCAACAGTTTTATTTGAAATCACAAGCTTTCGGAGCTGCTGCTCCTTCGTCAGGTGAAGTCACTATAACAGGTCATTTATCTCAAGTTTATGGGAACTTATTGTGTGCAAATTAGCCACAGTGTTTCCCTACAGTACAACAGTGATTACACTTCAAAAAGTACTTCTCGGCTGTGAAGTCCTTTGGGACATCCTGAGGTCCAGAAAAGCACAATGTAAATGCAAGTTCTTTATTCTTACAAAGCCGGGGATGAATGGCCAACATTTATCCCTCAAGCAACATCACCAAAAACAGATGATCTGGACATTATCTGATTGCTGTTTGTGGGAGCTTGCTGTGCGCAGACTGGCTGCCACTTTTCCTACATTACAACAGTGACTACACCTCGAAAGTACATCATTGGCTGTAAAGCGCTTTGGGACGTCCTGAGGTTGGAAAGGTGCTGTAGAAATGCAAGGCATTCTTTCTTTTTCTATATGTATATGTTTATTACAAATTATTGTGTTGTGCTATCTAAAAGTAAGTTTCGGGGAAAAATGAACTCTGTGGGGGAAAAGGTCAAATACAAATACCAATTAAAATGTATGTGCCTGCAAAAAAAAAAGGATGTGAGTAGCAATGGTAATGGCGGCAAGAAATTGTAACAAGTACATTGCTGATAAATAGCAAGCAAAGGGACCTTGAGGGTGGTTGAAAAGCAAGATAAAGAAAGAAGAACAGACACCAGATGTCTCGGTTTATGGTCTGGGAGCAATAAATAAGCCAGTGGGAGTGATCATAATCGAGTAGCTTGACAACAGCCCAAAGAAGTGAGGTGAAATTGCTGTTGTCGGACTGGAGAAGCCGGTGGCAAGCTTCAAGGTGACGGCCTCCAGAAGAAGACGACATTCTGGTCCCTGGGGACATAATTATCCGTGAGCATGAGTCGATATTATGTAATGTAAGCGAATGCAGGCAAAGTTAGCTCGCGACTAATCGTGTCCTGGAATAGCTGTTGAAGATTAATCAAACTCTGTCACTCCCTCTGTTCCTGGGTTTGAACTAATTGCGGATCAGCTGGGCCACGTCAGGTGTCTTACGGATCGTTTGAACAAATAAAATTACCTTTGGGTGTGTCGACAACAACCTGTGTGCGCGCCTTGGGATGTTTAATGTGTTGAAGGTGCTGTTGGAAATACAGTTTGTTCTCCGAAGAAGGGCTTTAATTCTACTGTGCGTGAGCGAATCTCTCTCGCTCACTGTCAGTGCAAGTCCACTTTCTGATTTTTACTGGTCTGGCCAGTATGTTCCCTGATATTAAGGGATGTCTTTGGCCAGGCCTGTAGTACGGAAACTGCAGCGCTGGGTGCCGTCTTATATGGACAACTTGAAAGGTCAGCATGCTTGTGGCTGGAGTCAAGGTGGGCGGAGGCTCGTGTGGAGGCATGGGCCTGTTGGGCTGAATGGCCTGTTTCTGTGCTGTAAATACTGTTTACCAACGTTCCCTTTAAGCTGCGCTGCGCGGCCGCGCTCCAGGGATCCCGCGCAGGCAGCTTGCTGGCTTTTCAATGCAAAAAAAAAACGCCCGTGCGTGTGGTGTTTTGAATGGGCCGTGTGGTGACAAACAAAATTACAGGGAACATTGCTGTGTACTGTGTAAGACGGCAGATCTTTCTTAAGTGCTTCGCTGGGCAAAAGCACAGCTTAAGGAGGGGTTCGATGCCTCTAATGGCGAGAGAGCGAGGTCGTTTACAGTGCATTCATGTTGAGTTGAGTGCAAAGTAGTTGCAGCTTCACACTCCTGCTAAACTTGTGTAGTGTAAATGAGTTATTAAAGCCCAAAGTGATTCTGAAATGAGTGAGATTGCTTTCAGGACACATTTACACTGTATCTACAGTGTTCTTGCAAAGTGAAACCACTGACTCTGCAGTTGCAGTTGACTGCAGCCTTAAGTCACCAGTTAACTGAAGTGGCTAATGTCTGCTTTTAAAAAGCACCCCCACCCCTCTTTCGTTCAGGTGTGAAGTTGTTTCTTTAAATGAGATGCAAAAAGCACTATTGTTAAATTCGTCATCTGAGAAAATGCTTCATTGAGAATGAATTCGACTTATCTCGCAAGGTTCTACCTAGGCTTTTATATCAGCCCACACAGGATTAGCATCTGTGAAATATTTGTTGTTGTTGTATTTTACAACAGATTTCTGAAGCACTTAAAGGAGGGTAGATACATCTAGTACGATAGCTGGCAGCTGTCCTTCATTCTGCCAGTGGATTTCACACTTCATTCAGCCTTAATCTGTCACATTAACACCACCTCTAGCCTTGCATATCTCTTAATGTCTCTTCATCTCCACCTTTGTTCCTTTATCCCCTCCCCCTTTTCCCAGCTTTACCCTGGCCTTAAATCTATTTGATTTCCGGCTCTTCCCAGTTCTGATGAAAGGTCATCGACCTGAAACGTTAACTCTCTTTCTCTCTCCATGGATGCTGCCTGGCCTGCTGAGTTTTTCCAGCGTTTTCTGTTGTTATTTTAGATACATCTAGTAGTTTATAATGGCTAGTCGGTGTTACAAAACTACTGACCTGTAAGGCAGCTGTCTGAACGCTCACCTCATTTACTCCGACCCAAACATTTGTTTCTCTTTGGTCGTTATTTTTTTATATTGAGAGCCCAGGTGAAGAAAGACGTGCATTTCTATAGCGCCTTTCACGACCACCAGACGTCCCAAAGCGCTTTACAGCCAATGAAGTACTTTTTAAAAAATAACAACAGAAAACGCTGGAGAAACTCAGCAGGCCAGGCAGCATCCGTGGAGAGAGAAACAGAGTTAACGTTTCAGGTCAAAGACCTTTCGTCAGAACTGGAAAAAAGCTGCTTTTCCTGCTTTTTTCCAGTTCTGACGAAAGGTCTTCCACCTGAAACGTTAACTCTGTTTCTCTCTCCACGGATGCTGCCTGGCCTGCTGAGTTTCTCCAGCGTTTTCTGTTGTTGTTTCGATTTCCAGCATCCGCAGTATTTTGCTGAAGTACTTTTTTGAATTGTAGTCACTGTTGTGATGTGGGAAACGCAGCAGCAAATTTGTGCACAGCAAGCTCCCACAAACAGCAATGTGATAATGACCAGATCATCTGTTTGTGATGTTAGTTGAAGGATAAATATTGGAGAGGACACCGGGGGAGAACTCCCCTGCTCTTCTTCGAAATAGAGCCATGGGATCTTTTACGTCCACCTGAGAGGGCAGGACAGTTTAACGTCTCATCCGAAAGACGGCACCTCCGACAGTGCAGCACTCCCTCAGCACTGCACTGGCAGTGTCAGCCTTGAGATTTTGTGCTCAAGTCCCTGGAGTGGGACTTGAACCCACAACCTTCTGACTCAGAGGTGCGAGTGCTATCCACGGCAAGGGCCCTTAGTACTGGACACCACCAAGGTTAAAAAAGGTGACTGAGATGAGGTAAAGGTTAATTTTGGGGGGTGGGGTGGGGCGGGATGTGCAAATGCTGGAAATCTGAAATACAAAGCGAAAATGCTGGAAATACACACCGGTCACATTGAATTTACAGCACAGAAACAGACCATTCGGCCCAGCTGGTCTATGGTCCACACGACTCACCTCCTCCCAGCTATCTAAAAAAAATTAATTTGTTTTTATGGGATGTGGGCGTCGCTGGCAAGGCCAGCATTTATTGCCCATCCCTAATTGCCCTTGAGAAGGTGGTGGTGAGCCGCCGCCTTGAACCGCTGCAGTCCATGTGGTGAAGGTACTCCCACAGTGCTGTTAGGTAGGGAGTTCCAGGATTTTGACCCATCGGTGAAATACTTCTAAGTCAGGATGGTGTGCGACTTGGAGGGGAACTTGGAGGTGGTGGTGCTCCCATGCGCCTGCTGCCCTTGTCCTTCTAGGTGGAAGAGGTCGCGGGTTTGGGAGATGCTGCCGAAGAAGCCTTGGTGAGTTGCTGCAGTGCATCTTGTTGATGGTACACACTGCAGCCACGGTACGCTGGTGGTGGAAGGAGTGACTGTTTAAGGTGGTAGAGGGGGTGCCAGTCAAGCGGGCTGCTTTGTCCTGGATGGTGTCGAGCTTCTTGAGTGTTGTTGAAGCTGCACTCGTCCAGGCAAGTGGAGAGTATTCCATCACACTCCTTATTTGTGCCTTGTGGATGGTAGAAAGGCTTTGGGGAGTCAGGAGGTGAGACACTCGCCGCAGAATACCTAGCCTCTGACCTGCTCTTGTAGCCACAGTATTTATGTGGCTAGTCCAGTTAAATTTCTGGTCAATGATGACCCCCAGGATGTTGATGGTGGGGGATTTGGCGATGGTAATGCCATTGAATGTCAAGGGGCGGTGGTTAGACTCTTGCTTGTTGGAGGTATTCATTGCCTGGCACTTCTGTGGCGCGAATGTTACCTGCCACTTATCAGCCCAAGCCTGAACGTCGTCCAGGTCTTGTTGCATGCGGGTATGGACTGCTTCATTTTCTGAGTGTTGTGAATGGCACTGTGCAGTCATCAGCGAACATCCCCATTTCTGACCTTATGTTGGAGGGAAAGTCATTAATGAAGCAGCTGAAGATGGTTGGGCCTAGGACACTGCCCTGAGGAACTCCTGCAGCTCCCACCCCCTCTTCATCTAACCCTATCAACAACTGACCAGACCGGAAAAAAAGTTCCCATTTCCAAATTAAACATTTCTTTCAGTACTCAGTCACTCTGTAAAAGCCTCACATGTGAGCGAAGCTCTCCCGGGACTGTGCCTCCATTTCCCAACGGACCCCCACAAACATATCACTACCCTTTCTTCCATGCTTGTTCTCCAGTTCAAAATACAGAAAGTCTGCAAGAGGCTTGGGAATGAGAGCAGAGGAAGAACAGTTGATTTTTTTGTTTTTGCTAAGCACATGCAAAAAGATCCCTCCATTTGAATCACTCTGTAGATGCTTAGTAAAGACTGTTCTTTTGCAGGTTGGAGGGGGAGGGAAATGAGCTGACTAAGCCACCAAGTTGTAGTATTCTCATGTGCTGTGGATTGCTGTAGGGGAGAATATGTGGACATTGGCTGGTTTCTTTACTCCAAGCCAACAGTGCACGTTTCTAAATCCCTCCATGGTCTCGCCCCTCCCTATCTCTGTGATCTCCTGCAGCTCCACAACCCTCCGAGATATCTGCGCTCCTCTAATTCTGGCCTCCTGAGCATCCTCGATTTTAATCGCTCCACCATTGGCGGCCGTGCCTTCAGCTGCCAAGGCCCTAAGCTCTGAAATTCCCTCCCTGAGCCTCTCCACCTCCCTCTCCTCCTTTTAAGATGTTCCTTAAAACCTACCTCTTTGACCGAACTTTTGGTCATCTGCCCTAATTTCTCCTTATGTGGCTCGGCATCAAATTTTGTCTTATAACGCTCCTGTGAAGCACCTTGGGACGTTTTACTACGTTAAAGGCGTTGTATAAATACAAGTTGTTGTTTCTAAACTGCACCTTTATGTAAGGCTTGTATAATTGTGGTGGCCTGCATTGGTCTAAATTCATTGTTTTACAGCACAGAAACAGGCCATTCGGCCCAACTGGTCTGTGCTGGTGTTTATGTTCCACATGAGCCTCCTCCCACCCCTCTTCATCTAACACTATCAACATAACCTTCTATTCCTTTCTCCCTCGTGTATTTATCTAGCTTCCCCTTAAATGCCTCCGTGCGATTCACCTCAACTACTCCAGGTGGTAGCAGGTTCCACATTCCCACCACTCTCTGGGTATTAATATATTATTTGTTGACATTACTTGGATTCTGTGTAGGAGCTGTTATAAATTAAGTGTGAAACAGTGAGTCATGGTTTAAAAAAAAAAATCATCAATGTACAGGATGGGAAGGTGCAGAGCATTCAGACCATGCCCCGATCATGTATAAGATATTGTTGTGATCTTAAAACAAAACTACGGAGTTGGGAAGTAACGCAGAGCTGTGTCGGCGCGCCCCTGAATAAGCAGAAGTCAGTTTAAAAAAAAGAATTAAGTCAGGAAAGCTATACTACCAGAGATGTTATCGGCTTGATATAAATATAGAGGGAAATTAGGGGAACAGTGCACATGAAGAAATCGAGCTCGTCCGGGTTAAGACAGGGCGTTGGGGCGTTGGGACCCAGGCAGTCTCGGAGTGGAAGGTTGTATAAATGTTACCATTGAATGACTGAATAGTTATTAAGAACGATTGTTTCTCTTTCTCTCTGTTCCTGAGTGATATCGATACCAAATAAACAGCGTGACTGACTGACAGATTTTGATTCCCCCTAGTCTAGGCAACCGTAAATATTTGTAAACCATGACCGTTTTTAAAAATTTGCTTATGGGATGTGGGCGTGGCTGGCAAGGCCAGCAATTATTGCCCATCCCTAATTGCCCCTTGAGAAGGTGGTGGTGAGCCGCCGCAGTCCGTGTGGTGAAGGTACTCCCGCAGTGCTGTTAGTTAGGGAGTTGCAGGATTTTGACCCAGCGACGATGAAGGAACGTCCAATATACTTCTAAGTCAGGATGGTGTGTGACTTGGTGGGGAACCTGGAGGTGGTGATGTTCCCATGCGCCTGCTGCCCTTGTCCTTCTAGGTGGAAGAGATCGCGGGTTTGGGAGGTGCTGCCGAAGAAGCCTTGACGAGTTGCTGCAGTGCATCTTGTAGATGGTACACACTGCAGCCACGGTGCGCCGGTGGTGGAGGGAGTGAATATTTAAGGTGGTGGATGGGGTGCCAATCAAACGGGCTGCTTTGTCCTGGATGGTGTCGAGCTTCTTGAGTGTTGTTGCAGCTGCACTCATCCAGGCAAGTGGAGAGTATTCCATCACATGATTTAATGAACTCGGATTGAAACAGGATAGCAGCACTGCCGACTGGTTTGAGCGGTCTGAGAGATCAGGCAGCTGCAGCAAGAATCAAGCTGGCAGCCTGGGCGGGGTAACTAATAGATGCGGAGACTGTAATAGGCCAGTCCGGCAAGGGATAATCACACTGGCAGCAGAAAGCCTGTGGCTGGTGTGACGGATTTGAGGAAATCTGCTTGTTGACCATTTGCTATGCTTTGTTTTATATAAAGCGTAAATGTTAACTTTTATTTCCCAAACATGATATGATCCTTAAGCCGCAGTGTCGTAAAAGTAGAAAATGCTGGAAACGCTCATCAGGTCAGGCAGCATCTGTGGAGCGAGAAACAGAGTTAACGTTTCAGCTCGATGACCTTTCGTCAGAACTGGAAAAAAGTTAGAGATGTAACAAATTTTAAACAAGTGCAGAGGCAGGGAAAGAGGGGGCGGGTGGTGGCGGGGAAGGGAGGAAAGAACAAAAGGGAGAAGTTTATGATGGGCTGGAAGGCAGGAGAGATTAAATGGCAAAATGGATGATGGTGCGAGGCAAAAGGCAGATTTCCAGCATCTGCAGAATTTTGCTTTTGTATTGGTGTCTTAAAAGTAACTGATCAGTGCCTAATTGCTGCTTTGCAGTTGTTTGTCAGGAAATGTTTAAACTAATGGCCCTCGAATGAGTCGCCAGGCAGAACAATATACAATGTGCTTGTGGCTAAGAGTAATGCAGTTAGGAAAACAGCAGGGCAGTTGCTTTGATTTGACATCGTGGGGCACGTCGAGTTAATCAATCAAGTCAAAGCTAACACTGGAATGTGGAATGGGTGCACTGGAGAAACACGGGTTGAGACAGACCGGCACCCAGATCAATACAGGGTTAGGTCGGTGGGGGGGTGCGGGGGGCTGTTAAACTCAGGCAAGGAGGGACACTTGGGCAACATTTTCTCTGTAATAAAGTTTAGTCGAATGTGAAAGCAAAGAGGGAGAACAGCTGGGAAAACATGCTGGCTGTCACATAGCAATGATGAACAAGGGTACTCGCTGGCTGGCTCCCGGTCCGGCAACGCCTCGATTTTAACATTCTCATACTTGTTTTCAGATCCCTCCATGGCCTCACCCTGCCCTATCTCTGTAACCTCCTCCAAGATCTCTGCGCTCCTCTAATTCTGGCCTCTTGTACATCCCTGATTATAATCGCTCCACCATTGGCAGCCGTGCCTTCTGTTGCCTAGGCCCTAAGTTCTGGAATTCCCTCCCTAACCCTCTCTCTCTCTACCTCTCTCTCCTCCTTTATGACGCTCCTTAAAACCTGCCTCTTTGACCAAGCTTTTGATTTCTCCTTATGTGGCTCGGTGTCAAATTTTGTTTGATAATCGCTCCTGTGAAGCGCCTTGGGACGTTTTACTACGTTAAAGGTGCTATATAAATGCAAGTTGTTGTTGTTGTATAAAGCAGGGGTGTCAAACTCATTTTTTACGGTGGGCCTGATCCTGGCACTTGGCGCGGGTCACATTCAGCAAAGGATTATTAAAATAGTTAAAAATGAACCATATTGGTACTTACATGTAGATTTTATTTATGACTGCACTTCAAAGGTACTTTATTGCCTGTGAAGTACTTCAGGATGTCCAGAAGTTGTGAACGGCACTACATTTAAAAAAAAAAGGCAAGTTCTATTTACAGCCGTCCAATAACCGCTGACCACGCCCGACCGAGGAGTGAGGGCTGGATTTTATCAATGGGGATGCTTTGGGGGCGGGACTGCTGGTTGTCGGGTTTCAGTCCCGCCCCCAGCGACGTCCGGCCAACCCACGCTATTTTCCCTTGATTGACCTTGTTAAGCCCGCCCTGCGGCCTTAGCCGGCCAATTAAGGGGAAGCCGGTGACGGAGAACGTCAGTGTATGACGTTTCATCTGTCAAAAAATTTTGACAGATGAATTGTCAGCGCTTGACAGCTTTGAGAAGCTGTCAAACGCTGACAATCTCTGTTCTATGGTGAGTCCTTGTACTGAAGACTCACCAAACCCTCTTTCCTGAGCAGAAAGCAGATGGCTGCTGCATCTGAGAATGCAGCAGACATTCTGTCATCTCTGCCGTTGAGATGAGGAGCCTCCGGATCCCCAAGGGTTGAAGCCTGCAGGAAGAAACAAAGGGAAGTTAACTTTTTCTAACACTTTACACTCCCCTCCCATATTTACCTCTCCACACTTGCACCCATCACTCACCTCCACAGCAGACTTTTCGACCCCTCTCACCCCCGCAGACCCACTGCTCGCCTCGCTGACCCTGGCGAGGTTCGCAGCCGTCGGGAAGCCCGCACTTGTGTGGGTAAAATGGGGATAAGCCTCTAAACTGCCTGTTAACAGGCAGTTAATGGGCTATAATCCCCTTCCCGCCTCGAGGAGACGGGTCCCTGCGCGAGTCGGGGATCCGTCGCCTGGGAAGATGGCACGGAGGCGGGTTGTGAACAGCTTCGGTACCTGCTCCCAGTTTCTGCCATTTTCCCGGCAGTCCCGCCTCCCCAGGGTTGGCAAAATTCCCCCCTGAGAATCCACCCGATAGAATGGCAAGGTCCTTGATGAGTACCCCTCCGTTCTTGGCCTGCAGTGGGGTAGGACCTTGGGTGCTTGGGCCGTAGGTGGTCTTGACTGCGCTAAAGAATCCACGCACGTCATGGTTGTCGGCTAGCTGCTGGATCTCCTGTGCTTTCTCCACCCACCATCTGTTCTTTAGGTCGCGAGTTTTTTGTTGGACCTCGGCCTTCAGGCGTCTGCAGAGCTGCTTTCTTGCTCTCGAGTTCTGTTGCTGTTTCCAGATCAGGAATGCCTTGCGCTTGCGGCTTATTAGCTCCTGGATCTCCTGGTTGTTCTCGTCGAACCAGTCTTGGTGTTTCCTAGTCGAGTGACCGAGCGTCTCTTCACAGGTGCTGATTATGGAGGCCTTGAGTGCAGACCAGGCGCTGTGGACACTCTGTGTCTCTGAATCACTGGGAGTCAGCCAGGTTGGTTGTGAGGTGCAGGCTGAATAGGGCCTTCTTAGCAGGGTCTTTGAGTGCTCCAGCGTTGATTTTCCTGCGGCATTGCTTCTGTTGCCACCGCTGTTTTGGGGCTACATTGATGGAGATGACAGAGCGGATTAGGCGGTGGTCTGTCCAGCAGTCGTCCACTCCTGTCCTGGTGCAGGTGATGCGGACGTCCTTGCGGTCCCTCGCTCGGACGATGACGTAGTCCAGCAGATGCTTGGAGCGAGGGTGTTGCCGTGAAGCCTTGTACTTGTCTCTCTGACGGAACAAAGGTGTTGGTTATGACAAGGCCATGTTCTAAGCATTTCGTCAGGAGGAGGGTACCGTTGGAGTTGGCTTTCCCTATCCCCTCTCTGCCGATCACCTCCCCAAAGAGGCAGTCAGTGCCCGCTGGAAGGAGCACTTCGAAGATCTCCTTAACCGAGACTCTGTCTTCGACGCGAGTGTCCTCAACTCCATCCCGCAGCATGCTACCCGCCACCACCTCAGCACAACCCCAGCCCGGCATGAGGTTGAAAAGGCCATCCGACAACTGAAGAACAACAAGGCCTCGGGAGCAGATGGAATCCCCGCCGAGGCGCTAAAACATGGCGGAGAAGCACTACTGGTGCGAATTCATGAACTCATTTCTCTTATTTGGAAGGAGGAGAGCATGCCAGGGGATCTCACAGATGCCGTAATCATGACCATCTTCAAGAAAGGTGATGAGTCCGATTGCGGTAATTACAGAGAAGTTTCCCTGCTGTCTGCCACAGGAAAAGTCATCGCAAGAATCCTCCTCAATCGCCTTCTCCCAGTGGCTGAAGAGCTCCTCCCAGAGTCGCAATGCGGATTCCGCCCACTAAGGGGCACAATGGACATGATCTTCACCGTGCGTCAATTACAAGAGAAATGCAGGGAACAGCACCAACCGCTGTACATGGCCTTCTTTGACCTCACAAAGGCCTTCGACACTGTCAACCGTGAGGGATTATGGAGTGTCCTCCTCAAATTCAGCTGCCCTCAAAAGTTTGTCACCATTCTCCGCCTGCTTCACGACGACATGCAAGCCATGATCCTGACCAACGGATCCACCACAGACCCAATTCACGTACGGACCGGGGTTAAGCAAGGCTGTGTCATCACACCAACGCTCTTCTCGATCTTCCTGGCTGCAATGCTCCATCTCACCCTCAGTAAGCTCCCCGCTGGAGTGGAGCTAATCTATAGAACAAACTGGAAACTGTTCAACCTCCGTCGCCTCCAGTCCAGATCCAAGGTCGTCCCATCCTCTGTCATCGAATTACAGTATGCAGATGACGCTTGCGTCTGCGCACACTTGTGGTCGAACTCCAAACCATCGTCAACACCTTCACTGAAGCGTACGAGAGCATGGGCCGTACACTAAGTAGAGTTATTTTGTATGTTGCAACAGTGACTGCACTTCAAAGGTACTTCAGGATGTCCTGAAGTTGTGAAAGGCGGCGCTACATTTAAAAAAAAAGGCAAGTTCTATTTACAGCCGCCCAATAACCGCTGGCCACGCCCAACCGAGGAGTGAGAATCCACCCGAGAGAAAGGCGACTGATCATAGCATTGAACGGCTGAGCTAATCTTTTGGTCAGAATTTTCCACAGAACTAGAGACTGGCAAAATAATAAAAACCAAAGAAAGACTTGCATTTATATAGCGCATTTCACGACCACCGGACGTCCCAAAGCGCTTTACAGCCAATGAAGTGCTTTCTTCAAGTGTAGTCACTGTTGTAAACGCGGCGGCCAATTTCCGCACAGCAATGTGATCATGACCAGATAAGCTGTTTTCGATGTTGATTGAGGGTTAGATATTGGCCAGGACACCGGGGATAACTCCCCTGCTCTTCTTCGAAATAGTGCCATGGGATCTTTTGCGTCCACCTGAGAGGGCAGGCGGGGCCTCGGTTTAACGTCTCATCGGAAAGACGGCACCTCCGACAGTGCAGCACTCCCTCAGTACTGCACTGGGAGTGTCAGCCTAGATTTTGTGCTCAAGTCTCTGGAGTGGGACTTAGAACACGCAACCTTCTGACTCAGAGCGAGAGTGCTACCAATGTAAGTCAAGCTGACACACTGGGGAGGCCGACAGGATTCCGCTGAACAAATAAGATGTTTCATGCCATTATGCTCTTTGCTTGCGAAGGAGAATTAACAGATGTTCCTGTCGGGTTAGTAAATGCTGGCGAGCCAGCCCTCCTCGGGGTCAGCCTAGCCAAATGTGATCATGTCTGGTTGCATGCCTCTTAAATAACAAAAGTCACTATGCACTGTCTCAATGCCTACTTTTAAAGTAGCCTATTTCTTGAGCAGTCTCTGGTTGTGTAGGCTGCTAGCTAGTAAGTGCTCTTACACCTCTTATTCCTTATCGTATAGCGAAGAGGATGTGTGGTTATGGGTGTGATCAAAGGGGAAATTGGTAATTATATTTTACATAAAAGGGACCAATGACGAAAGCATTCCGTTACACTGCAAGTGTAGATGCTGCACAAGTCACCAATATAAGGTGTATATCACCACCAGTTTGTTAGAACAGAGTTAAGAGATAACAGCGCAGTGAAGCCCATACCTCTTGTTGGGAGAGTGGTAACTATAACTTTTTTTTGTTGAACTTTGTAGTGCTACTCTACTTTTGTTGCCGTTAATAAAAGTAATTGAAGACAATTTATCACTATGAGCTTGATTATCTGAGGTCTAGAACCTTAGTGGGCAGCACCCTCGCCTCTGAGTCAGAAGGTTGTGGGTTCAAGCCCCACTCCAGAGACTTGAGCACAAAAATCTAGGCTGACACTCCAGTGCAGTCCTGAGGGAGTGATGCACTGTCGGAGGGAGTGATGCACTGTCGGAGGTGCTATCTTTCAGATGAGACGTTAAACCGAGGCCTTGTCTACACTCTCAGAATGGTGTCCCATGAGTCGATCACCTGCATTTGCATCGTTATATTCGGCTCCTTTATCCCATTGGCACGCTTGCAGAGCCACGGGAAACGGGGTTTAATGATTCTGCTACCTGGATGAGGTGGCCAGAATTAGACCCCGTCCTGGCCAATATTTAGCCCTCAATCAACATCATTAAAAACAGATTATCTGGTCATTATCACAAAGCTGTTTGTGGGAGCTTGCTGTGCGCAAATTGGCTGCCGTGTTTTGTACATTACAACAGTGACTACACTTCAAAAGTACTTCATTGGCTGTAAAGCGCTTTGGGACGTCCGGTGGTCGTGAAAGGCGCTATAGAAATGTTGCTGAAACCCTCATCCATGCCTTTGTTACCTCTAGATGTGACTTTTCCAACGCACTCCTGGCTGACCTCCCACATTCTACCCTACATAAACTTGAGGTAATCCAAAACTCGGCTGCCCGTGTCCTAACTCGCACCAAGTCCCATTCACCCATCTCCCCTGTGCTCGTTGACCTACATTGGCTCCTGGTTAAGCAACGCCTCGATTTCAAAATTCTCATCCTTGTTTGCAAATCCCTCCATGGCCTCGCCCCTCCCTATCTCTGTAATCTCCTTCAGCCCCACAACCCCCCGAGATATCTGCGCTCCTCTAATTCTGGCCTCTTGAGCATCCCTGATTATAATCACTCCACCATTGGTGGCCGTGCCTTCTGTTGCCGAGACCCTAAGCTCTGGAATTCCCTCCTTAAACCTCTCCGCCTCTCTTTCCTCCTTTAAGACGCTCCTTAAAACCTACCTCTTTGACTAAGCTTTTGGTCACCTGCCCTAATATCTCCTTATGTGGCTCTCGGTGTGAAATTTTTTGTCTTTCAATACTCCTGTGAAGCGCCTTGGGACGTTTTACGACGTTAAAGGTGCTATATAAATACAAGTTGTTGTTGTTGTTGTTTTTAAGACTCCCAGTACCGGAGTCACCGAAACTTCGGGCCTTCCTGTCTGTATGATTCAGCTGCTTGTTGCCTGAACCATCTGTGCTATGCGGGAGGGGCGGAGCAGTGATGCGAGTGTGTGGCGTCAAGGACTTGATGTGTACCCATTGAGTTGTTTTTGAATGATAATCTCATCAGTGCTGCACAGAATCCTCCTGACCCATCCCTGGGCCCTGTACATCGCAACAGAGTCATTTTGTATGAAGGGTTGGCTGTGAGCCTAACTCCTACATAATACGGCTCTGGCTATAAATCCTGTGCAGCTTCTCCTAGAGTAATAGATAAACCTGCTGGAAGCACTTGACGACCGGCAGACCCTTCATTAACGCTGATGTCTTGTTGATTTTCAGAAATCATTTTCTAGTGGTGCAGAAAAAAAAAAAATCAGCAAATCAGAACGGGAATGAATTCCTTTTCAATGTTAAAATAATCAGAATCTTGATATTGAAGGAAAGCCAAAAGGCACTTGGAATCTTTAGTAAACAGAGCGACAAATCTCCGGAGCTCAACAGACTAAGGTAATGGCCTGAGAAAACCATGAAACGCCTCCTTGCCCGCACTGACTGACTGTGCGTGTGGTAGTTGGAGCGTGTAGGCTCTAATCCACCGCTCGTGGGTAAACAACAGTCGAGCCAAATTGTAGGTGAGGGCAGTCTGCGGCAATTGAAAAGCTTCCCATCCACCAGAGGTTGTGATTGCTTACAGCAGAGAATGTTCCACTTCAGGAAACACTGCCTGTTAAAATATCAGTGGTCAGCAGAGGGCAGCACAGACCAGACTTGTGCTGGAATTCACGCTACCCCCCCCCATCTGGCAAGTCGAGCGTAAAATGTCGTTCGACCATTGCTGCACTCTACTCGTGTTGTGGCCGAATATTTTCTTTGATATTTGAGCTGGTTTTATGCACAAAAACAGATTATCTGGTCATTATCGCATCGCTGTTTGTGGGAGCTTGCTGTGCACAAATTGGCTGCCGCGTTTCCCACATTACAACAGTGACTACACGTCAGTAGTACTTCATTGGCTGTTCAGCGCATTGGGATGCCCTGAGGTCGTGGAAGGCGCCATATAAATGCAAGTCTGTCTGTCTGTCTTTGTATTCTGGTTTTATGCAGTCCAAAGCATTTGTACAACATTTAAAATAAAGCCTGAGTAAATTTTGATCTATGCTACCAGTTTAACTGGGTATTGCAGCATCGTGATTTTTCAGCGAATCACTCCTACGTGATTTTGATTTAAAAACGAAACCCTTAAATCTGAAATAGAAACAGAAAATGCTGAAAGCTTTCCCAGTGGCTCAGAGAGCTTATACAGCGAGTAGCTGAGCCGTACAGACCTGGAACAAAAACCACCTGCATTTATATAGCGCCGTTAACCTAGTAAAACGTCCCAAAGTGCTTCACAGGAGCGTTAACAGACAAAGTATGACACCGAGCTGCATAAGGAGACATCAGGACAGACTTGGTCAAAGAGGTAGGTTTTAAGAAACGTCTTAAAGGAGGAAAGAGAGGCAGAGAGGTTTAGGGAGGGAATTCCAGAGCTTAGGATCTAGGCAGCTGAAGGCATGGCCGCCAATGGTGGAACGATTAAAATCGGGAATGCAGAGGAGCGCAGAGCAATGTTCCCTCTTTTTTTTGTGCGCGGTCCCTTTAACTGGCTGCGCGGCCCATTCAAATTTTCGCGCATGCATGGTTTCTTCCATGTAAAAGCTGTTGAGCGGCCAGCGCGGGACAGCCAGACCACTGTGCGGCCGCACAGCTTAGCAGGAACGTTGGCGCAGAGATCTCGGAGGGTGGTAGGCGGTTACAGAGCGCAGGAGGTGCGAGGGATTTGAACACAAGGATGATAATTACATAAGAACATAAGAAATAGGAGCAGGAGTAGGCCATTCAGCCCCTCGAGCCTGCTGCGCCATTCAATAAGATCATGGCTGATCATCGACCTCAACTCCACTTTCCTGCCCGATCCCCATATCCCTTGATTCCCTTAATATCCAAAAATCTTATCGATCTCTGGCTTAAATATACTCAACGACTGAGCCTCCACAGCCTTCTGGGGTAGAGAATTCCAAAGATTCACCACCCTCTGAGTGAAGAAATTTCTCCTCATCTCAGTCCTAAATGGCCGACCCCTTATTCTGAAACTGTGACCTCTAGTTCCAGACTCCCCAGCCAGGGGAAACATCCTCCCTGCATCTACCCTGTCAAGCCCTGTAAGAATTTTGTATGTTTCAATGAGATCACCCCTCATTCTTCTAAATTCTAGAGAATATAGGCCTAGTCTACTCAATCTCTCCTCAAAGGACAATCCCCCCCATCCCAGGAACCAGTCTGGTGAACCTTTGTTGCACTCCCTCTATGGCAAGTATATCCTTCCTTAGGTAAGGAGGCCAAAACTGTACACACCACTCCAGGTGCGGTCTCACCAGGGCCCTGTATAATTTTAATTGCTGCACTCCACTCTTGTTGTGGCTGAATATTTTCTTTATGGTATTTGAGCTGGTGCAGTCCGAAGCATTTATGCAACACTTTAAATAAAACCTGAGTAAATTCTGATCTATGTTACCTATTAAACTGGTTATTGTAACGTTGCTGGACTAGAAGCCAATGTAGGTCAACAAGCACTGGGGTGAAAGGTGAACAGGACTTGGTGCGAGTTCGGATATGGGAATTTGTAGAAAGTTACACTTAGTACATTCAGGAAAGAAGAGAGTTGGGTGTCAATGCACAGGTTAGGCTAAGCAATCCAGCAAGATGGAGTCCCGCAAAGTTTGCTTAAACAAAAACTGCCCAGCTGTTTCTGCAGTGTGGCTCGCTTCTGTAGTTGAGAACACAGTGGGTACTCTACCATCTGGAAAGACGAGGGCAGCAGGCGCATGGGAACACCACCTCCTCCAAGTTCCCCTCCAAGTCACACGCCATCCTGACTTGGAAGTATATCGCCGATCCTTCATCGTCGCTGGGTCAAAATCCTGGAACTCCCTCCCTAACAGCACTGTGGGAGCACCTTCACCACACGGACTGCAGCAGTTCAAGAAGGCGGCTCACCACCACCACCTTCTCCAGGGCAATTTGGATGGGCAATAAATGCTGGCCTTGCCAGCGACGCCCACATCCCATGAAAGAATAAAAAAAGCTCGCCCTCACCGTTGGGTGGTGTAGTATGAAGATGAGAGTTTGTTTATCTTTCGATATGAAAATGCGCACAATTAGTGGCATGCTGTCAATAAAAAATATTCAGAAATATCTGAGGTTTAACAGTGGATTATTTTGAAAACATTTTCCTAACTGTTTCTTCTGTGTTTTAGCCTTTCATCGCATTACCTGGCCTGATTCACCTGATATGTATCTGAAGAATTACAGGCAGTGTCCATACCCTGCGGAACGAGCTGTAAGTACCCATGATTTTTACTGTTCCTTGCCAGCCTACCAGACGTGTAATGAACTCTTTTGAAGGGGCACGGTCTGCCTTGTACTCGGTCTTGCACAGCCCGTTACCAAGGAGCACAGAATGCTGTGATCTTCGTGGGATGGCTTCTGCTGTTAAAATTAGAAACCTAAAATCATAATTGCAGAATTTTACACTTGATGTGACATGTACTGTGACACCAAAGCTCCTGGGTGGGCAACATTGGCAGAAATTAAGCTGAAGTTGAAGAGGAACCATCTTGGTCGTTTCTGTCTGGGAGGCTGGGCTATACAAGCTTACAAATTTCAAAGTGCACGCTCCAGACTGCAGCGTGTAATGATGTGTGTAATGCTACAGCCAGCGCATTGTGTGATTCATCCAAGAGTATCGCACACATGTGGTACAGTTATCTATACATATTAGATATAGTAGAGCTGAACCTTTGAAATATGCTTCTGTGCATTTGGGCCCTATTACAATTTTATACTCACTCTCTATACCGCTTGCCTGCAGTTTCTCTCCCAAGGGCCATGTGTGGACTTAAACAGCGAGAATTGTCAGGTTATTTTTCATCGAGGGCTGTAGGGAAAATGCCTTGTATAATTGCCTGAAATATGTTCTCAAAATAGAGTTTCAGCTTCAAGCTGGCCACACAAAATGGAGTCAGTCGTTGAACTGAATGGTGGGAAGTGGAAACTGAAGAAAGAGCTTGCATTTATATAGCGCCTTTCACGGCCTCAGGATGTCCCAAAGCGCTTTACAGCCAATGGAGTACTTTTGGAGTGTAGTCACTGTTGTAATGTAGGAAATGTGGCAGCCATTTTGTGCACAGCAAGCTCCCACAAACAGCAATGTGATGATGACCAGAGAATCTCTTTTTTTTGGTGATGTTGGTTGAGGATAAGTATTGGCCCAGGACACCGGGGAGAACTCCCCTGCTCTTCTTCGAAGTAGTGTCACAGGATCTTTTACGTCCACCTGAGAGGTTGGACCACCAAGATGTAGATTTAAGCACAGCATTTCCTTACCAGTGGTATGGTGGCCAGATAAGTACTGTGCTCCGGAGCAGTGCATTAGTGGGACATAAATATGTCGTGCCATAGCTGGTCCTGTGGCGCCTTTGTTAAAGAAGAGACTGAGAAGTCAGAAGGGGAGAAGTGGGGTCTGGCCTGTCTCGGTATCCATGCTTCGTTAACTTGAGATTTTCCAGGTCACATACATGACTGTGAGAAATGATTGACACTTAAGAGGTCAAACCTTCTGCCACAAGTGTCACTCAGAGGCTGCTTAAAACCTACCTCTTTGACCAAGCGTTTGGTCACCTGTCTTAACGCCTCCTCCTTTAGCTCTGTCAGTTTTTATCTGACGACGCTTCTGTGACATGCCTTGGGTTTGTTTTATTCCGTTAAAGGCGCTATGTAAATGCAAGTTGTCGTTTAGTTAGAAGAAGAGTCTCTCTGTCTTTAATCTTCTGCATTAATCTTTACCGAGCAGATGCAGAACGGAACCTTTACACAAGTTTTTTTTAAAAAGGCGCGCATGCGCGTGGGGAGGTAGAGATGAACAGTAACATTGTGGCTGAAAACTCTGTTCACACTGGAGTCTTTGTCATTTTTGTCACACTGGTGCTTGTTTGGATTCTGAGAGACCGGTGTCTAATTCTGGCCACCTCATCCAGGTAGCTGAATCATTAAACCCCGTTTCCCGTGGCTCTGCAAGCGCGCCGATGGGATAAAGGAGCCGAATATAACCATGCAAATGCAGGTGATCGACTCATGGGACACCGTTCTCCAGCAACCCGAATTAAATGAGCGCCAGGCTAAAAGCATCCATGCTGTGCTAGTGTACTAGGCCCAGGCTCGGTATTGAAGAACGTGTAGAGTTACTGAATTATTGAAGCATAGAGTTAGAATGTGAATTGTAAAAAAAGTAATGGTTTTACAAAAGAAATGGGTTTGCCTAGCGCAGCAGCCAGGATAAGCTGATGACGCAGAAGAATTCCAATCATGTCAGTTAAGGAGTTGCACAAAGAGCAAGGGCATAACGCAGAAACAGGCCTTCGTGTAGGTATAGCTGGGCCTGATAAGAGGTTGAGTAAGGAACCTTATGATGAACAAACTGTCTAGGAGAAAGTGCAAGATGTCCAAACAGGACATAAGCAGAGAGATGACCTCATGAGACTGGGAGGGGTTTGACGTAGGTACCTATTCCCCTCTAATTGGACAATTGAATGGGTAACAAATGATTGACGCGAGGTATCCACTGCCCCCCCCCCGACATAAGGTATATAAACGAGCAGCCGAAAGGGAAAAATGGGCAGAGAGGAGAAGGGCTTCCCCGGGGTGGATTCATGCTAGCTTCGGCTTAACACCTCCGCCAGCCTCGGGAGATGACCAAAGAGGAAGAGACCGTTGCCGCAGGCTGCAGGGATCCGAGACCACCGTCCTGCCTCAACCCCCATTCGTCCGTCCGCCTGTCTGTCCATCCGTTCCGGGGCCAGTAAACCGTTCTCCTCTGTTACGGGTTATATGTCTACTATGTCTATCCTGATTGCGTGTTGTGTTTGATTATATTTGAATTGCCGCTCCTTAATAAAGCGACCTATGACTCCTAAGACCCTTTGGGTAATCTGTGTGTGACCTGTGATCAAAATCTTACAAAGATCAGAGATAGACTTGGGAAGCCGATGGGTTCCCTAGAATAACAGTAACCAGATGCAGAAAGATTATATTGTGTGAAAGGTAACGGTACCCACCAGTACAAAGAATGCTCATCTCCATTAGCTAAGCTAAGATAGGTGTATGTCAACTTACTAGTTTAACCTTGTATGGACTTGTGTTTCACTCGTTGGTGTAATCATGTAATGGATTGACTTGTCACGTGCACCCAGGAGCTGAGAGTTTAAAAATAAGCGGTTTTGGGCAGCTCTCCGAGTACACACCCTGGAGACTGCAAGCAAGATAGAATTAGTGTAGGTTAGCAGACATTCACGTCGTTCCGATTGGCAATGTTTGATCGGTTCTTCTGGTCTATTGAAGCTTGTTTTCAGGACTTTACTATGATCTGTTGCATTGTAGAATTTACGACGTAGACTAACGCCTGTTAAGAAGGATTAAGTTGTGGGGTGTTTTCACTGAGAACGCCGAGCCAAAATACTAAGTATCGAATTTAGAAAGACCTATCTTAGCGAATTAGTCTAACAGTATTAGTGGAACCAAGGAACAGGAGTAGGCCGTTCAGCCCCTCGAGCCTGCTCTGCCATTCAGTTAGATCGTGGCTGATCTGTACCTCAACTCCATTTACCCGCCTTTACTTCATATCCCTTGATACCCTTACCTAACAAAAATCTATCGATCTTGGTCGTGAAAGCTCCAATTGTCCCAGCATCCATGGCCTTTTGGAGCAGAGAATTCCCAATTTCTGCTACGCTTTGTGTGGGGAAAAAGCGCTTCCTGATCTTTGTCCTAAATGGCTCAGCTCTAATTTGAAGATTATGTCTCCTTTTTCTTGATTTCCCCCACCAGAGGAAATAGCTTGTGTCTACTCTATCGAATCCTTTTAACATTTTAAACGCCTCGATCAACTCACCTTCTCAATCTTCTATACTCAAGGGAATACAAGCCAAGTTTAAGCAACCTGTCCTCGGAATGTAACCCCCTAAGCCCCAATGTGCCAGTACTGTGCGGTAATTGGTAGATTACCCAATTCCGATCCTTGGCGCGCTGTCAATTTAATGTTGGTGGAGCTGAAATGTAATTGGATAGCGGAAGTGATACTGGATGTTTGAGGCTATGTCTGTGTATCTCTATGCCCAGTACTGCGGCAAATGTGATGGTGTGTGTTTTTTTTCTCTCCTCCTTAGTCCCATAGCAAAGAGATGGAATTAATCTACCAAAGATGTCTTCAAAGTGAGCCCAAAGCACATGAGCAGTCTCTGCACAGTCAGAGCCTTCCTAGGGTTCATGACAAGAGGCAACAGGCAAAGCATATTCCTCAGCATAAACCGAGCAGCGATGAAAGTGCCAAGGAACAGGGAAGTAAAGTCCACCAAAAGTCAGTGAGGCACAGCAAGCAAAATGAGCGGGTGAGTAGTGTTGAAATATCGGCATGAGTAGGCGGAATAGTATTACAGAGCGATGGGGCCACTTTGCACAACATCAGAATGGTAGGGCTCTAGGTTGTACACACAATCCTGCAGATGAAGTATTGGCAATCTTTTTTTCCTCACCAATTTTCTCCTTTTCCCCACTGCTCCGAAGACGCTGACTCCTCAAGAGTGCAGGAGTGCCGCATACCCTCTGATACCTCGCCCAAGTGGCCATTGTGATTCTTGACTCTGCTGTTTGACTGTGGAGAGCATCGCATCGCAGCCCAGTCTCTGCCATCCACCAGTGTAATTCCAGCAGAGTTCGCTACACAGTGATCAGGAATGAAAATCCTGGCTAATCTGTCAGCCGTGGTTCAGTGGGTAGCACTCTCGCCTCTGAGTCAGAAGGTTGTGGGTTCAAGTCCCACTCCAGAGACTTGAGCACAAAAATCCAGTGCAATACTGAGGGAGTGCTGCACTGTCGGAGGTGCCGTCTTTCAGATGAGACGTTAAACCGAGGACCCGTTTGCTCTCTCAGATGGGCGTAAAAGATCCTATGAGACTATTTCGAAGAAGAGCAGGGGAGTTCTCCCTGGTGTCCTGGCCAATATTTATCCCTCAATCAACATCACTAAAACAGATTATCTGGTCATTATCACATTGCTGTTTGTGGGAGCTTGCTGTGTGCAAATTGGCTGCTGCGTTTCCCACATTACAACAGTGACTACACTTCAAAAAATACTTCATTGGCTGTAAAGTGCTTTGGGACGTTCGGTGGTCGTGAAAGGCGCTATATAAATGCAAGTCTTTTAAAAAATCTTTCCCATCTTAACCCAGACCTGAGGTCGGTGGTAGCGGTTCTATCACTCAGCACAGACCAGGATTCAGCAGATTTGCGATAATTTGCCTTTTACGTTCCCTGTGAGGAATCGTGATGGTACAACTAAGCTTAACACCTCCACTGTGTGGGGAACCTTGGAGGTGAACTTGAGGCCTACTACTCTGGGCGTTGCACTCCCAAAACTGTGACACCTGCCAAAGGGTTAGATAAACTGTCAAGAGTAGCAAAAGAAAAATACAAAAAGCAAACCAAGGAATGCTGATGCGCAAAAGTTAAAAGGGATAGAAACATAGAATGGAATCATAGAATGGTTACAGCACAGAAGGAGGCCATTCGGCCCGTCGAGCCCGTGCCGGCTCTCTGCAAGAGCACCGCAGCTAGTCCCACTCCCCGCCCTTTCCCCGTAGCCCTGCAAATTTCTTTCCTTCACGTACTTATCCAATTCCCTTTTGAAAGCCACGATTGAATCTGCCTCCACCACCCTTTCAGGCAGTGCATTCCAGATCATAACCGCTCGTTGTGTAAAAAAGTTTTTCCTCATGTCACCTTTGGTTCTTCTGCCAATCACCTTAAATCTGTGTCCTCTGATTCTTGACCCTTCCGCCAATGGGAACAGTTTCTCTCTCTCTACTCTGTCCAGACCCCTCATGATTTTGAGCACCTCTATCAAATCTCCTCTCAATCTTCTCTGCTCCAAGGAGAACAACCCCAGCTTCTCCAGTCTATCCACGTAACTGAAGTCCCTCATCCCTGGAACCATTCTTGTAAATCTTTTCTGCACCCTCTCTAAGGCCTTCACATCCTTCCTAAAGTGCGGTGCCCAGAATTGGACACAATACTCCAGTTGAGGCCGAACCAGTGTTTTATAAAGATTCATCATAACTTCCTTGCTTTTGTACTCTATGACTCTATTTATGAAGCCCAGGATCCCGTAGGCTTTTTTTAACCGCTTTCTCAACCTGCCCTGCCACCTTCAACGATTTGTGCACATATACTCCCAGGAAATCCATTTAATATCGCAACAAAGGAATTGGAAGTTAAATCTTATATTTTATTTACTGAACTACTTATTTTATTCAATACTATTGACTCTCGGCAAACACCATGACTGTAATTTGCTAGTGTATGTGTCTCAGCTACTCACTGGATAACCTCTCTGACCCTTGGAGGAATTGTTGCTAGTCTTGGTTCTGCTGTTTAACAAGGAGGCAGATCGCTCTCTGAGAAAGGAGGGAAGATAAATAGCCTTCCTTGGAAGTTAGAGCAGCGATGGTGGATTATATAATTGTCTAAGGACCGTAACATTTGCATGTATATACCCGAGACAGTCTGTACTCTAGAGGATTATAATATTTCAATCCTTCAAAAAGTATAATTACATAACGAAGCCTTTCTTTTTTACACTGACAGAAAGATAGCTCTTCTGGTTACAATCCAGTGAAGACTGGAAGAAGCAAAGTTCACCAAAGGTATGTACCATTTATCAGTGAAGGCTTTTTCATCTTGAAAATCCTGTTGTGTTTTGCAAAATTATCTTGAGATTAGCGATAATTTTCCTGCTGCAGTCCCCGTCAGGAAGTGTGGAGCCTCTGCTTGATGCCCCACCCTGATGGTACAAGAAAGATTTACTCGGATGATGCCAGAACGGAGAGGTTATACTTAATCAGGAAAGATTGAACAGGCTGGGTCTCTTATCTCCAGAAAAGAGAAGACTGAGGGGTGACCTGATAGAGGTCTTTAAAATGATGGAAGGGTAGACGTGGAGAAGATGTTTCCACTTGTAGGGGGAGTCTAAAACTAGGGGCCATAAATATAAGACTGTCACTAATAAATCCAACGGGGAATTCAGGAGAAACTTTCTTTACCCAGAGAGTGGTTACCATGTGAAACTCGCTACTACAAGGAGTCGTTGAGGCAAACAGTGTTGGTGCACTTAAGGCAGGGATGGGCAATTATTTGGGCTGGAGGGCCACTGAGCAAGTTTTGGTGAGCTGTTGAGGGCCGCACACCAATGTTCCACCGAAGGCGCGCGGCCGCACACCAATCGCGAGGTCCCGCGCAGGCCGCTCACCAGCTCCTGCCGCTGGAAGAGAGACTGCGCAGCAAATTTAAAGGGACCGCGCACGAAAAAGAAAATTGGAGGGAACATTGCCGCGCGCGTGCGCACGCACACAATGAATTGTGTTAACAACAGCTACCGTTCAAATTAAAAACAGTGAATGCAGTGTCCAGTATACCCGGGTCGATTTAGTTATGCCACCACCAGTGTTCCCTCTTATTTTTTTCTTGCCGCCGCGCGGTTTTTGTATTGAAAAGCCGACTGCGCGGGCTAATTAAGTGGGATAATATTAAAACGAGTGAATAGTTGTGCAAGAATTAATAACCCCACTAACGGTCATTGGTGAGAGCAAAGTGTTAAATTGGTAAATTTGAAGCTGTGTTGCTCATCGCTCCCACTTCTACCCTCCCAATAATTCATAAATATCAATTCAGATAGTGGTCAGATGCTATCTTAAATACACAAAATGCAGTGTAAAATAGTAAAATATTCCATTGCTAAATGAATGAAATGATTGCGCGATCGATTATATGTTGTACTGAGAGTCTACGTGGCTGTTTGACACAGCGGCTGGAGTCTGCGGGGCCTCCCACACGAGAGGTGTTCTCTTTCTTCAGTGTGCTGGGTACGGGAGCCCGAGGCCTCGCAAGGCCTGGACTGCAATTGCGTGCCGTTACATGGAGTCCTTGTGCTCCGGGATCCTCTCCCACGTCTAAGACGGCGATGAGAACTCCCCCGTGCCGTCGTAAAGACGCAGCGCAGTGAAAGAGTCATCGAGACGAGCAGCCGTGACTCGACTTGGGCAAATGTGCAGCTCGAGCTCCGGCTGTATTTTGCCCACCACTGGGCTAGAAACTCCTCCGCTCGTTACTGAAGAAACTCCCGGATCTGACGTAACTGGGTCCGCGCCAGAGAAGAGGCTTCAAGGCGATTTAGACAAGTTGAGTGAGTGGGCAAATACATGGCAGATGCAGTATAACGTGAATAAATGTGAAGTTATCCACTTCGGTAGGAAAAACAGAAAGGCAGAGTATCATTTAAATGGTGATAGATTGGGAAATGCTGATTTACAAAGGGACCTGGGTGTCCTTGTACACCAGACACTGAAAGCAAACATGCAGGTGCAGCAAGCAGTTAGGAAGGCCAATGGTATGTTGGCCTTCATTGCAAGAGGATTTGAGTACAGGAGCAAGGATGTCTTGCTACAGTTGTACAGGGCCTTGGTGAGACCACACCTGGAGTACTGTGTGCAGTTTTGGTCTCCTTACCTAAGAAAGGATATACTTGCCATAGAGGGAGTGCAGCAAAGGTTCACCAGACTGATTCCTGGGATGGCAGGACTGTCGTATGAGGAGAGATTGGGATGACTAGGCCTGTATTCACTAGAGTTTAGAAGAATGAGAGGGGATCTCATTGAAACGTATAAAATTCTGACAGACTGGATGCAGGGAGGATGTTTCCCCTGGCTGGGGGGTCTAGACCGAGGGGTCACAGTCTCAGGATACGGGGTAGGACATTTAGGACTGAGATGAGGAGAAATGTCTTCACTCAGAGGGTGGTGAACTTGTGGAATTCTCTACCACAGAAGGCTGTGGAGGCCAAGTCACTGAATATATTGAAGAAGGAGATAGATAGATTTCGAGACACAAAAGGCATCAAGGGGTATGGGGAGAGAGCGGGAATATGGTATTGAGATAGAGGATCAGCCATGATCATATTGAATGGCGGAGCAGGCTCGAAGGGTTGAATGGCCGACTCCTGCTCCTATGTTTCTCTGGGAGACTGGCGGTACTCCCACCGAATTCAGACAACACCTTTTCACCCAATTGCACCAATAAACAAAAATAGCATTTCGTAACTCACTGGAATGCAATCAAGCCCAGGCCTAATTTTGAATTAGTCGCTAAAATTCCTTCAGAGACGAGTTGAGACTAAAAACTCGCTGCAAGTTTAAAAAAGGTTCTAAGCAAGCAATCTTCCAGTCGATTCGATTGTGCTAATTCCGAGTCACGCTGCCAATTGCATTACTTTATATATCTAAAGTATTGATGTTATCGTGCATTTAGCTGGACAGATTTAAGGAAACTGAACCCACAAACCGTGAGTAAGTCACCTTTCATGTTGCAGTGATGGAGCAGAAACTTGAGGTTTTGGGTGTGAATAACTTTGTTGCTTTATAAGCTGCAGTTACTGCAATAAGTTTCTATTCCGCCGTGATCGCTTCATCCTAGCTCAGTTTCGATTTCTATTCTCACTCCAGACATTTCTGGGTCTGGTGCTGAAGATACCGCTGTAAACAGCGTCCGACACCGCAGTGTGTATATTGTTTTTTTTTTGCAAACTTGAAAGGGGAGGTTATAGCAACGGCACATTGATGCAGCGAATGGCAGATTCGATTTGCCCTGCCTCTCTTTTTGGTTATGACTCCTCTGCTGCCTCGGAGACGATGACCCACCTCCTGACGTCCCGTGGGGCGAATGTTCGAAGCTCCAAGCCGGGCCTTGGCCGGCCGGATAGAATCCATTGGCGGGCCGGATAGAATCCATTGGCGGGCCGGATAGAATCCATTGGCGGGCCGGATACGGCCTGTGGGCCGTATTTTGCCCACCACTGATTTAAGGGGAAGCTCGATAAACACATGAGGGAGAAAGGAGTAGAAGGATATGCCGTTCGGGTGAGATGAAGAGGAGTGGGAGGCGGCTCGTGTGGAGGTGAAGCACTGGCACGGACCTATTGGGCCCAATGGCCTGTTTCTGTGCTGTACGTTCTAAGTAACCAAGCTTAACACCTCACTGTGTGGGGAACCTTTGAGCTGAATTCAGGGCCTACTACTCTGGGTGTTGCACTCCCAAAACTGTGACACCTGCCATAGCGATAGATAAACTGTCAAAGAGTCCAAAAAATAATACAAACAGCAAACCAAGGAATGCTGATGTGTAAAAGTTCAAAGGTAAATCCATTTAATATCGCAACAAAAGAGGTAATGCTTGTATTATATTTACTGAGCTAATGACTTTAATCAGTACTGCTGACCTTCAACAAACACCATTGCTGTAATTTTAGCCTTTAAATTTTTATGTGTCAGGTTTTTCCCCAGCCAATTTCCTGCCCTCCTGTCCTCTCCTGAAGGCATTGAGTCGCTGCTGGGGCACGGGGCACGGGGGCACAGGCTGCTGAAGCCAAGCACCCTCTGCTTCCTCAGCCAAGTGGCCATTTTGCCTGTGTGAGCCGCAGCCTATTTGACTTCGGAGGAGCATCAGAGCCTATCGGCTCGTGTTCTCGCCCAACAGCCACGCCAGCGCACGTCCAGCGGAGGCTCGCTCCCCAGTCCGTGTGGAGTTAGCTGGTCTGTACGGATAAACGCACCGCAGAAGCCTCCAGTGTGTAGTTTTCAATGAGATTACAAAGCTTTTCCCCCCCACCTCCTCCCCCCCCCCCCCCCCAAAAATAATAAGTCAAAGGGGTTTTGATGAGAGGAAATATGGGAGAAACTATTTCCACCGGTGGAGGGGTCGGTTAGCAGAGGACACAGATTTAAGGAAATTGGCAAAAGAACCAATGGGGAGATGAGGGGAAATGCTTTTACTCAGTGAGTTGTTGTGATCTGGAATGCGCTGCCGAAAGGGGTGTTGGAAGCAGATTCGACAGTAACCTTCAAAAGGGAATCAGATAAATACTTGAAGGGGTGGGGGGGGGAAATTGCAGGGCTACGGGGAGAGAGCGGGAGAGTGGGACTAATTAGATAGCTCACCGAAGAGCTGGCACAGGCACGGTGACCCGAATGGCCTCCTCCTGTGCTGTATGATTCAAGCTGTTGGGACTGACTGTGGTGTGGTCGTGTGATGGGGCACTTTCTTGACCTGTGAATGTGCTGTGTCGTGGATTGATTGAGGAGATGTGTGTCGAGGGCCATAAATCTGATGGTGTGGGGCTGGGGACGGGGACCTGAGCGGGGGGAATGAGTGCGTCCCTGGAGTTGGCTTAAACGGCTCGCAAGCTCCTCCTAGTGGCTGATCAGGAAGCAGCATTGGCAGCGACGAGGAGCAGGGTCTGAACTGAGGAATTGCTGTGTGGCACGAGGTGACAGATGTTTCACTAGCTGCAGTTTGTTTACTGGTTTTCTTTCTTTTGATGCCTTGGTCACAGGGAGAACAAAGAACACACGATCCATGATGACAAGAAGCTCACTTCTCCTGAGATACCTGTTAAATCCGGCAATGATTCTTCGCACAAGAGCCAAGAAAGCATCACAGTTTTCCCTTTACCTCCCTGGAAATCGGAGCAGGGTGAGGGACAATTTCTAGTTTACTCGGTACTTTTTAGCTCAGTGATTGTTTTCAGTTGTTATTCCAACACACTGAAAAATTTCCTTTCAGTGGTGTCAGCCGTGGCTCAGTGGGTAGCACACTCGCCACTGAGTCAGAAGGTTGTGGGTTCAAGTCCTACTCCAGAGACTTGAGTACAAAAATCTAGGCTGACACTCTAGTGCAGTGCTGAGGGAGTGCGGCACTGTCGGAGGTGCCGTCTTTCGGATGAGACGTTAAACCGAGGCCCTGTCTGCTCTGTCAGGTGGATGTAAAAGATCCCATGGCACTATTTCGAAGAAGAGCAGGGGAGTTATCCCCGGTGTCCTGGCCAATATTTATCCTTCAAACAACATCACTAATACAGATTACCTGGTCATTAACACATTGCTGTTTGTGGGAGCTTGCTGTGCACAAATTGGCTGCTGCGTTTCATAAGAACATAAGAAATAGGAGCAGGAATCGGCCACTTGGCCCCTCGAGCCTGCTCCGCCATTCAATAAGATCATGGCTGATCTTGGGCTCAAAGCCACTTCCCCGCCCGCTCCCCATAACCCTTCACTCCCTTATCTTGCAAAAATTTGTCTATCTCCACTTTAAATGTATTTAATGACCCAGCCTCCACAGCTCTCTGGGGCAGAGAATTCCACAAATTTACGACCCTCTGAGAGAAGAAATTCCTCCTCATCTCAGTTCTAAAAGGGCGACCCTTTATTCTGAGACTGTGCCCCCGAGTTCTAGATTTCCCCACGAGGAGAAACATCCTCTCTGCATCTACCTTGTCGAGCCCCCTCAGTATCTTATATGTTTCAATAAGATCACCTCTCATTCTTCTAAATTCCAATGAGTATAGGCCCAGCCTGCTCAACCTTTCCTCATAAGTCAAACCCCTCATCTCTGGAATTAACCTAGTGAATCGTCTTTGAACTGCCTCCAATGCAAGTATATCCTTCCTTAAATAAGGAGACCAAAACTGTACGCAGTACTCAAGGTGTGGTCTCAACAATACCCTGTACAGCTGTAGCAGGACTTCCCTGCTTTTATACTCCAACCCGCTTGAAATAAAGGCCAACATTCCATTTGCCTTTTTGATTACTTGCTGTACCTGCATGCTAACTTCTTGTGTTTCATACGCAAGGACCCCCAGGTCCCTCTGAACTGTAGCATTTTGTAATCTCTCTCCATTTAAATAATAATTTGCTTTTTTATTTTTCCTGCCGAAGTGGATAACCTCGCACTTTCCCACATTATACTCCATCTGCCAAATGTTTGCCCACTCACTTAACCTGTCTATATCCCTTTGCAGATTCTTTGAGTCCTCTGCACAACTTGCTTTCCCACCCATCTTTGTATCATCCGCAAACTTGGCTACAGTACACTCGATCCCTTCAATCAAGTCATTAATGTAGATTGTAAATAGTTGGGGCCCCAGCACCGATCCTTGTGGCACCCCACTAGTTACCGTTTGCCAACCAGAAAATGACCCATTTATCCCGACTCTCTGCTTTCTGTTAGTTAGCCAAATCTCTATCCATGCTAATATATTACCCCCAACTCCGTGAGCTCTTGACTTATGCAGTAACCTTTTATGTGGCACCTTATCGAATACCTTCTGGAAATCCAAATACACAACATCTACTGGTTCACCTTTGTCCACCCTGCTCGTTACCTCAAAGAACTCCAGCAAATTTGTTAAACATGATTTCCCTTTCCTAAAACCATGCTGACTCTGTTTGACTGCAGTATGTTTTTCTAAATGCCCTGCTACTGCTTCCTTAATGAAGGACTCCAGCATTTTCCCAACGACAGATGTTAGGCTAACTGGTCTATAGTTTCCTGCTTTCTGACTCCCTCCTTTCTTAAATAGGGGTGTTACATTAGCGGTTTCCAATCCGCTGGGACCTCTCCAGAGTCCAGGGAATTTTGGTATATTGCAACCAATGCATCCACTATCTCTGCAGCCACTTCTTTTAAGACCCTGGGATGCAGGCCATCTGGTCCAGGGGACTTGTCGCCTTTTAGTCCCATTATTTTACCGAGTACTATTTCCTTAGTGAGAGTGATTGTCTTTAGTTCCCCACTCCCTGTGGTCCCTTGATTATCCATTATTGGAATGTTGTTAGTGTCTTCTACAGTGAAGACAGATGCAAAATATTTGTTCAGCGTCTCTGCCATTTCCCCGTTCCCCATTATTAATTCCCCAGTCTCATCCTCTAATGGACCAACGTTTACTTTAGCTACCCTCTTTCATTTTATATACCTGTAGAAGCTCTTACTATCTGTTTTAATGTTTCTTGCCAGCTTACTCTCTTAATTCATCTTCTCTCTCTCTTTTTTTAGTCATCCTTTGCTGGTTTTTAAAAATTTCCCAATCCTCTGGTCTCCCACCAATCTTGGCAACATTGTATGCCTTCGTTTTCAATTTGATACCATCCTTTACTTCCTTAGTTAGCCACGGATGGTGCTCCCTTCTCTTAAAATCTTTCTTTCTCACTGGAATATATTTTTGTTGAGAGTTATGAAATATCTCCTTAAATGTCTGCCACTGCATTTCAACTTTCTTACCCTTTAATTTGTTTTTCCAGTCCACTTTAGCCAGTTCTGCCCTCATGCCATTATAATTGCCTTTGTTTAAGATCAGGACACTGGTTTGAGATACAACTTTCTCACCCTCCAACTGAATTTGAAATTCAACCATGCTATGATCACTCTTTCCTGGAGGATCCTTTACTATGAGATCATTTATTAATTCTGTCTCATTACACAGTACCAAATCCAAGATAGCCTGCTCCCTGGTTGGTTCCATTACATACTGTTCTCGGAAAACATCCCGGATGCACTCTTATGAACTCCTCCTCAAGGCTACCATGGCCAATTTGATTTGTCCAATCAATATGGAGATTAAAATCACCCATGATTATTACCGTACCTTTTTTACAGGCCTCCATTATTTGTTGATTTATACTCTGTCCAACAGCATTGCTACTGTTCGGGGGCCTGTAGACTACGCCCACCAGAGACTTTTTCCCCTTATTATTTTTTATCTCCACCCAAACCGATTCTACATCTTGATCTTCTGAGCCAATATCACTTCTCACCACTGCACTGATCCCATCCTTTACCAACAAAGCCACCCCACCTCCCTTTCCTTTCTTTCTACCCTTCCGAATTATCATATACCCTGGAATATTCAGTTCCCAGCCCTGGTCGCCTTGCAACCATGTCTCTGTAATGGCGATCAGATCACACCCATTTGTATCTATTTGTGCCGTCAACTCATTTATCTTGTTACAAATGCTGCGTGCATTCAGATATAGAGCTTTTAACTTTGTCTTTTTACCATTTTTCCTTGTTTTGGCCTTTTTTTCTGTTACACTCTTATTTTTAAACATTCTGTCCCTTCCTATCACACTCTGGTTATTATTTTCCCCCATCTCTAGCCTGCTCTATTGCTTTCTCATTTCTCATTGACTTTTTATTTTCCCGCTTTCCGACATTACAACAGTGACTGCACTTCCAAAAGTACTTCACTGGCTGTAAAGCGCTTTGGGGTTGTGAAAGGCGCTATATAAATGTAAGTTCCTTGAACCAAATCCCGTTTTACCTTTTTTTCAACCGTTGAGACCAGTTTCTTTCAGACCTCACAGCAGTTGTGTCAGGGGCATATCTCATTACATAACGATGGTGTGTGAGGTACGATGGTACTTGAACCCTGGACACCATGATCCGGGAGATGCTAACAAATCAAATGAAAGGGGCGGGAAGGGAAGGGGCGAAAGGCCTCTGGTCCTTCTCCATGGCCAGACGCTCGGCCAATGGATATGATAATTGGGCAACCGAGTCCGCGACAGATTTATCACCAATTGTATAGACCCTGCCAACTTCTTTAACTCGATGAGCCATGCCTGTGGCTGAGCATATTGCCTTCAAAATCCATGGCTTCATCTTCATATCCCTTATAGACTTGTTCCATCCTACCTCAGTAGTCTTCTGCAACCCTTTCCTAATGCACTCACTCTGCTCTTCCCACTCTGATCTGTTGTGAATCCCACCCTCCCTCTGCTCCACCATTGGCGTTGGAGCCTCCGCTCTCTGGAATTCATTTCCTAACCTCTCTGCCTCACTATCGCTTTCCCCTGCTCGCAGACCCCCTTCAAAACTTAAATCTTGGTTATCTGCCCTAACTCTCTCCGACTTGGTGTCCCTCACTCCCCTTGTAAAGTGCGATAGGGTGTTTAATTATGTGAGCGGTTCTGTATTATTACTGTATCAACGAAGGTCTATCGTGATGGCAGGCTTGTTGAATAATTTAAACCCCACTTTTTTTTTACAACTGGAAGCATGATTGGTGCAAATCATTATCTGGTTTCAGGCACTTCTAAGTTGCTTGTTCCCAATGCTGCGCCAAAAGATTCTTCTTCGCTGCCAAGTTCATCGAAGAAGATAAGAAAACCTGTTTCTAACACTGTGGAGGTTGGTATTATCCAATTGAAAGGTTCCTCTGTGAAACCTAGCAGATTGATGTTCCAGAGGTTTACCTGTGAAGAAGGGATCACCTACTGACCTTGGAGGCGGTGCAACGAAGGTTCACTAGATTGATCCCTGGGATGAGGAGGGTTGTCCTATGAGGAGAGATTGAGTAGATTGGGCCTATACTCTCTGGCGTTTAGAAGAATGAGAGGTGATCTCATCGAAACATATAAGATTCTGAGAGGGATTGACCGGGTAGATGCTGAGAGGTTGTTTCGCCTGGCTGGAGTGTCTAGAACTAGGGGGCACAGTCTCAAGATAAGGGGTCGGCCATTTAAGACTGGGATGAGGAGGAATTTCTTCACTCAGAGGGTTGTGAATCTTTGGAATTTTCTACCCCAGAGGGATGTGAATTCTGAATCGTTGAGTATATTCAAGGCTGAGATCGATAGATTTTTGGACTCTCGGGGAATCAAGGGATATGGGGATCGGGCGGGAAAGTGGAGTTGAGTCCAAGATCAGCCATGATCTTATTGAATGGCGGAGCAGGCTCGAGGGGCCGTATGGCCTACTCCTGCTCCTAATTGTTATGTATTGATGGTAGAGAGGAAAAGGGGGTCCTTGTCACAGCCTTTTGCTTGTACATCATTACTTTGTTTAACCGCCTGTGTTTTTTTTTTCAGGAAGGTTATTTATTTCCAGCATTCATAGCACAGTGTAGCTTTGCACATTCCGACTGTTGCCCCCTGCTCCACTTCCCTAGAGCTCTGGCCTGGCAGGGGCTCTGAAACTGAGACTGGAGGTTGGAGCTGCAAGGACACCATCCATTTGTGGCTGATCTTGGTCTTCCCCCACAGTAAAGTTTTTTTTCAATCCACTGTTTTTTCTCTTTGCTCTGCCTGTGCTGGAGTGCAGACACCTTCTGATACCTTCTCCATAATTCATGTGTAACAGCAACTTGCATTTATTTAGCACCTTTAACGTTATAAAACGTCCCACGGCGCTTCACAGGAGCGATTATCAAACAAAATTTGACACCGAACCACAGAAGGAGATATTAGGACAGGTGACTAAAAGCTTGGTTTAAAGGAGAGTCTTAAGGAGAATAGAGAAGCGGAGAGGTTTAGGGAGGGAATTCCAGAGCTTGGGGCCTTGGCAGCTGAAGGCACGGCCGCCAATGGTGGAGCGATGAAAATCGGGGATGCGCAAATGGCCAGAATTGGAGGAGCGCAGAATTCTTAAGAACAAAATAAATAGGAGCAGGAGTCGGCCATTTGGCCCTTCGAGCCTGCTCCGCCATTCAATAAGATCATGGCTGATCTTCTACCTCATCTCCACTTTCCTGCACTATCCCCATGCCCCTTGATTCCCTTAATATTCAAAAATCTTATCGATCTCTGTCTTGAATATACTCAATGACTGAGCCTCCACACATTGAGTTTAACACGGGTCAGCCAGGTACTTGACTGAGGGAAGAGCAATACCCCCCCTAGCCTGATCATGTCCTCATCCAATGTTCAATACACACACTCACAGCGCTCACAGCTGGATGGTGATCAGGACAGGGAATCCTGCACCACTTCCCCCTCCTTAATCCAGGGATGCTGTGGTCATCTGCAGCCCTCACATAGCTGCCCAGGTGAGGTCAGCACAAACTGGGGGTCAGACCTGGCCCCTTTGGTCCGTATAGTTTGGCTGTTCAGTGGTAAGCTCGCTGAGTTAGCAAAGGAGCTTACTGTAGTAACTTCAGAGTTTGGGGGTGCGGGGGGGGGGTGGGGTTGGGGCAGAGAGGGTCATTACATTGGCCTCTTAGCCCCTGTGCTAGGGAGGGTTAAAACACAGACAGAGGTCCCACTCCTGACTGCCTTCATCTGACGCCTGCCGGATTGTACGCCGACTTTAGGTAAGGGCAGATTTGGCTCTGGTTGTGAAGCCTTCTCCCCCCCCCCCCCCAACTCCGCCTCATCTTACCCCCCTCTTCATGGAATGGCCTGCTGACATCCATGGGGCAGTACCAGAGGGCAGTGGCACCAATGCCCCTTTACTCCACGAGTCAAGGTGAAGAGGAGAGGAGGGGACAGAATGAAGTGTCCCACCCACAGCATTAATCTGTCTTTCGGTTTGACCCGCTGTGCTTCTCCAGCACTTTGCATTTTCTTTATCTCAAGTTTTTTTTTTTCTTTCCTCTCTTCAGGAAGAAAAATCAGAAGTCCGTGTGAAAAAGACTCCGTCACAGACTGTGGAAAAGAACGCTCAGGGAACAAGTTCGACTGCGCAAATTCCTGTCCGAATTACACCAAGAGTAAGATGAAAAAATTAGCTTGAATGAAAATGCTTTGTTTTTGACGACATAATAAGTTGCTTGGGTAATAGCGAAGGCTTTAACAATTGCCAGTGTACTGTATAAGGAGAGACAAACGTATATCTATTATGACTCTTCATTGTGTAGTCAGACGTGGCTCAGTTGGTAGCACTCTCGCCTCTGAGTCAGAAGGTTGTGGGTTGAAGTTTTGCTCCAGAGACTTGAGCACAAAATTTAGGCTGAGGGAGCGCTGCACTGTCGGAGGTGCCGTCTTTCGGATGAGATGTTAAACCAAGCTCTCTCAGGTAGACATAAAAGATCCCATGGCACTATGGTGTCCTGGCCAATATTTATCCCTCAATCAACATCACTAAAACAGATTATCTGGTCATTATCACATTGCTGTTTGTGGGAGCTTGCTGTGCGCGAATTGGTTGCCACGTTTCCTACATTACAACAGTGACTACACTTCAAAAAGTACTTCATTGCTGTAAAGCACTTTGGGACATCCTGAGGTTGTGAAAGGCGCTGTAGAAATGCAAGTCATTAAATGTATTAATATATCTCTACTTGCACCTAGTGGGTAAAGACCCAGCATAGTGTAGCACTCAGCCATGCAGATGTTGACTCCTGCTGATGTACATTTCTACCCCAGGATGTGGCTTCCCCTCCAGTACTCCCCCCATGTCGCCGTTCTTCATGTGTGAATGTCGACAGTAAGTGCCGTGCTGTTGGAGGCCATCACATCCTGGTCGATTTTCCTGTCCCGAGCCCGGGGAGTTGTAGTGCTTCTACTGCTACCCTGGCTGAGGTCAACTAACTCAGCGTGGACCAGGAATTGAAACTGTGATCTTTGTGGGCCCTAAGAATCATAGAATCTTACAGCACAGAAGGAGGCCATTCGGCCCATCGTGCTGGTTCCGGCTCTTTGAAAGAGCTATCCAATTAGTCCCACTCCCCTGCTCGTTCCGATAGCCCTGCAAATTTCTCCTTTTCATATATTTCTTCTCAACTTGTCTGCAGCCTTTGACACGGTTGACCACTCCATCCTTCTCCAACGCCTCTCCACCGTCGTCCAGCTGGGTGGGACTGCACTCGCCTGGTTCCATTCTTATCTATCTAATCGTAACCAGAGAATCACCTGCAACGGCTTCTCATCCCGCTCCCGCATCGTTACCTCTGGTGTCCCCCAAGGATCTATCCTCGGCCCCCTCCTATTTCTCATCTACATGCTGCCCTTCGGCAACATCATCCGAAGACATGGCATCAGGTTCCACATGTACGCTGACAACACCCAGCTCTACCTCACCACCACTTCTCTCAATCCCTCCATGATCTCTAAATTGTCAGACTGCTTGTCCGACCTGAGCAAAAATTTTCTCCAATTAAATATTGGGAAGGCCGAAGCCATTGTTTTCGGTCCCCGCCACTGACTCCATCCCTCTCCCTAACATCTGTGACCAAGCTTTTGGTCACCTGCCCTAATTTCTCCTTATGTGGCTCGGTGTCAAATTTGTTGTCTTCTCATACTCCTGTGAAGCACCTTGGGACGTTTTACTACGTTAAAGGCGCTATATAAATACAAGCTGTTGTTGTTGTATTTATCCAATTCCCTTTTGAAAGTTATTATTGAATCTGCTTCCATCGCCCGTTCAGGCAGTGCATTCCAGATCATAACAACTCGCTGCATAAAGACAATTCTCCTCATCTCCCCTCAGGTTCTTTTGCCAATTACCTTAAATCTGTGTCCTCTGATTACTGGCCCTCCTGCCAGTAGAAATAGTTACTCCTTATTTACTCTATCAAAACCCTTCATAATTTTGAACACCTCGATTAAATCTCCCCTTAACCTTCTTTGCTGTAAGGAGAACAATCGCAGCTTGTCTAGTCTCTCCACTATGGCACAGAATCACACCGTGTTGCACATTAAACCAGAAGGGGAACTCGGATGAACTTGTTTGTTTCTGCATTATATTTTTGCAATACTGGCGCTTTGCCACTGGGTGGCAGTAATGGCTCGTGGAACCCACACGCGCCATCTAGTGGTTTGAATCAAGTATTGAAGGATTTAGATGATCTGAGTTTTGCTGTTCAGTGTCGGGCGAGGGGTCAATTTTGTCGGGGAGCACATTGCTGACTGTGCTCGCAATTCCTTTGTGTGCTTTTTAGTGGAGTCATCAGCCCATTTATTTTAAACCGGTGTACCGGCTGCATTATAATCGCTGAGAAAGGTGATTTCTGCAAGTATGTTCCAGTAGTGTGCAACCAGGAGAGATTAAAGCCTGTGGATTCGAGCAGCCAGGCTTTATTTTTGGTATACTCCCACAAACATTAGCCAAAAGTATATGAGCATTGAGGGGGGGGCGGGGGGAAGAGATGAGAATTTTTTTACGCAGCGAGTTGTTATGATCTGGAATGCACTGCCTGAAAGGGTGGTGGAATCAGATTCAACAGCAACTTTCAAACGGGAATTGGATAAATATTTTGAAAAGGAACAATTTGCAGGGGAGTGGGACTAATTGGACAGCTCTTTCAAAGAGCTGGCACAATGGGCCGAATGGCCGCCTTCTGTGCTGTTATGATTCTATATGATGAGTGGATTCAAGCTGTGGTGACTGACTGACTGTGGTGACTGACTGACTGTGGTGTGCACGTGTGATGGGGCACTTTCTTGACGTGCGAATGTGCTGTGTCATGTCAGCCAATGGCTAGCACCCTCGCCTCTGAGTCCAAAGGTTGTGGGTTCAAGTCCCACTCCAGGGACTTGAGCACAAAAAGCTAGGCTGACACTCCAGTGAAGTGCTGAGGGAGTGCTGCACTGTCAGAGTGTGCCGTCTTTCGGATAAGACGTTAAACCGAGGCGTCTGCCCTCTCAGGTGGACGTAAAAGATCCCATGGCACTATTTCGAAGAAGAGCAGGGGAGTTCTCCCTGGTGTCCTGGCCAATATTTATCCCTCAATTAACATCACTAAAATCAGGTCATTATCACATTGCTGTTTGTGGGAGCTTGCTGTGCGCAAATTGGCTGGAGTGGGACTTGAACCCACAACCTTCTGACTCCGAGGCGAGGGTGCTACCCACTGAGCCAGAGCTGACCCTCGGCTTCAAGCATTGGCTGTGCTTTCCTTCGCCGTTTCCAGTTCGCTATTATAACCTGGCTAATTTAACCATTTCTTTGCTGCTCTGCTGAGAGAGGGGAACAGCTGGGTCTGAGCTGTGCAAGAACACTTAGCAACATAATTGTTTGCAGCCTTGAAGGGGGGAAAAATGTGGAAAGGGCAGGGGAAATGGGACTAATTGGACAGCTCTTTCAAAGAGCCGACACCGGCACGATGGGCCGAATGGCCTCCTTCTGTGTTGTATCATTCTATGACCTGTGGAACCCTGAGGACAAATGTCAAGTCTACCGTCAGTATTTTTTTCTCCTCTAATTCTTTGTCCTCTCCGCAGCAGTACCTTCCCCACCTGGCTGCTATTCACACACAAGCTGCAATGGTGATTGCTGGCAGGCTGTTTGACTGTGAAAGGCATCACATCCGAAACCCGAACCCGTCCTCACCTGCGCCTGCCAAACGCAAACTTTCAGCAAGAGTCACTGAGCAGTGATCAGGAGCAGAAATCCTGGCCCATTATCCCCCCCCCCCCCCGCCAATCCCCTGCCCTCCCCAATCTGAAGGCACTGAGACCAATTGGTCTGTATGACTCCGAGGTGGTGACTGTACTTGTCATTCACTGGGAGCTCCACATTCCTTCAGTATGAAGAAACGAGCCAGTGGAACTCCCACCAGTGGGAGTGCAGTCCCACAGTGGAGTCTTACTTGCAGCTGTGCGCCACCCGGCTCAGGAGCGAGGGTTGCACGGGGTGAAGAATTGGTCCGCTCGCTAATGAGATCCATGCCACAGTTGGGGATTCCTTTTTGCCGGCAACCTCAGGTTGGATCTAATTAGAAAAGAACAGGAGAGCCTGAGGCAGCCCCGGTTCGAATCCCCTATCTGCTATTAGGGCAAATGTTATTTAATTTTTGAATTATTGAATCTTGAAAATGTTATTATTTAAAAAGTAAAAGCCTGTAAATTCCAGTTGGCCGTATTAGCGGGTAAATGATTAATAGGTCCGTATGACATTCCTCTGTACGCTACTTTAACACGGGTGTTAACCAGTTTATTTTAAGTGGTTAAATTCCTCAGCTAAAATAGTGGAGAGAGGACTGTCAGATAAACATATTTAATATTCATCGCTTCTAATGGCCAATGGGAATTTCGACGCTTGGAACCAAAATTAACTTTTTTCTGAATCATTTTGAATATTCGTTTTATTTCTAACATTTAAAAAAATGGGCATGCAAAATGTGACCTTAATAAATCATTAACATCTTGTTTATTTACTGTACCCTTTGCCCCTGCTTTCTCCCCTCCTCGTGATGGCGCTGACCCGAGAGCCTGCCAGTACCTTAGTCAAATAAATGACTGTGACATACGAATAATCAGTCTCAGCGGGCTCGTCAACTGCGACTGGCAACACAGTTGACGCAGTGTGGACAGTCTTCCCATGTTTGCGGGATCTTGCTGTGTGCGGCTCGGCTGTCCTGTATTGCAGCAGTGGCTGCGCTTTGCGAGTGCTTGGCTGGCAGTAAAAGCTCTTTGGGACGTCCTGAGGTTGTGAAAGGCGCTATATAAATGCAAGTTCGTTCATTCTTTCTTTGACACTGGTCACTTTTTTTAAGAATTGTATCTTGTGTAAGTGACCCCCCCTCCTGACCTTTGACTTGTTGGAGAAGCGAACGCCCACAGCCGGCACACTTGTCGCTGTCTTTGCTGCGTCTCGTTCACCTTCCGGAGAGTCCAGTACGCTGGGCTATGGGGAAAGGGCAGGGGAGTGGGACTAATCGGGCAGCTCTTTCACAGGCACCATGGGGCGAATGGCCTCCTTCTGTGCTGTATCATTCTATGTGTGGACATCAGTTGAGGACAGGAACAGCCTCAACGATGATCATCTTCATCCTTCGAGGTGCAGCAAACTGGAAGAATTAACATAAGAACATAAGAAATAGAGCAGGAATAGGCCACTTGGCCCCTTGAGCCTGCTCCGCCATTCAATAAGATCATGGCAGATCTTGGGCTCAAAGCCACTTCCCTGCCCGCTCCCCATAACCCTTCACTCCCTTATCTTGCAAAAATCTGTCTATCTCCACCTTAAATGTATTTAATGACCCAGCCTCCACTGCTCTCTGGGGCAGAGAATTCCACAGATTTCCGACCCTCTGAGAGAAGAAATTCCTCCTCATCTCAGTTCTAAAAGGGCGACCCTTTATTCTAAAACTGTGCCCCCGCGTTCTAGATTTCCCCATGCGGGGAAACATCCTCTCTGCATCTACCTTGTCGAGCCCCCTCAGTGTCTTATATGTTTCAATAAGATCACCTCTCATTCTTCTAAATTCCAATGAGTAATTAAATGCAATTGGCGATGGTTATTGAAGGAGGTGCAGTTTTGTGCTGTAGATACATCGGAGCAATCAAGGATGAGAGAAGGCCATTCGTCCCATTGAAGCTCATCCTCCAGTCCCCTAATTCCTCCAGTACCCTGATTCCTCCCAGTACCCTAATTCTCCCAGCCATGGATCCAACTACATTTTGAATGGCCCTGGTGTCTCTACTACTTTGCCTGGCAGATTATTCCAAATATTTATCAACCTTTTAAAAAAAAAACACTTCCTACTCTAGGACTTGGGTTGATACTGCTCATATCCATTTCAATTCATATCCTCATAGCCAACAAAGACTCTTCCTATCAGTCTTGGATGGATTCAAAACCTTAGATCCTGGAACTGAATGGAAACGTCTACTATACCCGTACCCCACCCAGTCCCTTGCATCTGTGCTTGTTAGCAGAGGTGTAAAGGTGAGAGTATTTTATTTGTTCGGACTGTCATTGGCGAGGGAGGGAGGTGAGGAAAAAATAAAATCCTGAAATTTTCCTACTTTTGACAGACTTAAATATCCCTGCTGATGACCAGCCCTGACCCCTCATGTTTGTTCCCGTTACAGATTGATGGAATTGGTCGAACTTCGGGAAGCTTTACTGTACTGAGGACAGATCCTTCGAGGGAGCCACCGGTCATCAAGACCAAATTGATTGAGTCGAGATCCTCGGAGCCACCTGTGAAAAGGAAAAAATCACTGCAGGTGAGCATCCATTTAAGGTTTGGAACTCGTATTGTTGCCAGACCCCATTTTGTTCAGTTGCATTCTCTTTTTTTGGGTTTTGCTCTTTGTTACCAATGTTCTGCTCTCGCCTTTCCCTCCTGCCATCTCTGATGATGGGCTAGGGTTCCATCATCGCAGAGTGTCCCTTCATTGCCTCGCCCGACTAGTCGACTCGACAGTGGGCACGTGCGGGTGTCTGCTGCGGACAGCATTAGACTTGGCTGTGGCTCCCCTGTGGCTGAATGTTGACTGATTCCCAAATAAATAATAGTCATGTGGGCAAAAGACTGGGTAGTGCCCACACATGGAGCTGTACCCTGGCAGTAGTCAATATCCTCAGAAGAAGAGGGGAAATGGGGAGCACTGATGGGAAAATGCACTACACTACGCACTCTGCCAGTATGTCTTTTTGTTTTTGGGATGTGGGAATGTTCCCTTTAAATTGCACGGCCGCGCACTGCTCTAGAGATCCCGCGCAGCTGGCGAGCCGGACTTTAAATAGAAAAACCGTGCGTGCGCAGAACTTTGAATGGCCCGCGGAGCCCGTTAAAGGGGCCGCGCGGGCCAAAGAAAAATTAGAGGGAACATTGGTAGCAACACTGGCAAGACAGCATTTATTGCCCATCCCCAGACCTGGTAGCCTCCACCTCTGTCACCACCTTTGACTCCACGTGAAACGTGATTGCTTGCCCGACATCATCATAAACGAGCAAGAATATTCTTCAGCCTATCGCTGCCGAGCCTGAAGCCATTCGCTTCTTCTCTTGTCAAAAGCTCCGCACCCTCGCCCAAGACTCCACCCCTACTTTGGCTGCTTGCTCATGCTGACCTGATGGTGAGCAACCTTGGTGTCTAGTTTTCCCTGAGCTCAGTTTAACAACCCACGTCCTGTCCACCTATTTCCATCTCTGTGACGTTGACCACCTTTGCCCCTACTTCAGCTCCTTGTCACTGAAACCCTTGTTCGCACCTTTGTTACCTCCAAGCTCCCCTCGTCTGTCTGCCGAGTTTTACCCTGTCCAAAAGACCCACTCCCCTCACCCTTGCCTTTACCAATCTCCATTGGCTCCCCATGCCCCAATGTATCAAATGCAAAATCCTGCCCTTGTCTAGAAGTTCCTCCCCCTGTCCCTGTCCTCTGTGGAGCCTCTAGGTTTGGCTCCAAACACATGCCCTCCAACCTTTCAACCAACGCTCCCTGTGAGCTGCGCTTTGTTCCGCGCGGCCTGTTTCTTTTAGTGCGCGGTCCCTTTAAATTTCCACGGTATTTACAGTGGAGGAACCGGTGAGCGACCTGCACGGGACCTTTCTCATTACGTAGAGGGAACATTGCTTTCAACCCTGACTTCCTAGGCATTCCCCCCTCCCCGCCCGCCATGCACCAGCGTCAGTCACACAGCCTTTAGCCATCTTGGCTGCACAGTCTGGAACGCTCTTCTTAAACTTGAAACAACCCAACCGTCTTGCTTCCCTTTTCCCCTCCTTCAAAAACCTCCTCAAATCCTACTTCTTTGACCATTCAGTCAACTTCCCTACCCCTTTCCATCACGTGCTCGGAGTCTGATTTTGCCTTTATGAAGCCCCTTGTTATGTTCAAGGTGCTATATAAATGCAAGCTATTGGTTACTTCTTAAGTGTCGCTTTTCTCATTATTTAATCTACCATTCTCTGCTGCATCAATGTGAAACTTGATTGGTATATCTTTCTTCCACCTGATTGGTGAGCAGGAATGAATCAGTTCCGGGGGGTTGGAGGGTGGGGGTGGGAATAAAGATTGTCGGCGGGTCTCAACCCTATAGATCAAATTGTCAATTTAAGTAAACTGAAATAATTGTGAAGAATTTAAAAGTTGTAACCGAAGGGTGAAGCAAGTTGAACTGCAGATGTTTTAAAAATGCTCCCAGCCGCAGACGGCAATTTTATTTGAATGACTGCACTGTCTAAAAATATTTCAAATCGAGCTGCGATCCACACTTTTTGATCACAGTACATGCTGCGTCCCAAACACCATGGAACTGTTAATGACTCATGAATCGTTAACCCAGTCACTAGTGTCCAGGCTTTTAACACCAGCTCCTGCATCACCTAGTCTTAAAGTTTCAGTAGCAATGTCTGATACACTGTATTCAGTGCCATTTTGTTAACAAACTTTTCATTCTGATTTAATGGACTTTAAAAAGAAAATCAGCTGAAGTCTTCGAGAACATAACATAAGAAATAGGAGCTGGAGTAGGCCATTCGGCCCCTCGAGCCATTCAATAAGATCATGGCTGATCTTCTACCTCATCTCCACTTTCCTGCACTATCCCCATATCCCTTGATTTCCTTGATATTCAAAAATCTATCGATCTCTGTCTTGAATATACTCAACGACTGAGCCTCCACAGCCCTCTGGGGTAGAGAATTCCAAAGATTCACCACCCTCTGAGTGAAGAAATTTCTCCTCATCTCAGTCCTAAATGGCTGATCCCTTATTCTGAGACTGTGACCCCTGGTTCTAGACTCCCCAGCCAGGGGAAACATCCTCCCTGCATCTACCCTGTCAAGTCCTGTAAGAATTTTGTATCTTTCAATGAAATCACCTCTCATTCTTCTAAACTCTAGAGAATATAGGCCTAGTCTACTCAATCTGTCCTCATAGGACAATCCCCCCATCCCAGGAACCAGACTGGTGAACCTTCGTTGCACTCCCTCTATGGCAAGTATATCCTTCCTTAGGTAAAGAGACCAAAACTGTACACAATACTCCAGGTGTGGTCTCACCAGGGCCCTATATAATTGCAGTAAGACGTCTTTACTCTTATACTCAAATCCTCTTGCAATAAAGGCCAGCACACCATTTGCTTTCCTAATTGCTTGCTGTAACTGCATGTTAACTTTCAGTGATTCTTGTACAAGGACACCCAGGTCCCTCTGAACACCAACATTTCCCAATCTCTCACCATTTAAAAAATACTCTGCTTTTCTATTTTTCCTACCAAAGTGGATAACTTCACATTTTTCCACATTATATTCCTTTTGCCATGTTGTTGCCCACTCACTTTGCCTGTCTATATCCCCTTGAAGCCTCCTTGCATCCTCCTCACAACTTACATTCCCACCCAGCTTTGTATCATCAGCAAACTTGGATATATTACATTTGGCCCCCTTTGACTTCCTTACTTAGGGCAGGGTGGCACAGGCCATGATGCCCCTCCGGTACATCCTCCAAATTGCCATTATTCACATTGGAGCCGAGACAATGAGAGCTGGCAAGCTATTTGACTAGGGGAGGGGGCACCATAGTCGAGCCCATTTCTGTCTTCACCTCACTTGGTACCAGGGATGAGGGGAGACCTGGAGAAGCTGGGATTGTTCTCCTTAGAGCAGGGAAGGTTAAGGGGAGATTTTTAAGGTGTTCAAAATTCTGAGGGGTTTTGATAGAGTAAGTAAGGAGAAACTGTTTCCACTGGCAGGAGAGGCCAGTAACCAGAGGACACAGATTTCAGATAATTGGCCAAAGAACCAGAGGGGAGATGAGAATTATTTTACGCATCGAGTTATTGTGATCTGGAATTCACTGCCTTAAAGGGTGGTGGAAGCAGATTCAATAGTAACTTTCAAAAGGGAATTGGATAAATACTTGAAAATGAAATATTTTCAGGGTTATGAGGAAAGCGTGGGGAGCAGGGCTAATTGGAGAGCTCTTTCAAAAGAGCCAGCACAGGCACGATGGGCCGAATGGCCTCCTCCTGTGCTCTGTGTTCCTATGACATCCGCACATGCCCATTTCCAATAGGGGTCGCTGGACAACAATCAGGAGCAGGAACCCTTGCCCGATTCCCTCTTCCCGAATTCAGGAGTGGATGCTGAGGCCACCTGTGCAGCTCTTATTGCGCAGACTAGGGGGACTCAAAGCTGGGCTTCTTTCTGACTCCGCTGCCTGAACCAGGTCAGTCACCAGGGGGAGCTGTAGCTCAAGAATTTCCAAAGTATTTCACCAATCTGGAAACATGGAAAGCTGCAAAGCTGAGATTGGGAAAAGAATTACAACTGATGAGGAAGAATCCTTCTCGCCATTTGGAACAGTAAAGATTGCTCACGGCTATCCTTTATTATCAAATCAAAATGTTACTGAAACCTCAGACTCTAATCTCCTCACCTGAGGATGAGCATTAATCGATATAGTCATAGAGTTATAACAGCACAGAAGGAGGCCATTCAGCCCATCGAGTCCGTGCCGGCTTTCTCTAGAGCAATCTAGTCCGTCCCATTCCCCTGCCCTGCAAGTTTATTTCCCTCAAGTGCCTATCCAGCCTCCCCTTGAAAACATTGAGTGTCTCCGGTTCCACCACTTCCGTCGGCAGCGAATTCCAGGTCATCACCACTCGCTGCGTAAAAAAGTTTTTCCTCACATCCCCCTGTATCTCTTACCCAAAACCTTAAACCTGTGTCCCCTAGTCCTTGTACCATCAACTAGTGGGAACAGCCTTTCCCCGTCTAGCCTATCCAAACCCATCATAATCTTGTACACCTCTATCAAATCACCCTTCAACCTCCTTTGCTCTAATGAAAACAAATCCAGCTTCTCCAACCTGTCCTTGTAGCTAAGATCCCCCATCCCTGGAACCATTCTGGTAAATCTCCTCTGCACCCTCTCAAGTGCCTTCACATCCTTCCTAAAGTGTGGTGACCAGAACTGCACGCATTACTCCAGTTGTGGCCTAACCAGCACTTTATAAAGGTTCAGCATAACACGGAGGGAGAGATTAAGGGAGGGTAGGAGGCGAGTGAACTCAGAGGAGAGAGAGCACGAAGAATTGAGATGGAGGTTGAAATCACCGAGGATGAGAAGTTGTTCGGTGCAGAGTCTGAGGGAGGAGAACAGTGAAGATATCTCAGTAATAATTTTTATGGTACTTGGGTGGGCGGTAGAGAACGAGAATTTTAAATGAGAGGTGAGAGGGGTGGGATAAGGTGAGATGCTCAAAGGAGGAGAAACTGCCAGAGGAGTAGGGGGACAGACCAAGGTGTGATTTGGTGATGAGAGCCACACCGCCACCACTGGTGGATTTTCCCCTTCACTACTAGCCCACAGGCACGGAGCTCAATGGTCCTGTTCCAACCGCTGCCTTGGTTGATACCAGTTAACTTGACACAGAGCAGCGATTGAACCTAAAACTCCCCAGTTTCTTGGCAGCAACTTCCATAGAAACCACTGTGGCTGCCAGGTGCATAAAGGCAACCGACCCCATGATGAACCACGGTCCCTTTAGGAGTGGGCTGCCCGCAAATGAGGGCTTCTCGAATTCTGGTCATTGGGAGAAGCAACTGTTGACACCCAGCAACGTGCTGGAGATTCCAAGGACCAGTTATATCCCTTTCTTTATATAAATGCTCATTTTATCAACTTTATTTTCCACCTGTGCCAGCCGTGGCTCAGTGGGTAGCACCCTTCCCTCTGAGTCAGAAGGTTGTGGGTTCAAGTCCCACTCCAGAGACTTGAGCACAAAAATCTAGGCTGACACTCCCAGTGCAGTACTGAGGGAGTGCTGCACTGTCGGAGGTGCCGTCTTTCGGATGAGACGTTAAACCGAGTCTGCTCTCTCAGGTGGATGTAAAAGATCCCATGGCACTATTTCGAAGAAGAGCAGGGCAGTTCTTCCTGGTGTCCTGGGCCAATATTTATCCCTCAACCAACATAAGAAAAACAGATTATCTGGTCATTTTCACATTGCTGTTTGAGGGATCTTGCTGTGTGCAAATTGTCTGCTGCGTTTCCTACATTACAACAGTGACTACACTTCAAAAGTACTTCATTGGCTGTAAAGTGCTTTGGGACATCCTGAGGTCGTGAAAGGCGCTATAGAAATGCAAGTCTTTTTGTACCTATCCATGCTTTGTATAGGTTGCGAAACCTGACATTCCAAAGAAACCGGCCCAAGAGATGCAGAAAACTGCGAGAGAGTGTGAGAGCGCCGAGGGAGCCGGCAGTGGTTTCTGTGGGAATGAGCTCCTTGCTGTAAGTGGGTGCCAGTTCATCCTAATCAACGGGCCAAGCAAGCTTTATAGCAAGTTCAGAACCAAGCCAGTCTGCCCGCATCTCATTTATTTTGCACTATTATTAGAGTGTCTTCTGTCTGCAAGGTGGTACTTTTTCCCTTTTGGAAAACTGTTTTCTGCTTCCCCGATGTCTAAATAGATGCATTTAAGAGGAAGGCACGAGGGAGAAAACAAACGGAAGGAGATGAAGAGGGGTGGGAGCAGGCTCGTGTGGAGGAGAAAATTGCAGGGCTATGGGGAAAGAGCAGGAGAGCGCGTCTAATTGGAGAGCTCTTTCAAAGAGCCGGCACAGGCACGATGGGCCGAATGGCCTCCTGTGTATGATTCTATGATTCAAAAAAATAAATAAATAAAAGGATATAGGTAATGGGCAGGGATATTAGATTAGGTAGGTAGCTCTTGCACAGAGCAGGCACAATGGGCCGAATGGCCGCCTGTGAAATGATTGGCATTTTGTTGAGCAAGTCTGATCGACAGTTTTAAGTGTTCATACAAATGGGTTTAATTTCTTCTCTGTGCTATTTTTGGAGAACCAGCGAATGTTTAAATTCTTGTCTGTGCATCTTGTTAACACAGCTGTTAACCACTTACTTTAAACTCACAAGTTCGTCTGACCGAGTAATTTATCGAGTTGGGCAGCAGGGGGCAGTCACCGCCTCCCACGTGTCATTCAGTAAGAGAGCTCATCATTATGAGGAGAGATTCCATACACTAGGCTGGCGTACCCTTGGAATGTGGACGGTTAAGAGGTGATTTGATTGAGGTTTTTTAGGATTTTGAAAGGAACTGATCGGGTAGATAGAGGGAAACTGTTTTTTCTGCTGGTGGGGGGAGTCCAGGACAAGGTGAGATAAGAACGTAAGAAATAGGAGCTATTCAATGAGATCATGGCTCATCTTCTGCCTCAACTCCATTCACCGGCCCTATCGCCATATCCCTTGATGCCCTTACTAGTCAGAAATCTATCGACTTCTGTTTTGAATATACCCAATGACTGAGCCTCCACAGCCCTCTGGGGTAGAGAATTCCAAAGATTCACCACCCTCTGTGTGAAGAAATGTCTTCTCATCTCAGTCCTGTATGGCCTACCCTTTATCCTGAGGCTGTGGCCCCTGGTTCTAGACTCCCCAGCCAAGGGAAACATTCTCCCAGCATCCATCCTATCAAGCCCTGTAATAATTTTGTATGCTTCAATTAGATCCCCTCACATTCTTCTGAATTCAAGAGAATACAGGCCTAGTTTACTCGATCTCTTCTCATACGACTGTCCCGCCATCCCAGGATAACCTTAAAATCAGAGCCAGGCCATTCAGGGGAGCAGTTAGGAAACAAACTTCTTCACGCAAAGGGTGGTAGAATTGTGGAACTCTCTCCCACAAAAAGCAGTAGATTCTAGCTCAATTAATAATTTTAAATCTGAGATTGATAGGTTTTTGCTAGACAAGGATATTACGGGTGGATGGAGTTAGGATACAGATCAGCCATGATCTCATTGAATGGCGGAACAGGCTCGAGGAGCTGAATGTCCTACTGCTGTTCCTCGTTCCTGTAATTCTATGCCTCTAATTGACGACGGTATATATTGGTTGCATTTAAACCATTAAGACTAGTCCACAAATAAACTACTCTTTCAATGTTTGAAGTTGACAGTGGGAGATGCATAGTGGACAGAGAAAAATGTTGCAATATAGACTATATAAAAGGTGATTGCCTTGCCCCTGTTTGATGGACATGTGTTTTGTTTGTCCTTTCCCCCCCCCCAAAGAGTATTGTGACTCTAGCAGCTCTTCTGGCCAACAGAGACATACATGTTGCCTGAGGTTTTGTCTGGAGACCATGCAAGTAATGTAAGTACAGCCTGAGAAAACCAGCCCTTGCGCGTGTTGGGTTAACCTGAAAGCACTGCGGACAGGCTGCACCTTGGAGCGGCGGTGGGTCCACTGTCCCGTGGAATGGTGGGCCTAGGGGCTAGCACCTGAAATTCCTTGTGTTGACCACTCCAGCTCAGCCATGATGTCACGGAGGTACATAGTGGAGGCCCGGAGTTTTCGCTCATGGGAAATAAAAGCTAGAAAGGGGCTCACACTCATAGAAGAATCATAGAATCTTACAGCACACGAGGAGGCCATTCGGCCCGTCATGCCTGTGCTGGCTCTTTGAAAAAGCTGTTCAATTTCGTCTCAGACTCCAACTTCTTCCCTATAACCCTGCAAATTAGTCCTCTTCAAGTACCTATCCAATTGCCTTTTGAAAGTTACTAGTGCGTTCCCGATCTTAACCCTCTGTGAAGAAATTTCTCCATTGCCCCTCTACTTTTGTCCATTATTTTAAATTTGTGACCTTTGGACGCCAACCCACTTGCCAGAAGAAATAGTTTCTCCCTACTTGCTCTATCAAAACTCCTCATAATTTTGAATACCTCTATTAGATCTCCCCTTAACCTTCTCTGTTCGAGGGAGAACAGTCCCAGCTTCTCCAATCTCTCCACATAACTGAATTCCCTCATTTGGGCCATTCTTGTGCAACTTTCAGTTAAAGAGGGGCAGAGGCCGAGGAATAGATGGGTGGTTCTACTTTCCAAGGTTAGCTCCTTGGCATCAGATTCAGATGTTGTACGGAGCGCACTTCTCGGGGAAGCAGAAAATTGTAACGGGTGTGCGGCAATTAAAAGTTCTGAAGGCGCCCGTGGAAATGAGCAGGCTTCGTCATTGCTGGAGGGGGGGAAAGGCTAAGAGATGACTGGCAAAAACTGAAAGGATGGCAAGGAAACCCAGCACGCAGGTTCCAGAGCAGCCCAACTCCTGACTCCTTGCTTGACTGCTGTTAAAGTGGAGGTGGTCCTTGCCGAGAGGGTGACCTCCCAAACCTCGCCAAAGAATCATCCGCCAGGGAAAGATTACTACAGCAAAAGCGAAATACTGCGGATGCTGACAATCTGAAATAAAAACAGAAAATGCTAGCAACACTCAGCAGGTCAGGCAGCATCTGTGGAAATTCTGTGGAAACAACTGTTAATGTTTCAGGACAATGACCTTTCATAGGGGTACGGTAGCATAGTGGTTATGTTACTGGACTAATAATCCGGAGACGTGAGTTCAAATCCCACCACGGCAGCTGGGGAATTTAAATTCAGTTAATTAAATAAATTTGGAATAAAAAGCTAGTACTTACCCGGTCTGGCCTATATGTGACTCCAGACCCACAGCAATGTGGTTGACTCTTAACTGCCCTCTGCGGTTCAAGAAGACGGCTCACCAGCACCTTCTCGAGGGTAATTAGGGATGGGCAATAAATGCTGGCTGTGCCAGCGACGCCCACATCCCATGAACGAATTAAAAAAAAAAAGAACTGGAAGATGTTCGAGAGATTAACGACTTTTAAGCAAGTACAGAGCCAGGGAAAAGAACAAAGGTCTGTGATTCATAGGCAGAAGTGATTAATTGACACAAGGGGAGATGTTGCAAGGCATAAGGGATTGATAATGGGGCAAGTATAGAAACAAAAGATGGCTCCAGAGGAGGTGTAAATGGTTACAGCAGAGTGGGAGGGAAAGTCTGGGAAAGAGAAGGCTCCCATGGCCCGGGATTGTGGCGGAGATACATAGGTTGACCCCAGGGATGCGGACCACCCTATCTACCGTTACTGTTAGACAGGCTGTCAGATATCTTAGTGGTACTGAGGGATCTATTGTCCTCCAGGAGGAAGAGTCATTTTTAAAAATTCGTTTTTATGGGATGTGGGTGTCGCTGGCAGGGCCAGCATTTATTGCCTTTGAGAAGGTGCTGGTGAGCTGCCTTCTTGAACCGCTGCAGTCCGTGTGGTGAAGGTACTCCCACAGTGCTGTTAGGTAGGGAGCTCCAGGATTTTGACCCAGCGATGATGAAGGATCGGTGATATACTTCCAAGTCAGGGTGGTGTGTAACTTGGAGGTGGTGGTGTTCCCATGTGTCTGCTGCCCTTGTCCTTCTAGGTGGAAGAGGTCGCGGGTTTGGGAGGTGCTGCCGAAGAAGCCTTGGCGAGTTGCTGCAGTGCATCTTGTAGATGGTACACACTGCAGCCACGGTACGCCGGTGGTGGAAGGAGTGAATGTTTAAGGTGGTGGATGGGGGTGCCAATCAAGCGGGCTGCTTTGTCCTGGATGGTGTCGAGCTTCTTGAGTGTTGTTGGAGCTGCACTCATCCAGGCAAGTGGAGAGTATTCCATCACACTCCTTACTTGTGCCTTGTAGATGGTGGAAAGGCTTTGGGGAGTCAGGAGGTGAGACACTCGCCGCAGAATACCCAGCCTCTGACCTGCTCTTGTTGCCACAGTATTTATGTGGCTGGTCCAGTTAAGTTTCTGGTCAATGGTGACCCCCAGGATGTTGATGGTGGGGGATTTCGCGATGGTAATGCCGTTGAATGTCAAGGGGCGGTGGTTAGACTCTCACTTGTTGTATGCGCTAATTGTCTGTCAAGGCAAGGTCTGTTCGCAGACAGGCATCTAGGGTGTCCACCAGGTGGACACGAGCATCCCTCATGTAACCTGATTCCACCCAACCATGAATATTTAAATAAAGTGGGTGTCTCTAGGCCTTTGGAGGGTGCGGGGGGGGGGGGGGGGGGTGATGACCACCATAGTAAATTCTCTCATGGTGAGAGGTGGGTGGAGTTCCAATGGAACACAACACCTGCTCCTTTTCAGCCGCAGGCCTCCTAATTTAGGCCTTTACCACTTGCACTCGGAAAACCTAAGCTGAAATAATCCATTATTCTGCAGGAAAAGGTGAGAATATCTAAATCAAGTAAGTCTTGGGTCCTACACAATCCCCTGCATGGCTGGCTCCACGGAAGACCTGTTTGATTTTTTTTCTTTTCAATTTACATTTATTTATTTTTTAAATTGATGATATCTCGGGTTCCAGACCTTCACTCTGTAAAGTAGATTGATGGCCTAATAAAGCATCCCTTCTCCGAGGGAGCTCCCGATGCTCTCGGTCTAACACAGCAGCTGCCGCTTTCTGCATGCCTGTGATCGGAAAACAAATTGAGTTCTTCCGTATGTACAATTTCACAGCTAATTGTTAGCGTCCCACACTCGGATTGCCTACCACCTCCACATAGTGTTCTTCAGCGAGGATCTTTGATTGATTGAACCTATTTTGCCTTAATGTAGATGTGTTCATAGGGGAGAAGCAGTACAGAAACATTTAAAGTAGTTGCTTCCAGTTCCCCAGTGGCTCGGTGGTTTTTAAAAAAAAATATTCGTTCATGGGATGTGGGCGTCGCTGGCAAGGCCAGCATTTATTGCCCATCCCTATTTGCCCTTGAGAAGGTGGTGATGAACCGCCTTCTTGAACCGCTGCAGTCCGTGTGGTGAAGGTACTCCCACAGTGCTGTTAGGGAGGGAGTTCCAGGATTTTGACCCACCGACGATGAAGGAACGGCCGATATACTTCCAAGTCAGGATGGTGTGTGACTTGGTGGGGAACCTGGAGGTGGAGGTGTTCCCATGTGCCTGCTGCCCTTGTCCTTCTAGTTGGTAAAGGTCTCAGGTTTGGGAGGTGCTGCCGAAGAAGCCTTGGCGAGTTGCTGCAGTGCATCTTGTAGATGGTACACACTGCAGCCACGGTGCGCCGGTGGTGGAGGGAGAGAATGTTTAAGGTGTTGGATGGGGTGCCAATCAAGCGGGCTGCTTTGTCCTGGATGGTGTCGAGCTTCTTGTGTTGTTGGAGCTGCACTCATCCAGGCAAGTGGAGAGTATTCCATTACACTCCTTAACTGCGCTACCTGTGTACACAATGAGGAAGGTCAATCTCCAACCTGTGCTGCAATAGCTGAACCCATCCAGAATGGTGACAGAGAGGGTTGCTGTTAACTTCAGTGCCCCTAGGTTGCGGCGGAGATAATCAGCCACTCCTAATCGCTCTTCACTAACTCCCGAGTTAACTGGACAAAACTGGGTAACAGTCAGGGGGCTAAAATTGGACTCTGGATTCGGAAAGGAAAAAATCAGCCAAGATTCGTGATCCTGATTGCCTCACTGTGACCCCCCTTGCTGGAAAATGGGCTTCTGTGGGCTCTGGGTATTGGGGGGGGAATGGGCTCGTACTTGATATACCCTGCGGATGAATAATGTCCACTTTGGTAAGGTACCTCAGCAAAGAATCGATGACTTTAGAAGAGGAGGGTCGGGGAGGGAACTAGTGACAAAAACACTCCGCGTTCAAGTATAAGAACATAAGAAATAGGAGCAGGAGTAGGGCATTCGGCCCCTCGAGCCTGCTCCGCCATTCAATAAGATCATGGCTGATCTTCGACCTCAACTCCACCTTCCCGCACCATCCCCATATCCCTTGATTCCCTTAATATTCAAAAAATCTATCGATCTCTGTCTTGAATATACTCAACGACTGAGCCTCCACAGCCCTCTGGGGTAGAGAATTCCAAAGATTCACCACCCTCTGAGTGAAGAAATTTCTCCTCATCTCAGTCCTAAATGGCCGACCCCTTATTCTGAGACTGTGACCCTTGGTTCTGGACTCCCCAGCCAGGGGGAAACATCCTCCCTGCATCTACCCTGTCAAACCCTGTAAGAATTTTGTATGTTAATATAGCACAGAGTATATGGGAAATAAAGCGTCCTGTCTTTAACCCAGCTTTAGAACAGCATTCACTCCCTACACCGTTTCTGTTTCTCACCTCCGGCGTGCGGTGGTCTCTTGAGTGACACTACCCTTTCGTGCCGTACGACGGTCTGTTTAGTCTGTGAACCTGTGCCCCGTGAGCCGAGACTACCCACACTTCTAGATGTAGGACACTAACTGCTGACAGAGAAGGAACTTTCCTCAACTCCGCGATGAAAGGACATAAGACGTAGGAGCAGGAGGAGGTCATTTGGCCCCTCGAGCCTGCTCTGCCATTCAATAAGATCATGGCTGACCTGATCTTGACCTCAACTCCACTTCCCTGCCCACTCCCCATAACCCTCGACTCCCTCATCGTTCAAAAGTCTGTCTATCTCCACCTTAAATATATTCAATGATCCAGCCTCCACAGCTCTCGAGTAGAGAATTCCAAAGATTCACAACCCTCTGAGAGAAGAAATTCCTCCTCATTTCTGATTTAAAAGGGTTTCCCCCTTATTCTGAAATTATGCCCCCTAGTTCTAGATTCCCCCACGAGGGGAAACATCCTCTCTGCATCTACCCTGTCAAGCCCCTTCAGAATCTTATATATTTCAATAAGATTCCCTCTTGAGGTTCTAATCCGCTGCAACACCCAGTCCTTTTTCTTTTTATGATTTTTAGAAAATGATCTCCATAATTCCTGGGAAGATGATTCAAGGGAGCACGGGAGCAGATATGCAAACCCTTGATCGTCGAGGAGAAGAGGCAGCGTTTCGACTCACCCCTACAGATGATGAGATTAGTGACGTGAGTTTATTCCAGCGATGTTAATTCGGGAGCTCAATTTAATTTGGCACTGACCTGGATTGGATTGGACTTTACACAACCCTTAAAATCTGTACAGTTTCAATGAAGTGCGCTTAAACACTCCAGAATTACAGAAATATGTCTGACTCGCTATTCAACAGAAAATGCCCCCATTTACTCTGAATCTCATTTGATGATTTACTAATGGTTGCTTTCAGCCTACTCCCTTCATTCTCCTTTAATGAAGACGGATATTTGTGATGCACTTATTGCCTTAGCAGTAATTAAATCATCTTCATTTATATTGATTTACTTTCGAATGCATCATTCCACATAAATTATACAGTACAGTATTTTTTGATAATGTATTGCAGTATAACCATATTTTAAAACGATTAATATTACAAGATTGTATCTGAAATTAGCACCTAATTTCTTTGTATTTTTTCTCTCCTTGAAAACTGGGTAGTGTTCTCAACACTGCAGATTGTATATGGTCTCCTGTTGGAAGGGGTGTGTTTGTTTCAAGGACTTAATGGCCTTGTTTGGTTCCATGCTTTGTCTTGCAAAATGCACGTAAAGTTCTCAAAGGACCTCTTTGAATGAATGGGGGTGGGGGGGAGGTGGAGGTTGAACTTTCCTGATGTTTTGACCCCATCCTTTCCTCTCTGCTGCACTGTTGGAGGTGCCGTCTTTTGGATGAGACGTTAAACCGAGGCCCCGTCTGCTCTCTCAGGTGGACGTAAAAGATCCCACGGCACTATTTCGAAGAAGAGCAGGGGAGTTATCCCCCGGTGTCCTGCCAATATTTATCCCTCAATCCACATAACAAAAACAAGATTATCTGATCGTTATCACATTGCTGTTTGTGGGAGCTTGCTCTGCGCAAATTGGCTGCCGTGTTCCCTACATTACAACAGTGACTACACTCCAAAAGTACTTCATTGGCTGTAAAGCGCTTTGAGACGTCCAGTGGTCGTGACAGGCGCTATAGAAATGCAAGTCATTTTCCCAGCCAAGGGTAAATCACAAAAAAAAATATTAGTCATTGCTCGGTATTGAGATTGATGTGTTGTTTTCCCCAGGATGATATATTCAGAGAAATACCAGAGCAGTATTCTTACGTGGCAACTGAAGCGAAGGAGAAAACAATTGTCACGTTTAAAGGCGAACAGTTGCAGCTGAACGGTGCTGCTTCTAGAGACAATGTAAGTACTGTAAAGTGTATGCAACAGTGCCAGACTATTGATTGTCTGCAAAGCAAACAAATGACTGAAGCAAGCCTCGGGATCCGGTTGCAATTAAGTTTCTTTTGATTTTATAAACAACGATCCTGCTAAAAGTGTTTCCGATAGTTCTGCTGTAATGTTAATCATTTTTTCCCCTCGCACAAGGCTTTCAGTAACGACTGTTAAGTAGAATCCTTCCAAACAAATTAAGGCCCATTTGGTTGTCCCAAGTGATGTAGAGTTGAGTAGGAGTTCCTCTGTGGAAAATGGAAGCAGTATTAGCGTAAATCACTATCAACAGATGTCACATAATCACTATTTAAATCATGTACCTCTCTTGTGTTGACAGCAATTGTAAAATATTTTCAGAACAGTTTCGTTAAGATATTTATTGTGTTCTATGAGTGTCCCTTCATCATTTGGCACTTACTTCGAACTCGTGTTGTGGATGGTGTGACGGTCTATCTGTTAACCGCTGACTGGATTTCACTAACGTGTTTGCGTAGTGCATGGTATCACTGTTAAGTGGGTAATGAATTTGGGCGGACACTATCCATTTTATAGAGTAATCCAATTCTTCCAAATGTTGCATAAAGTTAGCATTGATTTGAGAGTTGCATATGCAGTAAAGAGTGGTTATGTTACTCTGACAAAGCAGGGTTGTGCTGTGGGGTACATGCAAATAGGTTTGATGGGCACAGTAGTGTGATGGCTATGCTACTGGGCTTGCATCCCAGAACTTGAGAGTTCTAATCCCACCCATGGCAAGGTATGAAATTGAATTGAGTACTTCTGATAACCTGTGGTTGGCACCAGATAAAAGACCACAAAAAGCTCCTGGAGTGTTGTAAAACCCAGCTGGTTCACTGATGTCCTTCAGGGAAGGGAACCTGGACTGGCCAACACATTGTGGTTGACAATAATACCCTCTGAAGTGCGGAGGCAACGAGAGGTGGATAATAACTTTGGCCTCGGCAACGTCACCCACATCCCGAGAACAAATTAAGAATGTTACCCTGGTGTAGGTGGGCGTGTGCTGTGGGATAGAGTGCAGTAAATGGAGATCTTATCCTGGTGTAACGAGGGTGGCTTGAGCTGAGGTTGGGTACTGAGGTGAAGAGTGATGCCTTTCATTAGTCCTGATTACTTCCATACCAAACCCAGGTCAGTACACATGAGATGCAAAATAACAAACCTGTTCCAGGACTGTCAACTCCAAACTGTTGGTGAGCCACAAGTCAACTGGGAGGGGAAAAAAGTGATCATTCAGATATCTAAACTCTTCTTTATTGAAACCAACTGTGTGTTTGGTTTAGTGACGTTACTAACGGAGCAACAATGACAAATGTGATGTTGTTCAATACACGGTCTAAAGTATCTACGTTCTGTTTCCCCCTTTTCTGAATGCGGATTATTCTTGTTGCGGTACAGCGCTCTCTGGTATCTCACCCACGTGACCATTCTCCCCCCATGAGCAAAGGCAGGGAGTTATTGGCAGGCATAAAATAAAAACAGAAAATGCTGGAGATACTCAGCAGGTCAGGCAGCATCTGTGAAGAGAGAAACTAGAGTTAACGTTTCAGGTCGATGACCTTTCGTCTGACGAAAGGTCATCGACCTGAAACGTTAACTCTAGTTTCTCTCTTCACAGATGCTGCCTGACCTGCTGAGTATCTCCAGCATTTTCTGTTTTATTTCAGATTTCCAGCATCTGCAGTATTTTCTTTTAGTATTGGCAGGCAGTTCTCCCCGTGGGGGTGTCTGAGATGCTCACTTCTGAGGGGGAAAAACATGAGGCCAATTTGGTCAGGGTTTCCCCTCCATTTTGTTGCCTCTCCAGGAGCTAGCATTGTTAGAAAGGTGCTGCACGGAATTGCATCAGTTCACGAATCGAGTGACCATTGATGGGCCTGAGGGCTTCTTCCCAGCCTTGACACCTGCTCGCAACTCTTGCAACCGTGAGTGATGTCACTCACAGGAAAACCCCCATTTAGCTTTCAACTTGCATTCTGTACATACCTTAACATTAAAAATACAAAAAATAATCTGCCAAGTATCTGTGCTTTTTATTTAATGTATATCAAATATACTCTTCGGGGGAGGAGAATTTGCTCCAAGTATAGATGGTTATTACAGGGAGATGGGTAAGGGTCAGGTTCAGGCAATATGGGACAGTGGTTTTCAAACATTTCTGTGCAGGGGATCTGCTCCAAGTATTGACATGCCATCAGGGACCCACTCCAAATACAGGGGATCCCCTTCCAATATTGACACACCATCAGGGGCCATTCCAAGTATAGGGGATCCCCTCCATTATTGACACACATCAGGGACCCACTCCAAATATAGGGGATTCCCTTCCAATATTGACACACCATCAAGGACCCACTCCAAATATAGGGGATCCTTTCCAATATTGACACACTTAACAGACACCTCCTCACCTAACTTTTGAAAGACGGTGTCCGATATCAAGGGAAAACTGTTCGTATACAACAGAAATAATAAGCCAGAAAGTCAAAAAGGACAGAAAAATGTTGAGAACACAATTCTTGAGACATTAACCCACAGCACCTGGTAATACGTGATCCCAGACAGACTGGAATCTAATGGCCCAATGGAATTCCTTTTATGGTCTCCAAGCGTATGGGAGGCATGTTTATTACTTTCAAGGTGGGGATACCAGTTGCTAATGTGTTAATTTTTTAATCCTTATCTCCACTGCTGTTGTGTTTGTATCATGTGTGCCAGCTGTTTAGCTTGAAATGTTTAATAGAAATTAGTCTGGGAAGTTTAAAGAACTAGCTGGGTTTAAAGGCGCATTACATTTCTCTTAGAGTTTTGGTTCCAGGACACCTGGAGCCCAAGTGAGTCTTAATCAGGTGGCTGGCGTGTGATGTGAGTTCAGAAGGTTTACACTTCAAACACACTCTGGATCGTAAAGGTTCACCGCATAGTTCGAGACAGATGGCGTGATGTAATTCTATTAAGGGTATCACCATATTAATCTGAGAAATTCACCCTGTATTTGAAAAAGAAGAAATCGCTGTAAAATTTTTTAAAGATGTTAAATCGCCTAATCAAGACTGACATGTTTCCACGTCTCAGGCAGAGAAACAAGACCTAGGAAACAATCATAGAAATTTACAGCACAGAAGGAGGCCATTCAGCCCATCTTATCCGTGCTGGCCGACAAAGAGCTATCCACCCTAATCCCACTTTCCATCACTTGGTCCATGGCCTTGTAGGTTACGGCACTTCAAGTGCATATCCAAGTACTTTTTAAATGTGATGAGAGTCTGTGCCTCTACCACCCTTTCAGGCAGTGAGTTCCAGACCCCCACCACCCTCTGGGTGAAAAACTTTCTCCTCAAATCCTCTCTAAACCTCCGACCAATTACTTTAAAAAAACAATGTTTCCTGTAATTTTTTGGGGGCTGCACAGGCCCATTCAAAATGCTGTGCAGCTAAAAGGGAACATTGCTCGGAACAGGAATAGGCCATTCAGCCCCCTTGAGCCTGTTCCGTCATTCATTTAGATCAACTCCATCTACTCGCCTTAGTTCCGTAACCCTTAATACTCTTGCCTAAGAAAAATCTATTAATCTCAGTTTTAAAATTTTCAAATTTTTGGGGGAGAGAGTTCCAGATTTTTACTACCCTTTGTGTGAAGAAGTCCTTCTTGACATCATCCCTGAACGGCCTGGCTCTAATTTTAAGGTTATGCCCCCTTGTTCTGGACTCTCCCACCAAAGGAAATAGTTTCTCTCTATCTACCCTATCAACTTCTTTAATCATTTTAAACACCTCAATTACAGCACCACTTACTCTTCTATACCCAAGGGAATATAAGCTTGGTCTATGCAACCCGTCTTCATAATTTAACCCTTTTAGCCCTGCTATCATTCTGGTGAATCTGTGCCGCACCCCCCGCCAAGGTCACTATATCCTTCCTGAGGTGCGGTGCTCAGAACTGAAAGCATTATTCTAAATGGGGGCCTAACCAGAGCATTATATAACGGTTTATATCCTATCTGAGAAAGGACATACATGCCTCAGAGGCGGTGCAATGGAGCTTCACTAGATTGATTCCTGGGATGAGAGGGCTGTCCTATGAGGAGAGATTGAGTAGATTGGGCCTATACTCTCTGGAGTTTAAAAGAATGAGAGGTGATCTCATTGAAACATAGAAGATTCTGAAGGGGATTGACAGGGTCGATGCTGAGAGGTTGTTTCCCCCTGGCTGGAGAGTCTAGAACTAGGGGGCACAGTCTCAGGATAAGGGGTCGGCCATTTCAGACTGAGATGAGGAGGAATTTCTTCACTCAGAGGGTTGTGAATCTTTGGAATTCTCTACCCCAAAGGGCTGTGGATGCTGAGTCGTTGAGTACATTCAAGGCTGAGATAGATAGATTTTTGGACTCTAGGGGAATTAAAGGGATATGGGGATCGGGCGGGAAAGTGGAGTTGAGGTCGAAGATCAGCCATCATCTTATTGAGTGGCGGAGCAGGCTCGAGGGGCCGTATGGCCTACTCCTGCTCCTGATTCTTATGTTGTAGGCCTCTGCTCCCATTCTCCCCTCTCCCACCTCGGGCACATTTAAAGCAACTAGAATGTTAATTAGAAAAAACTTGCTCTTCTCCCCTTTGTTTATTCTTTACCGAATTGTTTCCCTCCCCAGTTCAATCTCTGCTGCTCGGTTTTGGCAGATTGTAAAGAGTGATATTTATAATAAATGGAAATGGGACATAGGACAAACTTGATGTGACAGATCCTGTGATGGATAACTTAAATGGACCTTTGGCACTCAAACAAAATGATGCCATCCTTTTCTTTCACGTTCTTTAGATGTTGAATGACCTGTTATGCGTTTTCATTATTTTGTCTTAATTTTTCAACTGTTTTCTCTGCCTCTCCCTATCTTCTCTTCCTTTCCCCCCCCCCAAGTAGATAGCAGTCAAATTAATTGTGTGGTTATCGACAAATTCAATAATCTTCTATAAATCACTGTTAATTAAAGATTTCAGGTGTCAGCCGTGAGTCAGTGGGTAGCACTCTCACCTCGGAGTCAGAAGGTTGTGGGATCAAGTCCCAGTCCAGAGACTCGAGCATAAAGTCTCGGCCGACACTTCAGTGCAGTCTTTCGGACGATACGTTAAAATGAGGCCCCGTCTGCCCTCCCAGTGGACATAAAAGATCTCATGGCACTATTTTGAAGAAGAACAGGGGAGTTCTTCCGATATTCTTGGCCAATATTTATCCCTCAACCTACTCCTTAAAAAAACAGATGCTGTGGTCAATTATTTAATTGCTGTTTGTGGGATCTTGCTGTGTGCAAATTGGCTGCTGCGTTTCCCACATTCCATACTGGGTACGGTAGCATAGTGGTTATGTTACTGGACTAGTAATCCAGAGGCCTGGATTAATGATCTGGACACGTGAGTTCAAATCCCACCACAGGCAGCTGGGGAATTTAAATTTAATTAAATAAATCTGGAATTGAAAGCTAGTATCAGTAATGGTGACCATTAACCTACCGGATTGTCGTTAAAAACCCATCTGGTTCACTGATGTCCTTTAGGGAAGGAAATCTGCCGTCCTTAACCCGGTCTGGCCTATATGTGACTCCAGACCCACAGTAATGTGGTTGACTCTTAACTGCGGCTCACCACCACCTTCTCGAGGGCAATTCGGGATGGGCAATAAATGCTGGCCTTGCCAGCGACACACACACCCCATGAACGAATAAAAAAAAAAAACAGTGACTACACTTCAAAAGTAATTAATTGAACTGACGAAGGGTCCCCGACTCGAAACGTTGACTCTGTTTCTCTTTCCACAGATGCTGCCTGACCTGCTGAGTGTTTCCAGCATTCGCAGTATTTTGCTATTGTATTAGTGTTGTAAAGGGAGTTCAGTTGTAATTCAATCCCTGCTTTCTGCTGATATTCATAAACCACTCGAGTTGCACTGTCCTGGTTTATGATCAGCTTGTCTCCTTTGTTTTTGCACCCTTGCCGTTCCCTCCAGAGTCTCCGTTATTCTATATATTTCAGTAAAGTGAATTATCACATTAATGGCACAAACTAATGGAATACGTGTCCTTTCACACTTACTGACTTTATATAGATCTGCATTTCTACCATTTTCAGGGCGGATTGATCTAGCCACTGAGAGCGCTACCAAATAATGAGGGGTCAGAGAACAAACCTGAGATATCTTTAATTGTTTGAACTCAATTTTCACTTTACACGGCCAGTTTCCATTCTGTGGTCTGTTGTTGGTAGATTTTAAAATCTTTGGAGAGGACCAGAAGGTGGTGGGTTCGAGTCCCACTCCAGAGACTTGAGCACAAAATCTAGGCTGACGCTCCAGTGCTACACTTTCGGAGGTGGTGTATTTTGCACGAGACATTAAACCGAGGCCCCGTCTGCCCCCTCAGGTGGCCGTAAAAGATCCCATGGCACTATTTCAAAGAAGAGCATGGGAGTTCTCCCTGGTGTCCTGGCCAATATTTATCCCTTAATCAACATCACTAAAAAAAAAAAAACAGTTTATCTGGTCATTATCACATTGCTTTTTGTGGGAGCTTGCTGTGTGCAAATTGGCTGCCACGTTTCCTACATTACAACAGTGACTATACTTCAAAAAGTACTTCATTGGCTGTAAAGCACATTGGGACATCCTGAGATCGTGAAAGGCTGATCAGTTTGCTGATCTCAACCAAGTGTTTGGTGGGGGGTGATGCTTTACTTGGCCATGGTCTCCCTGAGCTAGTGAGGGGAAACATCAGGCACGTCCTTTGCGCCTGATTGCTATGCAGTGATCCCTGCCGGAAAGTGCCACCTATTTAGATCATATAAGAATAGGATCAGACTTTGATGCAAGGCATCTTGTGGTCAAATAGGAAGCCACCACTTGTTCAGGCTCTCATGAAGAATGACCAATTGGGAGAGGTGCAATGAGGCTAACCAGCTACTGTGGAGCCAAGCGCGGCATGAATCACTGCCTTCAACAAAAGAGGGGTGAAGTTCAGGTGGGAAGCCCACTCTTTGTGAACTGTGTTTGGGTAATGGATCTGATTGCTGTCTCCTTTCCCCCTCCCCCCAGAAGAAATATTCTCATAGGAACTTTGAAAACATCAAAGAAGCCAGTCACCAACCTAGTAAAGACGTTAAATCTCGCAGTGTCCCGTCAACTGGTCGCAATGTTAGTAAGGTAGGTAATCCAAATGGATCCGGAGTTCTATAAGTTAATTGTAGTTTATTGGAATTATGTAGCGTGTAAACTAGAACATGGGCATTGCCTTTTTAGAAAGGTTTTTAAAAAAAAACATTTCTTTCCTGTTTGTCCTCCTCCTTCTCATCCTCCTCCTCCTTCTCCTCGTCCTCTCGGTGAAAATTGATAGACAGGTGTACTAGAAAGGCTGGGTATACTTAGAGTGGATAAGTCGCCTGGTCCAGATGGCTTGCATCCCAGGTTGCTAAGGGAATTGGGGGAGGAGATAGTGGAAGGGCTTGCCATAATTTTCCAATCTTCCCTAGATGCGGGGGAGGTGCCTGAGGATTGGCAAGTGGCAAATGTGACACCATTGTTCAAGAACGGGTGTAAGGACAATCCTCATAACTACAGGCCGGTCAGTTTAACATCAGTGGTGGGTAAAGTTTTAGAAACAATAATCAAGGAAATCCAATTGAATTTTTTGATGAAGTAACAGGGAGGATTGATGAAGGGAATGCGATGGATGTTGTCTACATGGATTTTAGGAAGACGTTTGCCAAAGTACCACATAGAAGGCTGGTTAACAGAATTGAGGCTCATGGAATAGATGGGTCATTGGCAGCTTGGATAAGGAATTGGCTTAAGGATAGAAAACAGCGAGTTGTGGTGGATGACTTTTTCCAGACTGGAGGATGGTGGGAAGTGGTGTTCCCATGGGGTCAGTGCTGGGGCCACTGCTTTTTTTGATGTATATAAATGACCTGGATATTGGAATACTGTAGAATTTCTAAATTTGCCAATGACACCAAGCTTGGGGTTGTGGCAAACATTGAGGATGATACCAATCGACTGCAACAGGGCATAGAAGGGCTAGCAGAATGGGCAGACAAGTGGCAGATGGAATTTAATACAGAGAAGTGTGAGATGATGCATTTTGGCAGAAGGAATAGGGAGAGGCAATATACACTTAATGGCACAGTTTTAAAGAGTGTGCAGGGACAGAGGGACCTGGGAGTTAATGGGCATAGGTCCCTGAAGGTGGCAGGACATATTGAGAGAGTGGTTAGCAAAGCATATGGGATCTTGGGCTTCATAAATAGAGGTATTGAGTACAAAAGTAGAGAAGTTATGCTGAACCTTTATAAAGCGCTGTTTAGGCCACAACTGGAGTATTGCGCCCTGTTCTGGTCACCACACTTTAGGACAGATGTGAAGGCCCGTGAGAGAGTGCAGAGGAGATTTACTAGAATGGGGGGATCTTCGCTACAAGGACAGGATGGAGAAGCTGGATTTGTTTTCATTAGAGCAAAGGAGGTTGAGGGGTGATTTGATAGAGGTGTACAAGATTATGACGGGTTTGGATAGGCTAGACGGAGAAAGGCTGTTCCCACTAGTTGATGGTACAAGGACTAGGGGACACAGATTTAAGGTATTGGGAAAGAGATACAGGGGGGGGGATGTGAGGGAAAACTTTTTTATGCAGCGAGTGGTGAGGACCTGGAATTCGCTGCCGACGGAAGTGGTGGAAGCGGAGACACTCAATGTTTTCAAGGGGAGACTGGATAGGCACTTGAGGGAAATAAACTTGCAGGGCTACGGGGATAGAGCGGGGGAATGGGACTGACTGGATTGCTCTACAGAGAGCTGGCATAGACTCGATGGGCCGAATGGCCTCCTTCTGTGCCGTTATGACTCGCTGGTTCATCTCTTCCCCTTCGTCCTCCTCTTCCCCTTCTTCCTGCTCTTCCCCTTCTTCCTCCTCCTCCCCTTCTTCCTCTTCCTCCCCATCTTCCTCCCCCACCTCAGCTATAGATTCCTGCTTAGGTGTGGTTCCACAGGCACTGGGTACCCTCTCCAAGTGTGAGCCAACATTATCAGGTTATTTGACTGCAGGAGGCCCCTCGGCTGGGGCTAATCCTATCATCTGATCTTGTGTGCCCTTTCCAGCAGGGTTACTGGATAAGATGAGAGAAGTGGGAACCCTGCTTAATTTTTTTTTCTCCCTACCCTAAGTGTGCTGGGGTCATGTGTAATGCCCAACTTCCACCCTCAGCCCACAGCGGGCAGACTGGCAATCTAATCTGAAACCTTTCTATCCACATGGCTCAATTGCAAACTAGGCACAGGAGAGCTCCTTAAGGATTCCTGTAGACTGCATGTCCCTAGTGGCTCAGTGGGTAGCACCCTCGCCTCTGAGTCAGAAAGTTGTGGGTTCAAGTCCCACTCCAGAGACTTGAGCACAAAAATCCAGGCTGATACTCCAGTGCAGTGCTGAGGTAATGCTGCACTGTCAGAGGTGCCGTCTTTCAGATGAGACGTTAAACTGAGTCTTCTCTCTCAGGTGAACGTAAACGATCCCATAGCACTATTTCGAAGAAGAGCAGGGGAGTTATCCCCGGCCTCCTGGCCAACATTTATCCCTCAATCACCATTACTAAAAACAGATTATCTGGTCATTATCACATTGCTCTTTGTGGGAGCTTGCTGTGCGCAAATTGGCTGCCGCGTTTCCCACATTACAACAGTGACTGCACTTCAGAAAGTACTTCATTGGCTGTAAAGCGCTTTGGGACGTCTGGTGGTCGTGAAAGGTGCTATATGAATGCAAGTCTTTCTTTAGTTACTTATTAGGCAGGGAGGGCTCTGTGTTCTAAACACACTAGCAGCAATGGCTACCTTTGTTTAATTAGGCCGTTCCATACAAAAAGTGACTGATATGGGAAGTGGGATTCAACTGACCATGCAAACTTAAAATGGTGCCAAGTTTTGAGACTTTGGCTGAATGTAAACATAGAGCATTGCTGAGAGTAATCCCTTGAGGGTGAGCAGTAACAATTTGCATCCAGGGCAAAGTCAACCAGGGAGCGCGGGTCGGAGAATTGGGGCTAAAGTGTTGCAGCTTTATCTCTGATTCATGCTCCTGTTCACCAAGGCTGCACTCCGGAAGCCTCGCTGGATTTGCCCCATGCTCTTAGTTGGCTCAGGCCTTTCTATCTTTTGATACATGTGGCACACATTTAAGTCAGCAGATTGTGTGGAGATTGTTGGCCAGATCTGGGTCTGTATTGTCGATGCATCTTGGGCTTGAAACCCAGCAGTGTTTCATCCTTCGGTTGTGAAAAAAATGATCTACACCTTCGGATGTCAAGGGGGAGCAGTAGAGCACCGGGACTGTGCACAGTGCTTGACATATTGTCACAGGTACTGTGTTCAGACACTCTCGCTTGTTGGCGGTAGAAACAGATCAGCGCTGCCATCTGTTGGATCTCTCTCTTATCTTCCTCATTTTTTTCTTGCTCTTTTTCTCTCTCATTCTCCTTTTATCTCACTCTTGCTCTCTGTCTCGCTCTCGCACTCTCTTGCTCTCTTTCTTTCTCTCGCTCACGCTCTGTCTTGCTCTCTCGCACTCTTGCTCTCTCTTTCGCTTGCGCTCTCTGTCTTGCGCTCTTGCTCGCTCTCTCCCTCTCTCTTGCTCTCTCTTTCCCTCCCGCTCTCTCCCACTCCCTCGCCCCCTCTCGCTCGCACTCCTCTCCCCCCTCCCTCTCCCCCCTCCCTCTCCCCCCTCCCCCTCCCCCCCCAGCCTCTCCCCCCTCCCTCTCCCCCCTCCCTCTCCCCCTCCCTCTCCCCCCTCCCTCCCTCCCCCATCCCTCCCTCTCTCGCCCCACCTCTCTCGCCACCTCTCTCCCTCCCCCCTCCTTCCCTCCCTCCCTCCCTCCCTCTCTCTCTCTCTCTCTCTCTCTCTCTCTCCCCTTCTCTCTCTCTCTCTCTCTCCCTCCCCCCTTCTCTCTCTCTCTCTCCCCCTCCCCTCTCTCTCCCCCTCCCCTCTCTCTCCCCCTCCCCCCTCTCTCCCCCTCCCCCCTCTCTCCCCCTCCCCCCTCTCTCCCCCTCCCCTCTCTCTCTCTCTGTGCTTGTTGCTGGGAGCAGGAGTCGATCTTCTGATGGCCAGTTGACATCATGTGGATTTAATATTGCGAGCCACAGTGCAGTTTCCTCCACTGATTCTCCATCTGTTACATCAAAGCTTCATATTAAAAGATCGGTCTGGCTGATTATTTGCCATTATTGCACATTATGAGATAATATGGAGTAGCAAATATGTTTTAATTTGCAGGCTGGCAAGGATATTCTTGCAAGGGAGCCCTCTAGATCAAATACCATCTCCGAAAAGGACAGACCAAAGAAAGAGACACACAAAGACCCTCGTTCTGAGTTAATTCTGACAAAAAGGGACAAATTGATGAAGGTACATATCATTTTCTATTGAGTTGACCCCCTCTAATAATAAAATGCCATCTGGAAATGTGATTACTCTTGGATCCATGGAATATCATTGCCAGGGTGAATAAATGAATAATGTGGGATGCAAGGTTAGTGTGTGGACGTCGGGTAAGGTTTGTCTGTAATGCCTCTGTGGTTGAATAGCCTACTGGCACTCGGTGTCTTGCCTCACATATGAAGAATGGCCCTATTGGCAGGGTGGGTTGAAGTTGGCTAACTAACCTTTCACACCCCAGAGCTGGCTTTGTGTCTAGTCCAGGTGAAAGACTCCTCTTCCCCATGGCAGTAAGAACCCTTTGTGGAATGAGTTTTGAGCAGTTTCCAACTAGTTCACGCTGGGCACAGGTCCGCAGAACGAAACAACCCATGGGCTGTCCCTCTCGTGTAAATGGCTGCTGTAGGAAATGGGAAGTGGATGGAGCAGGGGGCGCTCTGCTGAGGTTAATGCTGTGGCACGTTGCTGGGATGGAGCAGGGGGCAAATTAATGTTACCTGAACTGAGAGGGCTCGCTGGCAGTAACACCTCGAGTACGAGAATTTCTCCCAGAACAATAAAGGCCAGCTTGTGTCGATGCTGTGATATTTCCCACCCAATTGTACAAGCACATTAAACATGGAATGGACAAAAGCCATTTGAGCGATTCCCTGCATTGTACGACACAGAACTACACTGTCATGGCCTCCACACAAACCAACGAATCACTGAGACAGGCCCATCCAGCTAGAAAACCTGTGTCCCACCATCACAGCGACCTGCTGTCTTAAATCACTCCAAGGTCCCACTATCCTACCCTACCCTACCCAGCAGTCCGTTCCAAGTATTGATCACTCTAGTGTTAGTCAGTGGGTAGCACTCTCGCCTCTGAGTCAGAAGGTTGTGGGTTCAAGTCCCACTCCAGGGACTTGAGCACAAAAATCTAGGTTGACGCTCCAGTGCAGTGCTGAGGGAGTGCTGCACTGTCGGAGGTGCCGTCTTTCGGATGAGACGTTCAGCCTAGGCCCCGTCTGCTCTCTCGGGTGGATGTCAAAGTTCCCATGGCACTATTTCGAAGAAGAGCAGGGGGAGTTATCCCCGGTGTCCTGGCCAATATTTATCCCTCAATTAACATCACCACTAAAACAGAATATCTGGTAATTTTCACATTGCTGTTTGTAGGAGCTTGCTGTGCACAAATTGGCTGCCGCGTTTCCTACATTATAACAGTGACTATACGTCAAAAAGTACTTATTTGGCTGTAAAGCACTTTGGGATGTCCGGAGGTCGTGAAAGATATATCATAAATGCAAGTCTTTCTTTGTGCGAAGAGAAATTTCCTGGCGTTAGTCCTAAGTTTGCCTTTTTCCAGTTTGAACCCACGCCCCCCTTCTCCCTGTAAGTTGAAGTTGCGTTCCAGATTTACTTTTTGTACACCGTGTACTATCATGTAGACCTCAGTAGTTCTTTCACAGTGGCTTCCTTTCAAGGCCGAAGAGCCCAAGTTCCTCCAGTCTTTCCCTGTAGCTCAATTCTCTGACACTAGGTTTGGTTTGAAAGGATGTTTAATATTTTGGGCGGGGCGGGGAGTGGGGGGGGTGTGGTTAACTTATGCCAGAAACTTAGACTTCAGTTATCATGCTATGATGCAATCAAACCTTGTTACTACACATCTCTTATTGTGGTTTGCTGGCTATAATGAGCTTGAGTTGCGGCTGGAAGTGAGTCAGTAAAGGGCCTAAAACCTTTACTGGCAAGTAATATGGTCTCCATGTATTTGTAGTGATGAGGTTTGGATGCAAGATCCCACCCCCGAGTATAAGAAACTCCAGTTGGAAAGTTCACCAAGTTGCACCATAGTGTACTTGTAAGCAATGTTCCCTCTGATTTTTTTTTGTCCACGGTCCCAGTGGCCGCACATGCTCCACAGCTGGTGAGTGGCCTGCGGGGGGCCCTGATCGGTGCGCAGCCGCGCAGCTTAGGGGGAACGTTGCTTGGATGTGTGAAAATCATCTGAATGACGGGCACTAAGAAATGAGTTTGGACTCACATTTTAACTACTTGCTAAAGCAGCTCCCTAACAACTGAAAATTCGAACAAAGTTGGAATTTGCTGTTAGCGTCCATACACGTTCACTTCCACTTGTGTCGCTGTACAGTAATCAGAAGCGATAGCCCTGGTGGAATTTGCCCTTTCCTCACCCAGGGGTGTCTGTGCTTAGTTGTTGCCCTCCTATTGCTGCCTCTGCTGGGATCAGCCACCCTGGGACAGACCAGGGCTTCTTGAAGCGGTGTGCTATTGTAACTAACCAACTTAACCAGCAATAACACCGAGCTCCGGTGCAGTTCCAGTACTTGTGCCTAACACTGATTTTCTATTTTTCGACTGTAGACCTACAGATTGGACTGTGAGCTCTTTGCCATGGTAGCAAAGCAGTTGGTCAACCAAGACCCTACCATAGAGAAACCGGTCCAGTCAGCTCTGAGGAAAAGTCTGCGTCAGATCGGTGAGCAATGTCTCGAAGAACTGAAGAAAAGCATTGCAAAGTATGATGCTGCGAATGCAGTGAAGAATTCAAACTGAGTATTACCGAAAAGACTCATGACCAAGTGATTGCATCAAATTTTGGCATGGGTCCATTTGACATTTTTTTTTTTGTATTTCTCTGCCAATTTTTCTTCCCTTCCCTCCTGAATCTATTGACTCTACAATTTGACAGTTCCACGCACCCTCTGGCACCTCCCCCCCCCCCCCCCCCCCACATCCCAAGTGGCCACTGCCGATGTGGGAGCGTTGGCTGGCTATTCCGCCGCAGAAATAATCCTGCCCTCGCCCAATGTTGGCGCGCGTTTCCAGCAGGTGGAAGCTGAGAGTGGCAGCTGCATGCCTTTCTTTTTCCCCCTAACGCGGGGCTGCACCGGCCGTTTCTCTAGCACGCTTGCTGCTGGCCTGCCTGAGATGTAACTCCGCAACAACTGGGGGTGGGGGGGGGTCGAACTTTTGGGAGGCTCCTGCTCCGTATGGCTCGGATACTTCACTGATTGAACTAGTGAGGGAGATGCCCGGATATGTTCCTGCACATTTTAAATGCAGCCATTTAACTGGGCTGTTGGAAATTCGTTCTTTCTAAGTTGACCGGCAAATCTTCATCGAGGCGGGAATTAGATCTCCTCAGCTGTCATTTAAAAGTGTTTTATATTTTTTTTAAAATAGACATCTTATTGTAATGGGTGACATCCTGAGTTGTGTTTCTTTTTTGGGACAGACTTTTCAGTTGTTCACTTTATATTAAAAAAAAAATGTTTGTGAAGGAAATGCGTGTTTTGGCACAGCAAGTAAGGGAAGACTAAAGCACTGTGCAGACATGTTAACAGGGGCACGTGAAGGATACAAACTCACAATTAGGGTCCACGAAACAAGCCGGAATGCCTGGGGCAGTTGGGCGAGTGGAGACAAAAGTTCAAGAAATGATTCCTATCCATTGTTGTTTTGGATTTGTGCTGTATATTCGTAGCTTGGATAGATGCAAAATCATTCTTTTTTAAAAATTCATCACCTGCCATTATTGTTACAAAAGAATAAAGCTATGTTTTTGAAAAATCTGTGACTGTTAAATGATTGTTGAACTATAGCTGACTGCGTTCTTCCCTTCCATAACCACCCCCCCCCGCCCCCTTCTTTTCCTTTCTTTTGTTCCAGGGGACCACAGGCCATCTGTTTGGCCCTCCCTTGGCTTATAGTTCATTATTCATCAATCGCGAATGGATGTGTTCCCGACTCCAACCACAGAGAGCATTTTCTTCAAAAAGTATTTTGCACAGTAATAACTGGGATCCAAAACTGTGGAGACTGTAATCGTTCTCAACTGGCCCAAAAATGCACAGCCTTGGCACCACAATGAGACTGAAAATTCACCACCCCCGCATAAACTGATTTATGCTTTAACTTCGTGCAGTGGTTTACAATTGGTGTGCTGCCCCGAACCCTTTGGGTTGCCATTGTCCCCATTTTTATTTGTCTTTCTACCCTCTATTACCCTCTCCTCCAAATCGATGTTTTTCCTGTTTCTCCCACCCACTGAAGACACTGCCTCATTCGATGTTTGGTCCCACAGCTGCCCCTAGTACCTTGTGGAAGTGACATTCTCTCCCTTTCCCAGATTCATGCGAATCTCCCAAGCTTGCATGTGCGGAGATTTTGGAGGCAAGGAACTTGAAATTACAAAAGAACCCAAACAACCAGGTCGCTATTTTTTAAGAGCAATTTTTTGGCCATTTTATTGTTATTCTTACATCAGTTTACAACAAATTCTTCCATTTCCTTCTGTAAATAAGCAGTTAATTAACATTCCAAATATTAAAACACAGATTCTATTCAGCTTATACATGCACCTAATAAGCATAAATAACATCCAGAGTAATTAAATATGCATGGCAATATGCGATTTAGAACACGTGTATGCGTGCATATAAAATGATTTTATAAGTAAATCTGTAAAGTATGGTACAGGAAACTCTCTTTTAACCGGCACCCAAATAACCGGAAATCTCTCTTGGCAAAATTCTTGAGTAGGTAACCGGGGTTTTCCTTCATCTCTCCTTTAAAAATAACTTTAAAAAAAACCCTGAGGCGTTTGCCTTGTATCGGAGCATGTAGATTGGGAGGGGAATGTGCAGCCCGGGTAGGCAGTGGACACGACAGATGGTCAGCTGGCGGTCCCCGGGGAGACGGAGCTCCGAATGCAGGCGCATGTCAGTGTGTACGGGGCTCTCGTACGTTGGGAGATATAACTCTCCGTTATCCGGACTTTTTGATTAACCGGCACCACGCCGGTCCCGGTTAATAAAGAGTTTCCTGTATTTGTATTTACAGAGGTTTCAGTAACAGTAATGGATGGGATGAGAGGGTTGTCCTATGAGGAGAGGTTGAGTAGATTGGGCCTATACTCTCTAGAGTTTAGAAGAATGAGAGGTGATCTCATTGAAACATACAAGATTCTGAGGGAGATTGACAGGGTAGATGCTGAGAGGTTGTTTCCCCCTGGCTGGAGAGTCTAGAACTAGGGGGCATAGTCTCAGGATAAGAGGTCGTCCATTTAAGACTAAGATGAGGAGGAATTTCTTCACTCAGAGGGTCGTGACTCTTTAGAATTCTCTACCCCAAAGGGCTGTGGATGTTGAATCGTTGAGTATATTCAAGGCTGAAATAGATTTTTCGACTCTCGGGGGGGTGGGGGGGGGGGGGGGTGGCTCGGGCTGGGGGGATCAAGGCATATGGGGATCGGGCGGGGAAGTGGAGTTGAGGTCGAAGATCAGCCATGATCTTATTGAATGGCGGAGCAGGTTTGAGGGGCTGTATGGCCTACTCCTGCTCCTAATTCTTATGACGAGGTCTTGCGCTGAAATCTATTGCCTCTGGTGTGGGTACATATGGCTTGGACCCTGCACTGACTGCACCCATTCCTTCAGTGATGCCACTAAAGGGATAGGTCTTGATGTCCAGTTGGGCTCACAGACTATTGCAGCTTGATGGATTTTGAGTTTCAGGAATGTCAAGTTTACCTGAAGAAGTGTATCATTTGTGTAAAATCAAAACCAAAACTACTGGAAGCACTCAATAGGCCAGGCAGCATCTGTGGAGAGAGAAACGGAGTTTGGCGACCTTTCATTGACCTGAAGAGTTGACGCTGTTTCTCTCTCCACAGATGCTGCAGTATTTTCTGGCTTTGTCAGATTTCCAGCATCCACAGTATTTTGCTGTTGTCTCATTCGGGTATTGGGCCATCCCTCTTTTACTCACCTAAAGGCAGTCAGTCATGTTAGGGTGTCGGCTCCAAGTGGACGAGTAGCTCTCTGGTACTTCACCTTGGCAGGCTATTGGACTGCTGAGGGCACTGCAAGTGAGCCTGGTGTCCTTGCCCAAAGAATTCCAGCAAGGGTGATTGTATAGTGATCAGGAATGTGAGCTTGACTGATTTTAATGCCGATTATGTAAACGGAGAAAGAATTACTAACTTGTACAATTGATTGAAAATGGCTGTATAGTTAAATCAAAGAAAACACTTGCTGTTAATGGGGCTTAAGAATGAAAGGCTCAGTTGGTACAATCAGCACACAGACCAGAAGGTCCCAGCTTCAATTCCTGGGCTATGCTGATTTAGCTATTCTCAGCTGAGATGGCAGTAGGACCACTATGGTTGTCCTTATTTGGCAAGGGTGGGGCAAATCAGCCAGGGCTCCCATTCCTGTCCGCTATGACTAATGTGGGAAAGTATGCACATGTGGATATTGGGTGTCATGTCCTCATTGTGACCGAATAGCTTGCCAAAAGTCAGTGTCTTGGCTCACACATGGACACTAACCATTTGGACAAGGTGTACCAGAGGCAACGGAAACATAGGCCAAGCAATGGAACCACACTTGAGCAAGGAGGGGAAAGAATTCTCAGCAAATAAAACAATCTGAGAGTCATCAGGGGGAAACCATCTCTTCAAATCTTATCTTCCATCTTAGAATATTTTACATATATTCAGTACAGATTTAAATACACCAGCCAAGCTGTGGATTCTGTTCAAGAGGCTGCCTAGGAAACGGTACAGTTTTTGTTCTTCTGCTCTTTCTTCCTCTGTGATTTACCTCTCGGTGCCAGCATTATGTCGGGTGCGACATTCGGTTGACGAGGCTCCCGACTAAAGTGGCAACCGTTGCTTGTTCTTGGTTGTGGGATTGGTTGTCCGAGAAAATAGCCCTCTTCTTCAGAGTCCGAGGAAGAGGAGGAGCAGGTGGAGCAGCAGCCATCATCGTCTTCACAGCACAAGCCGAGGAAGTTATTCAAGGTGGTACTCTGAAGGCCATTGTCCCCGGCCATATAAAAGGCCTGTTGTCTATGTGACAGCTTTGCTTGGGGCTTCTGGCATAGGGTTGTCTGTATTAACTGGTTATAATGTTCCAAGAAAGTATTGTTGTTGGCGCTCTCCAAAGGTCTCTCGGTGATCGTGTGGAGAGCCTCATCAGAACAGGATCTCTGAACTCTTCTGGACTGGTGGCGATGGTTGCGGTAGTTGCCTTTATGCCTGTACACTTTCCTTCGCGTTTGCTCACTCATTGGTGTCTGGTGACACCTGGTTCTCTCCTTGGGTTTTGAAATTGTCGTGTCAGAAAAGGTGATTTGCTGGGGCCTAATTTGGGCTGCAGTCCTTCTTACTGGAGAGACAGACTCTGGCTTCCACCTTGAATTTTGTGACATCCCCTCTGGTTGCTTGGAGTTCAAGGAATGGAGGGACTCGGTGCTTCTTTTATGGGAGACGGACTTAAGAATTCCACAATTGCTGTGTATTTCAAATTCCGATCCTGCTTCATGGTTGTACTCTTGGTCAGAAGGTCTGAAGGGGTTTTGCAGCTTGTATTTGTCTTCACTTGAAGCCCCTTGGGGAAGAAATGAAACTTTTTTTATTTGATTGTACAAAAACTTCATAACTTCAAACATTAAATTCCCTTCCATTTCAGCCGACTCGAGAGAAGGCAATGCATTGGCGCAACATTTGACCATTCTGAAGTCGAGAGAGAGGCACAGATGGAAAGTATGTAAATCTGGGCAGTTGGTACGCAGTTACAGAGCAGTGATGCTGAGAGCCTGAGATTAGGGTCAGGGTTTTATTATGGGGGCTGGGTGGGGACCTATGATAAGAAATAAGGAAACTGCGTTAGTACACTGTTGCTTAAATCAATCTGTTTTATTTAAAATAGGATTCCTAGCATATACAATGTTTTTCAAGTTGTAACCAGCTTTGCGGCACCTTTTGATGCTGGCATCAGTACTTTAATACTAACTAACTACACTAACTTTAGCTAAACTCTTCATTAATGTTTAAAATCTCACGCTTTAGGGTGACGTTGGTTCCACTGTATTTACTTATATGCACCTTAAGTTAAACTGAAAGCTAACTCCAAAAAGATTCTAAAAACAAGAGTACTGTATATATCAACTCTGAAATGAAGTTAACGTTCAGATACAGAGGAATCCTGTTGCAGTTATAGATTGATTTGGCCAGTAGCCCAAATGATCACAATGAGTGCGTCAGCCATGGCTCAGTGGGCAGCACTCTCGCCTCAGAAGGTTGTGGGTTCAAGTCCCACTCCAGAGACTTGAGCACAAAAATCTAGGCTGACACTCCCAGTGCAGTGCTGAGGGAGTGCGGCACTGTCGGAGGTGCCGTCTTTCAGATCAGACGTTAAACCGAGGCCCCGTCTGCTCTCTCAGGTGGACGTTAAAAGATCCCACGGGCACTATTTTGAAGAAGAGCGGGGGAGTTATCCCTGGTGTCCTGGACAATATTTATCCCTCAATCAACATTTAAAAAAAACCCCAGATTATCTGGTCATTATCACATTGCTGTTTGTGGGAGCTTGCTGTGCGCAAAATGGCTGCTGCGTTTCCTACATTACAACAGTGACTACAATTCAAAAAGTACTTCATTGGCCGTTGAGCACTTTGGGATGTCTGGTGGTCGTGAATGGCGCTATATAGATGCAAGTCTTTCTTTGAGTGGTCAGTAGCTCGGAAGCCAGCTAGCCCCCAATATGTGCAGCTGGTCCCATGATTCACGATTTATACTCCACTGTTTGAGGAGCATTCAGTGACACTTTAAACAGCTGATTGAAGAGTAGCTCAGCCTCTCCTTTGCCAGAATGTTGGTGATATCTAAAAAAAAAGTCGGTCCTTTTCCTTATTTTGTTCCATTCATTGCTCTTGACCCACTCACAGTGGAGCTGTTTACAGTGCTGGTGAGCGCTGCTCAGTAGCGGATGATTAGCTGCTGTTGTACTTTAATTCAGATTTCAGCAGCTCGGCCTCGAGGAGGAGTCAGCTCCCAGTGTTCACGATGTTCAATCAGTTTTCTGTGGCCCCATGTCAGACCCATAGACCCAGGTAAAGCCAGGCTACAGAAAATGGATGTATAGTAACAGCTTGGCTCATTGATGCCAGTTTCTCCGAATCCAATTGAAAAGAAACAATATAAAAGCAATTTTGAGTCATCCTCGGGCTCCAGTTACAGTTAAGGGCAATTAGCAGCTTATTACTAATGTCATTACTAATTCATATGCTAGATCATGCAAGATTAACAAGAGTACAATTGAGGTAATTGTCTTTCAACAATAGGGAGCTGCCACATAATCGAACAGCACCGACCACTAAAAACAACAAAGAAAGACTTGCATTTATATAGCGCCTTTCATGACCACCAGACGTCTCAAAGCGCTTTACAGCCAATGAAGTACTTTTGGAGTGTAGTCACTGTTGTAATGTGGGAAACGCGGCAGCCAATTTGCGAACAGCAAGCTCCCACAAACAGCAATGTGATAATGACCAGATAATCTGTTTTTTTTTATGTTGATTGAGGGATAAATATTGGCCAGGACACTGGGGATAACTCCCCTGCTCTTCTTCAAAATAGTGCCCGTGGGATCTTTTACGTCCACCTGAGAGCGCAGACGGGGCCTCGGTTTAACGTCTCATCTGAAAGACGGCACCTCCGACAGTGCAGCTACTCCCTCAGCACTGCACTCCGGAGTGTCAGCCTAGATTTTTGTGCTCAAGTCCCTGGAGTGGGACTTGAACCCACAACCTTCTGACTCCGAGGCGAGGGTGCTACCAACTGAGCCACAGCTGACACCAAGGATAGTAATTGATGAGTTGTGCTTCCTCCGGAAAGCAGATTTTGGTCATTATAAGCAACTGATCACTACAAATGGTGTTCAGTATAACCAGACTCCACTGCACTTGTGAATTAGATTGATGTTGGATTTGTTGGTTTAAAAATAAACTAAAATATGAAAAAAGTTTGGATAGCCTATAGAACTCGTATTTATAAAGTGCTCTTCGCGACCAATTAATTACTTTTTGAAGTGCGACGGCGTAGGGAAACGCAGCAGCCAATTTTCACACAGCAAGATCCCACGCGCAGCGGTGCGATAAATTGACCGATAATTGGGAATTTCCTTGGGCTTTCTCCCAATCGGCTCCCATAACTTTGGTGAAAGTTCGGCGGAATCCCCGGATAAACCGCGTAAACGGGGAATTTCCACCGATTTTTAGGCCTAAGTGATGGTGGCTAATTGGGAGAAACTCTGAGGAATTTCCCAGCAAACCTGTTTGTGATTTTGGTTGCGGTTTAAATATCAGCCAGGTCACCATGAGAACTCCCCCTGCTCCTCTTCAAATAGTACCATGGGATCTATTATGTCTACCTGAGAAGGCAGACGGGGCCTCGGTTTAACGTCTCATCTGAAACAGTAATTTCCAATCACTAACAATATAGTGTAAAATAGCTCCTTATGACAGTAACTGCCACACATTTGTACTTCATTGACTGTAAAGGGCTTTGGGACGTCCTGAGGACGTGAAAGGCGCTATATAAATGCAAGTCTTTCTTTTTCTTTTACATCCTTATGGGTATTATCAGAGGATGGTTGCCCACATCAGCTTGATCTTGTATTATTTGTCCTTCTGGAGCTAGGAGCTTCTTTGGATCCACAAAGGGGGGAGGTGGTGCATTCTGGTTTGCAACTTAAGAATAGCCATGCTTGAGATGAGGAGTGCCTTTTCACTTTATTCTTCATCATATCATAATTATTTTGCTCTTTCATTGATACAGTACTCTTCCAGAATTGGGGTTTGATCAAATTAAAAGTGGATCGATGAGCTCAGTAAGTAATGGTTTCACCTGAAAGAGTGTTAAATGAAAGCTTTTCCCTCCACGGAGAGCCGATATGGTCACGGACGAGATGTGCTTAAATCATTAATCAGTTACCAGGTTTGTGCAATAGGTGAGGATTGATCAAGTAATGGATCACAAACAGTTCCTAATTATCCATTTAATAGGGGTTAGTTTAAACATTCACTCCCTCCACCACCGGCGTACCGTGGCTGCTGTGTGTACCATCTACAAGATGCACTGCAACAACGCGCGAAGGCTTCTTCGGCAGCACCTCCCAAACCCGCGACCTCTACCTAGAAGGACAAGGGCAGCAGGTGCATGAGAACACCACCACCTCCAAGTTCCCCTCCAAGTAACACACCATCCTGACTTGGAAATATATCGCCGTTCCTTCATCGTCGCTGGGTCAAAATCCTGGAACTCCCTCCCTAACAGCACTGTGGGAGTACCTTCACTACACGGACTGCAACGGTACAAGGTGGCGGCTCACCACCACCTTCTCAAGGGCGTACCATGGCTGCAGTGCATCTTGTAGATGGTACACACTGCAACCACGGTATGCCGGTGGTGGAGGGAGTGAATGTTTAAGGTGGTGGATGGGGTGCCAATCAAGCGGGCTGCTTTGTCCTGGATGGTGTCGAGCTTCTTGAGTGTTGTCGGAGCTGCACTCATCCAGGCAAGTGGAGAGTATTCCATCACACTCCTTACTTGTGCCTTGTAGATGGTGGAAAGGCTTTGGGGAGTCAGGAGGTGAGACACTCGCTGCAGAATACCCAGCCTCTGACCTGCTCTTGTTGCCACAGTATTTATGTGCATGGTCCAGTTAAGTTTCAGGTCAATGGTGACCCCGGGGACTCAGCGATGGTAATGCTGTTGAATCTCAAGGGGTGGTCGCTTGTTGGAGATAGTCATTGCCTGGCACTTGTATGGCGCAAATGTTACCTGCCACTTATCAGCCCAAGCCTGAACGTCGTCCAGGTCTTGTTGCATGCGGGCATAGACTGCTTCATTATCTGAGGAGTTGCGAATGGCACTGAGCGCTGTGCAGTCATCAGCGAACATCCCCATTTCTGACCTTAGGTTGGAAGCAAGGTCATTGATGAAGCAGTTGAAGATGGTTGAGGAACTGCTGCAGCGATGTCCTGAGGCTGTGATGATTGACCTTCAACCATCACAACCACCCATCTTCCTTTGCGCTAGGTATGACTCCAGGCAGTGGAGCTGTTTCCCCCCCGATTCCCATTGACCAGTTTTACTAGGACTCCTTGATGCCACACTCGGTCAAATGCTGTCTTGACGTCAAGGGCAGTCACTCTCACCTCACCTCTGGAATTCAGCTCCTTTGTCCATGTTTGAACCAAGGCTGTAATGAGGTCAGGAGCCGAGTGGTCTTAGGCAGAACCCAAACTGGGCATCAGCGAGCAGGTTATTGGTGAGTAAGTGCCGCTTGATCGCACGGTCAATGACACCTTCCATCACTTTGCTGATGATTGAGAGTAGACTGATGGGGCGGTAATTGGCTGGATTGGATTTGTCCTGCTTTTTGTTGACAGGACATACCTGGGCAGTTTTCCACATTGTCAGATAGATGCCAGTGTTGTAGCTGTACTGGAGCAGCTTGGCTCGAGGCGCAGCTCGTTCTGGAGCGCAAGTCTTCAGCACGACAGCCGGGATGTTGTCGGGGCCCACAGCCTCTGCTGTATCCAGTGCGCTCAGCCGTTTCTTGATATCACGTGGAGTGAATCGAATAGGCTGAAGACTGGCTTCTGTGATGTGGGGACCTCAGGAGGAGGCGGAGATGGAGTGGAACTTGAACACACAACATTCTGACACAGAGGCAAGAGTGCTACCAACTGAGCCACAGCTGACACTTTCTGCGACTCCTCTTCTGGGTAGAAATCCAATGCTTACTGGTCCTGCCCACTCCAGACCTCTTGCACTCAATTTACGCCCCTCCCCAGTGTGCCTCAGGCTCTGGAGAATTGTGGGTTCACCGTGTCTAATGCTTATTCATTAGCCTCAAAATATAAGTGGCTGTGCTCAGTATACCCAGGTCCTTAGTATACACTACACGCCTGTAAGGTAGTGGCTGAACTAAGGGAGCATCACAGCCAGGCTCCAACCTATCTGTGCATGGTGATCACTGGATAAAGATCAGGAGGAACCATGGCTGTATTTCCCTCCCAAGCCCAGGGGTGCAAATCGTAGCCTCTACCAGCGTCTAAGCTACGATCAGCTAACTTAACACAGACTGGGAATTGAGCTTCTGATCTTCCTGATCGGTATGGCTCTTGCCCCTCTCACCAGTACATTTTGCTACTGGACTATCTGTGGGCAGGAAGGGGGCGGAGATGAAGGGAGAGAGTGGAAGTCATTCTTAACATGAGATTTGTTATCACTCCTGCGTTAATTTTATTACCTGCAATCTGAACAGTTGCCAAGGAATCTTGTTGGCTCCTTCCAATTTTCTGTTCTGTCATCTTCTCTCTCAAACGCTGTGGTGAATTTTCCAACCATGCTTGCTGATCCTGTGCAGGGTTTTCTGAACCAACTTGAACATCCAACCATTGATTCCGTTTGCTCCAAAAGGATTTGGTGGAACAATCCGATCCATCCCCTAGTTGGCTTCCCTGTTGAATGCAGTATATGTCCAGTTGGTGCTTGAAAGCCAGGCCTTGATCAAGAGCCAGAGATTCCGTAGCCACCGTTTTCTCCATCCTTTGGTCTTCAACAGGCCAGACCTCGTGCCCGTCACTACTTAGGGACGTGTGATCAATGACTTTCATGGCATTTTCAAGTCCACCTTTTAGCCAATTAAAATTACATAATGTTGCTGAATGGTCATTTCTTTTGTCTGATTCTTGATTTGAGGTCAAGATTTCAACCTTATGGCCTTTTTCTTTCTTAAGATGGTCATTCTTTGATGGCCACACCTCTGGTCTCCTTGCCTCACTTTGAAGCTCAGTGTCTTTTTTCAACAGCTCGTATTCCGTCTGCCAGTGCTGAAGTTTAGCGGAACTCTTGCATCGCTTCTTGAGTTCCAACACAAGATCGTCGTTGCTGCCAGGTGTTTGGTCTTTGATACTGAGGATGTCCACATGTTGAAGAATACAGTCTGTGTTGTCCACAGGCAGTGTTTCAGTGGTTTGGCTGTAGTGCAGGTTTTGGGGCGATGGACTGCTTGAAGCGTTGTTGGCCGAGGGGTCTTCTCCAAGACTGAAAATACAACTGGATTCTTGGGACTGTGTTGACTGAAAAGCAGAGTCCGAGGAATCTGACCCAACAGGTTCTTCCACTTGGCTGCACGTTACAGAGCAGAAGACTTGGCCATGTCTGGAGGTGAAGGTACAGCCTAAGAGAGGCTTCTTGCATTGAGCACAAGAAAAGCAAGAGCTGGTTGCATGCCAGTGCTGACCACTGAATGTTATTTGTCCATAGTCAATACCTGTTGATTTAATGGCACAATATTGAGTGTGTGGCTTTAATAAGAAATTAAAAGATTTTCAAAACTCAAGGTTGAGAATATGCAAACCAAAAAAGAAGTGGGAAATGACATAACCATCGCCAAATGGTGACAACGAATTACAAAATACCGTGGCTTGTTTTTAAAAATAGATTTGTTTGAATATTGCCTAAGAATAACCTCATTGAGAACCGTGTCTTTATTGAGATTATTTTGAAGGAGGTGAAAATAGCGCAAAGTTGAAAAGACAAGATTGCTGAAACCCTTTGGATTTGTTGCCAGCTCCTTTGTATCTCTTGCAACAACAACAAAAACTTGTATTTATATAGAATCATAGAATGGTTACAGCACAGTAGGAGGCCATTCAACCCGTCGAGTCCGTGCCGGCTCTCTGCAAGAGCACTTCAGCTAGTCCCACTCCCCCGCCCTTTCCCCATAGCCCTGCAAATTTTCCTTCAGGTACTTATCCAATTCCCTTTGGAAAGCCATGATTGAATCAGCCTCCACCACCCTCTCAGTCACTGCATTCCAGACCCTAACCACTCGCTGCGTAAAAAAGTTTTTCCCCATGTCGCCTTTGGTTCTTTTGCCAATCACCTTAAATCTGTGTCCTCATGTTTCTCGACCCTTCTGCCAATGGGAACAGTTTCTCTCTATCTACCCTGTCCAGACCCCTCATGATTTTGAACACCTCTATGAAATCTCCTCTCAAACTTCTCTGCTCTAAGAACAACCCCAGCTTCTCCAGTCTATCCACGTAACTGAAGTCCCTCATCCCTGGAACCATTCTTATAAATCTTTTCTGCACCCTCTCTAAGGGCCTTCACATCCTTCCTAAAGTGCGGTGCCCAGAATTGGACACAATACTCCAGTTGAGGTCGGACCAGTGTTTTATAAAGGTTCATCATATAGCGCCTTTAATGTAGTAAAACATCCCAAAGTGCTTCACAGGAGTATTATAAGACAAAAAATTTGACACTGAGCCACATAAGGAGAAATTAAAGCAGATGACCAAAAGCTTGATCAAAAAGGTAGGTTTTAAGGAGCGTCTTAAAGGAGGAGGGAGAGGTAGAGAGGTTTAGGGAGGGAATTCCAGAGCTTAGGGCCTTGACAGCTGAAGGCACGACTGCCAATGATGGAGTGATTAAAATCAGGGATGCTCAAGAGAGCAGAATTAGAGGAGCGCAGATATCTCGGGAGTGTTGTGGGGCTGGAGGAGGTTACAGAGATAGGGAGGGGCGAGGCCACGGAGGGATTTGAAAACAAGGATGAGAATTTTAAAGTCGAGGCGTTGCTTAACTGGGAGCTAATGCACATCAGCTGTGTGTTGGCTTGGTGTCTGTTTTCCATACCCCATTTGAAATGCTTTGGGACTCTTTTACGTTAATCTAAATGGACATAGTTGTTGTTGGTCTCAGTAACAGATCCAAGCCAGATCCATAATTATGGTATTAGCATTCACTATTCAAACAAAAATATCCCCTCCAACATAAAAAGGCAGAGATGCGGATTTTACCTCAACAATGCATTAAAATTCCAGCCTAGCTCTTGATTTAAGACAGTTGGGAATTTTCTTTTTTTTATACTCACTAATTATCTCTCTTGCCCATTTTGAATTTCTCTTTTATTTTTATATACTCACTAATTATCTCTCTGCAGGTTTCACAGTACTCTGCGTAAAGCGTCTCAAAGCAGCCGCAGCAATATGGCTGCCCTTCCTTCATGATGTATTTCTGTCCTCCAAGAATTGCTTCACACTCAGTACAGCTGAAGTGGTCCATGTGCCAATATCTGCCTTCTGCTTCCGTGCACTCTTCAGCAAAGATCAACTACAAGGTCGTAGAAAAACACCCATTGTTAGTATCACACAGTAATGACGCTCTACATTCCCTAAAGGTCCAATATTATCCCCCCCACCCCTCCTCCACCCGCCTGGCATGAATGGTGCAGGTGGGGGATAAGATGGCGGTGGAATTCGCGCAGCGCTCCCACCGCAACCCCCCGCCCGCCCTTCCCCCCATTTTTACTTGTCTGAATTCAGGCCTGGGAAGGCCACCCACCCAGAGGAGCGGGGGCCTAATTGAAATGGAGGTGTCGCATCCCGATGACATCATTAGGACATGCACGCCATTTTAACCGTGGACCCGACTTTGACCCACAGCGTGTTCCAACCCGCCAGTGAATGCTCGCGGCAACCAGGATCCTGGCTACAGGAATACCCTCCTGCTCCTGGGCTTCCCACCCTCCCTCGATCGCGAACTTACCAGCCCCCTCCCCGGCAGTGGTCTCACCCCCCCACCAATTTTGACTCCCACCTGCTGGCAGTGAGGCCGTTCCCAGCTGCTTCAGGTGGGAGTCAGTGTTGGGGCATGTAAATGAGGCCTGGTTCTGCCCTCCGCACTCTCGATTGCCACCCAGAGTTAAAATCGGCTCTTAACTTCCTTCAGATTGCTAACCTTCAGAGGACACGTCATTGCTCTCAATGCAGTGGTTGAATCACTAAATCTTGATCTCCTTTGATGGAGCAGTGAAAATCCTGTTCTTTTTAAAAAATTGAATTCTTCAAGGACACAATTTCCTTGTGGCTCTTACAAATCAAACTAACAGCTATCACCTCTTTGGAATGACTCTTAGTCTTTCATCTACTCACATTCTTGTCCTCACTCTGTCCTCTTACTCTAAATGGAACTCCTGCTTTTCTACCATTTTTAAAGCTGCCTCCAAGAGTTTTCATGCTAAACATTTTTTGTCCTCAACAATCCTTAACTTTCTCTAAGGACAAAATCCATGCAAGAGATGTCTACTCCTGTATCTGGGGAGATTCTAGTACTTTCCTCCACTTCTAGACCGGCTTTGAGAAAATGCTTCTCGTCCGATAAGTATCTTTTCTCTCCCATGTAGTCTCCATCCTCTCTGTCACAACCTCGGCTTTATTGATCTATGAGTGATGTCATTGCTCCTCTGTTCCTCCTGAGCTTCTAATACACACTTTTCCTTCTCCTACATCCTCACTCTGTTGAAATCAGGACTTTTGCGCCTAACTCACTCTTTCCTAGAACCAATAGAACTATGGACCGCCTGGATAACTCTTGTGGAAAAAATAAATGACTTCGGGAGAAGAGAGAAGGGAAAATTGGTGGTGGGAAAATGACACACTTCATGCTTAAACTCTAATTCTAAAGCCTTGGTGTGAAGAAGAACAAGAGGGATCAAGTTATGCCATTCTCAACAGGACAGCAGATGAAATCCTTTGTGAACATGTTTTTTTTAAATATTCATTCACAGGATGTGGGCGTCGCTGGCAAAGCCAGCATTTATTGCTCCTCCCTAATTGCCCTTGAGAAGTTGGTGGTGAGCCACCTTCTTGATTACAACTGAGTGCACTCTTGGGTCTGGAGTCACATATAGGCCAGACCGGGCAAGGATGGCAGATTTCCTTCCCTAAAGGGGATTAGTGAACCAGATAACTTTTTATGACATCATGGTCACCATTACTGATACTAGCTTTTTATTCCAGATTTATTCAATTTAAATTCTCCAGCTGCCGTGGTGGGATTTGAACTTACCGTCTACTGGATCATTAGTCCAGGCCTCTGGCTTACTAGTCCAGTAACATAACCACTTATGCTACCGTACCACAGGTAATACTAAAATGACTTGTTGACTGCGATTGACCAATGCTCGCTATTCAAAAGCTAATTCAGCAGTGTGTGTAGACAACTGCTCCCGAGTGAAGGAGGCAAGCAGCAACTGGCCAAAGGCAGGGTGAGCAAAAGGAGAGCAATCCTCTCTAACAATAAGTCTCAAGAGTGGGGCTGAGGAACAGCAAGTGAAAAAGAAGGGAATATGGAAAGCCACTCACCTGGTCACATGACGCACAGCGTGGTTTAAAGAGGTCAGCGTGGTGCCGACCGCAGTATATCTTCCCGTCCTGGTAAAAGTAAATGAGGTCCACCAGTAGTTCCTGACAGGTGATGCAACCAAAGCAGTAAGGATGCCAACATGTGCGGTTTCCAGCTCTCTGAGCAAAGACAGCAACATCCCCTCCGTTTATCTTCCCGCCACACTAAAAATGCAGGAACAGATAGTCGGGTGTAAATCTTCCACAAGGCCCCTTTTAAAGTTTTAAAAGTCTCATCCTTGTTTTCAAATCCCTCCATGGCCTCGCCCCTCCCTATCTCTGTAACCTCCTCCAGCCCCACAACCCCTCCGAGATCTCTGCGCTCCTCCAATTCTGGCCTCTTGTGCATCTCCGATTTGAATCGCTCCACCATTGGCGGCCGTGCCTTCAGCCGCCGAAGCCCTAAGCTCTGGAATTCCCTCCCTAAGCCTCGCTGCCTCTCTACCTCTCTCTCCTCCTTTAAGACGCTCCTTAAAACCTACCTCTCACCTGCCCTAATATCTCCTCGGTGTCGAACTTTGTCTGATGACGCTCCTTGGGATGTTTTACCGCGTTAAAGGCGCTATATAAATGCACGTTGTTGTTGTTGTTTCTTAACCTACAGGGATGGGAAGGCGATTCATTTTGATCAATTTTGCGGCCAGCTTCTTCCAGGCCTCAGGTGGACTGGGCCCAACAGGCACCTAAGCTACGAAATATATGCTGCCATTTCATGTTCATTTTAGCGGCTGTCATTTGTTAATCTAAATCAACAAAGTGGAGCTACTCCACAGCATTCCTCCACTCCCTACCTGGCTTTACCTTTGTCTACACCACCTCTTGATTTACACAGCAGTACAATTTTGAATCCCAAGGACTGATCTAAATTGCCAGAGGAATGAATTATGTGGAAAAACTGGAGGTGACTGAGGAGGGGGGGATCTCGTACAAGATGTAAAGTGGTAAATTGGGAACGTTGCTTGAAGTTTGATCTTGCTAGTTGGACAGGGGAAGTAGGTTCAAACTGCAAAATGGCAATTTTAGGACTAATTCTCAGGAAGCTCTTCACACAGAGAATGACTACACGGAATGGACTTCCTGACAGAGTGAGGCAAAAACCCTGCAATCATTGAGACAGTTGGATGCTGTTGGGGGGTGGGATCTAGAATTGTTTTTTAGCCAGATGAGCGAAATTGGACCAAATGGCCCTTGTCATCTGACTAATCTTGTGAACTGAGCCTTGGAGGTGCAGAACAGTGACCCATGCTACCGCACTGACTGGCCTTGGTTTATTGCACATACGCAGTCAGATTCAGAATCAAACTGACCCTTTCTTTCGAATTCTGTTCGCTCCAAATGAATGCCTTCGTCAAATCACCTATGGCTGTGCCGTGGTTGGACTTCCCCCTTGCAGCACCAGTCCCAGTCCCTGGAGGAGACAGGCTTTAAGGTAGATGCACACACTCTGACCAGTGCATCATCAATCAACCCGAGCAGTCAGACTTACTTGAAGGGGAAAAAAATTGCAGGTCTATCGAGAAAGGGCAGGAGAGTGAGGCCATCAATATAAGATAGTCACCAAGAAATCCAATAGGGAATTCAGAAGATACTTTTTTACCCAAGGAGTGGTGAGAATGTGGAACTCGTTACCACAGGGAGTGGTTGAAGTGTACAGTATAGATGGATTTAAGTGGAAGCATATGAGTGAGAAGGGAATAGAGGGTTACGCTGATAGATTTAGATGAGGAAAGACGGGAGGAGGCTCAAGTGGAGCATAAACACCGGTACTGGTTGGGCCGAATGGCCTCTTTCTGTGCCATTTATCCTACGTAATTGAATATCTCTTTCAAAGAGCTGGCACAGGCACGATGGGCCGAATGGGCTCCTTCTGTGCTGTAAGATTCGAAATGATGGTGTGGATATACACTATGACATTAAGACCTTGTGTAGGTCTCAGTTCTGCCAGTGCTGTTAAGGGTTCTATTATGTTTCTGGGTCTTTTCTACCCTTCTTACTCTGATTACTGCGGAAAATCACCTCCCTATTTTTAGTGCTGCGTTTGCCGTTATAGCAATATGATTTTGATACAAAGTCAAATACGTCAGCACATCAAATATATTCCACGTTCTTAATTTATTTTGAAAAAATATATTACATCAAAATGTGTACAGATACAATTTGTAAAGGGACGCCAGTTTCTATCCATTCTAACCAAGTTGTTTTAAGGTATGCTTCTGAGCATGCTCAGTTGCATCAGTAGAATAGTCTTGCCCTCCCCCCGTGACCAAAGGTCCATCCAGGCACCGCAGGGTCCTAAAGATTGCCAAGCCCAGGGTGGTTGGAGTCAATTGATTGGTGGATACAGGAGGGCAGGAGATATGCAAATACACCTCTTACAATTGGAGAAACGCATAGCAGGCATAAAGATAGAGGGGTAAAAGCTAAACCCATAATAGGCTTTTAGACAGGTTTTTTTTTTCCACTCTTTCTCTGGCCAAAACAGCAGCCTCTGACTTGTAATAACAGTCTCTTTCATGTGACTTATCTTCAGTTCTGCACCTTTGTGCACATTTCTCTACACCCGAATGAAGTTATAGGAGCAGTGAAGGTCTGGGGTAGGGATTTAAAAAAAAATTCATTCTCAGGATGTGGGCGTCGCTGGCAAGGCCAGCATTTATTGCCCATCCCTAATTGCCCTTGAGAAGGTGGTGGTGAGTCGCCTTCTTGAACCACTGCAGTCCGTGTGGTGTGTCGTAGCGGTTTGGTATAACTGAGTGGCTTGCTAGGCCATTTCAGAGGGCAGTTAAGAGTCAACCACATTGCTGTGGGTCTGGAGTTACATGTAGGCCAGACCGGGTAAGGGCGGCAGATTTCCTTCCCTAAAGGACATTAGTGAACCAGGTGGGTTTTAAAGTCATCAATAAGCGCAACACTCTGAAGTTTAGGGGACAGGAACAATTAAGCTGGAGACCGGAATTAGAGTGCAATCCTACAAGGTAGAGGGAAGACTGGGCTGCTTAAAGTATTAGTAGATGCAGGGGGTCATAGCAAATGGTCTAAAGCTGCCTGTTAGGTCTGAATATAAGGATTACACTGGCATGAAATTGAGCAAGTTCACTGATAGCGTGGATTAAGGAGAAACTGCCTACTCTGCCATCTGTAAATAAACCCTCTTCTGTCCTTTGCTCAACACCCGACTAATACTGCTGGTTTCAAGGCCACTTGCCCTACTTGATCCCCTCTTACTTTTGGCTTACCTTTTCACAAAGTGCTCCAGTGGCAGTTAAAGGAAACACTTGAACAATTCCGCGTCCCAGGGCTTCCCTCTTCCGCTGGCCACTGAACACACGCAACTCCCTCTTCTCCTCTTCGCCCAGGGATTGGCAGTACTTCTCCTTCAGAAAGAAAACAGTTAGTTAGTCAGCTTCATTGCTTTGTATATTCTGTGAATCACAGGGTGCAACTGAAACTTCAGCAAGGACAGAAGGTTCTCAAAATGAACCCCAGTTACTGTAGTACTTTTAAACTGCACAATATATAGTGAGAAAACAATGACCAAGTTACAAAGTGAAGTGAATCTCAGAGGGATTCTGGTGATGTTCACAAAGCCATGCAATTGAATTACAATTTATGATTAAATCCTGGGCAGTTACTGTACATAATGGGCCTGAATTTGCGATCGAAGGCTTCCTCCGATCATCAAAAAATCTGCGCATTTACCTGGTGGTCCGGGAGATACGGAGACTTGCGATCCTGGGCTTCTCCTGGTAGAAATGCGTAGAGGCCCACGTATCCCAGGGACGCAGGCGGTTCATAAGCGCCCCTGGGATCACGTGGGCTGGCCCAACCAATGAAAGAAGGGAATCCCCATTCATACTTATGGGGATTCTGTACATATGGAACTGTCATAAGTATGGATAGGGATGACTTAAAAAATACACCAACACATGGAATAAAAATGTTTTAAATTACATATATAAAATTAATTAAAATGGCATTTAATTAAATATTTTAAACAAAAATTTAATATTTTGAAAAAAAAAATGTATATGCTTTAACGGGGCTAAATATAAACTTACCTTATTGGACAGGGTTTTTAATGTATAAGTGAGTGATAAAATTTTATTTTTCTATTTTTTAAAACTCTTATGCTGGTAAACCAGGCGTAAGAATTCCACGGCCTTTCAGCGGGCGGAAGTTGGGCAAATAGCGCAACTCTCCACCCACAGAGGCCCTTTTCCTGGGGATGCGGATGATTCTTGACAGATCGCAAGTGCCGGGTTTCAGCGCACGCGCTTCGCACGCCTAAACCCGGAACTTGCGCGTGCGCACCTCGTACGCACCCGTAGGGGTCGCAAAATACGGCCCAATATATGTTGACAAGCAGTTATAGATTTTAAGCACTAGTTTGAGAGAGAAGCAAGAAGGCGTTAATGTTGATTGCAATGGTTGACTTTAAATGAACATAGGAACAGGAATAGGCCATTCGGCCCCTCGAGCATCTTCCACCATTCAATTAGATCATTGCTGACTTGTGCTTCAACTCCATTTACTCACCTTTGATCCAAATTCCTTGATACCTTTACCTCATAAAAAATCTGTCGCTCTCAGCCTTGAAAATTTCAACTGACCCAGCATCCACAGCCTTTTAGGGGAGAGAGTTCCACATTTTCACTAACCTTTGTGCGAAAAAGCGCTTCCTGATTTCACTCCTGAATGGCTTAGATCTAATTTTAAGATTGTGCCCCCCTTGTTCTGGATTCCCCAACAGAGGAAATAGTTTCTCTGTATCTACCCTATCGAATCCTTTTTTCATTTTAAACACCTCGATTAGATCATCCCTCAACCGTCTAAACTCAAGAAAATACAACCCGTACTGTGCTGGATTCAAAATTGGGCCCCAGCTCGAAAAGGGGAGTTCACTTACCTGTTGTATCGCCCAGTCCCTTTTAACAATTAAATAAATATTATTTTCATTTTGGTGAGGAGTTTCTCTTTCCAGTAAATGGTTTACGGGTATTTTGCACCAGTAAAGTCTGCACCGATCGTAACAGAACCCCCGTGAATAGAACAACTTACTGAAATGTATTGATAATTGTCCTTTGTACATTTACTAAGGGTTTTACTGCCTATTACATTCTACGAATGTGAGAAATTTCTATAATAAGCGTCTGTTACGTTTTAGTACCTAGCCCTCTAAGCTTACATTTAGTTTCCCCATGGCAATCTTAGCTTAGGAGGTTTGTTCATGAAACCAAATACTCTTTATTACTCCCTTTGCAGTTAACAAATAAACTGTTGTAATGGTTTTGAATCTTCTAATTGGTGTTTTGAGTTTGCCATTGTTTCTCATGGGAACAAAAATAGGAATGTTAACCCTTTGTGAAATACAGTACCATTCCAAGATCATAGCCCAAAAATGATTACAAGAGCGATTCGAGTTTTTCTTCTCCGATTTTCTTCCCTCTTATTGGTGTGTGGTTCCATGGGAGTCTGGCACCCTCATTTATCTCTCCCAAGCAGTCACTCTTTCTCTATTAGCCTAGACATTGAGTTTCCATGGACCGTGGAAAGCATCTCAGCCGATGCCAATACTGTCCTCATCCGGCATCGGACACTCGCGCATCCCCACTGTTCTAGGGGAGTTCACTGGATAGCAATCAGGAGCAGGAAGCCCAGGGCTCCCTCCTCCAGACCAAAAGCAGTTGTTGTATGTCCCAACAGCTGCCCAAGATGAGCTAACTCAGTACAAGTTGAGAGTCAAAGCTAGTGTCTTATGGTCCATATAGCTTAGTATTACAGCAGAAGATGCTCTTTACCACGAGGCAAGGGGGGTGGGGGGGGGACTGACCATTAAAGATTGATTTGCATTCAGATTGCTTAATTGAGATCCCAGTCAATAAATATTGTAGCTACTGGCTAGCCCCCCTTGGATCAACAGGAATTGCTAATGAACAAGCTCTTTGTCATTGTATTACGTTCTTCAAAAAATTAGCCAATGGAAAATTCATTTGTTCTGAAAACAAAATAGAAGTTATTGTATTCCAGAGCAGTTTTGGCTCCTGTCTCTTAAAATGTTTTAGACACTAGAGGGTGTGGGGGAGAAGTGTTGAAATGTTCCCCAAGGATCTATCCTTGGCCCCCTCCTATTTCTCATCTACATGTTGCCCCTTGGTGACATCATCCGAAAACACAGTGTCAGTTTCCACATGTACCCTGACGACACCCAGCTCTACCTCACTACCACTTCTCTCGACCCCTCCACGGTCTCTAAATTGTCAGACTGCTTGTCCGACATCCAGTTCTGGATGAGCAGAAATTTTCTCCAATTAAATATTGGGAAGACTGAAGCCATTGTTTTCGGTCCCCGCCATAAACTCCGTTCCCTAGGCACTGACTCCATCCCTCTCCCTAACATCTGTCTGAGGCTGAACCACACTGTTCGCAACCTTGGTGTCATATTTGACCCTGAAATTAGCTTCTGACCACATATCTGCGGCATAACTAAGACGGCCTATTTCCACCTCCGTAACATCGCCCATCTCCGCCCTTGCCTCAGCTCATCCGATGCTGAAACCCTCATCCATGCTTTTATTACCTCTAGACTTGACTATTACAACGCACTCCTGGCTGGCCTCCCACATTCCACCCTACGTAAACTTGAGGTCATCTAAAACTTGGTTGCCCGTGTCCTAACTCGCACCAAGTCCCGTTCGCCCATCACCCCTGTGCTCGCTGACCTACATTGGCTCCCGGTTAAGCAACGCCTCGATTTCAGAATTCTCATCCTTGTTTCATCTCCCTCCATGGCCTCGCCCCTCCCTATCTCTGTAATCTCCTTCAGCCCCACAACCCGCACCCCCCTCCCCAGAGATATCTGAGCATCCCTGATTATAATCGCCCAACCATTGGCGGCCGTGCCTTCTGTTGCCTAGGCCCTAAGCTCTGGAATTCCCTCCCTAACCCTCTCCACCTCTCTACCTCTCTTTCCTACTTTAAGACACTCCTTAAAACCTACCTCTTTGACCAAGCTTTCGGTCACCTGCCCTAATTTATCCTTATGAGGCTCGGTGTCAAATTTCTTTTCTTATAATACTGCTGTGAAGCGCCTTGGGACATTTTACTACGTTAAAGGCGCTATATAAATACAAGTTGTTGTTGTTGTGGAGAACAGGAAGAATGTAGGTGAAGACTCGTCTTAGAAATGGCTGGTTTCAAAGCGACATGTTCCCGCTGCTTCATTCGTGGGTTGCCAATTATGGAGAAAGATGGATGTTCTCTGTTTTTAGTTGAGAGGAATTTTTGATCTAAAACATTTCTCATTGTTCTTATTCCACAAATGAGACCAACTGCACAACTTAGAAACAACAAAGTTGTGAGTAACGTTCAGAAAGAACACTGGAAATACACAGCTGCTCTGTCAGTGTCTGGGACCTGATGAAAGCTTTCTACCCAAAACTGTGCTTTGGTTTTTCTTTGAGGCTGGAGGTCCTGCTGTATATTTTCAGTAGTTACTGTTCCATTTCAAAGTCATAGTAAGTTCATTTCATTCAGCCTCACGAGTGGAAGAAAGACTTATTAACCATTTTTGACATGTTTATACGTTAAATTATTGGTTTAATTTAAGCTTGGTTGTAGTTTTAAAACCAAGATGAGGGAGACGGGATCTCACAGAGGTATGCAGGAGAGTGAATGCTGTAGAAAAGGTCGAGCTGGAGCCCTACTTCAAATTAAACGGAGACAGTAGAACAAATGGGCACAGATTTAAACTAGTTCAAGGTAAATTTAGGACTGATAGCAGGAAATTCTTCATACGAAGATTGATCAAGATGTGGAATGGTTATCTGGCTAGGTAGTGGAGGCAATAGCTGTGGAATCATTTAAGAAAGCTGGATAGTGTGATGGGAAGACTAGAGTAAGAAATAACTTGTATTTATATAGCGCCTTTCACATCCTCAGGATGTCCCAAAGCGCTTTACCGCCAATATTGTATTTTTGAAGTGTAGTCACTGTTGTAATATAGGAAACGTGGCAGCCAATTTGCACTCAGCAAGCTCCCACAAACCGCAATGAAATAAATTACCAGATAACTTGTTTTTTTAGTAATGTTGATTGAGGGATAAATATTCATCAGGACACTGGGAGAACTCCCTGCTCTTCTTCGATTGTGCCAGGGGATCTTTTACGTCCAGCTGAGAGAGCCTTGGTTTAATGTTTCATCCAAAAGATGGCTCCTCCAACAGTACAGCACTCCCTCAGTACTGCACTGTAGTGTCAGCCTACATTATGTACTCCGGTCACTGGAGTGGGGCTTGAGCCCATGACCTCTGACCCAGAAACGCAAGAGCTGTCACTGAGCCGAGAATGACATTTTGGTGCATGTTTGCGTTACAGTGCTCAATGCTAGGCAGTGATGGGCACAGATTCTTCACACAGTGGGGTAGATCTTGACCTTGTGCGATAGTGTGAAACGAGTGATAGCGGATCGGCGCTATCACACAAAGTCAAGATCCTACCCCAGTGAGTTCCTGATCTTGGATGTGTTCTCAGGCTTACAAGATATTTATAGATGAGGAATGGCAAAAAAGAGCTGTATTGGTAAATGCTACAATCTGAATCAGACATGAAACCTGAAGGGAGAACAAATAAGCCTGTGATACTTTTTTGTACTCCTGCCTGTGCTTTTTTTTAAAATAACTTGGAAGTTCTTTATACGCATGTGTTTAACCCTTTGAGGATAAATTCCTAACAGTTTATCATACTTGCATAGAATTACATAGACACTTACGTCATTATCATGGGGTGGAAGCTGGTATAGGAGCTGTTTTATACGGAACTTCTCTCCAATGCTGTTGACGTATGGGATGTTTTCTTCTGGTAGACAGCGGAAATATTGGTGCACCTGTGTGTTTAAAGCCATCACTGTTATTCCTTAAGATGGAAGAGTCAGTAAAAAAAAGAGGCATGGGGACAGGGGTTCATTGATGAGCGGAGACGAGAAGAGCAGGAAAAAAAACCCCAAGAAATGAAGACAATATTCTGGATTTACTTCTGGCGCCCAGGTTCTGGAACATATTCCAGATACCCAGAATGGAATATACACTTCAGGGCAGTTATATCAATCAGAGCATTATTCAAAGTTGAATGGGGCTTCTGCGGGTTGACCAATAATGCACCATGGAACAATGTGGTCACACCACATGCGCCATTGTGCAATTTATTATGGCGCGCGCAAAGTGAAAATCCACACCAGCAATCCTGGACCTGGATCGGAATAGACAAAACCGCAGCATTACTCTGGTTTACTTCCAGCAGCATATGGTCGAGGAGCATATCAAAGTAATTATACAACACTCGCTGTGAGTGTGGTGAGTCACTTGCCGCAGAATACCCAGCCTCTGACCTGTTCTAGTAGCAACGGTATTTATGGGGCTGGTCCAGTTGAGTTTCTGATCAATGGGAACCCCTGGATGTTCATGATGGAGGATTTGGTGATGGTAATGCCATTGAATGTCAAGGGGAGGTGGTTGGACTCTCTCTTGTTGGAGATGGTCATTGCCTGGCATTTGTATAGCATGAATGTTACTTGCCACTCATCACTAGCATTTACCTACTGAGGAGTTAATGATCACTACATAGGTTGCTCTGTACAAACAAACCTTAAAGATAAAAATGAACGAGGAAATATTTTTCAAGTACAGTACAATAAAAGCAAACTAAGTAAATCTCTAGTAACTAGCCATGACTACAGACCTCCTAAGCTGTGGTTACATTCTGTATCTACACTTGACTCCTCTTAATTCAATGTTGCTGAATTTAAATTATCTGTTGAAATCGGACAAAAAAACGCCACTTGTTGCTGTTTCATTAAAATTGCTTCATTTTAAACTCATTTGAATTTTACTGGAGCAAAAAGTGACTTTGAATTAACAGTAGATGGAAATTATTTCCCCAAGTACCTGGTATATAGGTTCTACTGACCTGCTCGGGTTTGAGTCCCGGGGGAACCCAAGCGTACTCTTCCAGAGCACAGCCAGAGTCGTTGTCTGATGGCGCATTTTGTTGGAAGTCAAATGTCATCTTGTTGGCAACCTTCTTATTCTCTGAAGACCTGGTGTCTAGCACAGACATCTTCAGGGTCTTTGTTCTACAGGGTGTCAACCTGAAAGTAGATGAAAGAATAAATCAGATAGACTATATATAAATGTATTATACTATACTATATATAGTGTCTAGATAAAGTTCAAAATATGAGATACAAAGAAAAGGAGTACTACAGTAATCTCTTGTTCTACAAGATTGTGTTTCATACATAGCATAGCCATGGGGCATGTTACAAAAAGATGCTTTTTGTAGTTGAGATAGGAAAAGGCTGCCTAACTCATGTGTGCGTGTGTTCGTGCGGAGGCTGGGTGGGGACAAAATCGGGCCTAGCCCTCCTCTTCCCCTCCCCAACCCAAGTGCTTGAATAGCTTGCCGATATTCACTGTCGCATATGCATAATGGCACTTGGGCAAGGCATCGGAGGGCACCCCGCACACATATCCTCACTGAGGAAATCCAGGGCTTCAGAGGAGGGTAAGGAGCGAGGGAAAAAAAAAAATCACACGTGCAGGTCACACGCAGTCAGATTACTTTCAGGGGCACAGGTCCAAACTGGTGAAAGGCAAATTTAGGGCTGATGCCAGGAAGTTCTTCATCCAAAAAAACCCAATTAGTGCTTGGAGTGGACTTTTTCTAGATGGAAGAATTAAGACGCGCCAAATGTCCTTCACCTGTATTTATTTGGGGGTATGGGGAGAGAGCGGGAATATGGTATTGAGATAGAGGATCAGCCATGATCATATTGAATGGCGGAGCAGGCTCGAAGGGCCGAATGGCCTACTCCTGCTCCTATTTTTCGATGTTTCTATCTTGTGATTTTGTGAGTGCTGCTGTTTATATTCAGTGCTACCTCTGTGAGCCATTGAAAAGGATGTTGCCAGTGTTAGCAGGTGTTTTTCCAAGGTGATCAGAGAACCAAATAAGGATTATATAGGATATAAAGCACAGAAACAGGCCATTCGGCCCAACCAGTCCATGCCGGCATTTATGTTCCACTCGAGCCTCCTCCCGTCTTTCTTCATCTAAATCTATCAGCGTAACCCTCTATTCCCTTCTCCCTCATATGCTTATCTAGCTTCCCCTTAAATGCATCTATACTATTTGCTTCAACCACTCCCTGTGGTAGGGAGTTCCACATTCTCACCAATCTCTGAGTAAAGAAGTTTCTTCTGAATTCCCTATTGGATTTCTTGGCATTGTTGTCTGCTCCGAGCAATATTACTGGATTTATTTATTGTGAAGTTAGAGTAAAAAACTACCAGTGCATGTTAAAACAGGCTGTAAAAACTTCCCAGAACAATCCTGACACATATTCACAGAAGCACAGATGACTGCATGAGGAGTCTGTGGACATCATTAAAAGGGGAGGAGGGGGTGGGCGATGTGTTCAAAAGTACTGAACGTTTGGACAATCACTGCAGTCAAAATCATCGCCCATAAGTAAACATAGAAACATAGAAACATAGAAAGTAGGAGCAGGAGTAGGCCATTCGGCCCGTCGAGCCTGCTCCACCATTCAATACGATCATGGCTGATCATCCAAATCCAGTACCCTGTCCCTGCTTTCTCCCACAGAATCCCCATCGAGCCTGCACCGACACATATCCCACCCTATCCCCGTAACTCCACGTATTTAATTCCCCCTAACATATCCCATCCTATCCCCACATATTTAATCCCCCCCTAACACTAAGGGTCAATTTATCATAGCCAAATCAACCTAACCCGCACATTTTTGGACTTGAAACGTACACCTCAACACCCGTTCCATAACCATTGCAACAAAGCTTTCTGCTGAATGACGAGGAAACCGCGCTCATTGTAGAAAAACAGGACAATAGTAGGCCCAGGCCCAGGAAGCAGTCTAACTAGGCCTGTGGACTACAATGGCGAAACATGTTGAACTGCACTTTACCACAGAGGATCTAAAAGCTTCTTCACCAAACATGTCAGTCTGTATATTTGAAAAGAAATGGAGACTGGATGATCGTATAATTTAGCAATTTAAAGGATGCCTGTCAGTCACAGCAACATCACGCAGGCCCCACGAAACACACGCACTAATTAGCCGAGTAGTATGTCTGGGGAGGGGGGCACAGGACTAAGTCCTGGGCTGGCATCACCTTTATTGACTTCGGTTCAATGAGACTTGAACAGTATGATGGAAACAATTTAGGAAATGCTCCGCTCGATGTGACTAGAAAGTGGTTTTCATCGTTTTATACTCATTGCTACTTTATTGCTAAAATTAGCAAACAGAGGAACAAGTAGGCTTTGGTCTTTCATTATAAAATATTTGCATCTGGGAGGGCGGATCTGCTACAAAAAGGGCGCACAGACTGAATGATACCTTTGGTGTCTTGGGTCGTTGCTGCTTTTTAAAAGAAAAATCCCTTTTTCCCCACCCCCCACCCCCCGCTGCCCTCCCTAATTTTCTCTCCTTGCTCGCTCCATGGTGACCAGCAATACTCCAGCCCCTTATCTTAAGTGGTCAGTTCTTCATGTGTGTGCTTTGAGGGTGCGTGTCTGCAGGCTATTCACAGCGAGGTCTGATCTAGCCCTCGCCCAATGTACACACATGCACACGCACTTGCCCTTGCACATACACTCGCACTCTCACACACACACGTGCACGCACGCACGTCATTTAATAGTAGGGTGACTATACGGCCCTGTTTTCTGGGAACAGTCCCCGGATTAGGTACTGTGTCCCCGGGCAAACAATGTCCCCAGAAGAGTCCCCGGTTCAAAAAACTTGTCCCTGTAGAGAGTCTTTGGGGGAAAAATTTGGTTGATTTGCGCCTTCCATTAGCGCCCTATAACAGGGCGCAAAGCAACAAGCGCCTGGGTACGGCGCCGCTAACGCCTCCCGCGGAATTCAGCGGGAGGTTAGCGGCGGCGTTGCGCCTCCGGCGATGTATAATAAGGGGAGGAAGGCCTGCAGTACCGCGGTGCGACGTGGCGCTGCTGCACATAGCACCACGATATTTACTTGCAGCGCCCAAAGAGGGAGGGGGAGCACTTCCAGTAGCGCCCCACCTCCCTCTTGGTGCGCTACCAGAGAATTTCGGGCGCGGGGGCGCTAACTTATTCAGGGCACTAAAAGTAGCGCCCCGGCGAAGTTAGCACCCCAAAGGGGGCGCGACCCAATTTTGCCCCCTTTAGTTAATTTTTTTAAACGGGAATGTACAGGAACCCCGCATGGAGATTCTCGACCCGTTCCCGCCCGGTTTGAGCTCAGGAACAGATTCCAGGAGCCGGCTGAACGGAGGCGACGATGGTGGCCCTGCCTTCCCACAATGCAGCGCGGCGGAGAAAAGGCCCCATCGACAGCTCGGGCCGCACTGCACTCTGGGGGGGGTTTGAGACACCGGACCCCGTGTCTCGGCCAATAGTGACTGGCCGGAGGGCGGAACCTTTAAAATGCGCGGGAGAAGCCGAGACTGGTGAGAGCTGGTGGGTGAGTAGATTTACTTTACCTCCGATTAGCACGGTGCATCTTTTTATTACTGAATATGGCAAGCTCTAAATTCTCACAACAGGAAGAGGTTTCTGAAACTTTCTGAGACAGAGGGTGTTTCACACCTTATATGGAAAATCTCAGTCTGTTTGGAACAGATTTAACATTGAGAAATGATAAGTTAGGGTATTCGGGGACCAGTATAGATGGTACAGCACTATTGCCAGAACACACACAACATTCGAGATTCGGTGTAAAGTGTTGTCTTTACGCGTATTCCACTAGCAGAAGCAACAAAATTGTCATGCAGGTTTTCTTCAAATGTATCCTGGTTACTTTGCTGTGCTCCCACCCTGTGTGTCCTTGGATTCAGTTATACAGGGCATTGGTGAGACCACATCTGGAGTACTGTGTACAGTATTGGTCTCCTTATTTAGGGAAGGATGTAAATGCATTGGAAGCAGTTCAGAGAAGGTTCACTAGACTTAATACCTGGAATGGGCGGATTGTTTTATGAGGAAAGGTTGGGCAGGCTAGGCTTGTGCGCTTATATCCTGAGGGCTCTTGACAGGGTGGATGTGCAGAGGATGTTTCCTCTTGTGGGAGAATCTAGAACTAGGGGTCACTGTTAAAAAAATAAGGGGTCGCCAATTTAAGACAGAGATGAGGAGAAATTTTTTCTCACAGAGGGTCGTGAGTCTTTGGAACTCTCTTCCTCAGAGGGCGGTGGAAGCTGAGTCTTTGAATATTTTTAAGGCAGAGGTAGATAGATTCTTGATAAGCAAGGGGGTGAAAAGTTATCGGGGGTAGGCGGGAATGTGGAGTAATCAGATTAGCCATGATCTTATTGAATGGCAGAGCGGGCTCGAGGGGCCGAGTGGCCTACTCCTGCTCCTGCTCCTAATTCGTATGTATGTTCGTATGATTCAGTTTAGAAATTATGGCCACCCTATTTAATAGTGACTGAGATCAGGATTCCTAGTGGATTTATTTTCCTGCTCTGGTTGTAGCAGCTCCCAAGTGACATCTGAAGATCCTACCTCGGACCTTGCTGATCTGTATGGCTCAGTACCACACTGAACACTGCATTACTATTGGGGGGAACTGGTGCTTTAAATAAATGGATAGGCTGCATCTGTCCATTCAGGAATGAAATCTGCATTTTATAATATTTCTTCATGTCGCCTGTGTAGATGATTTATAATAATGTCATTTTCTGACGGGGGAAATCTTTTTCTGTCATGTTAGTTTATGAAAGAATAGCTTTCATACTGCGGCGCTCTTTACAGGTTGCCAAATAAAGAGAAGAGGTATACTAATAATTCCATTTAAATTTCTCAGTAACCTTTTCTTTTATGCACTTTCCCCCCTCCCCCCACCCACCCACCCACACGCACCCCCCAGTCCAGTAACAGAACTATTATCGTTATGGATCTACGAAGTGCTGTGGGAATTGGAACAAACGAGATCTTTGGCCTGATTCCCAATTGCACCCAGCTATCTTCTTCTGTTTTAATGTATTACACCCACTGAAAGCAGCTGTGTGTTGATTAGAGTTAGGCCCCAAGGCTGTACCAGGTCCTGAAGTGAACCTCTGCCATTGACCTTTCAGTTTCCCGTTGTAAGTCCAATAGCAGGACATGTAAACCATTTGGCTATTGGTCCGCCAAATACTGACACTCCAGTGCTGTGCTGAGGGAGCGCTGCACTGTCGGAGGTGCCGTCTTTCGGATGAGGCGTTAAACCCGAGGCCCCGTCTGCTCTCAGGTGGGCGTAAAAGATCCCATGGCGCTATTTCAAAGAAGAGCAGGGGAGTTATCCCCGGTGTCCTGGCCACTATTTCTTCCTCCATCAACATCACTAAAAGAAACAGATTATCTGGTCATTATCACATTGCTGTTTGTGGGAGCTTGCTGTGCGCAAATTGTCTGCCGCGTTTCCTACATTCCAACAGTGACTACACTTCACAAAAAAGTACTTCATTGGCTGTAAAGTGCTTTGGGGCGTCCTGAGGTTGTGAAAGGCGCCATATAAATGCAAATCTTTCTTTCCCTTCAGATTCCCAGAGCCTGGTGTTTACGCTGTTAAATCTGGTAATAGATCAGTGTTACGTTGGCCTACAGGAGACAGACTTTAACATCATATATGTCAGGTGCCAGCCCATGGGTGCCGGACTCTCTGAACCCAAAATAAGAAGACCACCAATGTAAAAGGCCCTATGGAGACTGGTATAGGTACTCCGACCAGTTTGGGGATAAAGTAGAGAGGTCTGTTACTTTGAGAGAGTTGTGTAAACGTATAGTTTCTGATTACAAAGTGTTTACACGACATTCTGGAAAGCAGACAAGAAATGAAAGCTTTAACAGACACTGTTATTCCACTGAGGTCAGTACCTGACAACTGCTGGGGTACTCAGTCTACACGCACTGATATTCATAATGGGGGTTTTTGACAGAGTACAGAATGAAATACATAAAATGGAAAATAATTAACCCCACAAGTTTTAAATTACAGCGATGGTCTCGCCATCAGGACCAGTTTTAAAAATCAAACTGCTTGCTACAAAGAATTATAAGTAAATCTAATATCCTTTGGTTGCTTCTGTCAATTTGCTTATTTATTTTTATTTGAACAGTGCTTGCTGATGAGAAAAGATAGACTTGCATTTATATAGCACCTTTCATGACCACTGGACGTCCCAAAGCGCTTTACAGCCAATTAAGTACTTTTTGAAGTGTAGTCACTGTTGTAATGTAGGAAATGTGGCAGCCAATTTGCGTACAGCAAGCACTGTTGGAGGTGTCGTCTTTCGGATGAGACGTTAAACCGAGGCCCCGTCTGCTCTGTCAGGTGGACGTAAAAGATCCCATGGCACTATTTTGAAGAAGAGCAGGGGAGTTATCCCCGGTGTCCTGGCCAATCTTTATCCCTCAATCAACAGAACGAAAACAGATTATCTGGTCGTTATCACATTTCTGTTTGTGGGAGCTTGCTGTGCGCAAATTGGCTGCCGCGTTTCCCACATTACAACTTCAAAAGTACTTCATTGGCTGTAAAGCGCTTTGAGACATCCGGTGGTCATGAAAGGCGCGATATAAATGCAAGTCTTTCTTTATTTTCTTTTATAAATACAACGAAGAACCCTAGAATGAAGACTATTATGATTGTTCTCTTGTTGAATGGATAGGAATTCCTTTGTCTGTACATATTACAGCAGAGTAAGCATTCAGGGCAGGATCAGTGCAAATTAATAACATTAGAGAAGAGGCTTAAGTTTCCCCCATCCCGTTTTCTCCACTCTTTTCCGAAAGGCACTGAGTGATGGCAGGCTGTTCAACCGAGGGGTGGGTGGGGGGGGGAGGTGAAGGAGGAATGGGCATCATAGTTGAGCCTCACCTGGGATTGTAGCATCTGACTTCTAAGATGAGCTAATTCAGCAGCAACTGAGACTCAAACCTGGTTAGCTTCCGAGTCTGTATGAGTTAGTACCGTACCACACCAACAGACACGTTTGCACAGTAAATCATTCGGGGCTCTGCATGTTGACCATTTTGAATGATCCCTTTGTTGTGTTTGAAACTGTTGCCCATTGAAGATACGGTGACTTCAGAATAATACTGCCATATGCTTGCTTAACACCTTTTGGGCTAGAAATTCGGCTCCTTTGCGCCTGCCGTTAGTGCCTCCAGGGGGCGCTAACGGGGCGCGAAGGGCTTATCGACCGGGGGGGGCTGGAGCAAAAAAAGCACCTCCCGAGAAATTTGGTGGGGCATTGCTGAGGTGCTACCCGATAGCGCTGCGCACCCGCCGGTAGCGCCCTGGGCCACTGCGCCACCAGCGATGACGTCATCGCTGTGCTCAGCGATCCCTTAGCGCCCCGTGGCAGAAATTTGGCTGCGCCCCGCGAGACTGCCACAGGCGATGTCATCGCCAGCCTCGCGGGTCGCGAACCGGGCCGACCTCTGCTCGCAGAGTGGTATTTAAAGGGGAGGTGCGGCTGCCCCGCGCCGCCATTTTCTTTATTTGGCCGACCTCCAGGTCGGCCCTCCGTGGTGTGTTGTGGCGTGGTCTTGGCTGGCATTGTGCAGCCCGGCATCACGTCTCAGCGCCAGGCTGCTGCCATGGCACCACGCCACCCTGGTGGCCTAGTATGGGCCATCGGAGGCCCTGCAGAGTGCGCAGCGGCCCTCCCCTTTAATTGAAGGGGAGGGGCGTTGAAATGCGGCAGTGCTCCGCCTCTGCCGAGCGCTGCCAATCGCGTCCCGATATCGCCTTGGTTACCGCCCCACCAGGAAGTGACGTGCCCGAGATTGCGCTCCACTTCCTGTGCGGGGCGGTAAGCTGAATTTAGCGGCCGGGGCGCTACTTCCTCGCCGGGCGCTAAATGTCCGACCTTAACGTGGTTACCGCCCCCAAACGGGGCGTAACCGAATTTCGCGCCCTCTATGTCTTCAATTTTCTCCCTTCCTCTGCTGATAGTAGTGACTCGTGCTAGGGTACAATTCCACTGGTACTTACACTGTTCCCCCCCCACATACCTTGGCCAAATGGTTAGTCTTCAAATGTGATCCTAAGCCATCAGTGTTGGTGGGATTTTCAATCAGAAGGAATCAACAGATTTACACACTTTCCACCAGGGGTGACTGGATATCAATCGGAAGCAATTTTCCCCTCCCCAACCCACGGACGCAGAAGTCCACTGTAGTTCCTCGGCTTAGATCTGCTAACCCAACCCAGACCAGGGATCGAAGCTGGGGCCCCTCCTGATCTGTATGGCTCAGTATCACAACATGTGGCGCATATACCTACTGAGCCAGTAGGAAGCTAGTCTTCCCCCATCCCTCTCAAAAAAAAAGTAGTTACCTTTCGGGTTTTGGTGGCATTAAGATTTTCTAAACAGTTCCACAATACCTCCTTTGCAGAGATGAGGTCCCAAACAGCGGGAAAAGAGAGAAAGGGGGAAAATTGAAAGAAAATTGAGATCTTCCTGTAGTATTTTTCAGTTACTTTTTTCTTGTCTAGAAAACCTTGGCACCATCCCCTGTGATCACCACTGTCTACACTAAACCGGTTGGTGGAAAGTGGCCGTGATTGATGTAGACTAGCTCACCTCGTTCAGAATGGGGCTGGCTGTCCGTACGGGGTTGGGAACTCTATTTTGTCACTTCCACAAACAGCTGCACCCGAGAGTGACATCTTAACCATGTTTGGGAATCCCAGGCACGAGCCCGAGTCCTGTGACGGTGCTGATTAGAGCGCTACTGCCTTGTGCTGCTTCACTCTAACCTTTTTATTAAAGTACTTAATAAAGAGTGAAAATGAGTAAACCAGATGAATTTGTCACCTGTGCTATTTATATTTGCAGTAGTGAAATAGTGAGAATGAATGCATGGCAAGGGGAAAGGTTCAGTAATCGCAAAATTGGAGCTTGTGAATTGGGGGCAATTTGCCAACTTCATGCTTCCTGCAGGGAGTCTCGCCCACTGGAGGGCATGTCAGAAATTCAGGTGCGTGCGTTTCCAAATTTCCAATATAATTCTGGTGGGGAGGGGGGTAAGGAAAGGGGCATGTTTACCCACTGAGAGCACAAAGTTGAAACAATATCCCTATTCTCAAAAATAGAGCATTTATCTTAAAGGCATTAGTGGTGTAATGAGAACGCTTTAAGCGACCTCTTGGCTCAGTGGTAGCAGCCGTGCCTCTGCCTCACTGTAGGACTTGATTTGGACAGGTTGGGTGAGTGGGCAGAAGCATGGCAGATGCAATATAATGTGGATAAATGTGAGTTTATCCACTTTGGTGTCAAAAACAGAAAGGCAGACTATTATCTGAATGGCAATAGATTGGGAGAAGGGGAAGTGCAACGAGACCTGGGTGTTCTTGTGCACCAGTCGCTGAAAGTAAGCATGCAGGTGCAGCAGGCAGTGAAGAAGGCAAATGGTATGTTGGCCTTCATAGCGAAAGGGTTTGAGTATAGGAACAGGGATGTCCTGCTACAGTTGTACAGGGCCTTGGTGAGACCACACTTTGAGTACTGTGTGCAGTTTTGGTCGCCTTATCTGAGGAAGGATGTTCTTGCCATGGAAGGAGTTCAGCGAAGATTCACAAGGCTGATACCTGGGATGGCAGGAATGACATATGAGGAGAGATTGGGTCGATTGGGCTTATACTCGCTGGAGTATAGAAGAATGAGAGGGGATCTCATCGAAACATATAAAATTCTGACAGGTCTGGACAAACTAGATGCAGGAAGAATGTTCCCGATGGTCGGAGAGTCCAGAACCAGGGGTCATAATCTAAGGATAACGGGTAAGCCATTTAGGACAGAAATGAGGAAGAATTTCTTCACCTAGAGAGTGGTGAACCTGTGGAATTCTCTACCACAGAAGGTAGTTGAGGCCAAGTCATTAAATATATTCAAGAATGAGTTAGATATATTTCTTAAAGCTAAAGGTATCAAGGGATATGGGGAGAAGGCAGGTACAGGGTACTGAGTTTGGATGATCAGCCATGATCTCATCGAATGGCGGAGCAGGTTCAAGGGGCCGAATGGCCTACTCCTGCTCCTATCTTCTATGTTTCTATGTTTGAGCTCCGACACGGCAAGAGAGCCCCAGGTGGGCAGAGGAAACGCTTCAAGGGCACCCTCAAAGCCTCCTTGAAAAAGTGCAACAACCCCACCGACTCCTGGGAATCCCTGGCCCAAGACCGCACAAAGTGGAGGAGAAGCATCCGGGAAGGCGCCGAACACCTCGAGTCTCTTCGCCGGGAGCAAGCGGAAGCCAAGCGCAAGGAGCGCACGTCAACCCAAGCACCCCACCCACCCGCCCCTTCAACCACCGTCTGCCCCACCTGTGACAGAGACTGTAGGTCTCGCATTGGACTCATCAGTCACCTGAGAACTCATTTTTAATGTGGAAGCAAGTCATCCTCGGTTCCGAGGGACTGCCTAAGAAAGAAGAGGACTTGAGCACGATATTTAGGCTGCGGTACTGAGGCGCGACTTTTCGGATGAGACGTTAAACCCAGGCCCCGTCTGCAATCTCAGGTGGAACTAAAAGATCCGACTGAAAGGCATATTCGCAGAGGAGCAGGGAAGTTCTCCCTGTGTCCTGGTCAACATGTATCCCTCAATCAACACCTCCAGAAAGCACAGATTACACTGGCCTATCTGGTTCTGTTTGAGGGACTGTAAAATGTCATGGGACGTCCTGTGGACGTGAAAGGCACTATATCAATGCAAGTTTGTTATTTCTTTTGCAACAGCTTCAACAATGCTAAATATCTTAAGGTGCTTCACATGAAGGGATTGGGGGGGGGGGGGGAATTCAGACACGGAGCAGGATCTGGACAAAGTTTAAGGAGGTTACTGAGGGCGAGATGGGCTTTCCGGAGGCTTTTGAAGGTGGAGAGAGGTGTAGAAGAGCAGAAGGATAATATTGGAAATAAAAAATTACTCCCAAGACGAAAAGTCTGGATAGGCAACAAGATGCGGCGAGGGCCTACGGTGGGGTCTGTCATGGTGACCTTTAGAGGAGGCTGATGTGGCAGAGTTTCCGTCCCTTGCCAAGACCAAAGCTGAACCTGGGCATAAAAATAGTGACATTACAACACTTCAAAAAGTACTTCATTGGCTGTAAAGCGCTTTGAGATGTCCGGTGGTGGTGAAAGGTGCTATATAAATGCAAAGTCTTTCTTTAATTAGGAGCAGAGCAGGATGGGCACAGGGCAGGAATTCTGAGGCTCGTTTGGCCAACGATGAAAATTCACTGAAAGTTTTACTAATCTCAAAAGTAAGTTGGACGTTTTGTATTTTTAAAACAAACAAGAGTTTGGTGGCCAGGAAATTTCTAGGCAGCCCATTCGAAAACTGGATGGTTGGCAACTTAGTGCGTGGCTGTTCCGTGAATATAGTCAATCCAAATGTATGATACAACAATAGCCCCTTTGAAACACCGGAAAGGAAATCGAAGCATAATGCACTAAAATAATACCTTTGCTAAAACAAGCACAGCTTTTCTAACTGAAATTGAAACGGTTAATACTGTGAATGTAGATTTTGGCAGTAAATACAGCCCAGCTAGGCGAACAGAGACTGCAGGAGCATACAGTAGGAACAGTATATAAACCTGTGAACTGCTACCCAAAAACATGCTGTAACACTGTCGGACCTCCCATGTGATGTATAGCTTGGAGTCAGTCGCTTTTAATCACCTACCTCCGAACCCGAGCAGCTTCAGTTTAACAATGATCTTTAGCACATTTCACTTTTAGAGCTTGTGAAAAGCCTATTTGTATAAAATAGAGGAGAGTTGAAGGTTTCAATTCAATTGGGGCGAGAGGGGGGGTTGCTTCTGTTAAAATCCATAAACCGGTTTGAACTTCACTCTTACAGCTTCTGACCCCATTAAAACCTTTTGAATTACACATTCGAAACTCACTCGCAGGTCCTGCTAATGATCATTTAAGCTGTTCACCCACGACTTAACGTTACCACAGTGATTTCTGATTTTACACAAGGTTCGACACAAGAAAGTATGAAAGAGACTTCAAGCCACACTTTGAAAATTTACCTTCTTCCCACCTCGTTTTCTCGAGCTGCTGAATTCTTTAGCACTTATCCGCTCCGTTCACAGAGTGTGGCAGGAATGCTTTTTGGCATTCAAAGTACAGCAACTGTGGTAAGGCAATACCCACTTATCTCTTGCCTTCCATTCCAGTTCTTTGCGTGTGGAGACTGACTGCTTTTGTGGTGTGTTTAGCACTGAGGAGCGAGAACCACCCACTGTACATGAAGTACAGGAACTGACTTGCTTGCCCTTAGCTCGGTTACTTTATATGCTAACAACTCCTCTCCCACTGCAATCGTTAACCAGAGAGCTCACTTTATCAACCTGCTATCAAGCCTTCATAATGTGCTTTGTCAACAGACTGCAATAAAGGCTGTTTGTACTTGAGAACCCTGAACTGGCACCTTCCTCTTGCTCTAATGTAAGCAGTCAATTAATTGCACGGGGAAGCAGAGACCAATAGGGGAAGCTCTTTTGTGCTTTCATTAGCTGTCGAGAATTCAATGGCTTTTAAGCATCATGTTTGCGCTAATCAGGGCATATTGCAAAGTACTTTTCAGTTCATGTACAGAGTGTTATCATGAGTAGGCTCAAGGGATTCGACACAAAGGCTGTCAGAATATAAAGCTTTTGCTGGAACTAATCCATATTTAGGTTTGCAAAATAGTGGTCACTGCTGAAGAGTAGAATCTGATCTGCTTTGTGCTGTTGCTGCTGTCTTTTTACTCTCTATGTAACAGTATCTTGTCACATTCCATGAATGAGTCATAAGCTCAGCCTTAAATACACTGGTTATGATTTTGGTCAAGATTTACAATCCCAGTTTGCAGTCTCAATGCTGTTTGAACTCACACATGGATGAACAAATGGATTTTGTGTCAATTTAATTGTTAATTTAAAAAAAAACTATAATAAATTAGCTGTGCAAATTCTGATCATCCATTTAGTTCTAGGGTAAAGTGACCTGGTTTATGGGGTATACCTTGTGCCGTGATCAGTTTGGAGGCAGGACAGAGTACACTAGGGTTGGCAATTTTGGTTGGAGGTTTCATCGCGTGACCTCTCACCTCCAACCGCCCCGCTCCCACCATTAGTCGGCCGACACGCCCATCCTCGCAGTGCACCGCCTTTCCACACCAATTGGAAAGCGAACAAACCCTTCATCACCCAATTGGTCAAACAGTCAAATAGCCTTTATTCCCATCACCCATTTTTTTTTAAAGCCCCTATGATTTGCTCCTGGATTGCTCTCAGCAGTGTCGAGGAGATTAATCTGTAATTCCTGGGGACTCCAGGACAATCCGGGAGAGCTGGCGACCCTAGTGTTAGCTGAGTGTCATTTCTGTCTTCCTCCCTCCCTTGCCAGTCAATAAGTACTTCCACTATTCTCTGTTTAGGGACACAGTGATGCAAGAAGCATCTTTATTGGATAGTATGGTCATTTGTGAAGGCCGAATGGAGATCAGCAGTGGAACTGCCTCTGAGAGAATCTCTAATGTAAACCAGGAGATCTATGCCCGCATGCAGCAAGACCTGGACAACATTCAGGCTTGGGCTGATAAGTGGCAAGTAACATTTGCGCCACACAAGTGTCAGGCAATGACTATCTCTAACAAGAGAGCGTCTAACCACCGCCCCTTGACATTCAACGTCATTACCATCGCCGAATCCCCAACATCAACATCAACCAGAAACTTAACTGGACCAGCCTCATAAATACTGTGGCTACAAGAGCAGGTCAGAGGCTGGGTATTCTTTGGCGTGTGTCTCACCTCCTGACTCCTCAAAGCCTTTCTACCATCTACAAGGCACAGGTCAGGAGTGTGATGGAATACTTTCCACTTGCCTGGATGAGTGCAGCTCCAACAACACTCAAGAAGCTCGACACCATCCAGGACAAAGCAGCCCGCTTGATTGGCGCCCCATCCACCACCTTAAACATCCATTCCCTCCACCACCAGTGCACCGTGGCTGCAGAGTGAACCATCGACCAGATGCACTGCAGCAACTTGCCAAGGCTTCTTTGACAGCACCTCCCAAACCCACGACCTCTACCACCTAGAAGGACAAGGGCAGCAGGCGCATGGGAACACCGCCACCTCCCAGTTCCCCTCCAAGTCACACACCATCTTGACTTGGAAATATATCGCCGTTCCTTCATCGTTGCTGGTTCAAAATCCTGGAACTCCCTCCCTAACAGCACTGTGGGAGTACCTTCACCACATGGACTGCAGCGGTTCAAGAAGGCGGCTCACTACCACCTTCTCAAGGGCAATTAGGGATGGGCAATAAATGCTGGCCTTGCCAGTGACACCCATGTCCCAGGAACAAATTTTTAAAAAAGCCAAGTTTTACTGGAGCCAGACTCACGGGCAGTAGTTCTGGCATTGGCACTTAATATAAAATGAGGAATTGAGAAGGTCTTGGTTGTGTGGTACTGAACCATAAAGACCAGGAAAGCCCTGGAATTTTGTGTTCCTACATGGATTATGCATGTGCTGTAACACAACTCGTATTGATAGATCATCTTACCCAAGTGCAGTAGCACATTTGAAATTGATGCTTACCACAGACTAATATCGCCCGTACTCCAGTGGTATTGGGATTGTCATGCTCCATAGAATATTCACTCATCTCTGCTTGTACCTGTATATATCCCAATAAATTCCAGTCCACTTCCCAACCAGATATTTATTTGGCTCATTTTTGAAAGAGTTAATCAACTTGCTGTCTGACTTAACTATATTTTTGCTGGCTATCTCTTCAAATCTTGTTTGAGGCTTGTTAATTTTAAATCTGTGTCCTCTAGTTCTTTGGCCCCAGTCTAAGTCAACTGTCCTGTCTACGTCCGCATGTTAATGCCTCTCGACATTCTGGTCTGTTCAACAACTGAGTCAGCTGTGGCTCAGTGGGTAGCACTCTTGCTTCTGAGTCAGAAGGTTGTGGGTTCAAGTCCCACTCCAGGGACTGGAGCACATAAATCTAGCCTGACACTCCAGTGCAGTGCTGAGGGAGCGCTGCACTGTCGGAGGAGACATCCTGTCAGAGGTGCCGTCTTTCGGATGAGACGTTAAACCGAGGCCCCATTTGCTCTCTCAGGTGGACGTAAAAGATCCCATGGCACTATTTCAAAGAAGAGCAAGGGAGTTATCCCCGGTGTCCTGACCAATATTTATCCCTCAACCAACATAACAAAAACAGATTATCTGGTCATTAGCACATTGCTGTTTGTGGGAGCTTGCTGTGCGCAAATTGGCTGCCGCATTTCCCACATTACAACAGTGACTCTACTTCATTGGCTGGAAAGCGCTTTGAGATGTCCGGTGGTCGTGAAAGGCGCTATATAAATGCAAGTCTTTCTTCTTTCTTTCTCAGGAATCTTCAGTGAGTATTCCCACTCGGTTTCCTGTCTTCACTTAGCGGACCTCATCAAAACATGTTTTCCAGCACTTTTCAGGAAAGGAAGGGAGAAAGCTGAGGAAATATAGTTTTAAAACAACATGGCTGACAGTGACTTGGAAGGCTGTAAATCAGCTGAGCAGTTCTGATGACACCAGCAGAACTGTGTGTTCTAATTACTGCCTTAAATCTGCCAGCTGTTTTCTTTATAATTCATTCTCAAGAGTTGTTTTTGAAACAATTTTCATTTTCCACATTTCCTGTTGTGTTGTGAGATGAGACATTAAACCGAGGGCCCGTCTACCTTCTCCATTGGCTGTAAAGCGCTTTGATTCGTCCGGTGGTCATGAAAGGCGCTATATAAATGTAAGACTGACATTTGACCTATGAACTTGTGCTTGTAATGATAAGAGAGGAGATTTTCCTGGGTTTAACACCTGGAAAATGAGCGCTGCACAGAGGAAAAGTGGGAGTTAATCTTTTGCTCCCATTCTGCCCTTGTGTAGCACTGCCCTCGAATTTCCTGTCGGTGGCTGCACCTAATTGTGCCTGAACTGGGTACAACAACGGGCATTCCATGACAATGAATGGAAGAGACCTGCGGCCATAGACTTCCTGTAATAGTGCCTGGTGCAGTTCGGAGGCAGACTGATCTGGGAAACACCACGCGCTACTGAATCCTGAGCTGCTAAGCAGTCTTAAGGAACAGGTTGTTATTGTTAAGAATGCCCTTTATCTTTTGGCTTTTTGAGTAACATAATGGATTTGTTGCTTTAAGACCTGTTGCAGAATACCGTTAACCGACGCAGACTCGATGGGCCAAATGGCCTCCTTCTGTGCTGTACTATTCTATGATTCTACACCAATGGAGGCCTGTATAGCAACATGGATTCCCTCCCCCCTCACACCACCCCCCCCCCCGCCTCTTTTGCAATATGGCTTATTTCGAGGTAATGAGGGGAAATGACCAGAAGCCGAGTCGACAGCTGAATAAGTTACTCACCCGGGCAGCTCCGAACAAAACAATTTTTAGGGAGACAATAATTAATTTGTCACAGCATAGAAAGTCGCCTCTCCCAACCCTATACACAAGAACATAAGAAATAGGAGCAGGAGTAGGCCATTCGGCCCCTCGAGCCTGCTCCGCCATTCAATAAGATCATGGCTGATCTGATCTGGGCCTCAACTCCACTTTCCTGCCCGCTCCCCATAACCCTTGACTCCCCTGTTTTTCAAACATCAGTCTATCTCCACCTTGAATATATTCAATGACCCAGCCTCCACAGCTCTCTGGGGTAGAGAATTCCAAAGATTCACGACCCTCTGAGAGAAGAAATTCCTCCTCATCTCTGTTTTAAATGGGCGACCCCTTATTCTGAAACTATGCCCCCCTAGTTCTATACCTGCCCCGTGCCACCTTGAATAAGAAAGAAAAGCCACACAGTCAAACTAGCACCCGCCTCCTATTCCCGCACCGTCATTCCTCATATCATCCTTGTTCTTCCATCTAGTGCTTGGCACCACGGTGCTGCCCTTATACCAGCTCCCTCAAAGGCATACGGCAGGATCGCCTAGTCTGTGGTTGCCATCCCAGCCACGGCACAGCAGCATGCCCTCATTCATAGGGGACAGAACCTTTTAAATAAAGGCTGCATATCGTGACACCATACGTCCCAGCCAGAATGGAGGGGTTTGGGTAATTCCCCCGTCAATCACGTCTGCAGTCAGTGACTGGGATTGATTTTACGCAACTATTATGTAACTATGCTCCACTCACTGCATTTTTGCTGGAAGAAATCATCCTGTTGTACTCGAGGAGACTCTGTTTGCTGTAGTTTCGGTCATGGGTTCGGAGACTCCCGTAAATTAAAACCAAAAGTCTCACCCGCCTCCAACTCATTGTCAGCTGTGGCTCAGTGGGTGGCACCCTCGCTTCTGAGTCAGAAGTTTGTGGGTTCAAGTCCCACTCCAGAGACTTGAGCAGAAAAAGCTAGGCTGACACTCCCAGTGCAGTGCTGAGGGAGTGCTGCACTATCGGAGGTGCCGTCTTTCGGATGAGACGTTAAACCGAGGCCCTGTCTGACCTCTCAGGTGGACATAAAAGATCCCACGGCACTATTTAGAAGAGGAGCAGGGGAGTTATCCCCGGTGTCCTGGCCAATATTTATCCCTCAAACAACATAACAAAAACAGATTATCTGGTCATTATCACATTGCTGTTTGAGAGAGCTTGCTGTGTGCAAATTGGCTGTCGTGTTTCCTACATTACAACAGTGACTCCACTTCAAAAAAGTACTGTGTAAAGCGCTTTGGGACGTCCGGTGGTCATGAAAGGCGCTATATAAATGCAAGTCTTTCTTTTTTTCTTTTCATTAACTGACACAGTGGTGTCAATATTCACTCTGTTAAATAAAAGCAAAGACCACCAGCATGCAAATCACAGCTTCCGGCAAACATTAATTCCTTTTAAGACTTATTGCTCTTCATCAGAAGTTGTCCTAACAATAATCCTGTGTTGTTACTTGCAACGTTCAAAATGGCTCTGGCTGTCCCTTTTACCTGCCGCTTTAACATTGCTACTGCCTTTAAGGTCCGGGCAGTGTCGGGATTTCCTCTCCCCAAAGGTCCTGAGCCCAACAGTGTGTCCCCAGCAATCCCGAAGCTAACCCTTCCCACGGTGATGAAGACCAAAGGCAAAATTACACATTGTTTTGGCAAGTCTTATAATTTCTTCTAATGATTAACCTTTACTTTACTTTCCACACAGTCCTTTGCACCTATTCTCATTCTATGCTACAACCATTCATTTTTTTGCCTCCTAAAAAAATATTTATGTTTATTTTGTTTTGCCAGTCCGTGTCTGAACACCTCGCTTCTGGGAGGTCTGGAGGTGGAGCCCCCTTGTACTCTCCCCCAGACCAATATTAATTTATATTCCACATCCGAGTCTCTATGGGTGTAGCTGCATTTTTCTTTGTCGCTTAGAGCGGCAGCTGAAAATTAATTATCCCTTTCATCGAGGACTACCACTTCACCCAGACTCTCTCTCTCTCCCTTCGTTCTGTTAATTCTTTCTTAACATAAATCGAGATGTTAAGCAGAGGCGCCATCTGCTCTTTCCAGTGATTCAGGTGAGGATGAAAGATCCTGTGGCACCACCTGAAGCAAAGGAGCTCTTCCAGTTCCCACCTCCAAACGTTCTTCCTCCAACCAACACCACTGAGAACAGATTGATTGGTCATTCAGCTCACTGTTGTTTGTTGGGCCATTGCTGTGCACAAAATGGCTGCCATGTTTACCGACATGGCAACAAGTGCCTACGCTTCAAAATATGTGGAAGCGTTTTTGGGATGTTTCTGAGATAAGGTAAATGCAAGTTATTTTGTCCTTTCTTAGAATGAGAATAAATTGTAAGGACGCACTGATTCAAGATCTGACTTGATGTCCTTGGTGCTACTTTTCCCATCACCAGAGTTCCACACGACAAATAACACAGTAAACAGACTAATGACTTTCTCTAGGAGCCAAGCGTTTTATTCTTCTCCTCGCTATTTTCTCCTCCACCTTTTTCCCTCCCCTCCACCGGGCACAATTCTGCAGGTATTAATGCCCCCCTCTAGTACCTTGCCATGCCATCCTTCACGTGTAAGTCTCGCCAATGAGTGCCACCAAAGCTATTCATCCCCAGGCGAATCCAGTCACTTTCTCACTCCGATGTCAACGTACACGCTTCCAGTACGAGCTACAGGATCACAGTCAGAAGCAGGAAACCCGAGTGATTTTCTTTTCCACAACCCAAGGGTGCTGTGCCCGACTGCCTCTATCACCACCATGACAGAAATTTGTAGTTCGCTACAAATGGAGGCGGGGCGGGGGACGGTAGAACCCCAGACTTTCTCGGTCTCTACAGTTCAGCTGCTCACTGAATAAACTCGCTGAATCATGTGTGTTCAAATCCAATTGGCTGTGAGTTGACATTGTCAAAGCAGTGATAGCTTGCAATTCAACCTCAACAACCATAAGTCATCTTAACTCCTGGTGGCCTTTGCCAGTGTGAAGTGATATATTATAAGAGCGTAACTGGGCTTGCACAGAAAAGGCTTAATACCCTTATCATCTCCTTTCCCTCTTAATACAGAAGTGAAACTTATAATGGGGTGTTGGCAAGTATTGTGTCCTCTATGTTTATGTCTCTACTAATGATAGGCTTTGTCCTGTAATTCCCTGTCCATCTCCAGGCACCCTATCTGGCAATGACTAACAAACTGTTGTGTCTATCTGTAATGGTGCGTGTCTCTGTATAAACCAGATTTTCAGACTTCTTTTTAATGGGAAAGGTTAGGAGAATTTTGTTGTTAGGACATAGAGGGGGTGAAATTTAACTTCAGTGGGAGTGCAAACCGGGTGATAGTGGGTCGGCTGCACGTTATACACTCCACCGGACTTTCCCTTCCATTGCCCGTTTTGTGCCCCTGCCAAGGTTGAGGCTCACCCCTGAATGTCCTACCAGAAACAATGGTGTGAACAGAACCCACACTAGCTTTTAAAGGGGAGCCAGATAAATATTTGAAAAAAACATTTAAAAGGGTGTGGAGAAAGGACAGAGGAACGGGACTACAGCAACAACAACAACTTGTATTTATATAGCGCCTTTAACGTAGTAAAACATCCCAAGGCGCTGCTCAGGAATACTTTAAGACAAAAAAATTGACACCGAGCCACATAAGGAGAAATTAGGGCAGGTGACCAAAAGCTTGGTCAAAGAGGTAGGTTTTAAGCAGCGTCTTAAAGGAGGAAAAGAGAGGTGGAGAGGCGGAGAGGTTTAGGGAGGGAATTCCAGAGCTCAGGGCCCAGGCAACAGAAGGCACGGCCACCAGTGGTTGAGCGATTATAATCAAGGATGCTCAAGAGGGCAGAATTAGAGGAGCGCAGATATCTCGGGGAGGGGGGGGGGGGGTTGTGGTGCTGAAGGAGATTACAGAGATAGGAAGGGGCGAGGCCATGGAGGGATTTGATAACAAGAATGTGAATTTTGAAATCGAGGCGCTGCTCAACCGGGAGCCAATGTAGGTCAGCGAGCACAGGGGAGATGGGCGAACGGGACTTGGTGCGAGTTAGGCACCAAGGTCGGGCAGCCGAGTTTTGGATGACCTCAAGTTTACGTAGGGTGGAATGTGGGAGGCCGGCCAGGAGTGCGTTGACTAAGTAACGTTCTGAGAGAGAGTCAGCACAGGTACGACTGACCGAATGGCCTCCTTCTGTGCCGTAGAACTCAATGCTTTATTCTATCTCTTGCTGCTCTGGCTCCTATGAGGCTTTTTTTCCTCTTTTAATAATTTTTCAAAATTTATTTTCTTTCGCTAGCAGACCGTGATTATTGAGTGACATTTTTGTCAAAGGCAGGCAGCTGTACGCAGCATTGTGAGTTTGTAAAAGAAAGAAAGCCAGATCTTGCATTTATAAAGCGGCCTTCATGACCTCAGGACGTCCCAAAGCTCAATGAAGTAATTTTGAAGTGTAGTCACTGTTGTAATGTAGGAAATGCAGCAGCCAATTTGCGCACAGCAAGCTCCCACAAACAGCAATGTAGTGATGACCAGATCATCTGGTTTTTTTTTTAAGTGATGTTTGTTGAGGGATAAATATTGGCCAGGACCCCGGGGATAACTCCCCTGCTGTCCTTCAAATAGTGCCACGGGATCTTGTACGTCCACCTGAGAAGGCAGACGGGCCCTCGGTTTAATGTCTCATCTCACAACACAACGGGAAATGTGGAAAATGAAAATTGTTTCAAAAACAACTCTTGAGAATAAATTATAAAGAAAACAGCTGGCAGATTTAAGGCAGTAATTAGAACACACGGTTCTGCTGGTGTCATCAGAACTGCTCAGCTGATTTACAGCCTTCCAAGTCACCGTCAGCCATGTTGTTTTTTTAAAAACTATATTTCCTCAGCTTTCTCCCTTCCTTTCCTGAAAAGTGCTGGAAAACATGTTTTGACGAGGTCCGCTAAGTGAAGACGGGAAACAGAGTGGGAATACTCACTGAAGATTCCTGAGAAAGAAAGAAGAAAGACTTGCATTTATATAGCGCCTTTCACGACCACCGGACATCTCAAAGCGCTTTACAGCCAGTGAAGTACTTTTGAAGTGGAGTCACTGTTGTAATGTGGGAAACGCGGCAGCCAATTTGCAAGCTTCCACAAACAGCAGTGTGATAATGACCAGATAATCTGTTTTTGTTATGTTGTTTGAGGGATAAATATTGGCCAGGACACCGGGGATAACTCCCCTGCTCTTCTTCAAAATAGTGTCACGGGATCTTTTACCTGAGAGAGCAGGTTTAACGTCTCATCCGAAAGACGGCACCTCTGACAGTGCAGCACTCCCTCAGTACTGCACTGGAGTGTCAGCCTGGATTTTTTATGTGCTCAAGTCCCTGGAGTGGGACTTGAACCCACAACCTTCTGACTCAGAGGCGAGGGTGCTACCCACTGAGACACAGCTGACACTGAGGGATCTCTATTAATGGCACAACAAGAAACTATTGTCCCATTAACAGGACCCTAAGCATTCCACGTGGCTTTACTTAATTTTCTCGCCTGAAGGTGCTGACCTTTGCTGGTTCCGATGGCAGCCCTCTATTACCTTGCCCAAATGCCCATTCTTTACATGTTAGCCCCGACAACCAGTGGTGGCACCTTATTTGACCTTCTGATGTCCCCGCGGGCACTTTTCCAACAGGAGTCACACTGGAGAGCAACCAGGTGTGGAACCTTTCCCTTACTGTCTTTCCTCCCCTCCTCCCCAGGGGTACTGAAACCAACAGGATACCCCTTCCGCCCACTCCTGAAGCTGTGGGCAGACTGGGAATTACACCTGGAACCTTCTGGTCTGGTTGGATTAGTATCATACCATTTGATGCCTTTACCTACTAGGCCACTGGATGGGGGGAGCCATGGTTTATTCCAGAGCATTTCAATCCAGAAAAAAAGCAGTTGGTTCAAAAAAAACCTCTTTTTCCTATTAGTTTATCTTATGAGGTCTGCTCTAGTGTCATAATCTTGTAATAATTTATTTTTGTGTCAAATGATTTAACAGCCCACAGATTGGCTCAACACTTGGATCAAAGTAGATATATCTCAAAGCAACAGAACTATTGGTAACGATAGGGAATGTTGTTAATGGTTGTGCTAAGAGACCCAGTGATTTCCATTCATTGAGCGTACTGAGATTGTGGTCAGACACTTAACACTTAACATCATTTGAAGGGCCTTGTCTAACAGCCTTGTAACAGACTCTCCGCCACACCTCTGATATCCTTTATAGTTTTGTTAAGACATCTCACACACACAAAAAATAAATAATTTCCAGTTGCCTAGGCCTTAAGTTCTGGAATTCCCTCCCTAAACCTGTCCGCCTCTCTACCTCTCTCTGCTCCTTTAAGACGCTCCTTAAAACCTACCTCTTTGACCAAGCTTTTGGTCACCTGTGCTAATGTAGGAACAGGAGTAGGCCATTCAGCCCCTCGAGTCTGTTCTGCTAGTCAATGAGATCATAGCTGATCTGATATCTCCTTACATGGCTCGGTGTCAAAGTTTGTTTGATAACGCTCCTGTGAAGCGCCTTGGGACGTCTTACTACGTTAAATGTGCTATATAAATACAAGTTGTTGTTGCTTCTTTCACTGTCTTCTGGTAGAATCAGAAGTAACTTACTTTGGGGTTATGTCTAAGTCACAGACTGGGAGAGCTGGAAATCAATCTCACTCTGACTTCACGCAGACCGTGAATTGAAAATCTTAGGTTAGCGGGGATCTCCCCAGCCAGAGGGCAAGATGCCAATGGGAGGGAATATTGGCAAGGATTTCAATTTGGGCCACACTTCTACACCCTTCCATCCTCTCCTCACTGACCTCAAGGCCACATCTGTAGGTCACTTGTTTATGTTGAGGGCGTGCATCTCGTGCTATTATAATGAGGGACCATGGTAAATGAGAATGAAACTTTCCTTCAAAAGAAAAAAGGTAATTTATTTAAAAAGGTCATTGGAATATAGGTACCCTAATGCCTCAGAATGGTATTTCAATAATGTCCTGTGTCATTGAATGGTAGCAGATGGATTTGCTTCCTAGTGTTCCCACACAATGAATTCCCAATTTCAGTTGGGTCATAGAGTTATACAGCACAGAAAGAGGCCCTTCGGCCCGTCGTGTCCGCGCCGGCCATCAAGCCCTGTCTATTCTAATCTCATTTTCCAGCACTTGGTCCGATAGAGGGGAGTTGAGGCACTTCTTAAAAGCGGAGGAAAATTCAACCCATTGATCCTTTGCACACCTCCCAGAAACCAGTTGAAGGGATCCATCAGTATAGGCCTGGGAGCAGAGTGCTTGATTGCCTGTCCTCTTGGCTGGGACATGAGAAGAAAACAACTGGAGAAAAATACACACCCAGTTTACAAGTTTAACCAATAACAACAATAACGTGTATTTATGTAGTATCTTTGATGTTAAAAAAAAGTCCCAAAGGGATTCGCAGAGGTATAAAGGCAAAAAATACACTATTTATGAATGTTAATATCAAGGTGACGTTCATTCTGTTTATAACCTGATTGCTTGTGGATTATGAAGTTGCTAATTATATTGTACGGCTGAATTTATGACACTTAGGCATTTAATTCCTACCTGATTTACAACTTCATGGTTTATGTGTTCCTGTGCGTGCACGAAAAGCATGAGGTACGTGACTATTTTCAATTTGGATCACCTCTAACCATAGGTTGAGTTTAATAATGCATAAAAACCAGTTTCAAACCAGTTTTCCACCCCAAAGGCTGACTGATGCTACTTAAAGAAGTCTGGAATTATTCCAGTTAAAGGAATATAACAGAGTGGATGAAACTGAAGCTCTTTTTTTTAACGTAACAAAAACAGAAGATGCTGGAAACGCTCAGCAGGTCAGGCAGCATCTGTGGAGAGAGAAAGAGAGTTAACGTTTCAGGTCGACAACCTTTCGTCAGAGCTTTTTTTTTAAAACGTAATTGTTTGATCGGGAATGATTTTATTTTAAAATCAACGAAATAATTCGAGGCTATTGGATCAAGATTTTCGGGTTCAGATCCCGATATACCCGACCAATGTACCCGTTAAGCTGCGCGGCCGCGCGGTCATCTGTGAGGTCCCGCGCATCCCGCTCACTGGCTTTCACATTGTAGCTACCGCACACGTGCAAAAATTTGAATGGTCCCCGTTGGACCTGGGATTTATTGAGTTTGAATCAGGATTACACTTGAATCACGATCTCTGTCAGATGAAACAGTCAGCCAGCTTCTGCATCCCTGTATGACAGACCTTTTAATCATTCAGCGATTTAACAAAATAGCTAATAAACCCATACTTTCCATTAAAATGATTTGAGACGTAAAATAATGCCACCATCTCTGGGTGGAATTGATACCAGATTGAATGCATTTTGGGGGGTTTCATTTCCTGTAATGGCTCACTAGTTAACACCTTTCTGTAAAATTCCTTTAATGTGAAAATCTAATACAGCCATTAAAAGTTGTTTAAAGTGAATGGGCTAATGACTATGATAAATCGTACACAAAGGAATTTTACACAAAGGTGTTAATCAGTGCACTGCCAGATGAAATTTAACCCCTCCGTGTGTGCAGAATTAAAAAGGCTGTCGGGTAACGCCTTTAAACTTGATCAGAGTCTTGTGGCTCTGAAAATCCACAGTGTTTCTCGGGGCACCTGAGGGACACGGTAGTGGCGAGTGGCGGTGGATTCTGGGGCGGGACCTGCGCAGGCCGCCCCATTTATCCTGCGCTGGGGTTTCCAGGGGGCAGAGTTAGCGAGTTCCTGCATCTGCTCCCTTTGAAACTGACGTCATCGTGAATGGAGGCGGGATAAGTAGGATGATGTTGCCTGGCAACATTCCCACCCTTTCCCCTGACGTACGGCACGGCTGCATGAAGTGCCCATACACTATTTTCAGCAATGCGGTAGCAGGCCTCACCAGGCTTTGAAAGGCCCGTTTCCTCACAGCAACAACAACAACAACTTGCATTTATATAGTGCCTTTAACGTTGCGCCTTTAAGATGCTCCTTAAAACCTACCTCTTTGACCAAGCTTTTGGTCACCTGTCCTAATATCTCCTTATGTGGCTCAGTGTCGAATTTTGTCTGATAACGCCCCTGTGAAGCCCCTTGGGATGTTTTACTACGTTAAAGGCACTATATAAATACAAGTTGTTGTTGCTGTAGTAAAACGTCCTACGGCGCTTCACAGGAACGTTATCAGACAAAATTTGACACCGAGCCACATAAAGAGTGACATGAATCTTGTCATTCATGTGGAAATGACTTATGAAATAATACTGGGCGGCCTGCTGGTGGCGCTGTCCAGGGAGAGTATAAATACTCGGGCATGGGCCCAGCTTGCTCAGGACATTCTTTAACAGGAACTAGTGAAGGACACAACTGGATCTCCATGTTGAAAAACAATTGATTAAAGCCTTGTTTAATACTCAGACCAAGTGCCTAGTAGTTTTCTTACGTCAAAGAGATTCTTGGACAGGTGACCAAAAGCTTGGTCAAAGAGGTAGGTTTTAAGGAGCGTCTCAAAGGAGGAGAGAGAGGTAGAGAGGCGGAGAGGTTTAGGGAGGGAATTTCAGAGCTTAGGGCCTTGGCAGCTGAAGGCACGGCCACCAATGGTGGAGCGATGAAAATCGGGGATGCGTAAGAGGCCAGAATTGGAGGAGTGCTGAGATCTCAGAGGGTTGGTGTGCTGGAGGAGGTTAGAGAGATAGTAGCTAATCAGGCGATTAGCTAATCCACATAATGAGACTGAACAATGTATGGTTAGGTACGCTGGAGGTTTTTTTAGTTTTGTCGATGACTTTGCAGTAATACTGTAAGAATATTGAATGGAGCAATACACAAGTAAAATATCAAATCAATAAAATTATGTTGTCAGTACAACATGAGACAGAAAGCAAAGGCTAAGCTGAAAATACAGCATTATAAAGTACAGCGATGAAACGAAGAGCTTGCTCAATGGTTACACAGAGAATCAACGTGTTATTGAGGTACAAAAATATGCCGTGGTTAGGAAATACCTCAGAAGAGCTGCTCCTGCTCCGCCGGCGTTACTTCACTAGATGTGCGGCGGAAACCCCGTTCACGCGGGCGACGTCTTCGTGCGTGAACCCAGACAGCGAGTGGTGGCGGGCTATTCGACCAAGGGAGGTGTCGCACACCGACCAAATCGTGTCATCAAGACGGCATCCACACACAAGCTTTCCACCGGGGGTTGATTGGCTAGCGATTAGCGGCAAGAAGCCGAGTTGATGTACCCCTCCCCCAGTCCAAGGACGCGAAGCCAATCGCGATGACCCGCCTAGCTGAGGTCAACCAACTCACAAGAGAGTTGGAACCATCTGACCCATTGTGGCCCAGCTGCAGGTTGGCTTCATCACTGGGATTTTCCACCCTGCCCATCGATATCTATCATTTATTTAAAAAAATCTTACATTTGAACCTTGCCAACTTTTTCCATCATAAAAATTCCGATGTCCAAATTTCGAATGGAAATTTCCTATGTGAACAGGTCACGCTGTCATTACCCCCACCCAGGGGAGGCACTGCACTGCCACCACTGCTGGGAGGGTATTATTACAGATTGACAAGTTTACAGTGACAGTTTTCATTATAAAACGTGAACATGGGAATTTCTAATGCAAACATAAAAATAAGGGCAGAATGTGTGACTTCAAAATGGGGACTCAGTTTTGTCTGTGCACCCTGGTCTAATTATCCTCCACCTTCTAACCCCACATCACCTGAAAACTAGACCTGGTCTTGCTTGACCCCATGTGTGCAACGCACTACAGGAGATCGACTAGTTTTACTAATATAGTTAGACCAAGGCTGTTTAGTTAAGATTTCCTGATTTGGGCCAGTATCAACATTGATGCAGCTAGTTCCAGATAAAATGTCCCCAGTTTGAGCTTAGATCTGGATCACGACCAGATGAAAACAGTCGACAGTGCCTTTAATCACTCAGCAATATCATCTAAGGAAAAACAACAGAAAAGACTTTGCCTTCAATCTTCCATACTGACCCGACCCTCCAGTCTCATGGATTGTACATATCCTGGAGAATAGCCAGAGTGACTGTTCCTAGACCTGCTCCCATACTGCTCCGAGCCAGCTGTCCGGAAGCATGAATCTGTGAGCCACTGATGACTCACCCTGTTTTCTCTGCCCCCTGTGTCAATGCACTGGTCTTTGCTCAGTGGCATCCTTCAGTAGATTGAACCCATGTCCTCTTAGAATTAGAAGGAGGCCATTCGGTCCATCGTGCCTGTGCCGGCTCTTTGAAAGAACTATCCAATTAGTCCCACTCCCCCTGCTTTCCCCATATCCCTGCAATTTGTTCCCCTTCAAGTATTTATCCAATTATCTTTTGAAAGTTACTATTGAATCTGCTTCCACCAACCTTTCAGACAATGCATTCTAGATCATAACAACTCACTGTGTAAAAGAATTCTTCGGTGTGGTACCAGAAAATACCTGGCAAAAAAACTATACTTGATATCAAAGTGATTAGATACTTTTCTTTATTTTTCCTTCTTATCCCTCCTAGGCAGAAATTGACGTTGGGGTGCAGTTCCACCATGCTGGCATCTCTCTGGTATCCTGCCTCGGTGGCCATTTCTCACACGTCCGTTTGTATAGTGCATTAGCAGGCAATTTGACCACGCAAGGCATCACAGCTGAGCTCAATTCTTTCTTCATCCAATGCACATAGGAACAGGAGGAGGAAATTCAGCCCCTCAAGCCTGCTGCAACAAGAGGGGCTGAATGGCAGAATGATACAGAGATGGGTACTTTCCGTGGAGGCCACTGGACTGTGATCAAGAGCAGGAGGCCAGGGACCCTGATAGTTGAGCAACATCAAGGCCAACATAGTTTCTCAATTGCCTCTGTAGCTAAGATCAGATAACTCACTGCAAACCAGGGATTGAACTTGGGATCTTCTGGGTCTATATGGTTCAGTGCCACACTTTAGTACGAAGTCGCACAACACCAGGTTATAGTCCAACAGCTTTATTTGAAGTCACAAGCTTTCGGAGCGGCTGCTCCTTCGTCAGGTGAAGTGAAGAAATACATATATGCTGTGCTCATTTGTATTTCTTCACTTCACCTGACGAAGGAGCAGCCGCTCCGAAAGCTTGTGATTTCAAATAAAGCTGTTGGACTATAACCTGGTGTTGTGCGACTTCTCACTTTTGTCCACCCCAGTCCAACACCGGCATCTCCGCATCATGGACACTTTAGTACATTTCCCCACTAAACCATCAGATGAGCCAAAAATTAAAACATTTTATCGCCACATTTTATCCTTTGAAGAGTTTTTTCATTTATATTTTGGATGAAAATTTGTCCTTGTTAAGGCAAGGTTTGTGCTCAAGACTGAAGTTCTTTGCTCCGTCTAGAATACGGCCGCTGTAGCATGGGCCAATGCAGTGTAAAGTCCTGATTACCACAATAATAATCCTTATCCCAGGAGCCCCTTCTACTGCATGAACATTTTCCACAGCAGGCACTGTCAAGGACTTGGAGTCAAATTGCCAATTTGATCCCAATTTATGGCTGTTTTTTTGTGCTGTTTTTTTCCAGGCTGTCTTCATAAATTCATTTTATGTCAGGAAAGAATGGGCATTTATATAGCACTTTCTCACATCTTCAGGACATCCCAAAGCACTTTACAATCAATGGATTACTTTTGAAGTGCAGTCATTGTTGTTACGTAGGCAGACGTGGCAGCCAACTGACACAAGCAAGATCCCAGAAAGAGCAAATCATAGAGTCTCACCGCACCAAAGGAGGCCATTTGGCCCATCGCGCCTGTGCCGGCTCTTTGAAAGAGCTATCCAATTAGTCCCACTCCCCATAGCCCTGCAAATGTTTCCCTTTTCAAGTATTTATCCAATTCCCTTCTTAAAGTTACTATTGAATCTGCTTCCACCGCCCTTTCAGGCAGCGCGGTCCAGATCATCACAACTCGCTGCGTAAAAGAAAAAGTCTCTTCATCTCCCCTCTGGTTCTTTTGCCATGAATGGCCTTCTCACTCAAGCAGAGCATTATTTCAATACATTCTGAACAGTGCTATAGGTGACACACTGTATTAATGTATGTTTTTTTAAATTCACTTATGGGATCTGGGCATCGCTGGCAAGGCCAGCATTTATTGCCCATCCCTAGTTGCCCTTGAGAAGGTGGTGGTGAGCCGCCTTCTTGAACCGCTGCAGTCCGTGTGGTGAAGGTATTCCCACAGTGCTGTTAGGGAGGGAGTTCCAGGATTTTGACCCAGCGACGATGAAGGATCGGCGATATACTTCCAAGTCAGGATGGTGTGTGACTTGGAGGGGAACTTGGAGGTGGTGGTGTTCCCATGCGCCTGCTGCCCTTGTCCTTCTAGGTGGAAGAGGTCGCGGGTTTGGGAGGTGCTGCCGAAGAAGCCTTGGCGAGTTGCTGCAGTGCATCTTGTAGATGGTACACACTGCAGCCACGGTACACCGGTGGTGGAGGGAGTGAATGTTTAAGGTGGTGGATGGGCTGCCAATCAAACGGGCTGCTTTGTCCTGGATGGTGTCGAGCTTCTTGAGTGTTGTTGGAGCTGCACTCATCCAGGCAAGTGGAGAGTATTCCATCACACTCCTTACTTGTGCCTTGTAGATGGTGGAAAGGCTTTGGGGAGTCAGGAGGTGAGACACTCGCCGCAGAATACCTAGCTTCTGACCAGCTCTTGTTGTCACAGTATTAATGTGGCTGGTCCAGTTAAGTTTCTGGTCAATGGTGGTGGGTAGGCTGGTAAGATGGAGACTAACTAATATTTAGTGGCATCTAAACCAACAAAGAGAGAAGCCTTTTATTCACCCAATCCCTGTGTAGTAGTTGGCTCATGAATGTTAGTGTTGCTATTTATTAATTTTGCATTATTTTAATGCAAGAAGCCAGACGATTTCCTTCTTTTTAATGCGGTAGGGGTACCAGGTGAGATTTAGTGCTCTACCAGCTGACTGGCACAGAGTGAGGATGCTGGTTTTATGCATAAGCTAACTTACTGTTGTAACCAGTTCAGCCATTAGAGGAGCCACGATGGCTCGTTAATAACGCTCGGCTGGTACTGAAAGTCGTTTTTGTGGAACTGTACAATTAACAGCTGATTCCTGCAATACATCATCACTATTGATTAAACACATTTAGAAAGCTTTGATCATCTTGATAGGCCGAGAAAGTAACTGCCCTTCTACGGTACGTTCACAGCTGACAGACATGTATTCTGCGGGAAAGCTAGCTTAGGGCAGAACTGTGAAGTCTTACACATTACTCACACATTTTGTCTTCATCTTACTAGGCTACCTGTCACACACACTAATACAGTATATCACCTGTAGCACTGTTCGAGATATATTGAAATGATGCACTGACTGAATATTTCACTCAGTCTGTGTACCTGATGTGACTCTGTTTGATCTGTGTAACTGTAGACAGCCCTTCTTTCTACTTTGAGTTGCTATTTGAGAACAGGACAAGAAGTGTTGGTGAGAGAAAAGCCAATCCTCATCTGTCCAATATCTCAGATAGGTCCAAGCCATATAAATAGCCAGGTTCCCTATACAGTTCCTATTATCATGCTCATCTGATATGGTGTTACCTTTTACACTGTGTGTAATGGCATCCTGCACAATATGACTGACTCTTTCAGCAAACCTAGAATCCGTGCTGTAAAACATGGACCTGGAGTTACTCTAGAGCTCAATCACACTCGGATTTGACAAGCCATCTGGTCTGGGTTACATAGAATGCACAGCACAGAAACAGGCCATTCGGCCCAACTGGCCTATGCTGGTGTTTATGCTCCACATAAGCCTCCTTCATCTAACCCCATCAACATAACCTTCTATTCCTTTCCCCCACTTTAAGGCTAATTTTGAAGTGTTCAGACCATCTTTGAAGAGAGCCGCGGGGCCAGACTGGTCTCGACCTGTTCTAGTGTTTCCCAACCTGGTGCTCAGCTAAAGAGAAACGGCAGCTCAAGGAATGACTTCACAAATGGAGTTTCCTGGTTCTGTAACTCAATCAGCCATGGATAATCCAGAGAGCGGCTTCTTTTTTCTCCCTTTGTGCTTTTTTCCTCATAAATTTACATTCTTGGTGTTTGCACATGCAGATCGTTCCCAGTTACAGCAGTCAGTCAGTTACAGTGTGTTGGCATAGTCTGCAAAGAGCATGGTTCACAGCAGTACAGAGAGGTGGGGTGTAAGCCTTAGGTAGCGGCTAGGTGGCAATGCAGGGCGTTGGTTCTACAGTTTGAAGGTACAGTATGCTGCTGTGGTCGTCTCTGACACCGCTAACCATTAGATCTTTTTGGCAGCATTACTGTAGTTTTATAAACGTCTACAAGCAAGTGGCTTAGTGATCTGTCCTCCCTCCACCACCTCTTGTGTTGTGCCTAGGCTATACGGGATGTTGTCAAAATGCTGGCTAGTCATTGGTATTGGGTCGGAAATGGGGGAGCAGGTTTTGAAGAATTCAGTGAAGCTTCAGTGAGTACATTATTTTGTTGGGCTGGGCTATTGTCCAGAGTGCTTCGACCCGCATTGATCAGTTGAGGGAGTTCTGTCTGCTGTCACCTCAGTGGGAGGAACTGATGGGAGGAAACCCAGGGCCAGGGGGTCCACAGATATATTTGAAAGTCTGTGCGGGGTTCTCTCCCACCTTCCCTGTGTGATTGGCAGGGTAACTGCACAGTCCTTGTTTGTACAGCTACACAAATGATTCAGCTAATTCTCAAATGAGGTGTGGTACAGTGGTGACGTAACACTGCATCTCACAATAGGGCTAGTTCAGATTCTAGATTATAGGCTGTGGCGACACTAATATAATCATAGCTCAAGCATTTTGGGACGTATGCAGTGCTGCCGGAGCAGCCACTATCACATGCATTGTTCCTAGCCAAATGCCAAAACCCAGGGTCAGATGATATGGCGAGTTGACAATATGGTGGCATCCATTGAGCTGGTTACCCGTTTCCTTTTCAGAAGCAAGAGAACAGCAGCTATAAAAGCACTGTTAAGAAAGGAAGGGTTGTTGGACACCGTTGGAATGTCAACTATTTTAAGCAACGCCAAAGCAACCATAGGACTTGGCCATAAAATGAATTTGCAGCAGACATTTGCACTGGCCTATCGCAAGGAAAGCTGCAAGTAGTTGGAAAGATATCTTCTAGTCCGGATATAACGCTACAGCGTAATCTATGTGCATATATTTATGTGTCTGTGTATTTGTGTATGTATATACCTGCACCACTAACACACATAGAAACTAGGAGCAGGAGTAGGCCATTCGGCCCGTCGAGCCTGCTCCACCATTCAATACGATCATGGCTGATCATCCAAATCCAGTACCCTGTCCCTGCTTTCTCACACAGAATCCCCATCGAGCCTGCACCGACACATATCCCACCCTATCCCCGTAACCCCACGTATTTAATTCCCCCTAACATATCCCTTCCTATCCTATCCCCGTAACCCCTCATATTTAATCCCCCCCTAACACTAAGGGTCAATTTATCATAGCCAAATCAACCTAACCCGCACATCTTTGGACTGTGGGAGGAAACCGGAGCACCCGGAGGAAACCCACGCAGACACGGGGAGAATGTGCAAACTCCACTCAGACAGTCACCCGAGGTCAGGTTTGAACCCGGGTCCCTGGCGCTGTGAGGCACCAGTGCTAACCACTATGCCACCGTGTTGTCACCTGGTCATTCATCTCATTGCTGTTTGTGGGTCCCTGCTGTGTGTAAATTGCCCGCCATGCTTGCCTACAAAAGAGCAGTGACTACACTTCAAAAGTACTTCAATGTACGTGCGCATGTTCATGCTTGCATGTTTGCGTATATGTACGTTTGTATATGTACGTGCGTGTGGGGGAATTAACACTTTGAGATTTATCCCCGATTGGATGCATTCCAGAATAATGCAAGTATTGAACAGTCCTGCCAGTTTCCTTTCTGCCGACAGGGCAGTAGAAGCTGTTACTCAGTGCCACGTCGATAAGGTTGCTCAACTGAAGGGAGCTTTGCTCAAATACCAACTCATTCCCCATCCTTTTTTGCTGGATTCTGTCAACAACAAGCAGGGACCAGCAACAATGAACCTTCTGTGAAACCTCTGACTCAAAGAGACATTTGTTTCAAGTTCAGATGCATTCATGTTTTCCTGGTTTCCGTTCTATATAAAGCATGTATTATCTCCATGTTTTTTAATCATGATAAGGAAATTGCATGTTATCTCTTATCTACCATCCACCTCCTAGTCGAAACCCAAAATACAACATGCTGCTACTTAACTCATCCTGTTTTCTAAGAAATGCCTGCAGGGAGACCAGTAAGCAGTAATTCATTCTACTTTTTCTTTGCATGGTTACCTACATTTTGAATACAAAACATTTTAAGTCAGTACTGTAACGTGTTATTATATTAGAGGAGTGTCCCTCTTGTCAGCGCCACTCTCAAGCGTAAACAAGCTGAAATTCAGGGCTCCATCAAAAATATGGAACTCTGAATCAGCATTCGCACCAGCGACGCCCGTTTTTGTGAAGCAAATGTAGGAAGCTGGTCCCTTGTATTTGAAAGGATGAGAAGTTTGTTAGCGTAAGAACATAAGAAATAGGAGCAGGAGTAGGCCATATGACCCTCGAGCCTGCTCCGCCATCCAATAAGATCATGGCTGATCTTCTACCTCAACTCCACTTTCCTGCCCGATCCCCATATCCCTTGATTCCCTTAGTGTCCAAAAAACTATCGATCTCAGTCTTGGATATACTCAACGACTGAACATCCACCGCCCTCTGGAAATATAAGGATCCCACTGCTTAAGAAAGAGTGCCCCTCTGATGGTGTTGTCCGTACTTTGGGACCACTGCTCTGCGTACCTGTGCATTAACGATTTCCCACGACTGTGGACTCCATAGTGCTGGCAAATGCCTGACTGTACCCAAGTGTAGATGTGTTTTCCTAGGCACAGGCCTCCACCGAGTCTCCAAGGCGATCTCAGAAATGAGAACAAAGCAACAACAAAACCGGGGGGGGGGGGGGGGGGGGAGATTGATCTCCCCAAAACAGCAACATAAAACGATTAACTATTAAAGCACCTTTACGTTATCGGAGAGATTAGAGAAACTGGGATTATTCTCGTTAGAAAGGAAGACTTGCATTTATATAGCACCTTTCACGACCACCGGACATCTCAAAGCACTTTACAGCCAATGAAGTACTTTTGGAGGTCGTCGCTGTTGTAATGTGGCAGCCAATTTGCGCACAGTAAGCTCCCACAAACAGCAATGTGATAATGACCAGATAATCTGTTTTTGTTATGTGGATTGAGGGATATATATTGGCCAGGACCCCGGGGATAACTCCCCTGCTCTTCTTTGAAATAGCACCATGGGATCTTTTACATCCACCTGAGAGAGCAGATGGGGCCTCGGTTTAACGTCTCATCCGAAAGATGGCACCTCAGACAGTGCAGCACTCCCTCAGCACTGCACTGGAGTGTCAGCCTAGCTTTATGTGCTCAAGTCCTTGGAGTGGGACTATGAACCCACAACCTTCTGACTCCGAGGCGAGTGTGCTACCCACTGAGCCACAGCTGACACAGCAGAGAAGGTTAAGGGAGATTTAATAGAGGTGTTCAAAATTCTGAGTGGTTTGGATAGAGTAGACAGGGAGAAACTGTTTCCACTGGCAGGTAGGTCGGTAACCAGAGGACGCAGATTTAAGGTAATTGGCAAAAGAACCAGTGGGGAGATGAGGAGAAATTTTTTTACGCAGCGAGTTGTTGTGATCTGGAATGCGCTGCCTGAAAGGGCGGTGGAAGCAGATTCAATCGTTACTTTCAAAAGGGAATTGGATAAATACTTGAAAAGGAAAAATTTGCAGAGCTCTGGGAAAAGAGTGGGACGAATTGGATAGCTCTTTCAAAGAGTCGGCACAGGCACAATGGGCCGAATGGTCTCCTTCTGTGCTGTATGATTCTATACAGCACTAATGTACAATCAAATTTCGCAGTTTACACCATGGAGAGAAATGAAGAGGAAGCAAAAGCTGTATGCCGGGTGACTTTTGCTTTGGAAAAGATTTTAAAACTTGTTTTTTTTACTGGGGTAATCCCGTGTGGGGCAGGAGTAGCAAAGGCCTTTGCTCATGTCCGGTTCAAGGGGCGCACAGCAGGAGGGCTCTGCTGAATAACTGGGTGGAGCCTGTTTTTGTTTACTTTCTGGTGCCTCTTTCAGTCTCTGTTGTTAAAAAGAATTTTTGCCATGAATGGGACGGCGATAACAGCAGCAGTGGAAGAGTTCATGTGTTTTTTTTATTGAGCTGCCTCAGCTTTTAGCAACGACTCGATTTTAAAATTCTCATCCTTGTTTTTAAATCCCTCCATGGCCCTCGCCCCTTCCCATCTCTGTAATCTCCTCCAGCCCCACAACCACCCCCCCCCCCACCCCCCGAGATATCTGCGCTCCTCTAATTCTGTCCTCTTGAGCATCCCTGATTTTAATCGCTGAACCATTGGTGGCCGTGCCTTGTGTTGCCTCAGCCCCAAGCTCTGGAATTCCCTCCCTAAATCTCTCCGTCTCTCTTTCCTCCTTTAAGACGCTCTTTAAAACCTACCTCTTTGACCAAACTTTTGGTCACCTGCCCTAATTTCTCCTTATGTGGCTCGAAGTCAAATTTCTTTGTCTCCTGTGCAGCGCCTTGGGGCGTTTTACAACGTTAAAGGCGCTATATAAATGAAAGTTGTTGTTGTTGTTGCTTTCGGTTTCAATGCACTGTTTACAATGACGCAGAGGGCACAGTCCGGGCTCCCATCAGGTGTCTCTTGGGTAAGGGGACCACTGCTCGAGACGGAACTCTTTAAAAAATAAAACGGAGGCACCAAATTTCATAGATTTATTTCAATATTTAATTCGGCCCCCAAATTCTGGGGGCTGCAGAGGCTAGGGGCGCAGGCACAAAACCTGATTCCACCAGGATTCTGCCCCGTGCAAGAATCCCAGGAAATTCCGGTCAAAGAGGGGACCGGGTGAGTCTGCCCCCTCCCCCCATGTGAAAGAGGGATACCCGGGCGGTTCCTGGTCTACACCTGGAATTCCACCCATTAACCCCTTTGTTAGGTCCAACCAAACTCTCACCAACTGAGGCCTGGTGTGAGTTCTGTTGAGGCCCTGGGAAAAGCCACAGGACTGCGCTAGGGGGAGAGGTAATTGCAGAGATAATCCCGGCTGACGCCTCAGTATTTTTAAGATGCTTCTGATGGTGCTACCCCCCCCTTCAAGGTGCTGAATAATAGTTCAATCGCCATGACAACAGAAATCTAGATCAGAGTGTAATAAATGTGTTTTATATTATTTTAAAAAAAAGAGAAAGCAAAGGATTGGATTCTGCTATTGTGTACATTCTATTCAGCTCTGAGGAGCAGAATTGACCGAGGCTGTGAAGGTCAATATTTTTAATAAAGAAGATTGTGTGAGCTATCCTGTACATAGCCGCTCCAGCCAGTCTCTAATCCGTAATCTCGGGAGGGTTGGCTAGAGCTCATCTCGGCCCTGAGCGTAAAGAGCATAGAGATTTCCATCAATATGAATTCTCTTCCAACCTCTTGGGAGCCCAGGACTTTATCAGTTTGTATTCTCAGAGTCTTGACCTTTTTCCAGTCATTTACAAGGGTCGGTGTTGGAAAAAGTGCAGGCGGATAAGACGGAGGCTCCCTTTTGAGTCTTGTTTATTTTTGCCTGCGTTTTGTTTTGCGTTTGCAGCTGTTCCGAATCAACAACAAAAAAAAGCTTGATTTGCATCACGTTCCCAAAGCGATTGCAACGCAGATTCGTCTCCGAAGCGGAACTCTGAATGTAAACCGAGTCCCTTCCTTAAACCGGCACGAATAGTCTCACCCCTCTGGCTGCAGCTGCGCTTTGGTTCCCCCCCCCGCACCCCCACCCCCGCTTATCTTTTCTTCCTTCATCTCCTGAGGTTGGTATCTTGTGCATGGGAGGTAAAAAAAAGACTTGCATTTATATAGCGCCTTTCATGATCACCGAACATCCCAAAGCGCTTTACAGCCAATGAAGTACTTTTGAAGTGTAGTCACTGTTGTAATGTAGGAAACGCGGCAGCCAATTTGCACACAGCAAGCTCCCACAAACAGCAATGTGATAATGGCCAGATAATCTGCTTAAGTGATGTTGGTTGAGGGATAAATATTGGCCAGGACACCGGGGAGAACTCCCCTGCTCTTCTTCGAAATAGTGCCATGGGACGCCTCGGTTTAACGTCTCATCCAAAAGACAGCACCTCCAACAGTGCAGCACTCCCTCAGCACTGGAGTGTCAGCCTAGATTTCTGTGCTCAAGTCCCTGGAGCGGGACTTGAACCCACAACCTTCGGACTCAGAGGCGAGTGTGCTACCCACTGAGCCATGGCTGACCCCATGTATGGTCACACAGACATTGACAGCCCTCTAGAAACTTACCCAAATGGCAGATTCTGTGCCTGTGAACCTAAACGGGGTGTGTGTGTGTGTGTGTGTGTGTGTGTGTGTGTGTGTGTGGGGGCAGGCTATTCAAATACTGCGCCAAATCCAGGTCTGCCCTCACCTGACAACTACCATACACGCAGTTTCCAGCAGGGATCACTATATTGGAGAGCAGGAGCAGGAAACCATGACTCATTTCTGCCCCACACCAAGCAGTACAATGACGCTGAGGTCAATTGCAATGCCCCTCTACTGCCTAGTTGAGATCAACTAACTCCACATGGCCGTGACACAAAAGAACCAGAGGGGAAATGGGGAGAATTGTTTTTTACGCAGTGAGTTAATATGATCTGGGATGTACTGCCTGAAAGGGTGATGGAAGCAGATTGAATAGCAACTTTCAAAAGGGAATTGGATATATTGGATATATACTTGAAAAGGAAATATCTGCAGGGCTATGGGGATAGAGCAAGGGAGTGTGACTAATTGGATAACTCTTTCAAAGAGCCGGCACAGGCACGATGGGCTGAATGGCCTCCTTCTGTGCTGTATGATTCTACCCATTGATCGTAGAGCCTTTCTGGTCTGTGTGTTTCATTACCACAGCACACATTCCCACAGATGTACTTTCATGACGGCGCTGCTTGCATAGTGCAGCCTCGAGAGCAACATCAGGGCGACACTTATCTTCATCCTGTGTCACTTGTCTGCACATGGGCTGGGGAGTGGTGGGGGGAGGGGAATGGTGAAAGAAGGCAACAGTATAGAGATAGTGTGGTAAAGTGATGTGTCACCACTGTGCCTTGACCTGGAAAACCTCTTCAATCTTGCTGGTTTGTGTGAGGCAATTTCCTCTCTGGAAGACCCTTCTACCTCCAGTCAGTTAGTGGAAAAGCTGCTTCTGAAATTCACTTAATGCCTATTTATTCATGCAGCATTAGTGCATAAATAGGGGGAAAGTATTCCGTCTGGCGAGTGGGTCAAGAACTAGAGATCATAGATTCAAAATCATTGGAGAAAGCTAGAGGGGAGATGAGGAGTTGTCGGGATCTGGAAATCTCTACCTGAAAAGGTGGTGGAAACCGATTCCATCAAAAAAATTTAAAAGGGAGTTGGACGGGTACTTGAGGATGAGGAACTTATGGACAAAAAGCGGGGGTGTGGGACTAAGCACGACCGCTCTTTCAAAGAGCCAGCACAGGCACAACGGGCCGAATGGCCTGCTTCTGTGCTGTAAGTTTCTATGAATCCTATGATAGTAAAATAACTGGTGCACAAAAGAGCTCACCCCTGCTGATGGCCATGTACCAGAGAAACAAACTCTGTCGCCAGATCCACCAGGTGCAAATGGAACCTCTCCATGGTACGACTGGACGAGAGGTTAGACTCGAGGTCCACACCCTGACTGTCCTTCCCTTCTGATACAGATCAGCAGAGCTGATGCCACTCGGTACATGTGTGGGTGATATCTCTGCTGCTAACCTTGTTGCACTGACCTTTTTGTTACCTCTTGATGTGTTCCCTTGTTCAAAGGAAAACTCTTCTAAATGGAGATCAGCTCCATCCAAGCTGCAAACGGGCTTCAGAAAAGAGGCCCACATCCACAGGACTTGAAGTACTTTTTAACAGCCAGAATTAATTAGACAACAGAATGTGCAATAGGAAAGGAAATAGAAAACGTTCAATTGGTTCTCGTTGATTCTGTTTTTTCAGCGTCTTATAGTTAGAAAATAGCCTGAAGTGAATGTTCCTTGAATGGTTTAAAGGCCAAATTCTTTTAGAAGTATTGAAGCTTTTAAGAGGTGAAGTTTCCATCTTTTGCCCTCAATCCAAAGACACCCCAGGCAAACCCTCCATCATTTCACTCAGGCAGTTGACCAAAGGGTATTTAGTGATAAATCTTAATCATTTTTGAAACAGAGCCTGTGGCCCCTGCTGCTGGTGCACAGCATATGAAAAGATGGCATCGCCATTGAGTTTGTTCAATGAAACATTATTACAGACTTTGACTGTTTGAACCTCCCATTACAACTAACGATTCCCTGCTTCCTCGATTCTCCATTGCGATTTGTAGACCTGTAAGTTTCATTGGGTGGATTTTCAGTGAGGGAATCTATTAAAAAAAAAAATCGAATTCACTCCCCTCTTCTGAAGGTGATAACTCTGACTGGGTTTGGAATCTGGTCCCACAGTTGCTGGTCACTCCCCAGTACCTTGCCCAAGTGACCATTCTTCATGCGTGACCCTTTACAGTGACTGTCCACTGGTGGTTAATCCCAATTAAATCCAATCCTATTTACTTTTGATATCCGTATATACATACTAAACTTTCCAACAGGGGTCACTGGATAGTGATCAGGGTCAAGGAACCCTGTCTGATGTGTTGTCCCCTATTGCCTAGCCCAGGGGCATGATGGTCAATGATAATGCCTCATCACTGCTCATGCAAAGACTAGCTAATTCAGCACAGACTGGGGACTCAACCTTCTTGCTCTGTATGACTCAGTACACCACCCTATACTACAGGACTGGTTTCACTCACTAAGCCAGTGGTGTAGTGCCTGCCTCCAGGTTATAACTTTGAACTACGCTCATGGCCCGTCTTCCAGCACATCAGCAATCTAGGAAGGCGTGGAGCTTTGCTAAACTGAGGCGTGGGTTGCAGTACCCTTCTAACCCGATCTCCTAGTCTCGAGTCTCTTCGCTGGGAGCAAGCGGGAACCAAGCGCAAGCAGCGGAAGGAGCGCACGTCAACCCAAGCACCCCACCCAGCCGCCTCTTCAACCACCGTCTGCCCCGCCTGTGACAGAGACTGTAGGTCCCGCATTGGGCTCATTAGTCACCTGAGAATTCATTTTTAATGTGGAAGCAAGTCATCCTCGGTTCTGAGGGACTGCCTAAGAAGAAGAAGAGACCCTTCTAACCCTATCTCCTATCTACATTATAAAACTCAGCCTTGCACCATCATCCCTTTTGTCACTTAATCATTCCTGCCCTCCACCCTATCACAGACCTTTCCCCCACCCCCTTTCCCCCTGGCTCTGCACTTGCTTAAAAAACTGTTAAATCTCCAACTTCTTTCAGTTCTGATGAAAAGTCGTCGACCCGACATGTTAACTCTGTTTCCCTCTCCAACATATGGTGCCTGGCCTGCTGTGTGTTTTCCAGCATTTTCTGGTTTTAAAAAAAAAAAAAAATCTCTTGATGGCCATCATTGCTGAGAGAAACGTATCCACAAAGACTACCTTTAAATGGAAAACCGACCAGGCAGAATTCGAGAATAAATTAATTTTGTAATATCGCGAGGATAAGAAACCCCTCAGGAGAGCGATTCAAATATAGTCACAGGCCCCAATTTAATTGCCTCTTGCTGGATGTTGCTGAACAATGGACTATTTTTACTGCACTGCCTGTGTCGAGGTGAAGTGAGGTTGCCTTCAATAAAGAGTCATTTCAGTGTGACGTCACTCAAACTGCATAGCCATTGGTGGTGTCGGAGCCGCTCCTGAAGGCCATTCCACTGATTTGGCTCTACACCTACTGCAGTCTTACTTTTCAAACTTCATTTTTAGTTTTCCAAACAGGCAGCAAGGGGACTGGGGCCAGCAGAGGCTCAGAAAGGTATCTTAGTGTTTTTTAGTTTTTTTGTAGGCCAGGAGGAGTATGATTGCTCCTCCAGACCCCACAAGGAAACCATGGGCCTCCCCTGCCCCGGGGCTTCCCCCATCTCCCTCCCCTGTCCCAGGCATCCCTCTGTCCCCCTCCCCTGGGCTGGGCCTCCCTCGCGACCCCCTCCCTTGTCCCAGGCTTCCCCCCATCCTCCTCCCCTGTCCCGGGCCTCCCTCTGTCCCCCTCCCCTGGGCTGGGCCTCCCTCGCGACCCCCTCCCCTGTCCCAGGCTTCCTCCCATCCTCCTCCCCTGTCCCGGGCCTCCCTCTGTCTCCCTCCCCTGGCCCGGGCCTCCCTCAATCCCCCACCCCGGTCCGGGCCTCCCTCCAGCCCCCTCCCCTGCTACTGGGCCTCCCTCCAACCCCCACCCCTGACTCAGGCTTCCCTCCCAAACCCCAACCACTTATTTAGCAAGCTAGTGCTTCCTGCCAGGTTCAGGAGGGAAATTGATTGGAGCCTGTGCAGATGAGGTTCGGGAGTTAAAATCAGTCTCTTCTGAGTCAGATGCTTGTAGATTTAAGCCCCACTCCAGGCTTTAAGCACACACTCCAGACAGTGGGAGTTCTGCACTGTCCTTTAGATCCCATGACACTATTCAAAGAAGAGCAAAGAGTTCTCCTGTGATTCTGGCCAACCTTAACCAATACCATCAAAAACAGATTAACGGTTAATTCATCTCTTTTTTTGCGGGATCTTTCAGAGTACAAATTGGTTGCTGAATTTGTCTAATAACAAAAGACAGTTCACTTCAAAGAGTAATTAATTGTGAAGCACTTTGAGATGTTCTGAGGGATATGACAAGGTCTCTATATAACTCAGAAAAGCAAAATACTGCAGATGCTAGAAATCTTAAATTAAAGCAGAAAGCCCTGGAAACACTCAGCAGGTCAGGCAACATCTGTGGAGAGAGGAAGATAGGCAGGCTTCATGCGCCTCCTGTTGTCTGACAGCCTCATCACTTTTGTCATTTAATCATCTCCTGTCCTCCACCCAATCACAGACCGTCCTTTATTTTCTCCCTGCCCCCTTTTCCCTGGTTCTGCTCCCCCTTAGAAGCTGTTCACCGGCAGCATTTCCCGGTTCTAATGAAAGGTCATCGACCTGAAACGTTGACTCTGTTTCTCTCTCCACAGATGCTGCCTGACCTGCTGAGTATTTCCCAGCATTTTCTGTTTTTATTTCAGCTTCACTTCAGCCTGTCGCGCTGTATTTTAATCAGTCCCCGACAGGCTCTGCTTTGCTTTCTCGATCTTGATATTTTTTTCTCCTTCCCCAAAACCATTATTATCCTGTCAAAAATCATTCTGTGATATTCCTTAATAAGGTCAATCACATTATATTTCCACCTTGTGGCAAATATGTCTTTTCATTGTTATACATAATTAAATTTTTTGGGGGAAAGTGGAACCCTCTGGGTGATGGGGCATTTATGTGAAACAAAAGGTGTGAAAAACGGTTCATAAAAGTGAAGCAAAAATCAATTCTGACTTCTCTGACATGCAGTAACAAGCTCGAACCCTCAATGATTCATTTTTATCTGAAAGCAGAAAAATGGCAAATTGTCCTTGTCAGCTCCTTTTAAAACGCAAGGGAGACAGTGGAATTACAAAGAAAAGTATGGTAAAAAGACTGAAATTATAGAGTAATACGACATTATTGATGGTATTTCTACAAAATCTAAAGTATTCTCAAGGCGCTGCAGCACACTCAAATTCTCAATCTCAATTTGAAGGTCTACATACTTCCTCTTCTGCTTTCTGCGGGTCACGTGGCAACTGCTGCGGAGAGGGTGGGCAGGCCACCTGCTCCCAGTCCTCTGCCAATGCTGCCCTCAGTCAGCCCTCAGATGGTTTATGAAAGTGCCTTGGGGTTGACTCTCCTAACAGTTCTCGTCTCCCTTCCTATCTCCTTCCGGGGAATGTCTTCCCTCCTCTGTGTCAGCTGTGGCTCAGTGGGTAACACACTCGCCTCTACGTCTAGAAGGTTGTGGGTTCAAGTCCCACTCCAGGGACTTGAGCACATAAAGCTAGGCTGACGCTCCAGTGCAGCGCTGAGGGAGTGCGGCACTGTCGGAGGTGCCGTCGTTCAGATGAGACGTTAAACCGAGGCCCCGTCTGCTCTCTCAGGTGGACGTAAAAGATCCCATGACACTATTTCGAAGAAGAGCCGGGGGGGGGGTTATCCCCAGTGTCCTGGACAATATTTATCCCTCAACCAACATAACAAAAACAGATTATCTGGTCATTATCACTTTGCGGGAGCTTGCTGTGTACAAATTGGCTGCCGTGTTTCCCACATTACAACAGTGACTGTACTTCATGGGCTGTATGGCACTTTGAGACATCTGGTGGTTGTGAATGGCGCTACATAAATGCAAGTCTTTCTTTAATACCACAGAGACATGAACAAACCTGGCAAGTCAGTGGCAACAACAACTTGCATTTATATAGCGCCTTTAACTTAGTAAAATACCACAGGTGCGTGATCAGACAAAAATTGACAGCGAGCCCGAGTAAGGCAGGTGACCAAAAGCTTGGTCAAGGAGGTAGGTTTTAAGAAACCATTTAAAGGAGGAGAGGGGGGTTTAGGGAGGGAATTGCAGAGCTTAAAGCCTAGATGGCTGAAGGACCGGCCGCCAATGATGGGGTGAAGGAAGTGGGGGTTGCACAAGAGGCCAGAATTGAGGGGGCCACAGAGATCTCGGGGGTTGTAGGGCTGGAGGAGGATACGGGGGAGGTGGGGGGCGAGGCCGTGCAGGGATTTGAACACGAGGACGAACATTTTAAAAATCAAGGGTGTCGATGGACCGGGAGCCAATGTAGGTCAGCGAGCACAGGGGTGAAGGGCAAACGGGACTTGGAGCGAGTTAGGACACGGGCAGCAGAGTTTTGGACCAGCTCAAGTTTACAGAGGGTGTACGTGCCAAGTTGAACGGATGCACCCTCTCCACTGAAGTATGCTGTTTGTGCTCAGTTTGTACAGAAAACACTAGAATTATATCCCAAACATTTAGATTGGTTTTGCTGAAGCAGATGTTTTAGTGCTGCTGATAAATAATGTTAATAATACTATTACATTATAATTCCTCCCATTTATTACCATCTCTGAAATGTCATGCAGCACAATTATGGAAGGGTGGGTGGAAAGCTGTAAAAAGTCCATTAATGTAATGCAGAATGAACCGCCAAGGTCGTTTTAATTGTTATATTTGGTACCCCATGGGCCTCATCTGGCTGATAATCGGGTATGTACAAATGTTGCTGTTCAGTGTCAGCCTTGGCTCAGTGGATAGCACTCTCGCCTCTGAGTCAGAAGGTTGTGGGTTCATAGTCCCACTCTCAGAGTCTTGAGTACGGAGGGAGTGCTGCACTGTCGGAGGTGCCGCCTTTCGGATGAGACATTAAACCTCTGCTCTCTCAGGTGGACGTAAAAGATCCCATGGCACTATTTCGAAGAAGAGCATTGGGGAGTTCTCCACGGTGTCCTGGCCAATATTTATCCCTCAACCAACATCACTAAAGCAGATTATCTGGTCATTATCACATTGCTGTTTGTGGGAGCTTGCTGTGCGCAAATTGGCTGCCGCGTTTCCTACATTGCAACAGTGACTACACTTCAAAAAAGTACTTCATTGGCTGTAAAGCGCTTTGGGACGTCCTTAGGTTGTGAAAGATGCTACATAGATGCAAGTTCTTTCTTTACTGCCATGAATATTATCGCTTAAATAAAAAATTGCAGCTTACAGGTCCTGACCTGGGCAGTTTTGGGATTCCAGAAGGTCTGTAGGTAGGGTTACCACCGACGTTCTCGTAAAACCGTGCGGCCGCACAGCTGTTTGGAGGTCCCGCGCCGGCCGTTCACCGGCTTTTCAATGCCCGATTCCGCGCATGCGTGAAGCTGTGAATGGGCTGCGCGGCCCGTTAAAGGGACCACGCACCCAAAAAAAAATTAGGGGGGGGAAATATTGGTTGGCCCCCGTATGGTTTTGGAGAATACAAGTTAGGTTTTTGAGTGAGATATCTGGAAGTTTCTAGAATGTTAGCTGGACACCAAAGGGGCCATTTTGCAAAGCTCCTCTCCCAGCATGGAGCCTTGCTAGTCAGCTCTAGAGTGTTGTAGCTCTATCTCTTACTTGCACCCCTGTCTTGCGAGGCTTCACACTGGGAGCGGAGCTCACGATAGCACAGTTTCTAAAAACAGAAAGAAGTAGCCTGCTAACACTCATTGTCTAGGCTCACGCGTTCAGAATGGCCAGGTCGGCCACGGGCTCCTGGTGCCTGTTGAACAGTATGCAGGATACGAGAGCAATTCATTAGTGAGGGTTACAATGAATTTTCATTAAATTTGCAAAAAACAAATGATCAGTACTCAAGCCATGATCCCACCACCCTGTTCTGCTTCTATCTTGTCCCTTGTTTGGGTTTGGACCATGCAGAAGGGGGTAACAGGTAGTTAGGTGCAGTGCAAAGAGAGCTCCAGGTGGGCAGAGGAAACGCTTCAAGGACACCCTCAAAGCCTCCTTGAAAAAGTGCAACATCCCCACCGACACCTGGGAATCCCTGGCCCAAGCGGAAGCCAAGCGCAAACACGTCAACCCAAGAACCCCACCCACCCGCCCCTTCAACCACCGTCTGCCCCACCTGTGACAGAGACTGCAGGTCCCGCATTGGACTCATCAATGGGCTGTAAAAATAAAATCCTGGGGCATCAGCGCACCACTACGGGAAGAAGAAGGATATGTTCCCCCCCCTCCCCCCGCCTCCAAATTTTTCTGGATTGACTTAGTCCCCCTGTACGTCCACTCCAAATCTTGGCTTTGCCCCTGATGTCCACGCTCAGCTCTTTATACAGGGTTGTGCCTCTGCCCCGGGGTACGATCACAACAGGAAATGGTTCCTGTTTAGTTTCTACGATACGTATCTTAAGGATTATTTATTTCGCCCTGACCAAAGATTCTGCAGGAGATGAACTTTGAAAAATGGAATCATATTGAACTTGTTTCAAAACCCCCGAGAGGATTTGCAAAATGAGTTCACAGGATTTTAAAAAAAAAATCAGTTTTTTTCCCCCCCCCCCCTTATTAGATTTTTGCAGTCTCCTCTGTGTGTGAGCAGGGCAGGAAGGTGCTGGCTTCAGACTTCTTCCTGATCACTGTCAATGTGGCTCAGTGATCCGCAGCTGGGGGTGCGGGGGCCGATTGCAGTGCAGTGGAGCGATACTGCCAGCTTCCTCTTCCTTAGGGCGGAACATTCCTCGATCACGTGCTTCGATGAGTTCCGCAGTCAGGAACTGACAAGAATCCGTGTTAGAATTGAAGGACAGCCCAAGCCTGGAATTGGTTTGGGAAACATGTTTTGATGTTGCTGCACTGCTGGGAACAGGAAATTGGGAACAGCAGAATGTGCTCGTTAGCAGCGCATTCATCTTTTTTTTCCCCTCTCGTTCTCCTGCATACTGTTCAACAGGCACCAGGAGCCCGTGGCCAAACTGGCCATTCTGAATGTGTGAGCAAGGCTATTTCCATGGGGGCCATCACAGCTAAACTTGACCCTGTCCTCACCGGCCATGCTTTTTTATTTATTTATTCGTTCACAGGATGTGGGCGTCGCTGGCAAGGCAGGCAATTATTGCCCATCCCTAATTGCCCTTGACAAGATGGTGGTGAGCCGCCTTCTTGAACCACTGAAGTGCTTGTGGTGAAGGTACTCCCCACAGTGCTGAGACTTTGTCATAGCGGTTTGGTACAAATGAGTGGTTTGCTGGGTCATTTGAGAGGCCAGTTAAGAGTCAACCACATTGCTGTGGGTCTGGAGTCACATATAGACCAGACCAGGTAAGGACGGCAGATTTCCTTCCCTAAAGGACATTAGTGAGCCAGTTGGGTTTTTCCGACAATCGGTCGTTTCATGATACTAGCTTTTTAATTCCAAATTTATTTAATTAACTGAATTTAAATTCCCCAGCTGCCGTGGTGGGATTTGAACTCACATCTCTGGGATCATTAGTCCAGGACCTCTGGATTACTAGTCCAGTAACATAACCACTATGCTACCGTACCCTGAAGTACACATATGCATACTTTACTGCTAAGGATCAAGAGCGAAAATAGCAACTGCTCTTTTCGCCTCCTGCCCTCATTCCCTTACCTGATGTTATTGAGGCCAATTGTAACCCTCCCTCCCTCCCATCACTGCTGCTCAGGGTTGCCAACTCACTCCAGGAACGAAAGATTAATCATCTGGAAATGGTTGCGAGCAACCCGGGAGAAAAATCATTGGGGCTTTTAAAAAAAAAAGCGCTGTTTTTTTTTTGCCATTTTCTTTGAACACTTTTGTTTATTAGTTACCAAAATATTGGCGGTGGGGAAAAAGGCCGTTTGATTGGGCACGGCAGTTGGTCATGTGACAAAACCTCCAGGAATACTTCCAGCCAGAGTTGGCAACCCTACTGTGCCCCAGCGGAGATCGGCTAACACAGCGCAGGGCAGAGCAGGGATTAAACCCGGAACACGTTTGCCTCAGTGACAGGCCTCATCCGTCAGCTACACGCGTGCACTTCCAGCAGGGATCATCAACAGGAACTGCAACTAACTGTCCCCTCCAGGGGGCACTGAGACCCATTGTATCAGATACACCATCTCCCAGACTGACATCAGCCAACTCAACACAGAACCACAGGTTGTACACAAGAGCAGGAGTGGACCAGTCAGCCCCTCAAAACCTGCTCCGCTATTGAATTAGATCATGGCCAACGTTCCCTCTGAGCTGCACGGGCGCGTGGCCGCGCAGCAATGGCGAGGTCCCGTACAGGCCGCTCGCAACCTGGAAGATATACCGTGCATGGGTGGCAGCTCAGCAAATTTAAAGGGACCGCGCACAGAAAAAAAAATTACATTGATCATAGTTGATTTGTACCTTCACTCCCTTACCTAACAAAAATCTATCAATCTCAGTTTTGAAATTTTCAATTGACACTCAGCCTCAACAACAACAACTTGTATTTATATAGCGCCTTTAACGTAGTAAAATGTCCCAGGGCGCTGCACAGGATTATTTTAAGACAAAAAATTTGACACCGATCCACATAAGGATAAATATGGGCAGGTGACCAAAAGCTTGGTCAAAGAGGTAGGTTTCAAGGAGCATCTTAAAGGAGGAAAGAGTGGTAGCGAGGTGGAGAGATTTAGGCAGGGAATTACAGAGCTTAGGGCCCAGGCAACAGAAGCCACAGCCACCAAAGGCTGAGTGATTATAATCAAGGATGCTCAAGAGGCCAGAATTGGAGGAGCGCAGATATCTCGGAGGGTTGTAGGGCTGGAGGAGATTACAGTGATAGCGAGGGGCGAGGCCATGGAGGGATTTGAAAACAAGGATGAGAATTTTGAAATCGAGGCGCTGCTTAACCGGGAGCCAATGTAGGTTAGTGAGCACAGGGGCGATGGGTGAACGGGACTTGGTGCGAGTTAGGACACGGGCAGCTGAGTTTTGGATGACCTCAAGTTTATGTCGGGTGGAAGGTGGGAGGCCAGCCAGGAGTGCGTTGGAATCGTCAAGTCTAGAGGTAACAAAGGCATGGATGAGGGTTTCAGCAGTGGATGAGGTAAGGCAAGGGAGGAGACGGGCAATGTTACGGAGGTGGAAGTAGGCGGTCTTTGATATGCTGCTTTACAGGGGGAGAGTGTTCCAGATTTCCACTACCCTTTGTGTGAAGAAGTGCTTCCTGACATCACCTCTGAACGGCCTAGCTCTCATTTTAAGGTTCTGCCCCCTTGTTCTGGACTCCATCACCAGAGGAAAGAGTTTCTCTCCTATCTACCCTATCAAATTCTTTAATCATCTTAAACACCTCAATTGAATCACCCCTTAATCTTCTATACGCAAGGGAATATAAATTTAGTCTCTGCAACCTGTCCTCATAATTGAACCCTGTTAGCTATTTACTGGATAAACTCGCTGAGCCATTGGAGATGCACACTGGTAATTTTTGAAGACATTTGGAACAGAGACATGGTGAAGTCATTCATCAATTCTTTGCAGTGGATTATTTTTCAGTCCTCGTCAATGATGTTAAGTAACGCTCCTGACCAGCAGTAAAATGTTGAGTCCGGAAGGCTGTGAAGCATTTATATAGCGCCTTTCACGACCTCAGGACGTCCCAAAGCGCTTTACAGCCAATGAAGTACTTTTGAAGTGTAGTCACTGTTGTAATGTGGGAAACGCCCAATTTTTTTTTGTACACCGTGTGCATAGTAAATATAGCAAAATATGTTTGCTTTTCAAAGAGCGATACATTTTTCCAATGATCTACAAAGTAAGGCAACAACACCAAGGCATCCTAAACACTATGATGGCAGAGTTAACGTGCTAGAGGAGGGGGTATCCAAACTATGGCCCATGGGTTTGGTAAATAGGGCCAAGAACCCTGGGTAACACAGTTCTACTTGAACCCATACTTCATATTTGCTATTTTGTGCTGTTTGAATTACATGGGCCTGGAGGTTTATAGAAGGCTGCTCTTTCATTGGCTCTAAAGCGCTTTGGGACATCCTGAGGTCGTGAAAGGTGCTATAGAAATGCTTTACAGCCTTCCGGACTCAAGATTGAGTTCAACAATTTCAGATCATAACCACCGCTTCCATTTTTTCAGACAGCAGCGGTTGGTAATGATTCTCCCGTTGTCATTCACACCTCCTCTAGACCCATCTTTTGTTTCTTTACTTGTCCCATTACCACCTCCTTTTGCCTTGCACCATCATCCCTTTTGTCATTTAACCACTCCTGCCTTCCACCCTATCACAGACCTCTCCCCATAGTTCTTTCCTCCTCTCAGCTGTGGCTCAGTGGGTAGCACACTCGCCTCTAGTCAGAAGGTTGTGGGTTCAAGTCCCACTCCAGGGACTTGAGCACATAAAGCTAGGCTGACACTCCAGTGCAGTGCTGAGGGAGTGCTGCATTGTCAGATGAGACGTTAAACCGAGGCCCCGTCTGCTCTCTCAGGTGGACGTATAAGATCCCATGGCACTATTTCAAAGAAGAGCAGGGTAGTTATTCCTGGTGTCCTGGCCAATATTTACCCCTCAACCAACATAACAAAAACAGATTATCTGGTCATCATCACATTGCTGTTTGTGGGAGCTTGCTGTGCGCAAATTGGCTGCCACGTTTCCCACATTACAACAGTGACTCCACTTCAAACAGTACTTTATTGACTGTAAAGCGCTTTGAGACGTCCGGTGGTCGTGAAAGGTGCTATATAAATGCAAGTCTTTCTTTCTTTCTCCCACCCTTTCCCTGCCTCTGTTCTTGCTTAAAACCTGTTACATTCCTAACTTTTCCAGTTCTGATGAAGGGTCATCGACCTGAAACGGTATCTGTCTCTCGCTCCACAGATGCTGCCTGACCTACTGAGTGTTTCCAGCATTTTCTGTTTTTATATAAATGCTTTCTTTCTTTCTTCTGAGCGCTGTTGCCTCACTCGTGAATAAATCCAAAATCAGAACACCAAGCTCAGTTACTACCTGCAGCTTGAGATACATGCAGATCCACAGGACCATGGATTTAAACTTTATTGGTGGCCTGTGAGGCTCCATGGTACGCACCAAAGTGACCACAAAGACTAAAGGCTTGGACACTCCTATACAAGAAAGGTGAGCTTCGATGAGCTGCATAGCTGTTTTCACATCATTGGCTTTTCTTATGTAAAATTGTATGGTGGGAGTACAATTTAAAGGAGGGAAAGTCAATGGGTAGTACTGTGAACAAAAGGAACTCCTTTAGACTTCACATTTCCTCTTAATGCATTGTAGATGTCTCTAAACATGTAATGATGATTGGTAAATGCTATTGAGCATTTGCACTAAGAAACCCAGTGAAGATGAAACAAAATTATTGCATTAAAAAAGCTCTGATTATGTAGAATCTTTTATCATCATCACCAGTGTACAGAGAGTAATTGTGCACCGTCATCCGAACTGAAGTACAACCAAAACACCTTGCCTTGCTGACGTGAAATGTGTATCATTTCCACACCACATGCAAGATGATGCCTAAGAGGTAAGACAACCAAACACAATCACATCAACTAAACAATAACAACTTGCATTGATATGTCTTTAACGTAGTAAAATGTCCCAAGGCGCTTCACAGCAGCAAAAATTGAGACCGAGCCAAAGAAGGAGACTAAAAACTCGGTCAAAGAGGTAGGTTTTAAGCACTGTCTTAAAGGAGGAGAGAGAGGTGGAGAGTTTTAGGGAGGGAATTCCAGAGCTTAGGTTTTGGAGGGTGGAAGCTGGGAGACCGGCCAGCAAAGCATTGGAATAATCGAGTCTGGAGGTAACAAAAGCATGGATGATGGTTTCAGCAGCAGATGGGCTGAGGCAGGGGCAGAGACGGGCGATGTTATGGAGGTGGAAGTAGGCAAACTTTGTGATGGAGAGGATATGTGGTCGGAAGCTCAGGGTCAAAAAGGACACTAAGGTTGCGAAGGGTCTGGTTCAGCCTCAGACCGTGGCCAGGGTGGAATCGGTGGCTAGGGAATGGGGTTTGTGGCAGGGGCTGAAGACAACGGATTGGGTCTCCCCAATATTTAATTGGAGGAAATTTCTGCTCATCCAGGACTGGACGTTGGACAAGCAGTCTGACAACACAGAGGCAGTGGAAGGGTCGAGAGAGGTGGTGGTGGTGAGGTAAAGCTAGGCATCATCAGTGTACATGTGAGAACTGACATTTCTTCGGATGTTGCTCCCGAGGGGCAGCATGTAGATGAGAAATAGGAGGGGGCCAAGGATAAAATTGTGGGGGTGGGAAGAGAAGCCATTGCTGGAGATTTTCTGGCTACGACTGGATAGGTAAGATTCACTTTAAAATGCCCACTTTATTTCTGAATTATAATAATCCGAAGGGAATGGTTTCAAGACTGATCTAATCTCAAGGTTCACAGAACATTCAGAAATTGGTTGAACTTTCCTTTTATTGCTAGCGCTGGATTTTGTCAATGGGGAGCTTTTGGAGGCGGGACTCCCACTTGTTGGGTTTTAGTCCCGCCTCCATCGACTTCTGGCCAACCCACGCTATTTTCCCTTAATTGACCTTGTTAAGCCCGTCCAGAGAGTGGTGAACCTGTGGAATTCTCTACCACAGAAGGTAGTTGAGGCCAAGTCATTAAATATATTCAAGAATGAGTTAGATATATTTCTTAAAGCTAAAGGTATCAAGGGATATGAAGAGAAGGCAGGTACAGGGTACTGAGTTTGGATGATCAGCCATGATCTCATCGAATGGCGGAGCAGGCTCGAGGGGCCGAATGGCCTACTCCTGCTCCTATCTTCTATGTTTCTATGTTTCTATGAATTAAGATATAAATCATCCATTATCTAATTGAATGGTGAACAGGCTTGAGGGACTGAATGGCCTACTATTCCTAAATCATAATTAGAACGCAATTGGAGGTAGCCTTTTGACTTGGGTTAGAAATTAGTTGGGAGGTAGGAGATTGAGAGCTGGATTTTGACAATGGGGAGCTTTTGGAGGCGGGACTCCCACTTGTCGGGTTTTAGTCCCGCCTCCATTGACTTCTGGCCAACCCACGCTATTTTCCGTGATTGGCCTTGTTAAGCCCGCCCAGTGGGCTTAGCAGGCCAATTAAGGGGAAGCCGGTTACAGAGAACGTCAGCGTATGACGTTTCATCTGTCAAATATTTTTGACAGATGAATTGTCATTGTTTGACAGCTCTGTGAAGCTGTCAAACACTGACATTCTATGTTGTTTGATGAGTCCTTGTATTCAAGACTCATCAAACCTCTTTAGCAGAAATTAGATGGTTGTTGCATCGGAGAATGCAGCAGCCATCTGTCATCTCTGCCGGTGAGATGCAAGACTCTCCGCATCCCCAACGATTGAAGCCTGCAGGAAGAAACAAAGGTAAGTAAACTTTTTCTATCACTTTCCACTCACCTCACATACTCACCTCTCCACACTTGCACCCATCGCTTACCTTCACAGCGCACTTTTGCACCCCTCCGACCCCCGCAGACCCACTGCTCGCCTCGCTGACCCTGGCGGGGTTTCCCGACGTCGGGAAGCGCGCACCTCTGGTGGAAAAATGGTGACAATCCTCTTAACTGCCTGTTAACAGGTAGTTAAGTGGCTGTAATCCCCTTCTCGCCTCCAGGAGACGGGATCCGGTGCGGGTCGGCTACCCACCTCCTGGGAAGATGGCACGGAGGCGGGTTGGGGGCGGGATGGGTACCTGCCCCCAGATTCTGCCATTTTCCCGGCAGTTTCACCTCCAAACCCGCCTCCCCAGGGCTGGCAAGATCGCGCCCAGTGTCTGGCATCATTCACAAGATGATAAAGATGAAGGTTATTTGGCTCATCCCAGCTCATCCATTCAGAGGAAAACTTACAGTTCTCCTTCCATCACATTATCCTACTGTTTCTTAAATGATTCCAGGGGTTTTACCACGACTATCTTACTTGGAAACCCATTCCATGTGTTGATCACTCAATGGGGGCGATCTCGACATTGTGCGATAGGGTAAAACGGGAGATAGCGAATCGCAGCCCGTGTTACATCTCTCCCGATTTTTATTGCTATTGAAGTCAATGGAAATGAAAATGGGGGAAGAGATGTAAAATGGCTGCCGATTCGCTATTGCCCGTTTTACGCTATCGCGCAAAGTCAAAATCTACCCCAGTGTGTGAAGAAAGACTTCCCGCTATCTGTCCCAAATCTGTTCTCTTACTGACATGCCAATCCCCCCCCCAATTTGGTTACAACCTAAGTAATCACTTCCTGGCATCTATTGCTTCTGGATGTAACACATAAATTTAATATTAAATACCAATTTAAACAAAAATAAAAAAAATGAGCAAATATAAAGCTTGGTTCTCCAGACTTTACTCACAGGAGACAAAGAGTTGCTGAAGGAAAAGTCAATCTTTCCTTTCTGTGTTTAACTTATGACAGTTGGCAACAATTGGACCTAGGGCTAACATATCAGAGTTGCCAATAACATGCTGGAAGGTTGTCAGATGTACATGGAAAGGATTTATAGGCCTGCGATTGATGTGCCTGGGATACTAAACCTGAGGGATTCTTTTTACATTGATTGAGTCATTTTGTAGAGCAAGTTATTTTTTGTTTTATTCGTGGAGGCGCCTGATCTGCCAAAAACGTTACCTTGAAAATGCTCGATTACAGGGGAATGTGCCAAGAAACAGGGCTGATCTGCAATTTACAATCTAGCATTCAAATACACAACCTCTGCCCCCCCCCACCCCCGCACACAACATCGATCGCGTGCAGTGAAACGGTTCAACATTTCATCACTTGAGGAGCTGACTTCATTACTGTGCGTTTATTTATAACCTTGTTGTGCTGCAACGCTTGCTCCTGAAACAAAACATATCCCTTTCATTTTTAACAACTAAACATGTAGGAGCTTTTACACAAATTCAGTAGAACGTTGAAGACTGCGCCTACTTGCAGCATTACGTTATGTAACTGAAATGAGATTTTAAATTGTGCCTTTAACGATTCTGAGAATAACTAAATGGATATACAAATAAATAAATATTTTGACACAGTCAGTGCAATATCCTTGTGGTTAACGGTTGACGGGGTTTGCCAGTATAGAGGGATACAGGACCATTCATTTTCTACCAATGACCCGGTCACTTTTGATAAGGCGCTGAACTAATTATGTAGTTGATTGGAAAATACACCACTGACCTTCACGAACACAAACAGCACGACATCCATGTGATATTAATAAGAGCGTATTTAATTAAATCGAGGTGAATGATGTATCCAACCTTTAAGAAACAATCAGCTAATGAAGGTAATAGCAGGCAGGTCACTGGATGAAGCCTCCCAAGACTTCCCTTCCTGCGCTGGAAGTCTTTGAGAGATTTATGGTTCAATAAGAGACCTTTTCACACTAGAGAATTTTTCATGGAAAAATAAAATAAGATTGCAATCTGATTCAATTTTTCATGAGAAGTCGAGCCTCTGGGTTAAGCCATTCCTGGGTATGACTTCTCTTTAGCTTAGATTGGAATAACTTTCTGTCAGCAAGAACACTTGTTTTTATAATGACCGTTCAGTTCCCATACCAGATGCAAGGGAGCGGTCTATCTGTCGAGTAGTATGTGCTCTCCGGAATTTCCTCCCGAAATCCCTTGGCCTGGACACCTTTCTCCAAGTTTTCTAAATTCTTTCAAAATCTTTTTTTCTCGACCATACTTTTAGCTCCACCTCCTGACTCCTTCTGCTTATCCCCCACTCCCCCCCCCCCCCCCCCCCCCATACGCTGTCAATGCTTTGTGATGTCTTTGTGGACAATGAAAGCATTCTAGCTGTGTAAATCATTGACAGCAGTGGTTCAGCCTCGAGATTCCCCACACACTGACTTCCTGATCTCGACTCAGACTGGCAGCGAATGGGACTGAGGCATGATTTCCCACGGGGGCGATGTGAGTCAAGCCACAAAGCTCTTCCTTATACACTTTCCTTGACCAGTTACTGAGTCACACTGACACAGAGACCCGAGCTTCGGTGACTTACTTTGGTTGGGGAATGGTACGTGGAATGGACCATGCTAACGAAGAGAGAAAAATGATCAACAATAGAAAGGAAAAAATGAGAGATGTTAGATCTGTGTGGCCAGGAGGGACAGATGGTTGGGGTCTCTCATACAACTATCAGCTGAGGAACATTGGCTGTTAGGCGTGTCTTAATGGTTGTTCTTTTAGCTGATATTGAAGCCTTGCAATTCTAATACATCTGCTATTATCATTAATAGCAGGCCTGATTTTTCTGGCACAGTGTTAACTGAGGAATTCTTCAAATTCTCTTTGTGGTGTTCCTTTGTACTAAAGTCCCACTAACACACCCAATGTGCAGATTTAGGCCATCTGACTCTGCTCTAGGTTTCAGCACTGCACCAGAATTGGGAGGCGTGGCTCTCGTCCTTACACTGCACACCTTGCACTGGTGCACACAGTTCTGTGGACAGGTGCAGCCTTCACGAAGAGCCCCATTTAAGCAGTGATAGCTCCAATAATGCAGTGAAGCGCTTGGTGAAGTACAGTCTGGTCTAGATGCAATGGGGAAATGGGCCCACATCTGGGAGATGGCAGTTAAGGTAGATAAATGTAGTGTCATGCTTGGGCAGGGCTAATGCCAGGCATGTAGGTACCAGTCTAGGCTCTGACTTACAGTCCGTTGAGAGGAAAAGAGACCTGGGTGTTATAGTGCATGAGTCTCTAAAGGTCTACGACCAGTGCTGAGAGGCTACAACAAAAGCAAATAGAGTATTCGGATGTATAGCTAGGACGATCCAATATAAAACAAAGCACATCATAGCGTCCTTGTACAAGACCTTGGTTAGGCCACATCCAGAATACTGTGTCCAGTCCTGGTCGCCCTCACATGGAGGGAGATATAAAGGCCCTGGAAAAGGTTCAGAGAAAAACCATTAGATTAATATTTAGATTAAAAATCCTTAGCTATCACGATAGGCTCGGAGATCTGTGTCTGGAGTATTGCGTCCAGTTCTGGCCACCACACTTTAGGAAGGATGTGAAGGCCCTTGAGAGGGTGCAGAGGAGATTTACCAGAATGCTTCCGGGGATGGGGGATCTTAGCTACAAGGACAGGTTGGAGAAGCTGGATTTGTTTTCATTAGAGCAAAGGAGGTTGAGGGGTGATTTGATAGAGGTGTACAAGATTATGACGGGTTGGGATAGGCTAGACGGGGAAAGGCTGTTCCCACTAGTTGATGGTACAAGGACTAGGGGACACAGATTTAAGGTTTTGGGCAAGAGATACAGGGGGGACGTGAGGAAAAACTTTTTTACGCAGCGAGTGGTGAGGACCTGGAACTCGCTGCTGATGAGGGTGGTGGAAGCGAAGACACTCAATGTTTTCAAGGGGAGACTGGATAGGCACTTGAGGGAAATAAACTTGCAGGGCTACGGGGATAGAGAAGGGGAATGGGACTGACTGGATTGCTCTACAGAGAGCCGGCACAGACTCGATGGGCCGAATGGCCTCCTTCTGTGCCGTTATGACTCTATGGGGTAAAAATTGGGTAGTGCCCCCTTTGGGGCGCTACCTTTGCCGGGGCGCTGAAAAAGTTAGCGCCCCCACGGCCGATTTTCCCAGGTAGCGCCCCGAGAGGGAAGAGGGGCGCTACTGGAACTGCCCCGCGTCCCTCTTGGGGCATTGCGAGCCAAAACCGCAGGCCTTCCTTCCCTTATTAAAGGGGAGGGGCCTGGCGCAGCGTGTTCCGGTGCCCAGCAAATGAGCCCGGCACTCAAGAGGAGTGCTGGGCTCACGGAGAGCAGCCGGCACCCCGCGGGGGGGGCTTCACGGGGTCCGGGGACGGCAACGGGGGCAGGTGCTGGCAGGCGGCCAGCAACAAAAATGGCCGCCCGTCATCTCCCCTTTAACTAGCGCCGTCCCGGCCGCAGGTAGGCCCCCCTGACCCCGGCGGGGGGGCGCCACCCAATATTACAGCTGGGGCGCGAGCGGTTAGCACCGCCGCTAACCTCCAGCTGAATTTTGCGGGAGGCGTTAGCGGCGCCGCGCCCGGGTGCTAGTTGATTTGCGCCCCGTTAGCGTGCTCGTTAGCACCCTCTTAGGGCGCTAACGGGAGGCGCAAATCAACCGAATTTAGCCCCTTATGACTCTTCTTACTCTAGAAGAACATAGACTTCGCGGACATTGGATTGAAGTATATAAAACGATGATGGGTGTAGACTGTGTACATGTGGACAGATTATTAGAATTAGATACGTTATGGAGAGCAAGGGAACATGCGTACAAGTTATGCAAGCATAGGACTAGGTTAGATGTCAGGAGGTTTTTCTTTTCCCTGTATGTCATTGACCTTTGGAATGGGTTGTCAGCTCCTGCAGTGGGTGCAGATTCACTGCAAACTGAATGTTTGGATTACAGCATTAGCGCAGTGTAACTGTGGGCCGCAGAGTACACAGGTACAGGCATGGGACAGGGGACGATTAAAGGATTTGATAGGGTAGATAGAGGGAAACTATTTCCTCCAGTGGGGGAGTCCAGAACAAGAGGGCATAACCTTAAAATTAGAGCTAGGCCGTTCTGGGGTGATGTCAGGAAGCACACCTTCACACAGAGGGTAGTGGAAAATCTGGAACTCTCTGCCCCAAAAAGCTGTTGAGGCTGGGGCGTCAATTGAAAATTTCAAAACTGAGATTGATAGATTTTTGTTAGGCAAGGGTATTAAGGGTTACGGAACCAAGGCGGGTAAAAGGAGTTAAGATACAGATCAGCCATGATCTAATTGAATGGTGGAACAGGCTCAAGGGGCTGAATGGCCTCCTCCTGTTCCTATCTTCCTAGAAGACTTGCGGTCAGTCCCATTGGGTGAGCCTGCCTTTCGAGTTGAGACATTTGCTGTTGATGGGGTGTACCTGCATGCTGGGATTTTTGCAGTCGGCAGTTTGCTGCAGTGTGAATGAGGATGACCTCGGGCCTTTCTCTCAGTAGAACCTGGACCACACCAAACTGGAGTCACTCCAGCTAAATAAGATGAAAGCAGGTGCAACGTTATTACACGTGTGCAATCACATTTGACAAAACTTGCCCTTATTCTGTAGGTAGCTCTACTATGCGATATGTTGGCTCCATGCTCTCCTGTATAAATTCATCAGGGAAGAAACCAGCTTATCCAATGAATTGCTCCGCCACACTGACCAAGAAGGTCCCAGGTGCAATACGTAGTCTGCGCTTGCTGATCTCAGGTGGGGCTACATTTGTGCTCAGTGCCTTTATGTGAGGGAGGAGAAAAAGTGACCCGGTTTCTCACTCCTAAACACTAGCCCGTGAGTGACCCCCCTGTTAGCCATGTACATGTGTGGATGTTGGCGGAGAACAGGGCCAGTCTCAGCTGTCGTGCACCTGTGCTCAAATAACCTGCAGCTTGCCCACTGTCAAGGCTCAGGCATGAGCACTTGAGCAGTCTGACACCCATGGAGCAATGCCCCAGCAGCAAATGACGCCTTCGAGAGAAAGAGATGGGAGAAAATGAATCAGAAAAGTCTGGATTGACCATGCTTAGTGAGTGTTAAGTATCATTAGTTTACATCTGACAGGAAAGTGTTGTAAATATTGGCACCATGCAGTTCCAGACTGTTTCAGATATCCACTCAACAGAGGCAAAACTTCAGAGCCTCCCACTTTCTAATTTAGCCAGCATAACTGAAGCCTGATGTTTGAACCTTTCAGGCTGTATAAACCACGGGTTAAAAGCTCCCATAGAATAGCCACCCTTTCATCTTAGTCCAGCTTTCATTGCTACAGTAGTTCTGACACCTTGTAGAGGAGGCACAGCATGTACAGCTCTTGATCTGATTATTATGGCAGGTATTTACTTTATGTTATTGGGAAACTCATTAATCTGTAAAATCTATTGACCTTTGCGATCTTGGAATGTGTGTAAATATTGGGTCACCTGTGAGTCATATAGCAATGCAGCCAACCACTCGGGCCTAGTTTATTGCTTTCACAGCCCACATTAATGAATTCAGTTCATAACCTCTCTTACCCAATTACTGACTATCACAGCGCTAATGACAACACAGTGGCAATTGTTGTAATGTAATGGAGTGTAGAGGTAAATATAGTAAATGATTATTACTGCACCAGGTGGAATAAAGAACCACATCATTACAAACGGACTCTCTCCAGCAGAGGTGTATTCAGCTCTTGTTTGGCGATCCAGGTTAAAATCTCAGCCTTCAACAATAACAACTCGCATTTACATAGTGCTTTTTAAAGTAGGAAAATGTTTCACATGAGCATAGTCAGACAAAAAGTGACACCAAGCCAAAGAACGAGATAGTAGGACGGCTGACTAAAAGCTCGGTCAAAGAGGTATGCTTTAAGGAAGGTCCTAAAGGATGAGAAAGTGGTGGAGAGGCGGTGAGGTTTAGAGAAGGAATTCCAGAGCTTAGGGCTGAAGGCAAGGCTGCCAATGGTGGGGCGAAGGGAGTGGGGGATGCACAAGAGGCCAGAGTTGGAGGAATGAGAGTTCTTGCAGGGCTGGAGGAAGTTACAGAGATAGGGAGAGGCGAGGGCATGGAGGGATTTAAACAAGAGGATGAGAATTTTAAAAATGAGGCATTGACGGACCGAGAGCCAATGTAGGTCAGCAAGGAACAGGTATGATGGGTGAGTGGGACTTGGTGCGAGTTAGGATACGGGCAGCAGAGATTTGGAAGAGCTGAAGTTTATGGATGGTGGAAGATGGGAGGCCGGCCAGGAGTGCATTGGAATAGTCGAGCCTCGACTCTCATTTGAACCTTACTAGATTCTATGGGGATGATTTTGATGCTTTCTGGCTTGGAAACTAGATAACCATTGTGCTTTAGTAAACGGTCACATCTGTGAGGGGTGGGGGGAAGAAGGAAGATCGATGAATTAAAGAGGAGTATTGTATTTTTCTGATTTGTGTAAACTTCTTGATGTCTCTCAGTCATCCCTTATTGAGCTGTTCATTGATTAATCGGATCGCTCTTTCAAAAAGCTGACACAGGCACAATGGGCCGAATGGCCTCCTCCTGTGCTGTACGATTCTATGAAAAGAAGTGTACACTGGGAAATTGGGGAAAAAGCGGCAGAGGTCTATAGAATTGTTAATGCTCATTGGATACTTCTTTGAGTTTTTCCTTTTGGTCCCGTTTTTCAAACTCTTGTCTTGGTGTCTCCTACTGAGTTAACACACGCCCTGTAACATACACTACTTCTCTGCTGAGTCGATAGGCAGGTGAATTGTTGCCATGCCTGTGCCTGTCTTTCATTGGCCATTAGATTGAACACTTGAGTGGCCCAAAGTGATTTGCTTTCCAATTTTCTTTTACTCCCCCCCCCCCCAACTCCACTCCATCAACCTGGTGATCAGAAACTCAGAGTGGATTATCACAGGTCTGAATCTATGTCCTTCTACTCTAGCACAGCGCAATATAGTGCCGGCACCTTGTCTGCACGTTATTTGCACACGTGACTATCTTTAACTCTCCTTTAAAGAAAGACTTGCATTTATATAGCACCTTCACAACCACCGGACGTCTCAAAGCGCTTTACAGCCAATTTTGAAGTGTAGCCACTGTTGTAATGTGGGAAACGCGGCAGCCAATTTGCGCACAACAAGCTCCCACAAACAGCAATGTGATAATGACCAGATAATCTGTTTTTGTTATGTTGGTTGAGGAATAAATACTGGCCACGACACCGGGGATAACTCCCCTGCTCTTCTTCGAAATAGAGCCATGGGATCTTTTACGTCCACCTGAGAGAGCAGACAGGACCTCGGTTTAACGTCTCATCCGAAAGACAGCACCTCCGACAGTGCAGCGCTCCCTCAGTACTGCACTGGGAATGTCAGCCTAGATGTTTGTGCTCAAGTCCCTGGAGTGCGGGATCTGAACCCGCAACCTTCTGACAGAGCTCTCCTCACGACCAGCTGTAATGAAGCACGAAACCAGTAGGGTCGCCAACTCTGGTTGGACCTATTCCTGGAGGTTTCATCACATGACCTCCTCCCGCCAACTGCCCCGCCCCCACGCTCCCGCCGTTGGTCGCTTGACACCTCCATCCTCTCGGCGCTCTGCCTTCCCACGGCCAATCGGAAAGCAAACAGACTCTTCGTTACCTAATTGGATGATTCTTGACTGTCAGTCAAACAGTCTTTTTTTCCCCATCTCCAAATATTTTTATAAGTAACAAACAGAAAATTTTAAACACCACACATTTTTTTTATACCCCCAGGGTTGCTCACTGCGGTGTCCTGGAGATTAATCTTCAAATCTTGGAGACTCCGGGCCAATCCTGGACAGTTGGCAACCCGAGTAACCAACCTAGTCTCCATACGCCACCATTTCTTTTACATTTATCACACAACAATAGGCAGCATAAAATTGCATCCATTGCACTCTGACTTCCCCGCAATATTACACTTGATCTCTTCACTATGCCAGGGGGCTCTTTGATCTGATGCGGTGCTAGACTAGAAATGAACTGGAATACTTCCAATGGGTTTGTACTTCCTGGGATACAGCCAATGGCCTTCACTGAACCATCTGATTGTGTTTAAGGCATGATGTTAAACACTGTATTTATTAACAGCTGGTTAACGTACTCTCCCACACCATTCCTCTGACCTTTTTTTTTTAGCCCTCCAGGCAGTCTGTCAACGTTTACAAAGAAGAGTCGTTGGATCTTTGAATGTAAGATGAAAAGAAAAATAAATAATCAAAATTGAGCAAAGATAAGTGAGAGAGAAACGCTCCAAATTATTACTTTGTTGATTGTGGCTAGTTTTATGCACTAAAGAGATTAAAAATGGAATCTTCAAAAACTTCCATTTCAAACTTCCAAGGGCTTCAAAGTGAATCGTTTTCATCAAAGAAGAAGCGAGCAACTCTGTGAAAATTGTTTTTATCTTAAATGTTCAAAATCAAACGCGCCTCAAACATTCTTTTACATAATGCCAGCTTGTTTTAAACATCAAGGTATTTCTGACCTTGAATGGTGAATTTGTCGGGGGTTAGTTCCATCATCACCCATTATTTACATGTGCCTGTGATAACCCTGTAGCATTTTGAAAGTGTTGTTGCCATAATGAGGAGCTCTTAAGTTAGGCCAAACTCAGGGGAACAGCCTGGAATACTCCACTTTTCACCAGTCCAATATGAATCGGCCAAGGTATTTGCCATGGGGAGTTTATGCTGCGGCAGATTGCAGTATCACAAGTGGTATGCAGCAGTGCTTTGATTTTCTTTAACCCTGCTCATGTTATGTAGATGAGCACTGTTTGAGAGAGAAGTGGCGCTGTGTGTTTAGACTGTGGGTGCGGTGGGTTGCCCCCTGTGGGGTGCATTATTTCAGCTTTAACAGCAAGTCGAGAAGCAAGTGTGTAGGTGCACGGCATTCTGGTCACGGTCTTTCCACATGGCTGGGAAGATCTGTACAAAGCAGAAATGTGACAAACCAGGCTGAGCACTCAACCCATTCAGAGCCAGAAACAAAATGGCGGCTGACAGCAACCATTTTGGTTTAGCACTGAACTGCCAGAGGCACAGTGCCACCAGAGAAATAGAAAAACCCTCTTGAAATGGTACCACAGGCAGCACTGAAAAGTAAATGCAGTACATAGCCGTGGCTCAGTGGTAGCACTCTCGCCTCTGAGTTAGAAGATTGCGGGTTCATGCCCCACTCCAGAGACTTGAGCACGTAACCCAGTCTGACACTCCAGTGCAGTACTGAGGGAGTGCTGCATTGTTGGAGGTGCCAACTTTTGGCTAAGACGTTAAACCGAGGCCCCGTCTCTCTTTTCAGGTGAACATAATGGGCAGCAGTTGCATGGGAATGCCTTTTCCTCCAAGTCACACACCATCCTGACTTGAACACATATCGCTGTTCCTTCATCGTCGCTGGGTCAAAATCCTGGAACTCTCTCCCCAACAGCACTGCGGGAGTACCTTCACCACAGGGACTGCAGTGGTTCAAGAAGGTGACTCACCACCACCTTCTCAAGGGCAACTAGGGATGGGCAATAAATGCTGGCCTTGCCAGCGACACCCAGATCCCATGAATGAATAAATAGATTTTTTTTAAATGATCCAAGGGCACTTTTCAAAGAGCAGGGGGGGTTATCCCCAGTGTCCTGGCCAATATTTATCCCTCAACCAACATCATTAAGAACAGATATTCTGGTAATTATCACATTGCTGTTTTTGGGAGCTTGCTGTGCGCAAATTGGCTGCCGTGTTGCCTACATTATAACAGTGGCTACACTTCAAAAATACCTCATTGGCTGTAAAGCTCTTGGGATGTCCTGAGGTCGTGAAAGGTGCTATAGAACTGCAAGTCCTTCTTTTCTTTCACTAGAGCAAACATCCATTTGAACTTACTTTCTTAAAAAATACGTCGGGGCTTCTGTGACCGGTGATGTGATGGGGTAACACAACTGCCAAAAGGTGTTGTAATACAACAGTGAAGTGCAGTGTATATTGCAATTTGATCTGTTATACCAGTTTGAAAATATAGCCTGAAAGAAGCTGTTTTCTTTAGTTCGAAAGGATATTACGGGTTACCAAACCAAAAGAAGGAGGTAAGATACAAATCAGTCCTGATCTAATGGAATGGCGGAACAGGCTCGAGGGGCTGAATGGCCTCCTCCTGTTACTATGTTCCTACGTTTCAAAGTTGCAAACCCCTTCAATTCCTAATGCAAATAGAACCGTATGTACCTATGCAGTAACCTATGTCAGGTTTGATCAATTACTGGGGATTAGTCGAATACCGTACCACAAACCGTACCGAATATGCCATTAAATAGCGGGATACATGTTTCTTACCAGCCCGCAATAAATATTCTTTTATCATAAAATTGAGGATGAAAAATATTATGAAATGGATATGCTGATTATAGATTAATGTGGGTTAAGAATATTTCATGTAATGAATTTGTTGATTATAGATTAATGAAGATTAAACATAGTGGCCTAGAAATTCCTTTCCCTACGGGTGTGTACGTGCTGTGTACTCACCCGTAGGGCCAACGGAAGTGTCGGTTTTACGCATGCACTGCGCCTAGAAAAGCAGGCGCAAGGCTAATAGTTTAAGTAAAAAAAAAATGTTTCCACTGATTAATCATTTTAAAATACTTTAAGGAAAGATAAGTTTATTTTTAGCCCCGTTAAAAACTTTAATTATTTTTTTCAAAAATTTAAATTTTTGTTTAAAATAGTTAATTTATGTAATTTATAGTCATTTTAAAAATGTGATGTTTTTTAAAATTTATTTGAAGTGTTTTGGGGCTGATCTCTATTCATAGATTTGACAGGTCTTCCTGTCAAATCTATGAATGGAGATTCCCTGCTCTGATTGGCTCCCCATGGCGCACATGATCCCAGGGACACTGCGATCCGCCTGCGCCCCTGGGATACGCGTGCCCTGCACACCGGCAGTTTGAAGAGGCACAGCAACGGAATTCTGCGCCTCCCGGGAGCCCTCCAGTCCAGGCGCAGATCTTTCCGGATCACAGCCCTCCGCCTGCGGGAGGGCTGCGAATGGAATTTCTGGGCCAGTATGTTATGATATTAAGGATTATAGGTTAATGTGTCAGATGTGTCAGCTGTGGGTCAGTGGGTAGCACACTTGCCTCTGCGTCAGAAGGTTGTGAGTTCAAATCCCACTCCAGGGACTTGATCACATAAATCTAGGCTGACACTCCCAGTGCAGTACTGAGGGAGTGCTGCACTGTCGGAGGTGTCGTCGTTCAGATGAGATGTTAAACCGAGGCCCTGGCTGCGCTCTCAGGTGGGCGTAAAAGATCCCATGGCACTATTTCGAAGAAGAGCAGGGGAGTGATCCCTGGTGTCCTGGCCAATATTTATCCCTCAATCAACATAACAAAAAACAGATTCTCTGGCCATCATCACACTGCTGTTTGTGGGAGCTTGCTGTGCGCAAATTGGCTGCTGCATTTCCCACATTACAACAGTGACTACGCTTCAAAAGTATTTCATTGGCTGTAAAGCTCTTTGGGACGTCCGGTGGTCGTGAAAGGCGCTATAGAAATGTAAGTCTTTCTTTCTTTTAATGAGTATTAAGCATAGTAAATGGGGTAAGTCTATTAATGATGATTATACATCGTATGTAGTCCTGCTTTCATTTGTAGGATTCTGCTGCAAGACGACACGCATGGCCCCTTTAATAAAATAATGTTCTTTTTGTGTGCAGCGAGCTTGGTGTTTCCTTCGAGGCTGGGCTGATCTCTGAGCAACAGCTTTCAAGCGAGGTGTTGTGTGTGAAGTCCTGATCTCACCAGCACCGCAATATGTGAAAGTCTCGCAAGTCAGCGCTTTCTGACAACTCCTTTAAACAGGCAGACAAAAGGGGATATTGTATCTTTAATCATCCAAAATATGCAGTTGTAGTGCCTTCTGCACGGGATCCAAAACCAACAAAGGGTTAGACTTAACCCAGTGTCTGCAGCATATTCCATAATAAACACAGCTCCACTCCAAATGGTTTATATTGAATTCTCTTTGTGCCTTGTTACTTTTCGGGGGGGCGGGGGGGGGGGGCATTTCTTTTTGGTTTTTATTCCAAAAATATAGCATAAATAAAAGATCAGCCAGCCTGCTTTTCAAGCCAGATTGTCACCCTTATCATAAAAAGGGGAGGGGGGCGGGGGGGGGAGGGGGAGGGGAAATAAACTGAAAATACTGCAAATCTGAACTAAAAACAGAAAAGATTAGCAACACATAGCAATGCATTCGGCATCTCTATAGTGAATAGACAGTTTCCGATGTTTCAGGCATGTAACCCTTCATCAGAACAGATGAAGGGTTTTGATGAGCTACTGTGTCCTTCCAACAATTTCTGCTGTTCTGTCACACTTATCGATCGATTTGCCCACCAGTACTGACATGGTGTCAGTACACTGAACAAGGATGCTAAAACATTGCTGCGCTTTAATCTCCGACTTGATAAGGACGTGCACATCTGTTTCAGAGCAGAAACACAGTTTCCAAAGTTATTGTCCACGAGGAACTTTTAGTTTAGACCTAAGGGGATTAGCGCCTTTCCCCCACCCAGATGGAATCAAGTGAGCTGCTTTGATGTAAAGGCTAGAAAGAACTCAGGTTCGATCCTTAGTCAGTGCAGAGTTAGCTGATGCCAGCTAGGTCAGTGGTAGGCGCTGCCACAATTGCCCTCAAGTGGGCTAAAACTGACTAAGGTAACCCATGCCAAGCATTATCCAGTGAGCCCCTGCTGGAACTGGCTATGCGTGGATGTTGGGTGAGAACAAGAACTCACTTGACCAAAATTCCCTCTGCAATTGTCAACACTCATCGTCAAAGTGTCACACATGAATGTGCCATTTGTGTGAAGTAGCAAAGGGTGCCTTTGGAGTTGTACCAGAGCAAGGAGGCAGCGCCCTCAAAAGACGAGAGGTGTGAGGGAAAGCCTTTGAAACACAGCTTACTACTAGAGATCCAATACAACTCCTCTCTGACACTGGAGCAGTACAGGCCAGAAATCTGATACCAGCACAGGAGAGATCCATGCTCAGATAACCCAAGGATACAGGTTCCCAGTAGCAGTGCAATACCAATAGAAACATAGCACAAGCTTAGTACCCAATAGTGAAGCATTACAAGTTCAGTATCCAGTACCGAGATACGATGCACTTAGTACTCGATTGCATGACAGCACAGAGCGAATAACAATCCACCTAATGTCTAGTACCCAAAATTGGACAATATGGGTCTGGTATCTAGTAGAAACACAGTCTAATATATATATATATATATATATTTTTTTTTTTTTATTCGCTTATGGGATCTGGACGTCACTGGCAAGGCCAGCATTTATTGCCCATCCCTAGTTGCCCTTGAGAAGGTGGTGGTGAGCCACCTTCTTGAACCGCTGCAGTCCGTGCAGTGAAGGTACTCCCACAGTGCTGTTAGGTAGGGAGTTCCAGGATTTTGACCCAGCGACGATGAAGGATCGGCGATATACTTCTAAGTCAGGATGGTGTGTGACTTGGAGGGGAACTTGGAGGTGGTGGTGTTCCCATGCGCCTGCTGCCCTTGTCCTTCTAGGTGGAAGAGGTCGCGGGTTTGGGAGGTACTGCCGAAGAAGCCTTTGGCGAGTTGCTGCAGTGCATCTTGTAGATGGTACACACTGCAGCCACGGTGCGCCAGTGGTGGAGGGAGTGAAGGTTTAAGGTGGTGGATGGGGGTGCCAATCAAGCAGGCCATTTTGTCCTGGATGGTGTCGAGCTTCTTGAGTGTTGTTGCAGCTGCACTCATCCAGGCAAGTGGAGAGTATTCCATCACACTCCTTACTTGTGCCAGTGGGTATACTATTTGCGTTGATCAGTAAATGAAGACAAAGAGTGAATTCCTCACTAGATGATCAACTGGAATAGCTTATTTTAATTCTTCCATAAAGAAAGAAAGACTTGCATTTATACAGCGCCTTTCACGACCACCAGATGTCCCAAAGCAATTTACAACCAATTAAGTACTTTGTTTGAAGTGTAGTCACTGGTTGTAATGTAGGAAATGCGGCAGTCAATTTCCACACAGCAAGCTCCCACAAACAGCAATGTGATAATGGCCAGACAATCTGTTTTTTTTTTTAGTTATGTTGGTTGAGGGATAAATATTGGCCAGGACGCTGGGCATAACTCCCCTGCTCTTCTTCGAAATAGTGCTATGGGGTCTTTTATGTCCACCTGAGAGAGCAGACGGGGCCTCGGTTTAACGTCTCATCCGAAAGACGGCACCTCCGACAGTGCAGCACTCCCTCAGCACTGCACTGGATTGTCAGCCTAGATTTTGGTACCTCAAGTCTCTGGCGTCGGACTTGAACCCACAACCTTCATGACTCAGACGAGGGTGCTGCCCACTGAGCCACGGCTGACGCAGCCATAACTTAAGAACAATTGATGTGTGTTTCTCTCTCTTTGGAGTTGGCAACAACTGCCTTCACTTAGAGGAGCAGACCTGAATTCAAATCAAGAATACGGGGAGAAAGTAACGCAAAGTGGAACTTAAAAAGAAGAATGTTACCTCAATTACTTTTCCCTTTTGTTTGGTCAGTGAGTTAAAGAGACAGTTCCACACTGCGGCTTATCGCCCATCAATCAACTTTATATGGACACTTCTGGTAAATTCAGGAAGCTTGTCAGTGTAAATGCTGATTTCTAGACATGCCTTAAAGCACTGTATGATTTATGGTCGTACACTGGCCCATATCATTATTGAAGCCCTGCAACAGCTGTATGAAAGCCATTTCCTGACTCAGCCATCACTGCTGACAGAACTCATACCATAGGACCCCATAACTCAACCTCGATGTCTGCAATTGCAGACGCTTTAGCTGGAGGTACAATAAGCAACAGGAGGGAAAATGTTCATTTAAAGTGACCTGTTAAATCGAATTCTATTTGCTTATTCAATTTCTACAGCCTACTTTTGATTTATAACTATTCTTGGAGATTGAGGTTGGATTAGAATTTTTCTTGTATGTTTGGGTGCCGGGATGGAGTTGAAAAAACTTATTTCCATCAATGCCTTGTATAGAGCACAGAGAGGAGCGTATAAATGAGATGGAATCATAGAGGTTTACGGCACAGAAGGAGGCCATTGTGTCTGTGGCAGCCGAAAAAGAGCTATCCAGCCTAATCCCACTTTCCAGCTCTTGGTCCGTAGCCCTGTAGGTTACTTCAAGTGCATACCCAAGTACTTTTTAAATGTGATGAGGGTTTCTGCCTCTACCACCCTTTCAGGCAGTGAATTCCAGACCCCCACCACCCTCTGGGTGAAAACATTTCTCCTCAACTCCCCTCTAATCCTTCTACCAATTACTTTAAATCTATGCCCCCTGGTTATTGAGCTCTCTGCTATGGGAAATAGGTCCTTCCTATCCACTCTATGGAAATGTGGCTGCCGTGTCTCTGCTGTATAACTGTGCCCTGTGGGTCAGTGAGGATGGCCCTTCAGAGCGCCGTAACAAGTAAGCAGCCACCCTCTCCAATTTGTTCTGATATCAAATACTTTATTTTAAATTGCACTGACAAATGGCACAATGCCACAGCAAGGTTGGCACATTCTTGCCTTGGAGTACGGCGCTCATTCCCACCTGCAGTTCACCTCAACGCCAAATGCCCTAGTGGGTGAGGTAGCCTTAGCTGGACAAGCAATGAGAAGCAATCCAGTGCTCTGTGCTGCTACATTTTACGGTTTTTCACTGCTTAAACTCCAGCAGTGCACATTCACACGATTGTGGTCCCTACCTGGCTTTTGCTAGCCTGGGTCACATTCGGGTTTAGTTAAGTGGAGTATTTCACTGCAGGGAGAGAATGTACACGGTATCAGCAGTAATTCTTTGCCATAGATATTTTGTTTTATCCTCTCCTGAACTCTGACCTCACACATATTTACCCATTTCACAAGCATCGGAATATAATAAACAAGCCCCCCAGTAAAGCTTCAGTTCTTAGCAGTGACTGGAGCTCGGTTGGTCGTCCAGATTTAACTCTAAAGGAAACTCAACATATTTGAAAAATCACATTAAAAAACATGCCCAGAAGACCTGATTTCCAATGCATACTCATCATCTGTTATGAATTATGCTGTTGAGATAGATCAGCAAGGAAAATGAACTGGCCAGGAACTGAACAAAAGCTGCCTCTACTGCAGTGCTGATACACAGTTCTGTTCACTACTATTTGTCTAAGTGACTGATGATACGGTTTATCTTTTCCCACGCAGGTTGTTCATACAATGAGAGCAGAGGTGGGTGCATTGCTCCTTTATTGAAAAAGTTGGTTGATATTTGTGGGAGTGCTAACAATATATCTGCCTCAGCTTTAAACCCAACACACGCTACCTGTTTTCTAGGAGTCTCCTGTGCCAAGAATCATTCCAGTCAAGCGAGACTCCATACTGGGAGTGGAGTCTCACTAAATGTACCCTTCCGTGTTTGCTGTTTCTAACAGGTCACTAGAAGTAGTGATCAGAGGAAGTCCCACTGTGTTTAAGATGTGGGCTGCTCAGTTCCACACACCCCTGTGCAAATGTTGCTTGCCAAGATTAACTTCAGTTGGTGAGTTGGGTTAGCTGATTGGCCTCGTCTAATTTGTGCCTTACTGTGTTCTTTATTTTTAACTCCAATTTTCTCCCTTCCCTGAAGGTGTTAACTTTCTCACTGGGGAAGAGCTCAGTTAGCAGTGCCTGCCTTCCAGTACCTTACCCAAGTGTGAGCCAGTGATTGTCAGAGGACTACCTGACTGTAGAGGACATCAGAGCAGAGCCGAACACTGTGTCATCTAGCGTCCACACACGTGTACTTCCAATAGTATTCGTCGTGTGGTCACCAGAAGCAGGCCGATTTCCCTTCCTTAACCCAAGAGTACAGCGGTGTCAGTGACCCCATCAGGCTGGAACTTGACCACATAAGAATAGGCGATGGTGATATTTGCCCTCTCAGGTGGACGTAAAAGATCCCACGGCAATATTTTGAGGAAGAGCAGGAGAGTTCTCCTGGTCAATATTTATCCCGCAACCCACATCACTAAAAACATATGATCTGGTCATTATCACATTGCTGTTTGTGGGAGCTTGCTGTGCGCAAATCGGCTGCCGCATTTCCTACATTACAACAGTGACTACACTTAAAGTATTTCATTGGCTGTGAAGCACCTTGGTGACGTCCTGAAGTTGTGAAAGGCGCTACATAAATGCAAGTTCTTTCTTTCTATATAATGGACATTTAAAAAAAAATATTCATATAGAACTTTAAATCATTTCCACAATGAGGTGATTTTCCAACTTTATGCTGCAGGCGCGCTCACTGGAACCGCACGGCAGAACTTCGGGTGTGCTCTGTGCGTGATTTCATTGACTGTTAGTTTAAATGGTTAGAAAATTGTGACCATCCAATACGTGCTGAATGTTGGATTGTTGCCCCTCAAGTCCCGTCTTAAACCCTTGCTTAAAAATCTTCTTGTCGCAACAACCGTGACAAACTCCCTGATTACCTCCACATTGGACCCTCCCAAAGATTGGCCCCGGGGAGTTTCTATGTTGCAAGATCCATTTTAATTACAGAATACTGCAAATTAGAAAAACATGATCTCACACCCAGCACGGATTTCTCAGGGTAAAAAACAGTCTGCAAAAATAACACAGGGCCCGAGGCAAGAGAGAAGTTGCTGATCAACTGAATCATAAATAGAATCCTCGTTGGCGAAAACGCTCTTTTTTGAGTTTGCATTGAAAAAAACCACAAAAAGACTCCCACAATGGTTCCGCAATTTTATCCGGTTAGTAGATGAGATCTACAAATAGGGTAGGTGACGGGCTCAATCTCCGGTCTGTGGTGAGTTAGCTGCCAACAGGTTGGGCAGCATAAGGATGCTACAGTTGGCGTCATCCCCCGGGGTTTTGGAGAGAAACAATCAACCAAAGTTTCTGGCTCTGATTACCTACCAGACATATCTGTTGGACGTGTAGCTGGGTGAGCTCGGGATTGGGCTTGGATGTGATGCAACAATAGCCAAAAAGCCTGCTAATGTTTATGCCCTGCTGTGGCTCAGTGGGTAGCACACTCGCCTCTTGAGTCAGAAGGTTGTGGGTTCAAGTCCCACTCCAGGGACTTGAGCACATAAAGCTAGGCTGACACACCCAGTGCAGTGCCGAGGGAGTGCCGCACTGTCAGAGATGCCGTCTTTCGGATGAGATGTTAAACCGAGACCCCGTCTGCTTTCCTAGGTGGACGTAAAAGATCCCATGGCACTATTTCGAAGAAGAGCAGAGGAGTTATCCCCGGTGTCCTGGGGCCAATATTTATCCCTCAAACATAACAAAAACAGATTATCTGGTCACTATCACATTGCTGTTTGTGGGACCTTGCTTTGCACAAATTGGCTGCCGTGTTTCCCACATTACAACAGTGACTCCACTTCAAAAGTACTTCATTGGCTGTAAAGCGCTTTGAGACGTCCAGTGGTCGTGAAAGGCGCTATATAAATGCTGACTCAGAAGTGAGAGTGCTACCCATTGAGCCATGGCTGACATGACTTGGCACTGAGCAGTTTCATAATGTCCTGCATTTCTACTATTTTAAAGTTATATCTTCTAAACAATCAAGGCCATCGCTGTCAAAATAGCATTGGGGCACAATGGAAATTTATACGCGGTTCCATAAAATACACCTGGCTGAATGAGAGTAAGTGAGCGATCTATTTTATTGGCTTCAGCTCGTTAAATTCATCAATAAAAAAAGCTGAAAAATGAAAAACAAATTGAACGAGAACTGAGTTCCACGAGATTTGCTGCTTTGTAAACAAATAAAAGTATAAAGCGACGCAAGTGTATTTAGAACTCACCAGTCTGAAGGGAGTCTCGACTACCTCTGACTGCGTTTATATTGCTAGTGTCGGGTTTCTGTAAACAGACTCTTCCACATTGTTCTAATTCCAGAGTGAAGAAGCTGTGATGTAGAACAGGAGCACACAGGAGGACAAATAGCTGTAATTGCTGTCTACATTTACAAATCTCGGTTGGGATTCGATTGAGCAGAAGCGATACTGTCTGGCAAATCTTTCACTGTATTTATCTCATAAGGAAGGGGCGGGCTACTTGGGCAAAGACACTAGAAGAACAAATGGGACCAATATGTCGAATCACCTGAGTTTTGAATGTTGAAATCCTAATTCTAAGTTAAGGGCGGGGGGTGCAACTTCAAGTTATGGATCAAATGAAGCCTTAGAACTGCTCACTCTCAATCTGTTAACTCTGCTGCAGACTCTGGACGCCGGCCGACATTTGTGAGACTTCCTCCCATGGTATGGCTCTTTTCTGAGCACTTTTGCAGATGTGCGGCTCTCTTGTTCCTCAGTGAACAATTTTCCAATAATGAGGAGCCCAAGTAAGGCCAGCTGCCACCATCATAAAGACACATCACTCTTCTTCTTAACGGCCAACCAAACTACTTTCTCCACTCTTCATACAAATCCCGATTTTGGGTAATACTTTTATATGTGTGACTACACACTACACCTTGGCAAGAAAAATGAACGTTACAAGTATGGGGGGAGAAATTCGGTATCGCCCCGTTTGGGGCGCAATTATCAGCCGGGCGCAAAGTTTAGCGCCTGGCACTAATTATCACCTCCGACTGCAAACTTGGCTTCTATCGCCCCTGGAGGTGATTGGAGCGCTAAATCGGGCGCTACACACCTCTCTTAAGGCGTTAACGCCGAGGAGCGAGGCGCTACCTCAGAGCGCTGGCGAAGCTCATGTGATGTCAGTGAGTAATGGAACACAGACACACCGACGCCGGCCAGTTCTTAAAGGGGAGGTTCGATCTTGCTCTCCATCCACACCCTGCTCATTGCAGCCTTGAATCTCGGCCTGGAGAGACCTGTACATCAATTCTGCTGGAAAGAACAATGGAGAGGCCCAGGGAAAGAGCTCAGAGTGCAGCCCCCAAAGTCTCTTCTAAATCGATGCAAGGAAGGTCAAATCAAAATGAACCTGCAAAGTGCTGCTCAGTTCCCAAAACTCCTTCACACAGCGTTGAATCTCTCCAGAAGTCTCTCTCTCTCTCCTAATGTGTGGTGCAAAAATGTCGCCGACAAAAAAAGGCAGGAAGCGGCCGCCTTTAAATAGCGCTCCCCCAGTCCCTTCCTGACTGCAAAATGCTCCCCTCTACTTGTCGTTGCTAGTGGCAGGCGGAAAGGCAGGGGGCGCCACTCAATATCCAGTCCGGGGTGCTACTGGGGTGTTGCACGCTCGACTGACGTCACGATCTGCGGGTGCAGGAGATCGTGGCGGTAGTGTTTAGCGCCGCCGCAAAATGTCTGGTCAATTTTGCGAGCGGCGCAAACATCGCCGCGCCCGGGCACTAGTTGCTTTGCACCCCGTTAGCGCCCTCTTAGGGCGCTAACTGGAGGCGCAAAGCAACCAAATTTTTCCCCGATAGTGTATAATAGCTAAAGATGAAAAGTAGGAAGGGATTATAGATTCAGCACTTAACATGTCAAATCACTGTGGAGCAATACTACAAAAAGCAAATAAATACTTAATTATATTGCAAGGGAAGCTGATAAATCCAAAGATGTTATGCTAAAATTGTACAATGCTTTGGTTACACCAGAGCTTGCGTACTGGGTTCAGTTTTGGTCACTGAGACAGATGAGGAACTTTCAAGCCTTGAAGGTGGTGCAAAGAAGAGCCACGAGGCTGATCCCCAGCATCAAAGGATTGAGTTACGAGAAAAGCCCTTGAAAAAGAGAGGATCTTATAAAAGTAGACAAGGTATTAAAAGGCATAGCTAAGTCTAAACCGGAGCAATACTTCAAAGTTTTGGAGATTACTAGAACAAAGGGACTGTATAAAACACTAGTTAGGCCGCAGCTAGCATACTGCATGCAGTTCTGGTCACCACATTACAGGAAGGATGTGATTGCACTAGAGAGGGTGCAGAGGAGATTTACGAGGATGTTGACTGGGCTGGGGAATTTTAGCTATGAGGAAAGATTGGATAGGCTGGGGTTGTTTTCTTTGGAACAGAGAAGGCTAAGGGGAGACCTAATTGAGGTGTATAACATTATGAGGGGCCTCGACAGAGTGGATAGGAAGGACCTATTTCCCTTAGCAGAAGGGTCAATAACCAGGAGGCATAGATTTAAAGTAATTGGTCAGAGGTTTAATGGGGATTTGAGGAGAAATCTTTTCACCCAGAGGGTGGTGGGGGGTCTGGAACTCACTGCCTGAAAGGGTGGTAGAGGTAGAGACCCTCATCACATTTAAAAAGTACTTGGATATGCACTTGAAGTGTCATAACCTACAAAGCTACGGACCAAGAGCTGGAAAGTGGGATTAGGGTGGATAGCTCTTTGTCGGCCGGCATGGACAAGATGGGCCGAATGGCCTCCTTCTGTGCTGTAAATTTCTATGATTCTATGACTGGTGAAAGGAACGCGTAAGAGAAATGTCAGGAAGAATTTCTTCACGCAAAGAGAGATCAAGACTTGGAATGATCTTCCTGCTAGGGTAGTGGAGGCAGGAACCCTAGACTTATTCCAGATACAGTTACTTGATGGAGGCAATGTAAGTTTGTTTATTCTCGATGGATGAGCTAAGATGGGCCAAATGGTCGACCGCAGTGTAGGGGGTGGTGTGAGGCTGACCCCACACACCACCCCCTACAGGCTGGAGGAGTTTACAGAGATAGGGAGGGGCGAGGCCATGGAGGGATTTGAAAATAAGGATGAGAATTTTTAAATCGAGATGTTGCTGACAATCCAAAAAAAAAACTATCCTTCTCTATGAAACCATGTTGAACCATATTTGTCACACTCGAGCAGTTTCTGTTGGAAGCTTTAGAGGCGAGGAAGAAACTGAATTCAGAAAAACTGTTTCAGCGGTAAAACAATTTAAATTTAATCAGAACTGTAAATAGGACTTTGGAACTCTTGCAAACTGGATGGGACTGGGTGAGTTCTGATGAAAGGTCACACCCATAATATTAACCTATTTTTCTCTATCGAACCCTAATTTGTTTGTTGTGTATTTCTAGTTTTTACTTCAGATTTCTAACATTTGCAGTTTTTCTTTTTATCTCAATGAGTCAGGTCTTCAAGGGATATCACTAGTTCTTTTCCTCAGCTACCTGACTAGATGCAACAAAAACTTACTCACTTATTGTACTGAAACAGCTAGTACAAGACACCTGCTCATCTTCATTTCCAATAGAGCTACATTCCAGCAGTGACTACACTTCAAAAGTACTTCATTGGCTGTAAAACGCTTTGGGATGTCCTGAGGTCGTGAAAGGCACTGTATAAATGCCAGTTCCTTCTTTCTTTTCCTGTGGCATTGCTTGTGGACTGAGGAAGGGAAGCCTGGAAGGGATAAATGAAGACAAGGCAGGGAGCAAGCAGCAGGTAAGGTCCAAAGCCTGTCGGGGTTGGGGAGATTTGGGAGGTACGCAGCTTCGGGTAGCAGAGAAGCAAGCAGAGTATAGGCAGGCTAAGCACAGGCAGCAGAACTCAAGGAGGGTGGGGGAGCAGGTAAAGCACAGGCAGGCCATAGAACGGAGTGGAGCAGAGAAGGGCAACGGAGTCATGGGGTGGTCTGGAGCAGAGACATTTCATGGACCGGAGACATGTCAATGCCTATCAGGCCCAGACCAGAAGCTCCCTCCCTTGCAGGCATTGGAAGGGCTGCATTGATGTAGTGACATCTATAACCACTCCATGCAGCTCCACTGGTGCTAGGCATGGGCTCAGTTGGGCTAATGGTCTGTGTGAGAACAAACCGAATAGTTCAAATTGAGTGCTTGAGTTGTAGCTGCCACTTTGGAAACAGTGATAGCCCATAGAACCTCCTTTTGATGTCTTCTTGCCACAGAAATCTGCCGGACAGCCACTTTGACTAAGGTGTTCTGCATGCTCCGACATAACTCCCACACTGTGCAGCAGATGCTGGTCGTGAACTCTTTCATCTAATCCATGATCTACAACACGTGAGAGGAGACCGTCTCCACTGCCTGCACAGGAGATATTTGCTCCTGAATCATTGGGCTGGATTTTCATTGACCCGTGGAGGCAGGTTTGGAGGCGTGTGGGGGGGTTAAAATTGCGAAAACTGGCGGGCGGGCACAAGCCCGCCTCCACGCAATTTTCATTAAATCGTGTCTGCTGGTCCCGACTCCGTCCCACCTCTAAGAGGCGAGATAGGCTGTTAAGGCCCTTAACAAGCACTAAATTGCCTCTATAATGCCATTTTGAAAGGCCTTTGTGATTTTATCCCTTTTTCTACGTGAAGCACGCCTGTTCTGAACCACGAATGTGAAACCTGGCGGGCGGGGGCTGGCTGGCTATGGGGATGCATATATGGATGGCTATGTGGATGGATGTATATATGGATGGATAGAGAGGAGACATATCTAGGAGTGGTGGTGTAAAAATATCTGGGAGCAGACTTAGGACTGCTGCTGCTCATTTTGCATCCAGGTCCTCTCACAGCAAAGGCCAGGCAGTCTTTGCAGACCTTCAATGCAGCAGCAATGATGACATCATCAGAGGCGACTTTCAGACTGAAAACACTAATTGGTTCATGGGTTCCCATATGCTGGAACTCAATTGCCCAATTAGGTGAAAATTGCATCAATCTCCCACATCCAATTGCAGTCGGGTGGATAACACGAAAAGTGGATGACACGACCCCAACCCGCCCCAGTATCAAAATCCAGCCCATAGTCTTTTTGAAGACTGGGCCTGGGCAATCTGGATCCCCGGGCTGGTCGACCTAGGGCAAGGATTTCTCCTAAACCTGGCAAGAGATGGTTGGTCCCTGATCATCTACTACCAGATACTCTTGCTCACTGGTGCTCTGTGTTTCACGCTTCCAAGTGGCTGTATCTGTGCTGATGCTTGAATAAGTAAGGTGCTGTGATGGAGTTGGTGGATCTGGTGCTTGAATGCGTGGTGTGGAGATGCCAGGCTGCTCTTCGGTTCCTTCTTTGTCTACATGTCCAGCACCTGTGAAGGATTCAGAGGGCATTCATTTTAGGAGGATGCCCACTTAATTGTGATTCAGAAGAAGTGACTGAGCAACGACAGGCGACTTTTCCAATATTCAGAATGTCTGAAGACTGTAACCAATTATTGTACTGTGATAATCCATCCCATTACCAACCTAAAGCTGATAGCTCTCCTCCAGGTTTTCTGTCTCCCACCACCTCCCCAGTGTATGTGTCCCTCCAGGAGTTGCAGAGCATTGTTTTCATGCCTACCTAAGGATCTGATGGTTGCCAGTCATCCACCCATCTCAATTTGTTGCCGCTGATTGTGGGCGACCTTTTCCTTTGCAAAGAAAATAAAGATATAGGAAGGCTAGTGATTAATTCAAAATGTAATTTAATCCGCGAGTCTGCAGATATTCCAACGTAATCCTGCTTTCAGGTGCAGTCTGCACAGGAATCTCTTCACTTTTTGATCAAACACCCAAAAATGGGATACGGAACTGTAGAAAGGTGGGAGAGGGATGTGGGGTTGGGATGGTTGGTGAAGTCTCTTGTTCGTATTAAGTGTCTCATTCATCTGGATAGGGATGGTGTGGAGGCGGATCATGTTTCCAGCATTATTTCAGGATCTGCATGGGTACTTGTGCCTTCACTTATCTTGGCCAGCCTTGTGAGGTAATTAAAATGCTTCTCGCACTTTCCTGCTGCTCATGGGGCAGTTGAGGTGGCACTAAGTGTCTGAGCCGCCTCCCTTCCACACTGGTACAAAAGCAAAATACTGGAAATCTGAAATAAAAACAGAAAATGCTGGAAATGCTCAGCAGGTCAGGCAGCATCTGTGGAGAGAGAAACAGAGTTAACGTTTCAGGTCGATGACCCTTCGTCAGAACTGGAAAAAGTTGGAGATGGAACAGGTTTTTAAGCAAGTGTAGGATAGGGAGAGGAGGGGGGGGGGGTGGGGGGAGACCAATTTCAGACCATAACTTCTGCCCCTATCTTTTTTTTTCTTTCTTTTTCTATCACATGGCAGCTGTCGATCATTCTGCCATTTACACTTCATCTAGAGTCATCTTTTGTTTCTTAACTTGTCCCATTACCATCTCCTTTTGCCTTGCACCATCATCCCTTTTGTCTCTTAATCTCTCCTGCCTTCCATCCTATCACAGACCTTCCCTTTTGTTCTTTCCTCCCCTCCCCCCTTTCCCTGCCCCTACACTTGCTTAAAAACCTGTTCCATCTCCAACTTTTTCCAGTTCTGAGGAAGGGTCACCGACCTGAAACGTTAACTCGGTTTCTCTCTCCACAGATGCTGCCTGACCTGCTGAGTATTTCCAGCCTTTTCTGTTTTTATTTCCCTTCCATACTGCCCTGCTGCACTACCCTCATCTGGGACCTCCTGCCTCGGATGCCAAAGAGCTTGTCTCTTGCCCGTATCTCCGTCAATATTACCTCCACCCAAACTTCACTCACTATAGCCCCCGATGCTGCTCCTTCTTCTGCCATTTTTAATCTCTTCTTGCGTTCTCAATTCCTCTCTCTCCTTCTCACACAAACTTTTTGATCTTCTGGGTCCGTAAGCTGGAGCTGCTGGAGCAAGATCGGATATCTCTCTCCCACTGCTATTTTCCCAGGAGTTCCACTGGCCTCCTGCCAGAGTTAAATCCCCAAATTCCTTCAAGGCTCCTGTTCTTCAGAAGGTCACCCTCAACCGAATGGCCACTTCAAGTATCAACTTCAATGCTTTTAAGTGTCTGGTCTGCTGTTACACTGTGTGTTTACTGAAGGACAAGGTGTGTATATCTCTGAGTGGCTTTTGTTCTCCTGGAGTACTGCGTACAGTTTTGGTCTCCTTATTTAAGGAGGGATATACTTGCATTGGAGGCAGTTCAGAGATGGTTCACGAGGTTGATTCCGGAGATGAAGGGGTTGTCTTATGAAGAAAGGTTGAGCAGGTTGGGCCTATACTCATTGGAGTTTAAAAGAATGAGAGGGGATCTTATTGAAACATATAAGATTCTGAGGGGACTTGACAGGGTAGATGCAGGGAGGATGTTTCCCCTCGTGGAGGAATCTAGAACTAGGGGCATAGTTTCAGAATAAGAGGGCACCCATTTAAAATGGAAATGAGGAGGAATTTCTTCTGAGGGTCGTGAATCTTTGGAATTCTCTTCCCCAGAGAGCTGTGGAGGCTGAGTCATTGAATATATTTAAGGTGGAGATAGACAGACTTTTGAACGATGAGGGAGTCAAGGGTTATGGGGAGTGGGCAGGGAAGTGGAGTTGAGGCCAAGATCAGATCAGCCATGATATTATTGAATAGCAGAGCAGGCTCGAGGGGCCGAATGACCTACTCCTGCTCCTACGTCTTATGTTCTTATGATTTTATTGGGTGTCTCTAGTTGGGGGTTTGGCTGCCACCTGCTTCTTGATTGCACCAGGAAGATTTCCCCTGTGTGCACTTGGGAAAATCATGTAGGTAAGAGAGTTTTAAGGCAAGGAAGATTAATATCATGATTAATAGACCATAATAGTTTCATGATCTTCAGCTGTAATCATTTACGGCTAATTAAATCATTGGCGGAATCCCATCATGTTCAGTAAGGCAAAACTCAGGAGCAGCTTCTCAGATGAGGCCATTTTTCAGCAAATATTTAGTTTTTTGTCTCATTTTTTTCTCTATTTATTTCTTGAAGATGCTGACACTATTGCCATACAATTCCATGGGCACTGAGCACCCTTAGGTGGCTTGTCATGTTTTTTATTTTTTATTCGCTCCTGGGATGTGGGCGTTGCTGGCAAGGCCAGCATTTATTGCCCATCCCTAATTGCCCTTGAGAAGGTGGTAGTGAGCCGCCGCCTTGAACCGCTGCAGTCCGTGCGGTGAAGGTACTCCCACAATGCTGTTAGGGAGGGAGGTTCCAGGATTTTGACCCAGCGACGATGAAGGATCGGCGATATATTTCCAAGTCAGGATGGTGTGCGACTTGGAGGGGAACTTGGAGGTGATGGTGTTCCTATGCGCCTGCGGCCCTTCTCCTTCTAGGTGGCAGAAGTCGTGGGTTTGTAAGCCTAAACAGTGAATGTTAGCAGGCCATTTAACTGTAAGGCACCACAGCCAAGACTGGTCTTGTCCCCACCCGACGTCTCAATACAAGCATGTTTTCCAGTGGGGGTTACGGGACAGTGGAGGGCGAACCCTAGCTGGTTTTTCCCTTCCTGGCCCAGGAGTGCTGAGACCAATTGCAATGTTCCTCCCCTCGCTCGCCCCCCTCCCCCCATCTCCCCTCCCCCAAGCTAAGGTCAGCTAACACAGCAAGAGCAGATCTTGTATCTTGGACCTTCCTGCTCCCTGTGATTCAGTCCTACATTGAGCCATCCATTTATTAACTGAACCATTGGAGGAGCTACCAAGCAACCTTAGTTAGCACTCTGAGGAATGCAGTAGTATTTTTGCACCAAAAGGAAAACAGTTAAATACAAAGTTTAACGGGGCCAGGGCTGCCTTGCACCAAAATAATGCACCAAGATGCTGTCTGATGGTGCAGTTGAAGGCAGATTTACTTCCATGATTTTCACACAGAATAATTTCTCGGTTTTAGTTGGGTTTTCTCTGAGCAGGAGAGAGGTAGCTATCCGGTAGCAAGAGATAATGAATGGAGAGTCAATCTAGGGCCACTTTCACACAATCACCGTTGATTTGGATTAATTCTGAGCGTAAAGTTGCCAACGAATATGGATACCATTTGCAGCTCCATTGAGCATCCTTTGGAAATGCGGTTGGACTTGTGGTCTTAACAAAATGGACGGCCAATGGAGCAGTTTGCAGTGGTCACCAATCATCTGACCACCTGTGGAAGGGCAAGTGGGATATCCGATAGAATCCAAATGGCCTCCTTCTGTGCTGTTATGACTCTATGACTTTATGAAACTAAAATTCCCAAGATTGCGGATTGCGACGCAGTTAAAAAACAGATAAATGGATAGGGGCACTATTGTTTTATACTTGTCGACTAGATCAATTTGCCGCCACCATTTGCTGCGTTCTTCTTGACTACAATGTCTGCGCTGAATTCCTACAATATAAAATCAAACTTCACAAAACACTAAAGGCTTGACTTTTCCTGACTGTCAACGCTGGCCAAAATCATAGAGCTTCAAAAATGGACGGCTCTAAGATTTCCGCCATTTGCGGAATGAATGGAGAAACACGGACAACGGGTGATCGTTCTTCTTGAATTCCGCCAAGATGCCTTTACCTTCTGTGACTGCTGACGTGCAGTCTCCCCCAGTCAATGGCACGCCACGCTCCGGCAACAGAGACTTACTTGTCAAGGGACAATGACCCGGACCTCCTGCTGACTAATGCTCCGTGCCAGTTCATTTTGCCAAGTGAGCTTGCGTCGTGACACAAAATAGCAACATGAGTCGAACATGCTGACGAATGGGCCGGCTCAATGTCAATTTCAATTTCCCAGCTCACTGCACCCAATTCCCCCACCCCCTCCCCATGCATTTAAACCTTGGGTGCAATTCCAAGAATGCAAAAATAATCTTGTGGTTTTTTTTGCCTCCGTACTCCTGTAGATTTGTTGGCAGCTGATTGAGAAAATGAAGCCCTGGTCATCTGCACATATAAATCTGGAAGAGCAGTAGATAGAGGTCAGTTTGACATTGCTCTCCTGTAATGCAAAAGCACCAACAGACACTGTTAAGGGCCACAGAAATGTTCCAATGTCCTTGGATGGTTGCCAGGCTTATTTTTTTTTTTTACTATCTCCCTCTCTTCCTTTGCCTCATTCGTATAATTACTGTCTTGAACATTCGTCACCTAATCATTACTGCTTGATGTACCTCATATCTTTTGCTCTTTTCAATCATAGTACAGCACAGAAGGCCGCCATTCGGCCCATCGAGTCTGTGCCGGCTCTTTCGAAGAGCAATCCAGTTAGTCTCACTCCCCCCGCTCTTTCCCCCTATCCCTGCGAGTTTTTCTCCTTCAAGTATTTATCCAATTCCCTTTTGAAGGCCACTATTGAATCTGTGTCCACCGCCCTATCAGACAGTGTATTCCAAATCCTAACCACTCGTGGCGTAAAAAAGTTTTTCCTCATGTCGCCTCTGGTTCTTTTGCCAATCACCTTAAATCTGTGCCCTCTCGTGATCGACCCTTCAGCCACTGGAAAAAGTTTGTCTTTATTTACTCTGTCTAAACCCTTCATGATTCTGAACAAAATCTTTGTGGTGTTTTGCACTTTGGGCGTTGACCCTTCACACTGGCTTTTCAATTAAAACAATGGCCCGTATTTTCCGATCGCAGGCCTCCCGCGGGCGGAGACCTGCGATCTGGAAAAATCTGCGCCCTTACCTGAGGGCTCCCGGGACGCACACGCTTCCGCTCCTGGGCCTCACCAAACTGCAAGTGCGCAGGGCCCACGTGTCCCAGAGGCGCAGGTAGTTCACAGCGTCCCTGGGATCATGTGGGCCATGGGGAGCCAATCAAAGAAGGGAATCTCCCTTCATACATTTGACAGGAAGACCTGCCAAATATATGAATGGAGATCAATGAAAAAACATAGCAAAACTTTAAATAATTTTTTTTTAAAAATCACATTTTTAAAATGACTTGAAATTAAATAAATTAAGTATTTTAGACAAAAATTAAATTTTTTGAAAAAAATAATTAAAGTTTTTTACGGCGCTAAAAATAAACTTACCTTTTTTTAAAGTATTTTTAAATGATAAATCAGTGAAATTATTTTTACTTTTTTCAACTCTTATCCTGGTAAAAGCAGGCCTTATGCCTGCTTTTACCAGGTGTAAGAATTGTAAGGGTTTCCTGCGGGCGGAGGGTCTCCAAAAAGCGGAACTATCCGCCCGCAGAGGCCCTTCTCCAGGGCAGCCGGAGGATCTGTCAAGACCATTCTTGACAGATCGGAAATGCCAGTTTTCAGCGCATGCCTGAAACCGGCATTTCCGATGTCCCTACGGGTGGGTACACAGCGCGTATCCACCCGTAGGGATCGGAATATCTGGGCCAATAACTGTAGTCTTGCTGTCAAAGTGTTCAACGTGCCAGTGTGGAAAGGCTGGTTGATTGGATGGTTGGCAGGTTGATTGATTTTGATGTAGTGAACTGAAATTGACAGGCCGAAATGGAACAAGGCCACTTCAGGAAGTGTAAAATGTTTATGATCCAAAGTAATCCGAAGGTGAAGAAAATCTTCCTGTTATTTCACAGTTCATCACAAGGAAAGATACTGAGTGAAGACGTCAAACTATTTCAGCCAGCAGTTGACTGCATGTGTTTCAGCCTGAGTGTGCTCACTAATATTGACCAACTGTAGTCTCATACTGAAAAACAAACAGGATTGTTTACCCAAGACTAGTGTTTTCCTTTGTAACTCAGGATAGCACGGGCTGGATTCCAGTGCAGTACAGTGGATACCGTCAGTTCCTCTTTTCCAACAACACTTGCTTTCAGCTGAAATCATTCTGATCAGGATTTCATGACTTGCCACTGCCAACAGAACCCAGAATTGGTACCCGAGATGAAACTGCTATTGAACTTTGAACAATGAGATTCATGTGACACAAAATAGCCATTGTAAACAACCACAAGGCTCCACTGAAAGAGATTGCACCCTCACTGACTGACCCCAAATATATTCCCCTATTTAAGGCCCACTCCAGGGACTTGAGCACATAAATCTAGGCTGACACTCCAGTGCAGTGCTGAGGGAGTGCTGCACTGTCGGAGGTGCCATCTTTCGGATGAGATGTTAAACCGAGGCCCCGTCTGCTCTCTCAAGTGGACGTAAAAGATCCCATGGTACTATTTTGAAGAAGAGCAGGGGAGTTATCCCCGGTGTCCTGGCCAATATTTATCCCTCAATCGACATCACAAAAACAGATTATCTGGTCATTATCACATTGCTGTTTGTGGGAGCTTGCTGTGCGCAAACTGGCTGCCGCGTTTCCCACATTACAACAGTGACCACACTTCAAAAGTAGTTCATTGGCTGTAAAGCGCTTTGAGACGTCCAGTGGTCATGAAAGGTGATATAGAAATCCAAGTCTGTCTTTCTTTTATTCCCTGCGCAGACACAATTATAGATGAAAACAACAGGCTCTAATACACCTGCCTTGAACCTGTATTAAAGCACTTATAATTATAATAGTGTATTTTGACTATTTAACTTTGTTCTGATTGTGCAGCAGATACCCTCAATGGTTTGGGAGTTTGCATGTGGGGAGAATAATGCTAGAGCGTGCTCTATGGTTTTGCACTTTTACTTGTCCTCCATTTTGTAATTTGTTTTCTCATTCCCAAGGAATTCTTGTGCCAAGAATATCCAGGCCTCTTCCTTTGCCACTGTGTACTGGGCTACTAGGAGGTTCATCTGAGCAACAGCGTGGGCTTGGACGGGAACCCTCCTCTTCTTGGACAGCGGCTTGGGTGTTCGTAACCCATAGCAGGATTTAAGCGCTTAATCGAGGCTGACACTCCAGTACTGAGAGCACGCCATGTTGTCCGAGGTGCTGTCTTTTGGATGAGATGTTAAACTGAGTTCAGGTGGATCTTAAAGATCCCGTATCACCATTTGAAGAAGAGCAGGGAGCCCATGCCAACATTTCTCCCTCAATTAATCGCACTAAAAACAGACCTAACTGCTTATTCATCGCATGGGATGTTGCTGGCACAGAGTGCTTACATAACTACAGTCACTCTACTCCAAAGGTAATTCATTAGGGATAATTTTGACTTTGGGCAATAGTCTAAAATGTACGATATCAATTCAGCCGCCTGTTATATCTCGCTCCCGGTTTTCATTTCTTGTGAAATGCTTTGATTCACTTTGACATGACAAATGCAGATATTATTATTGATTAGGTAATGGTCCAATTTTCCCCTCCTCCAAAGCCAGGCTGAGATTAGGAAGTAAGTGGTTGGAGAATCAGGGGCCAGAATGTATCCTTCTACTCCATGACCCAGCAGCACCAGCACACTCTGTTACATGTCCTTAGAAGGATATGTTGATAGGGTGAGATGAAGTAAGGTGGGAGGAGGAGCATGGATCTGTTTGGCCAAATGGCCTGTTTCTGTGCTGTAAAAGCTATGTAATACTTGACGGTATAGTCTGTTGTACTTTATGGTTTTTGATTATGGTGGTCATGTACTACTCCTGGGTCCAGTCTACCACATTGTTCTCACTTTTAAATGTTAAGATTCTCATAAAATATAGGCCTGCACGTATTTTATCTGCAGGTACTTTGAAGGGATCTTCTCCTTCTTGCCAAAATGACTTGTGCCACTTACCTGCTCCCATTGTGGTGGTAGCACCCCCTCCCAGGTGCCAAAGCATTAGTTTCCTTGTAGGTGGAGAAATAACCATTACTGTGCTGGTCCTTCATGTTCACTTTAATGAGCATTGGAAATAACATTCTCTCCCCTCACCCTGAATTGATGCTTTCTTGGATTTTACAGGGGGAGGCTCATGGAAGTGAGAAGTCTCAGCACGTGTACATCAATAGTGGTAGTGTGCATCTACTGGCGTGACAATGGTTGTGGGGAAGTTCGTGCCCCTGTATCTGTCACCTTCCTGACCAACAGAGGACACTTGGAGGTTTTTTGGTACAACAGAAGGTAACGAACGATACATTAAACCCGACACAAAACAAACCTCTTGAGTTACTTTGTTTAACCTGGGTGAAGGGCCAAGGCTCATAATGCAGGTCAAACCCAAGGCTGAAAAGAGTAGAAGAGAAGATGAGGTAAACCAGGAATTGATGGATTCTAACTGAGTAACCTGCACATAGAGTGGATTATAGTGAGAGCAGCTCTGTGTGGTAGTCAGTCTCTCTCGTCCGCATAGTCAATTGTCCGCTGGTGAGGAGTGACTCAACGAGAAGACTAGTAGGCATGATTGGAGCATGTTGCAAGGTGCCATGGTGAAAGTCCACCGACTGAACCCATTCATGGCCAAAGTGACCACAATCAAGTGCCAGGGCCGTGCTACAGTGCGAGGCAGATGACAGGCGATAGTCCTGCAACACCGCTGTCGACTAGGTACTTGGTCCAGTTATTGGATGGAACTCTCTTAGATTGATTGGCAACACAGGCTCAATCTCTCCAGGTCAAGTTTTACTCACAGACAGGGGATTAGCGATTAAGTGGCGTCAAGGTTGGATTTTAAAAGCAGGTAGATTGTAGGAGAAGAGGAAGACTGAGGAAAGTAAACAGTTCCACAGATTTTAGATCTTGGGAAAGAATTAGACAGTGTGCCGAATCTTGATTTCAACACAGTGAGAATGTAGGGAGGCAGACGAGTGCATCTGCAGCTTAGGACAGGAGCAATGTCATTCAGCTAGACAAATAAAGCTTTCTTTACATTTCAAGGCTGGGGCTTGCCCTGTATGCAGGCACTAATGCCAATAGTGATATTCATAGCGCACTTTAATATATGTGTAGATTCATTTTCTGATGGTTTGGGAATACTGCCTTAAACATACTCAAAAAGGAGTCTCATTAAAGGGCCTATACTGCCCCAAGGGGAGACTGGGGAGACAGTGTTATTATGGCAAGGGTTTAAGATGGCCTAAGGTGTTCCAATAAGGTCTGGGGGTTGGATTAGTAGAATCAGAGCAGTCAGAATGCAAATCCACCCCAATCTTTTGGATATTAATAATCCCCTTGCAGAGTTATGGGTCCATCTAGATACAAAATCCTTTTACAGCGGTTTATAAAATGAAGCAAAAAGGAGCATATCGCAGCGGAGCCCATTTGATTTTTGATGCCCCATATTGTTACTTAAAGTATATTCCTGCAATAAAAAAAAACCACATGGGTCTTGGCTCTGGTTCAGCCCGACTCAAAGTAATAAAAATACAGACCACATGAAAGCAGCCAGGGAGGTGACAGGAAGCATAATATTACCTTTGGCTTTCATTTTGGAAATGTGTGACTAATTTTATCCATTACTTTCTAAATCTCCTTCGGAACTCCTAGCCAACAATTACAAACTGTGAAACATTCACAAAAGCGATAGTTCATGTGTGTCAGGCGATGGACAGACCTGCAGTGGAATAAATTTCCATTCGGGCCTGTTGGTCCCACGCTGGCCAATCCGACACACGCAGGCGATATAAAACAGGATACTGCTCCGCAGGGTGACATTTCCGTTCTCTGGCCCCTCACATGAATCAAAATATTTTCAGCTGAATGTAGTCAAGTTTATGGGGGATCCATTATACAATATTAAATAGATCTATTACTAAGAGAGTTGGGGTGGTGGGGGGGGGGGGGTGCAATAGTGCTGATAAAACCCTGACCAGTTGGTAGCACTCTTGCCTCTGAGTCCGAAGGTCGTGGGTTCAAGTCCCACTCCAGAGACTTGAGCACAGAATCTCAAGGCTGACACTCCAGTGCAGTGCTGAGGGAGTGCTGCACTGTCAGAGGTGCCGTCTTTCAGATGAGACGTTAAACCAAGGCCCTGTCTGCTCTCTCAGGTGGGCGTAAAAGATCCCATGGCACTATTTCGAAGAAGAGCAGGGGAGTTCTCCCCGGTGTCCTGGCCAATATTTATCCCTCAATCAACATCATTAAAAACAGATTATCTGGTCATTATCACATTGCTGTTTGTGGGAGCTTGCTGTGCGCAAATTGGCTGCCGCGTTTCCCACATTACAACAGTGACCACACTTCAAAAAAAGCACTTCATTGGCTGGAGAGCGCTTTGGGATGTCCTGAGGTCGTGAAGGGCGCTATATAAATGCAAGTCTTCCTTTCTTTCTTTTGGAATATAGATTCTTGAGCTGATTAGGTCACTCCGTTCTGTATTGTCTTTTAACTAGTACTATTCCTAAGTAATAAACTGGAACATTCATTGTCCCTATAGCAGAATGACGAACAGTGCACAACAGAATGTTAATGCCGTTGCACGCGACTTAGAAAGAAAATTACTTTATTGCGGAAAAAACTCCCTAGATGGCTGAGCTGGTTAAGACAGTGAGTCATACAGAGCAGAAGGTTCCAGTTTCAACTCTTCATCTGTGCTGTGTTAGCTGATCTCGGGGGGCGCTAGAATTGGCCTCAGCACGTCTGGAGTTATGGAGGGGAAGAAATGCTGGGATTCCTGTTTCTGATCGTTATCCAGTGAAACCCCCCCCCCCCAGTGTGTCGAGTGCGGATGTCGGGTAACACTCAAACAGCCTGCCAAGTCATACATACGAACATACGAATTAGGAGCAGGAGTAGGCCACTCAGCCCCTCGAGCCTGCTCCGCCATTCAATAAGATCATGGCTGATCTGAGTACTCCACATTCCCGCCTACCCCCGATAACCTTTCACCCCCTTGCTTATCAAGAATCTATCTAGCTCTGCCTTAAAAATATTCAAAGACTCTGCTTCCACTGCCCTCTGAGGAAGAGAGTTCCAAAGACTCACGACCCTCTGAGAAAAAATTTCTCCTCATCTCTGTCTTAAATGGACGACCCCTTATTTTTAAACAGTGACCCCTGGTTCTAGATTTTCCCACAAGAGGAAACATCCTCTCCACATCCACCCTGTCAAGACCCCTCAGGATCTTATATGTTTCAATCAAGTCACCTCTTACTCTCGCCGTCAACACTCGTATATGATGAACTGGCGCTTGAGGTGAAGTACAGGAGGGTGACTGGTGCCCGTGAGGCTGCTCCCCAGTGGGAGCCAACACCTCCAGGGGAGGAGGAGAGACAACTGACAGAAAGAGAAAGAAAAAAATAAACACTAAAGCGAATCCAATCGGAAATTTCTGTTACTCTGCGGAGATCACACAGTAAGCGCCAACAGCAAAGGGTATTTGCAGAATTCCGTCGTTAGCCAAAGCACTGTCAAGAGTGAGTGAGGTTGCGGTACATCAGAAGGTATTAGAGTACCAAGACAGTGAACAGCCCACTGCAAGAAATAAACATGATACCTTCTGCCAGCTGGGTGTTTGAGAAAGGTACACCTGCTTATATCGTGATACCAGCAGCCTGCTCTCACAAGCTGCATTAAAGAACATAAGAACATAAGACGTAGGAGCAGGAGTAGGTCATTTGGCCCCTCGAGCCTGCTCTGCCATTCAATAAGATCATGGCTGATCTGATCTTGGCCTCAACTCCACTTCCCTGCCCGCTCCCCATAACCCTTGACTTCCTTACCTTTCAAAAATCTGTCTATCTCCACCTTAAATATATTCAATGATCCAGCCTCCACAGCTCTCTGGGGAAGAGAATTCCAAAGATTCACGACCCTCAGAGAGAAGAAATTCCTCCACATTTCCGATTTAAATGGGTGCCCCCTTATTCTGAAATTATGCCCCCTAGTTCTAGATTCCCCCAAATGTACAAGGTGAAGGGAATTAAACAGAATATTGGTGTGCAGGTGAGTTTTTCAAAGACTGATAGATAGATTTCTAGACACAAAAGGCATCAAGGGGTATGGGGAAGAGAGCGGGAATATGGTATTGAGATAGAGGATCAGCCACGATCATATTGAATGGTGGCGCAGGCTCGAAGGGCCGAATGACCTACTCCTGCTCCTATTTTTCTACCTATGTTTCTATGCTCAAAATTTGAATTTTGCATTCATTAGGGTGAGTATTGCCAGCGGTGAGGAATCTTTGTCCACCCTTTGCAACCCAGTGAGAGCATCAAACACTCCAAAGATCAGTACCAATGCATGTTAGATGCAGAGTATCTTATTATCCTGCCCCATTAAGTGTTCCCAGGTTTAAGTATAGCACTTGTTAGGTTGTACAGTAACATTCCCTCCTCACGACTCCATCAAAACCTTCTTCACATCAGATGCGAAAGTTCCATCCATTTTTAGCGTGTAAAAATATTACAATCTATAACAAAATGTATTGGAATATTACTCATTGTGGTATCGCATTATGATAATAAAAGCTCACAACAATACCGGAGTCACACTGAACAACATTCCAGACCTGAAATGTTTAATAATATGGATAGATGGTTGTGTGGATGGATCGAAACTCCTTGAAACCTGTGTCAAAGAAAGCTTGTTGATTCTTTTTCAGCCCCATCCCAGAGTTAAGGGGAAAGAATTTCAGCTCTGACGTGTGTTATGTTGCACAAATATATTGAAATATTTAAAGGTGACAATCCATTTGAATTGTTCTGTAATAGCTCGGTACTGTATATTTCTAGCCTTTTGAGGCTATACTTGTAACCCTGAAGAGTGAAAAGCCCCTAACATTAATAAATAACTCAACATCTCGCATATTGTCATTATGATGTAGAAAACTTGTGGAGTAACAGTGAAGTACAGAAGTATGAAGCTACTCTACAGCTAGCCCACCTTCTGTAAAGCTCATAGAATCAATATTCTGGACATGTCTTGATATATTGAATGTTATTAACTCCCAGTTTTTGCTCCTCGTATAGTTGCATTTGCCCCTCTTTTTCCCAGTAAGTTTCAATTCATTGTTTTATATTTCCTCCCCGATCTCATCCTTCGCCCTCTGTGGGCTGTGGCACATACTGGCTGAAAGGGGGGGTTGCAAGCAATTTGTTCGCAGATGTTTGCCAACCCTACTTTGTATCGGGGCACAGAGGTCCACATGAGAATGGGGGGGGGGGGTGGGGGGGGGGGGGTGGATAACATCTAATTGCCCCCTTCGTCCCCATGGGAAAGTGCCTGGTCTCCATTACCTTACCACCAGGGGTGGCAAGACTTAGATCAAGACCTCCCTATGTGGAAAGCAGCGAGCATTGGCACCTATGCCCGACCATCGTAAGGTACCGCATCAGTACCAATATCCTGCTGTACGCAATCAGTTTAGAGGCAACTTTTTCTTTTGTCAATTCTTAACTGAGTGTAACACACTTCCACTGGTAGTCCCTTCACCAAAAGCTGACAGCAGATCCAAGACCGCAATCTGTTTCTGGTAATTGTTACCATGGAACAGTTATAGAAATATCCACAACTGGAATGGTTTAACTAAAGCGCCAGATCAAAGGAGTGAAATTGTGGTGATTATAAACGAGGGAATCGGATCCAATCGGACAAACCCAGGAACCCTGTTAGCTTTTTAAAAATCTTTTTCAAATTACCTAAGCAGAGCTGTAAGAGAAATTATAAACCCCATTAAAGTTATTTTAAAACTTAGTCATTATAATAGAAGTGGCAAAAATGTTTTAAACAAATAAGTACTAAAAATAATATTGACAGACTTACCCTGAAATGCTGTGCAGAATTGCTTTCAAGTTCTTTAACAGGCTAAACGCCTCAGTATTTTTTTTCTTTCTCTTGTCTCTTTCTTTGTTTAGATTTAATTTCCCCACCAAGCTTTTTTTTTGTTTTTTTTTTAGCCGGGCTGCATTCTCTCTTCAGTGTGGCTCGATGCTGAAGAAGTGAGCAGCGTGGTGCTGGGCCAGGGGCTGAGGTTAACGCCAAGTGATTGCAGGCTGTCTACACAGGAAGGAGTGATATACATCCAGCCTCCGCTGGCTCTTCAGCACAGCGGACCAATACCAGCGGAGCAAGTCAGCTGGGAGGAACAAGCACATATTGAAAGGGGAGAGGCTGTTGCTGGAGGGGCTTTTAACTCCTCAAAAGCCACGCTATTATTTTGCATCTAACAGGTTATTTGGAGTGGGCGAAAATGCGATAATGTTATAGCATTAGGGCCAGGAAGAGAAGCGCGCTGGTCCAATTTTAGAGAGGCATAAAAATAAAATCTGAATTTTAAATATAGGATGATCCCAGATCTGCATGGGTTTAATTAGCAATACGGGTTCAAAAGGAATCAGACAGCGTAGCGTGATGGGACGTGGGTTGTTACCAGCAATTCCTAATGTAGGAATTTTCCATTCTGGGCAGGCAAGTAGTTGGAGGCTAGACACTGAAAGCGGGATTCACCCAGCTTGTTCTCACGCACCTCTTATGCTGCAGTTATAGAAAAAAAGAAGAAAGTACATACTTTTATTTTGCACCTTTCACAACTTCAGCACGTCCCAAAGCGCTTTACAACCAATAACGTACTTTGTGAAGTGTTGTCACTGTTGTAATGTAGGAAACGCGGCAGCCAAAATTGCGCACAGCAAGCTCCCACAAACAGCAATGTGATAATGACCAAATTATCTGTTTTCAGTGATGTTGGTTGAGGGCGAAATATTGGCCCAGGATACTGGGGAGGAGAACGCCCCTTCTTCGAAATAGTGCCATGGGATCTTTTACGTCCACCTGAGAGAGCAGACGGGGCCTCGGTTTAACGTCTCCTCCAAAAGATGGCACCCCCGACAGTGCGGCGCTCCCTCAGCACTGCACTGGGAGTGTCAGCCTGCATTTCATGCGCAAGTCTCCAGAGTTAGGACTTGAAACCCACAGCCTGAGACTCCGAGGCAACAGTGCTACCGTAGAGCTACAGCACAACACCTGGGTTGGCTATGACAACATTGACAGTGCCTCCAGTGGCGCCTCACAAGGTGGGACTTCCCTCAAGCTGCCAGAGGGAAACTTCCCTTGGCAGCAACCGACAAAACGTGACGTGGCAACGCAAGCCGCCATCTTTGTTGGTCGAGTGGGTTGTTTGCCCACCGGACTTTTCCACAAAAAAAACATTTCTCTGTTGCTGCTGGGGCTTGGAACACCACCCCATGAGGTAAATGGGACAAATTCAGAGAGCGAGGGAGCCAAAAGGGATTGTGGGACCACGTCAAGTCGAAGCGGCTCCCCCCAACGTAAATGTGGCATCGCTGACTGGCTGCACAGTGGGATGGGCTGGCAGCTGCTGATTGCTGCATGGCGGGAGGAGCAACCTAACAAAGCGCAAATAATTCCCTGCCCTCCCATCGGATAACAAGTGAAGCTCCCAAGTCGCCATGCTTTGGAGAAGGGGGAGGGACGGTGGTTATTTTCCACGCGTTTAGGATTTTTTGCTTGTCGGTTCAAGGTGGACATCTGCATGTCACCTCTTTATTTATTTATAGTTAATAAATCTTGAAGGAGGGGAAGCACCTGGAATGTGTATCGTAAATACATTATGGATCTGGTGTCATTTGGTTTCTCAGTGCTAGCCTGAAAGAAAGGACAAGCATTAACCCCTTCACTGGCATAGATCTACCTTTCATTTTGGACAGAATGCTGTCGGAGGGGTGTATTTCTGTGCCCATGTTTGAACGGTGACCTTTTTTCACAGGGAGGGCAATAGGGGATGTAGTGCTGGTAACTGCATAAAACCAGGTTTAAAATTCAGTGATAGCCCCCCTCATCCCGATAGCCCAGTCAGTAGAAGTGCAAGTCAACGTAGATCTAAAGCAAGACCTCCTACAGAAAAATACACAAGAAACGCGTACTCCATATACATAAAAAGTGAGAGTCTCATATGCAAAACCCTCTACAGAAAACCTTCAAGCTGTCATACACAAAAAATTCAAGTCCTCTCCATCCTCTTTCCCCCTTCCACACCCAACCACACCCTACTTCCCCACCCATCCTCCCCTCCTTCTTCCCCTCTCAATTCTCCCTCCCATCCTCCCTCTTCGTTAAAGCATGGCGACTTGGAAGCTTCAATTCTTTAACATCCCTGGGCCTGGAGGAGTGGTAAAGGATGATTCCTGAACTCTCAGAGAGCGGCCTTTTTCCATCCTTCAAGAATGGGAAGTTTAAAGGAATTAATTCCAAATCACCTTCGCGCACTCATGTGCAGGGGAACAAGCAGGGGCTTCTAAGGCTGGATCAGAGGAGCTTGTGGTCTACATTTGGCCCACGGGCTATATCCTGTACACCCCAATCTAAAGCATACAGACCAGGTCGTTCTCAAGTTCGATCCCTGGTGGTTGATAAATTAGCTGATTTCTGCTCGGGCACCAGTTGGGGTGTTATAATTTGATATGTAAGATACTTGCATATTGTTAACAAAATACTAGATGGCCTCCTGATGGGAGTAAGCAAACTGGAGCAATTACATGCCAGGATCTCCGAATCTTTGGGAGGATGTTCTGGAGGGTCTGGAAATATAAGTGGCTAGTTATTGCCACACCAATTCGAGTGTTTATTTGAACAAACCATAACTGACCTCATGATCCCTGAGTTGGGAAGACAAAACCAGTCAGAATTCTTGTTCCTGATCGCTACCCAGTGCCCCTTCTGGAAACACAGATCTGAATGGACATTGGATGAGTACGAAGGCTGGCTTCCCTCAAGTATCTTGCCCAAGTTGCCATTATTTATGTGTGAGCCTGCACGATGAGTGTTAGTAAGCTACTTGACCCTAGCGGAAGGGTAGGTGAGAGATCGTAGTCGAGCCGGATCCTGTCCTCACTTGATGTCCACAATTTCCTATTAGATATTGATCAGAAGTACGAACCCTGGATGGTTTTCCCTTCCCTGACTAACTGAAGCTAATTGTAATGCCTCTATTACTGCCCAGTCCGAAATCAGCTAACTCAGCACCGAACGAGTATCTCACCTGGGACATAGGCTGGTAAACACTTAGATTTGTAAAGGGGTCCTTTAGAGTCCTATTAAGCCACAATCATCCCTGAGTGTCCCCAGTTGTTTTGCCTCATCCATTCTTCTCCCTGGATCTAATCTAACTGTTGTGTAAACCACACACTGGCGATCAAAAATAACGCTGCCTCGTGGATTGGGGCTGCCCTCCCTGGTAGATGCTGCACTGCACGGCAGAAAAATACCCGAAATAGGAACAGGAGTAGGCCATTCGACCCCTCGAGCCTGTGCCGCAACTTGGATGAATGGTTTTGGGCTGCGGCAGTGGAGGTCACACCTTTCCGTCCATGAAACGGGGACTTGTGGATCTGGAATCTTCTTCTTAGGCAGTCCCTCGGAACCGAGGATGAATTGCTTCCGCACTAGAAATGAATTCTCAGGTGACTGATGAGTCCAATGCGGGACCTACAGTCTCTGTCACAGGTGGGGCAGACGGTGGTTGAAGGGGCGGGTGGGTGGGGTGCTTGGGTTGACGTGCGCTCCTTCCGCTGTTTGCGCTTGGCTTCCGCTTGCTCCCGGCGAAGAGACTCGAGGTGTTCGGCGCCTTCCCGGATGCTCCTCCTCCACTTTGTGCGGTCTTGGGCCAGGGATTCCCAGGTGTCGGTGGGGATGTTGCACTTTTTCAAGGCTTTGAGGGTGTCCTTGAAGCGTTTCCTCTGCCTATAAAGCAGCGTACACGTGCTTCTGGAGCACAAGAGGGCGATTTGATTCTAGCGTGATGGGAGTGTACTCTGCTTCCATCGCCCTGGAATCTTCATCGCTCATCCATTGAGCTAGTTTTAGTAACACAGGTGCTAAATGTCAGGAAAGTGGGGCAGCTGTGAATTTCTGCCGACACTGCTGCCCCCACCTCCCAGTGCAAGCAGGGCAGCATTGATTGATTTTATATCTCACTGTACCCAGCGACACTGCTTTGCACCACTTTAGCGCAGATACATAAATACAGGCTTAATCCTTTAAGGCGGCTGAAATCCCAAAGGATTTACCATTCATCCCCGTCTAAAATAGTGCTATTGGATCCAATAGTATTTGAATAGGATTCTTTGGAGGGTGTTTTGCTAAAGGATGATAAAGAGATTACATTTGTTCAAAGGTAGTACAGTGTACAGATACAATACGGTATTAAATCATTAATAGGGCAAGCGCTGCACTTCTTCCTATCTACGTCCACACAAGGGGAGGTTTATGAACAGGCAAATGCAGTGCTGCGATGTGTTTTCGCACTGAGAAAGCGGGTCTGTAGTCTCCTGAGCCTAAGGGTAAAAAACATCACTCTATCAACAGCCTGGGTTCCTTAATAAATTTTCCACATTTCAAGTGGTTAAGCACTTCCCTCCCAGCACTCTGACAAAAATCTGGGCCCCAGGGTCTGCGTATCACTTCCAGCCATAAAACCAGAAGTCTTGGCTTTAATTAAATCCCTTCACCTGCACTTTTTGTTTGGGGGATAAATATTCAAACATCTAATAGAAGGCGTAACGTTTGATCCCAGTGTTTATGAAGCTGGGGAATACACTTTGGTTATTTTATGTGGTTATGATTGAACTAATATACCTTTAAATTTATAATGCCATTAAGTCTAATTTTTTCACTTGCAAATTATCAGCGCCCGACCAAATATAAAATAAGCATGTTCGACGATTAAAGAAACCAGAAGTACCAGAATGTTACTCGCTCTGGCTATCAGTCTACGTTTTGCATGAACGTTTATGCAAATCAAGATCTGGGATGCTTGCACTGGGAATAAAACTATTTCTCTTTCGGAGCACCCAGTATGAGCATCAAGTCTCTTAAGGTCAGTAACAGCTTAGGTTAGATACAGAGCAATGCTCTCTCCAATCTCTTCTAACAGTCGAGCAAGAATTCCTCTGAATTCCTATTTGTTTTTTTCTGCAAAGAATTCCTGTTTGAACTAACATTGTGACCTAGAAATTCGTCTCGGGCGGTGGCGCAGAACGGGCGGTATTGGATCGGCCGCCCGTTAAATGCAGTGCCCGATAGTTGAATTGACTGCAATGGAACTGAATATCAGATGCTGCGTATAACGGGCGGCTGATCCAATACCGCCCGTTTTGCGCCGCCGCCTGATACGAATTTCTAGCCCTGTAAGTTTTCACCCTAATGTGCCTTAACCCCAGCCTCAGAAGAGCACTCTATTGCACACATAGAAACAGCAGTAGGCCCATTCAGCCCCTTGCGTCCAAGTCCGTATACTGATTGATGTCTGTGAATAGTCAATGCACAGCGTTTCTTGTGAGGTTGTAGAGGGTTCTTAACAATAACGACCTGGGGCGCCATGGCGACGAACAAGGCTCGATGATATCCTCTGCTAAAAGCCGAGAAATCTCAGCCGCAATAAAAGACTGGTCTTCCTGACTGAAACGGCGTGACTTTGTTATAATCGGTTTGCATCGAGGAGGGATACTGGCAAACAGTGAGGTTCATCCAGTGAAGCTGCTGACAAGGCACAGAACGGTAATCGAGGTCGTATATTAGAAATAGTGAGTTCAGGTTTGGATCCGCCGAACTCAATGGTAAGCTTCTTATGCTGCTTTTGAAAATCCAGCCCTAAGATAAGATCACTACATAAGTCCTTGAGCACCGAAAGCCGGGTGGAGGGATACCTGTGACCTTTAAGCATTATTTCAACTACACAGAAGCCAGAAATTCTGGTATTAAGTGATGACTGAGCCATCGCAACTGCCTGGTCCGATGGAAAAACATGTAGTTTAACTGTGCAACAGTCTGTTCCCTAATGAAACTATCAGTGCTACCTGAGTAATTAAGGCATCTAAAGTATGTCCCTTAATTGATGCTTTTGTAGCTGCATGGAATAGATTCTGAGGACAAGCAGCTGTAATTGGTGTCGTTGCACAAAGAGTGGCTGAAATTCTAGGTGTGTTTTTCGAGAAAAAACCCAGAGGAAGCACGATAGTTTTTAGTTGGAACATCCTGATAGGCCTTACTGGGCAGTTCGGTAGGACTTAGCTTGATAAGCCCTCGTAGAGGCTCTTGATAGGCAAACCTTTACAAAATGACCCTTTTTGTTGCAATGACTGCAAAACGCATTGCGAGCAGGGCAGAATCTCCGAGGTGAAACTCATCCCACAAAAAAAGCATTTCTTAGATTGCCAAGAGGCTGCCACAGTGGGTCATCATCCTCTTCATCGGTGAAGTCATCAACGATCGTCAGGGATAAAGTCCTCCCTAATAGAGTTCACCTGTGGCCTCTTAAATTGCCTGACTGTAGTTAAGGCAGCAGACCGAGGTCTGGGCACTGTAAAAAGGTCTGCATTTCGTTTTGCTAGATCTAGAGAGCAAGCCAGGTCATAAGCTCTCTGCAGCTCAAGTGTCTTACTTCCAGTAGACGCTGGCGTATAAATGGGGAGGCAAGCCCGCAGATGAAGCATCACGGATCATTTCTTCGCGGTATAGCTCAGCTGAGGCTGCCCGAAAGTTACAGTCCATACTAAGTCTGCGAAGCTCTTGGAGGAATTTATCAATGGATTCCTCCGGCCCTTGTTGGGCTGTAGCTAGTAGATGTCTAGCATAGACCTCATTCGGTGTCTTAGTATATAGTCTCTTAAGCGTCTGAATTGCCTCCTCATAACTGTCCCAGTCTTCCACATATTGAAATACATTCGGGTGACACAGTTGATGAGTATCCGCAACTTTGAGTTATCATCAGCTTTGCAATACTCAAGAAAGTTCTCAAACGTGCGATACCAGTGTTTCCACACCTTACCGGCTGCTGGGTGTTTGGGTCCAAGTCAAGACGCGATGGTTTAAGGATGTTTTCATGATGGGTGATTCCCTGGATCCTTAGCTCCGAGTTCGTCCAAAAAGTTTGAGTGCGAAGTTTTCAAAAGTTGATTAAATTGTGTAAGAATGAGCCTTACGCGTGGTAAACTTAATGTAAGCTTTAATCAACTTAAACGGTGCTGCATACAAAAGAGGTCTTACCCTATGCCTCTTCCAGAGCTAACTGATCAGTCCAGTATTTATCCTGGACTGATTACAGGAAGTGATGTCATACAGGAAGCTGAAAAGTGTTACCACAAAGGCCACTTGCTTGAAGTGCCGTAAAGCTGACAGCACCTTTGAAGTTGTACCTCCGCAAGACTCACTGCAGTCAAGAGAGGAGAGGAGGAAACTGGGAGAAGAAGCAATTTGTGGCGCATTGGAGAGGAAACTGATAAGTGACATCTGCCACATTACTCATCCCTTGTTTCCCAATTCCCAATTTTAAAACGGGTCACACTTTCTGGGAAGAGACAAAATTAAAACTTATTAGTCCAGCAGCACAGAAGTCAAGACCCCCACCGTGCACAGATTCCCAATGCTCAATATAGATACAAACCCCTCTAGCTACGGGCATTTGCCTTGGTCTGTATTAAATGTGGTACAGATGGGGCAGGAGTGTGAATTTTCGCCATAACTCCTGAGGACTCCCAGATCAGTTTGGGAGGAGGCTGCCCTCATGCTGCCCTGTGTAGCTTCACAGCAAACATTTCACCGTCAGGGCAAGAACGTTTCATCTCAGAAACCATTCGATAAGAATTTCAGGAGGAAGAAGTGAAATGATTCGCAAGATTCCCACTCATGCTCCTTTTTGTGATGCAGGGCACGGGTTATCAGCACAGTGAGTGACAGCGTTAGACATCACTTCATATACTGAAAGCGCAGAGAGGTCACTTTAAACAAACAGATGGACCGCTGATTGACAGCTCCCTGCTACCCAGAGAATACTCAGCCCTTTGGAGAGGGACTGTACCAATCACCTGATGTACAGGGTCAGCGGTTGCAAAAACAGAGCTAATTCCCCTGTTAGAAATGCACAGCGACCCAAGTCCTGAGGTTTATTTATCCTGCAGATCTAGCTCGTTCAGAGGTGCAGTCTGGAAACCAATGTTACTTGGTTTAGCTTGTAGAAGAAGCTGAAACCCTTTTAGCTATTTTGCAGTTTGCATTTTCCCACCACAGATATTTCTGTATTAAATAAATACCACCGTTAAACGTAATTAAAAAAAAATCCAATACAAATTAATTTTTAAGAGTAAAATCTGACACGTCGCAAATTGTTTCCACCTGGTCCTCCTTTAAAATTCAGAACATTTTCAGTTTAACCGAATGACCTGACCTGTGGGTGAAAGGCGGTATTGTAGCTTTTAACAACATTAGTATAAAAGAATGCCAGGAGATTGAAGTGTTTACAAAGGGGGCAGTCACTAACCTATTTACGGCAGATTTGATTTTTCCGCTTTTGGCAATATGTTTCCACCACATGCATCTCATGTCATAATAGATGTCCGCCTGTACTGTACCGGGACATTGAGATGGGTAGGTCAGTCGGAGCTGAGTCTCTCAATTGGCTCAGCATCCCTGGTACCTTGGCACGGGACAGATGGGACTCCAATATTACCGTTTCTGCTTTGAAACGCTAGCTTGTTGTCCTGGTTTTCACAACCCTCAGAGATCAAACAGCAGCTGACTACTGAAGCAACAACAGAAAACGCTGGAAAACTCAGCAGGCCAGGCAACATCCGTGGAGAGAGAAACAGAGTTAACGTTTCAGGTCGAAACCCTTCGTCAGAACTGAGAAAAAAGCAGGAAATGAAACAGATCAAAAAGCAAGGGGGAGGCTGGGGGGGAGGAATAAAAGAACAAAAGGGGTGGTCTATGGTAAGTAGAGACATTAAGAGATGCTCAAGGCAAGACGAGATGGTAATGGGACAGGTTAAGAAACAAAAGGTGGCTCAGAAGTGTGAAGTGTGAAATGCTGGCAGAATGAGAGACAGCTGCCGTGGGGGGAGAGAGAGAGAAAAAAAGGGAAAAGGCACAAACCAAAAGGGTGGATAAAATGTATATATATATATATATATGTGGTAGGGGCCGAGGTTATGATCTGAAATTGTTGAACTCGATATTGAGTCCTGGAAGGAACTACTGAAGGTTTGGCTGGTGCAATTGGTTGCCTTTGAAGGTAAAGGCAACACTGTAACCTGGGTATTACATTGCACGGGTATTGGCATATGGACACTTAATGCCCTTGTCTACTATCTCAACAAAGCATTGACCCAAACAGGTTAGTGCCTTCATTAAGTTCCCTTAGCAGAGAGGTCAATAACCAAGGGGCATAGATTTAAGTTAATTGGTGGAAGGATCAGAGGGGAGCTGAGGAGCACTTTTTTCACCCAAAGGGTGGGGGTGGGGGTCTGGAACTCACTGCCTGAAAGGGTGGTAGAGGCAGAAACCCTCATCACATTTAAAAAGTACTTGGGTATGCACTTGAAGTGCTGTAACCTACAGGGCTACGGACCAAGAGCTGGAAAGTGGGATTAGGCTGGATAACTCTTTTTCGGCCGGCACAGACGTGATGGGCCGAACGGCCTCCTTCTATGCCGTAAATTTCTATGATTAAAAGAGTAAACAAATATTTGCACAGTGTTATTTCAAGGCCGATATTTTCTAATACACAATTGGAGATAATGCACTAAGTAGCTGATTTTTTTCAGGGCAGTTTTAGCTTCTTGATGCAATAATAACACTGAGCTCAGTGAACACTGCACCAGCGTGAAATTTCCATTTCCTTTACCAGTCAGTCCTTTAGCCTCTTTGAAGCTGCTTTTATATTATGCTGAGGGACATGCTGGTGGCACCTGCTTCAGATGCATCAGTCTCATGCAGCCAGCTGTAAGCCAAAAGTACTCGGCTCTTCCTAGTTCCAGCCTTAGCAAACTCCAGCAAGTTTACCGTTGGATTGCGTCTGGCTGCGTGAGACCAGTGTGTTGGAAGTCAAAGCCACAACATACGAAAGCAGCTTGAGTGAGGCTACCCACCAAATAGAGTGGAATTATTGGCAAATTTGAGCTGTGAACGTTTAAAGAAAGAACGATCTTGCATTTCAATAGCGCTTTCACCACCTCACGACGTCCCAAAGCACTTTACAGCCAATGAAGTACTTTTTGAAGCGTAGTCACTGTTGTAATGTAGTCGCTGTTGTAATGTAGGCCGCCAAATTGGGCACAGTAAGCTCCCACAAACAGCAAAGTGATAATGACCAGATAATCTGGTGTTTAATTAGGTGTTAGAGATAAATATAGAAACATAGAAACACAGAAAAATAGAAGCAGGAGTAGGCCATTCGGCCCTTCAAGCCTGCTCCGCCATTCAATATGATCATGGCTGATCCTCGATCTCAATACCATATTCCCGCTCTCTCCACATACCCCTTGATGCCTTTTGTGTCTAGAAATCTATCTATCTCATTCTTAAATATATTCAGTGACTTGGCCTCCACAGCCTTCTGTGGTAAAGAATTCCACAGGTTCACCACCCTCTGAGTGAAGAAATTTCTCCTCATCTCAGTCCTAAATGTCCTACCCCGTATCCTGAGACTGTGACCCCTCGTCTAGACCCCCCAGCCAGGAGAAACATCCTCCCTGCATCCAGTCTGTCTAGCCTTGTCAGAATTTTATACGTTTCAATGAGATCCCCTCTCATTCTTATAAACTCTAGTGAATACAGGCCTAGTCGACCCAATCTCTCCTCATATGACAGTCCTGCCATCCCAGGAATCAGTCTGGTGAACCTTCGCTGCACTCCCTCTATGGCAAGTATATCCTTTCTTAGGTAAGGAGACCAAAATTGCACACAATACTCCAGGTGTGGTCTCACCAAGGCTCTGTATAACTGTAGTAAGACATCCTTGCTCCTGTACTCAAATCCTCCTGCAATGAAGACCAACATACCATTTGCCTTCCTAACTGCTTGCTGCACCTGCATGTTTGCTTTCAGTGACTGGTGTACAAGGACACCCAGGTCCCTTTGTACATCAGCATTTCCCAATCTATCACCATTTAAATAATACTCTACCTTTCTGTTTTTCCTACCGAAATGGATAACTTCACATTTATCCACGTTATACTGCATCTGCCATGTATTTGCCCACTCACTCAACTTGTCTAAATAGCTTTGAAGCATCTTTGCATCCTCCTCACAACTCACAATCCCACCTAGTTTCATGTCGTCAGCAAACTTGGAAATATTACATTTGGTTCCCTCATCCAAATCATTGATATATATTGTGAATAGCTGGGGCCCAAGCACTGATCTCTGCAGTACCCCACTAGTCACTGCCTGCCACCCCGAAAAAGACCCATTTATTCCTACTCTCTGTTTCCTGTCTGGTAACCAATTTTCAATCCATGCCAGTATATTACCCCCAATCCCACGTGCTTTAATTTTGCACACTAACCTCTTATGTGGGACTTTATCAAAGGCCTTCTGAAAATCCAAATACACCACATCCACTGGTTCTCCCTTATCTATTCTACCAGTTACATCCTCAAAAAACTCCAGCAGGTTTGTCAAACACGATTTCCCTTTCATAAATCCATGTTGACTTTGTCTAATCTCGTTGATATTTTCTAAGTGTCCTGTTATCACATCCTTTATAATAGACTCTAGCATTTTCCCTACTACTGATGTTAGGCTAACCGGTCTGTAGTGCCCTGTTTTCTCTCTCCCTCCTTTTTTAAATAGTGGGGTTACATTTCCCACCCTCCAATCTGCAGGAACAGTTCCATAATCTATAGAATTTTGGAAGATGACAACTAATGCATCCACTATTTCCATGGCTACCTCTTTTAGCACTCTGGGATGCAGATTATCAGGCCCTGGGAATTTATCAGCTTTCAGTCCCATTAATTTTTCCAGCACTATTTTTGTACTAATACTAATTTCCTTTAATTCCTCCTTCTCATTAGACCCTTGGTTCCCTAGCATTTCTGGGAAGTTATTTGTGTCCTCTTCCGTGAAGACAGAACCAAAGTATTTGTTTAATTGCTCTGTCATTTCCTTGTTCCCCGTTATAAATTCTCCCGTTTCTGACTGTAAGGGACCTACATTTGTCTTCACTATTCTTTTTCTTTTTACATACTTGTAGAAGCTTTTACAATCCACTTTTATGTTCCTTGCAAGTTTACTCTCATACTCTATTTTATCCCCTCTTAACCAATCTCTTGGTCCTTTTTTTGCTGAACTCTAAACTGCTCCCAATCCTCAGGCTTGCTACTTTTTCTGGCAACTTTATATGACTCCTCTTTGGATCTAATACTATCCTTAATTTCTTTTGTTAGCCATGGTTGGGCCGCTTTTCCTTTTGTTTTTTTGCTCCAGAAAGGAATGTATAACTGTTACAATTCATGCATTCGTTCCTTAAATGTTAGCCATTGCCTATCCACCGTCATGCCTTTTAATGAAGCTCCCCAATCTATCATAGCCAACTCACTTCTCATACCTTCATAGTTTCCTTTGTTTAGATTTAGGACCCTAGTTTCGGATTGGACTTCTTCACTTTCCATTTTAATGAAGAATTCTATCATGTTATGGTCACTCTTCCCTAAAGGACCCCACACAACAAGATTATTAATTAACCCCTTCTCATTGCACAATACCCAATCTAGGATAGCTTGTTCCCTAGTTGGCTCCTCAACGTACTGGTCTAAAAAATCATCTCGTACACACTCCAGGAATTCATCCTCCACAGTATTATTGCTAATTTGGTTTGGCCAGTCTATATGTAGATTAAAGTCACCCATGATTACTGTAGTACCCTTGTTACATGCATCTCTAATTTCCTGTTTGATGCCATCCCCTACATTACCACTACTGTTTGGAGGCCTTTGGCAACTGCCACCAATGTTTTCTGCCCCTTGGTGCTTCTTAGCTCCACCCAGACTGATTCTACATCTTGATTTTCTGAGCCAATATCCTTCCTCACTATTGCTCTGATTTCATCCTTTACTAACAAGGCCACCCCACCTCCTTTTCCTTTTTGCCTGTCCTTCCTAAATATCGAATATCCTTGGATATTCAGCTCCCAGCCTTGGTCACCCTGCAGCCATGTCACCGGGGAGCCCCCCCCCCCCGCCACCCCCACCCGCTCTTCTTCGAAATAGTACCATGGGATCTTTTACGTCCACCTGAGAGAGCAGACCTAGGTTTAACATCTCATCCAAAAGTCAGCACCTCTGATACTGCAGCACCCCCTCAGTACTGCACTGATGTAGCTCCTCACTCTCAGTATGAAAGTGAGAGTGCAGCGCACAACGATTGCCCTCCCAAGCATGTTCCAATGTTAAGTAAAAGCGCCATTAGCCTCCAGAGATTCTACTGGACCAACTACTGAACCAAAGGGTTTGGGTGATTATCACCGCATCCTAATTGATTTATTTTCTATTTCAACCTTGTTATATATTACCTATCTTTTTAAGGTGTTAGCTGTGGCTCAGTGGCTCTGGCCTCGGAGTCAGAAGGTTGTGAGTTCAAGTCCCACTCCAGAGACTTGAACACAAGATCTAGCTGGCACTCCAGTGCAGTGCTGAGGGAGTGCTGCACTGTCGGAGGTGCCGTCTTTCGGATGAGACGTTAAACCGAGACCCCGTCTGCTCTCTCAGGTGGATGTAAACGATCCCATGGCACTATTTCGAAGAAGAGCAGGGGAGTTATCCCCGGTGTCCTGGGGCCAATATTTATCCCTCAATCAACATAACAAAAACAGATTATCTGGTCATTATCACATTGCTGTTTGTGGGAGCTTGCTGTGCTCAAATTGGCTGCCGCGTTCCCTACATTACAACAGTGACTACACGTCAAAAGTACTTCATTGGCTGTAAAGCGCGTTGGGACATCTGGTGGTCGTGATAGGCGCTATATAAATGCAAGTCTTTCTTTTCTGACTGCCCCCATTACAGTTATCATTCTAAGTAAACACCTTCAAGTGCCCATTTTCAACAGAAGAGTTCTATTAACCAGATTGTGCATTTTGCTATACCATCTTGAAAACAATACTCAGTTTTACACCAGAATACAGCAAGTTACAATTTCCAGAATATAACGATTTCATCCTTTAAATCAGCTCAGAGGACACTAATAAATATTTCAATCTGCATTCCTGTGACGTGCCAAGATGATCAAGGCTGAAGCCAATTTTTTGTGCAATGTCAGTGTTAGCCAAGAATTTATATTTCCCTGTGGTCTAGTGGGGATTAAATACTGTAACACAAGTCATGTGGAAGCTAAAGAGTTTGGAAGAGAAATTGGAGGCCGAGCTAGTTGATACAGTAATAACCCAATTAACCCTGGTGATTGAATGCCATTTGGATCACGTTGAATCAGAATGTATTTGACTCGCTTGGTGGTTTGCATTGCATTGTGTTCCCGAATCACTTCACGCACCAAATAATTGTTGGGAAACAGACTGTAGTTCATAGTATGCACCGTACTCATTGACAAGTGCGATTCAAATCAGGCTGTTTACATCGCTTTCATTTGAACCTTACAGGGGTGAAAAAATGGTGGCTCCGGCTAAAAATCTAGTCTTCAAAATCTTCAGTGAGATCTGCTCCATTCAAACCTTTCATCAGCTTCATTTAAAGGGGCACCGTCTCAATGAGAAAAGTACTTGTCAAATCTTGTTTTGCTTGAGGAGGGTGAAGAGCTGGATTATTTTTTTCTACCGTAATAGCTTCACACACTAGTGACATAATGATTTGTTTCAATGTAATCTGAACTTTCCTTTCCTGTCCCTTCACAACTCCAAAGTGCCATCCTATGCAATCTTCATCCTAGCTGTATCCTCACTGTGTTGCAATCAAAGGATCTCCAGTTCTAACTCCTTATTTCCCAGGACTCAAAGCTGTGGAACTCCTTACTTTTCTCAGTCATCCCTGCTTACTTACAATCTACAGGCTTTTAAACCCCAAATTTGGCATTGCCTCATCGCGACATCCCGATTTACCTCTCCAAAGGGCTTTTTTCAACCTTGATTGTGTCCTGCATTATGAGCCAAGGCCCTTCACCTAAATTTTTCAATTAAAAAAGCAATCTCAAACCAAGAAAAGATTGGACGAACATTTTGTTTTGTGAGGACAGTACCCCTTTAATAGACTTCCTGTTTACTTTCCATTGCCTCAAGCATTTGCACTGTGGCCATGGCTCATAGACAAAGGGCGAGGAGAGCTTCATATAAGTAAATGGGATTAATATGGGAGGAGAATTATTGGGCTAAAATCAACAGCAGAGCTGAGTTAGGTCATTTAAATAAAGAGGGAACCAACAGTGAGATAATGAAGATGGAATAGAACGGGAAGTGGAAAAAAATGTTGAAGCCAGCATTGAGCACTCTGTTTTAAGGATATGTCGATGACATGACTATGGGGGAGAAATTCATTATAGCCCAGGAATGGGCGGTAACTTCAGAAAAGTTTGAGATTTAGCACCAGGCGCTAATGAATCACGCTGCACGCAAAATTAAGTATCATCGCTCAAAGAAAGGATTGGAGCGCTAAATCAAGCACTAATGGCCTAGCTTAGTGGTGCTACACTCAAAGCGCTAACCAATATCAGGTGCAGTCTAATCGCAAGTCATCATTGCCACAGGCTCTTTCCAGTTCTTAAAGGGGAGGTTCATTGATGCTGCAGAACCTCATTCTCAGCATTGCTGGCTGTGAACCTGTGTCAGCAAGCAGGAGCAGGCCAAGCCCAAGGAGCCGGACGACTCAAGCAGGTATCATGATGGCTGATCCACGCCCCAGGGAGAGAGCCCACAGATTTTCGGACCAAGCATTGGAGGAGTTGGTGTCCGCTGTGGACAGATGGAGGGCAGTGCTCTACCCGGCAAGTGGCAGGAGGCCTTCACCGCAAGTCTTCCATGGCAAGTGGAGGGAGGGTGGTCAGGGTGAGTCAAGGCCTCAACAAATGCTACATACCACCGTCTGAATCACAGTCTGAGTATACTGGCCAAAGCACCACACCCCCAGTGCTCACCCACCAACAATCTCTACCTACCAACATTCACAACAACAACAACTTGTATTTACATAGCGCCTTTAATGTAGTAAAATGTCCCAAGGCGCTGCGCAGGAGTATTTTAAGACAAAAAATTTGACACCGATCCACATAAGGATAAATTAGGGCAGGTGACCAAAAGCTTGGTCAAAGAGGTAGGTTTTAAGGAGCGTCTTAAAGGAGGAAAGAGAGGTAGCGAGGCAGAGAGGTTTAGGCAGGGAATTCCAGAGCTTAGGGCCTAGGCAACAGAAAGCAAGGTCACCAAAGGTTGAGTGATTATAATCAGGGATCCTCAAGAGGGCAGAATTAGAGGAGCGCAGATATCTCGGGGGGTTGTGGGGCTGAAGGAGATTACAGAGATAGGAAGGGGCGAGTTCATGGAGGGATTTGCAAACAAGGATGAGAATTTTGAAATCGAGGTGCTGCTTAACCGGGAGCCAATGTAGGTCAGCGAGCACAGGGGTGATGGGCGAACGGGACTTGGTGTGAGTTAGGACACGGGCAGCCGAGTTTTGGATGACCTCAAGGTTACGTAGGGTAGAATGTGGGAGGCCAGCCAGGAGTGTGTTGGAATAGTCTAGTCTAGAGGTAACAAAGGCATGGATGAGAGTTTCAGCAGCAGATGAGCTGAGGCAAGGGCGGAGACGGGCGATGTTATAGAGGTGGAAGTAGGCGGTCTTTGTTATGCTGCGGATATGTGGTCGGAAGCTCATTTCAGGGTCAAATATGACACCAAGGTTACGAACAGTGTGGTTCAGCCTCAGACAGTTGTTAGGGAGAGGGATGGAGTCGGTGGCGGGGACTGAAAACAATGGCTTCGGTTTTCCCAATATTTAATTGGAGAAAATCTTTGCTCATCCAGAACTGTATGTCGGACAAGCAGTCTGACAATTTAGACACCGTGGAGGGGCTGAGAGAAGAGGTAGTGAGGTAGAGCTGGGTGTCGTCAACATACATGTGGAAACTGACGCTGTGTTTTCGGATGATGTCGCCAAGGGGCAACATGTAGATGAGAAATAGGAGGGGACCAAGGATAGATCCTTGGGGGACACCAGAGGTAACAATGTGGGAGCGGAAAGAGAAGCCGTTGCAGGTGATTCTCTGGTTACGATTAGATAGATAAGAATGAAACCAGGTGAGTGCAGTCCCACCCAGCTGGACGACGGTGGAGAGGCGTTGGAGAAGGATGGAGTGGTCAACCGTGTCAAAGGCTGCAGACAAGTCAAGGAGGACGAGGAGGGATAGTTTACCTTTGTCACAATCACAAAGGATGTCATTTGTGGCTTTGATGAGAGCCGTTTCGGTACTGTGGCAAGGGCGGAAACCTGATTGGAGGGATTCAAACATGGAATTGCGGGAAAGATGGGCACGGATTTGGGAGGCGACAACACGTTCAAAGACTTTGGAGAGGAAAGGGAGGTTGGAGATGGGGCAGTAGTTTGCAAGGATGGAGGGATCAAGGTTTGGTTTTTTGAGGAGAGGGGTGATGACGGCAGATTTGAGGGAGAGGGGTACAGTACCTGAGGAGAGAGAACCGTTAACAATATCAGCTAACACAGGAGCCAGAAAAGGAAGTTGGGTGGTCAGCAGTTTGGTGGGAATAGGGTCGAGGGAGCAGGAGGTGGGTCTCATAGACAAGATGAGCGCAGAGAGGTCATGAAGGGAGATAGGAGAGAAACTGGAAAAAGATGTGAGTTCAGGGCTAGGGCAGGGGGAACCTTAGAGGAAGTTTGGCCCAGTGGGCTAGGGGAAGGAAGGGAAGTGGCAGAAGCAGCTGAACGGATGGTCTCAATCTTAGAGACAAAGAAGTCCATGAGCTCCTCACACTTGTTATCGGAGGTGAGGGTGGTGGAGACAGGGGAGAGGGGTTTAAGAAGACGGTTAGCAGTAGAGAATAGGAGCCGGGTTTATTTTTGCATTCCAGAATTATTCTGGAATAGTGAGCAATTTTGGCAGATGAGAGCAGGGCCCGATAATGCTTTATGTGGTCCAGCCAGATCTGGCGGTGAATGGCTAAACCAGTTGTCCGCTATATCCATTCGAGTGTGCGTCCCTTGGACTTAAGGGAGTGAAGATGAGAGCCGTACCAGGGAAAATGGCCAGGGAGACCTTGCACACAATGACAGCTATTCAACCATGGCAGGCACATCACCCAAACGTATTGCTCCACACTCAAACACACCTTCCTTTCTCTTGCAGGCCAAGGTGGCTCACAACAGGAGGGAGCAGGAGCACACAGGCGGGGGACAAGCCGACACCCAACCACTGTCTGTGCTGGAAAATAGAGTGCTGGAGATTATTGGGCGGCAGGTGGTGGGCGCCATGACCACCGACGACGTTGTCCCCCTTGGACAACAACGGTATGTTCATCCCTACTCCTTCTTCTCACATCCCACTTCCCCCTCACCCCACAAACCTTTCGCACTTTTCAGCTAATCATGCTGTATGTATGCATTTCTCCCTTCCTGCCCCCCTCCCCTCACCTTAACCCAACTATTGTGCCTTTATGCTTTCAGATAATGAGCAAGCACCTGAGCAGCCTGTCCCTGAGGGCACCGTTGAGAACGAGGCGGGAGATGAGGAGGAGGAAGAACACACCGCGTCACTGCATGTCTCACCCGCAGGCACCAGCTCAGATACTGGCACTACGCGTTCTTTAGAGGCTAGAATAGCAGCGGGATCTGCACAGGGTGAGGTACCGGGATTGAGCGGGCTGCAGCAAGGCCGGGGGAAAGGGTAGCTCGGAGACCAGCTGAGGACCTAGATGGGGAGGCCTTTAGAAGAAGGGTGATGAGCATGCATACAGAGATGATAGGTGCAATGGCAAGGATGCCCGAGAGCCTGTCGGCAATGGTAAGGAGCATGGAGGAGTCCACCTCCAACATTGCACAGAGCTCAGCGCACACCATTGAGCCCATCATTTCCAGTCTGGAAAGGATGGTAGACTCCCAGAGAGACCGTGGCGACTCAGACCTGATGCCGCGTGTGATGGGCGATCTGGCAGCTTCCATTGCAGCACAGGCGGAAGCGACGCAACGTCTTAGTGCTGTAATGCAGTCTATGCTTGGTGGCATTCAATCTCAGACTGCTCTCATGCAGTCTCAGCTTGATGCCACGCAAGCTCTGACTGCTGCCATCTTGGCTGGGTCTACCACCATCGACCGGGGCTTTCACAGTGTCGCAGCAGGCCAGCAATCTGTGCTACAGCAGATTGCTAGGGATGCTGAGGTGCTGCCCCGGGAGAGTGGCAGTGGGTCAGTGGAGCAGGAAGCTGCTGTTCTTTCTCAGGATGACAGCATTCCTGCTCCCACCACTGGCACTCTGCCATTGCTCTTGTCGCTGCCTGTCATCCAGCCAGCCTAGAATGCTGCCGCCCAGCCTGAGGTGGTGCAGTGTACAGCCGGGCCTTCCAGGCCCAGAGCTGGTCGAGGACGTCCTGCAAGGCCATCTGAAGTCTCCCGCACGGACACTCAGCAGCCTTCCACCAACCGTGCTGCAGCCACTGGGCCAGCACTTCGTAGGAGCACTAGAGCAGGCAAAGGCACAGTAATGAGAGGCACTAAGGGATTGCACAAGAGTGAATAGTTAATATTGTTGTTGTAAATATGTGTTAACTGATTATTGATAAATTTATTAATTCAGTTTGGATTATTTTGTGGTGTCTCTCATTTCAGCTTTGCGCTGTGATATGGCCTGCGACAGGGATGGACTGATGGGGATGTGGTGAGCAACGGGGATCTGGGGTTTAATTTATTGGAACCGCAGTCTGATGAGGCGGTCACGGATCGCCCTTCCGGAAGGCCGATTGAGTGGCTGCCTCCTCCCTCGCTCCTGTTCCTCCTCCTCCTCATCCTCATCCTCCCCGTCTTCCTCCTCGTCCTCCTCCTCTGGTTGCAGGAGGTGGCAGAGTTCTGTGATCATCTCCTTGGTGAAGCGGTGCCTTCTAATATACTGCTCCTCGCTTAATTGAAGGTAGGAGAAGTGCTCTCGGAATAACCTCGGAGGGTAAGGCCTCCTGTTGAGAGCCCTGATGGCCCTCCTCCTCCTCTAGCCACATGTTCTAGTCTTTCTTGCTGCCTCCGCTCCCTCCGCCGTAGATCCTGGAGGGCAAGGTCGACTGCCAGTACAGCCCCCATTAATGTAACCAAGTGTAGCAGTTTGATATGTTGTGAGAAAAATGTAACTAATTTTTAGTAGCTACAACACTCCGGAGACTAAACAACCTTTAAATGACTGAATTAAACTGTTGCACAATGTCAAACTGACAAGGAAGCAGTGAAACAGCATTAACCTGAGAGCTGCGACTCATTACCCATGATCCCTTTAAGTAGCGCCCCTGGAGCCGGCTACCGACTGCTTCATGCCTCCTCTCCCTGTCGCTGTCGGGGCGAGATGCTAAGGCAGGGGGCGATAATCAATTTTGCAGATCGGGCGCCCAGTGAGCGTTGCACACTCACTGACGTCACGATCTGCCTGGCGCTGAAGTCCTCGGCACTAACTGGTAGCTGCGGCACTATGGGATGGCTGGATTTGGCATGCCTCACTGGATTCGCCTCACCGCGGCGCTACTGCCTCAGCACCCCGTTAGCGCCCCGCCAGTCGCTAACTCGAGGCGTTACGGTACCTAATTTGTCCCCCTATATATATATATGTGTGTATAATGAATGTATAAATTCTTTAAAAACAGCTGCTTTAGCCACTCTCTATCTAAATCAATTGCTTCATAGATGGTTTCTAACTAATATTGGAATTTATCCCCTGCCCCCAAATGTGACAGTGAAATAAGTACAATTCAAAAAAGAAAGATTTGCATTTATATAGCGCCTTTCATAACCACCAGTCATCACAAAGTGGTTTACAGTCAATCAAGTACTTTTTTTGGAGTGTAGTCACTGTTGTAATGTAGGAAATGCGGCAGCCAATTTGCACACAGCAAGCTCCCACAAACAGCAATGTGATCATAACCAGATAATCTGTTTTTTTAGTGATGTTGATTGAGGGATAAATATTGGGTAGGACTCCGGGGAGAACTCCCCTGCTCTTTGAAATAGTGCCATGGGATCTTTTACATCCACCAGAGCAGACGAGGCCTCGGTTTAACATCTCATCCAAATAATGGCACGTCTGACAGTACTGCACTCCCTCAGCACTGCAGCATCAGTCTTAGATTTTTGTGCTCCCGTGCCTTGAGTGGGACTTGAACCTACAACCTTCACTATGACTTAGAGGTAAGGGTGCTACCAACTGAGCCATTGGCTGACACACTATTCAAACTTTCCACTATGCTTCCACCATCATCAGACCCAACATCAGGGGATCTACATATTGAGCAGACATTTATTTTTTGCGATTTTAATAAAGTTATTAACCCATTTAAAATAAAATAAGGAAATTGTTACAAACAGTGTAGGGGTCTCTGGACCATCATTCCTTGTACTGCCCCAGTTGATGGAGAAGTGGGTTTCGATTCATGGGGCATTGGCACCAGTATTGGGGAAAGAGAGAACTGTTCCGTTGAGACAGACTACACCTGAACCATGCTGGGACCAGAGTTATAGCGAATCGAATAACTAGGGGGGTAGATTGGGCTTTAAATTAAATAAGGGGGGGGGGTGGGGGAGGGTCCCAGTGGAGAGAAATCTAGAATGTTAAAGAGAAAAGACAAGGAAGCAGTGCAGGAAAGTGATGGGGTAAGGATAACCAGATTGTGTCAGGAAGCGACAGAGCGTACAAACAAAGGAGTGCACTAACAAATAGGGTCCAGGTAAGAAAAAATGGTAATAAGACAAATAGCGCCATCGTACAAAAAAATGTTAAGATGTCTAAAAATGTGAAAAAGACACATCTAAAGGCACTGTATCTGATTGCACGAAGCATTCGTAATAAGGTAGATGAATTAACAGCGCAAATAGATGTAAACGGATATGATATAATTGCGATTACGGAGACATGGCTGCAGGGTGACCAAGGCTGGGAGCTGAATATCCAAGGATATTCGATATTTAGGAAGGACAGGCAAAAAGGAAAAGGAGGTGGGGTGGCATTGTTAGTAAAGGATGAAATCAGAGCAATAGTGAGGAAGGATATTGGCTCAGAAAATCAAGATGTAGAATCAGTCTGGGTGGAGCTAAGAAGCACCAAGGGGCAGAAAACATTGGTGGGAGTTGTCTATAGGCCTCCGAAGAGTAGTGGTAATGTAGGAGATGGCATCAAACAGGAAATTAGAGATGCATGTAACAAGGGTACTAGAGTAATCATGGGTGACTTTAATCTACATATAGACTGGCCAAACCAAATTAGCAATAATATTGTGGAGGATGAATTCCTGGAGTGTGTACGAGATGTTTTTTTAGACCAGTACGTTGAGGAGCCAACTAGGGAACAGGCTATCCTAGATTGGGTATTATGCAATGAGAAGGGGTTAATTAATAATCTTGTTGTACGGGGTCCTTTAGGGAAGAGTGACCATAACATGATAGAATTCTTCATTAAAATGGAAAGTGAAGAAGTCCAATCCGAAACTAGGGTCCTAAATCTAAACAAAGGAAACTATGAAGGTATGAGGAGTGAGTTGGCTATGATAGATTGGGGAGCTTCATTAAAAGGCATGACGGTGGATAGGCAATGGCTAACATTTAAGGAACAAATGCATGAATAGCAACAGTTATACATTCCTTTCTGGCGCAAAAACACAAAAGGAAAAGCGGCCCAAACATGGCTAACAAAAGAAATTAAGGATAGTATTAGATCCAAAGAGGAGTCATATAAATTTGCCAGGAAAAAGTAGCAAGCCTGAGGATTGGGAGCAGTTTAGAGTTCAGCAAAAAAAGGACCAAGAGATTGATTAAGAGGGGAAAAATAGAGTATGAGAGTAAACTTGCAAGGAACATAAAAGTGGACTGTAAAAGCTTCTACAAGTATGTAAAAAGAAAAAGAATAGTGAAGACAAATGTAGGTCCCTTACAGTCAGAAACAGGAGAATTTATAATGGGGAACAAGGAAATGGCAGAGCAATTAAACAAATACTTTGGTTCTGTCTTCACGGAAGAGGACACAAATAACTTCCCAGAAATGCTAGGGAACCAAGGGTCTAGTGAGAAGGAGGAATTAAAGGAAATTAGTATTAGTAAAAAAATAGTGCTGGAGAAATTAATGGGACTGAAAGCTAATAAATCCCCAGGGCCTGATAATCTGCATCCTGGAATACTAAAAGAGGTAGCCATGGAAATAGTGGATGCATTGGTTGTCATCTTCCAAAATTCAATAGATTATGGAGCAGTTCCTGCAGATTGGAGGGTGGCAAATGCAACCCCACTATTTAAAAAAGGAGGGGGAGAGAAAACAGGGCACTACAGACTGGTTAGCCTAACCTCAGTAGTAGGAAAAATGCTAGAAAGGATGTGATAACAGGACACTTAGAAAAAATCAACGGGATTAGACAAAGTCAACATGGATTTATGAAAGGGAAATCGTGTTTGACAAACCTACTGGAGTTTTTTGAGGATGTAACTGATAGAATAGATAAGGGAGATAAAGGTGTATTTGGATTTTCAGAAGGCCTTTGATAAAGTCCCACATAAGAGGTTAGTGTGCAAAATTGAAGCACATGGGATTGGGGGTAATATACTGGCATGGATTGAAAATTGGTTACCAGACAGGAAACAGAGAGTAGGAATAAATGGGTCTTTTTCGGGGTGGCAGGCAGTGACTAGTGGGGTACCGCAGGGATCAGTGCTTGGGCCCCAGCTATTCACAATATATATCAATGATTTGGATGAGGGAACCAAATGTAATATTTCCAAGTTTGCTGACGACACAAAACTAGGCGGGATTGTGAGTTGTGAGGAGGATACAAAGAGGCTTCAAGGCGATTTAGACAAGTTGAGTGAGTGGGCAAATACATGGCAGATGCAGTATAACGTGGATAAATGTGAAGTTATCCACTTCGGTAGGAAAAACAGAAAGGCAGAGTATTATTTAAATGGTGATAGATTGGGATATGTTGATGTACAAAGGGACCTGGGTGTCCTTGTACACTAATCACTGATAGCAAACATGCAGGTGCAGCAGACAGTTAGGAAGGCAAATGGTATGTTGGCCTTCATTGCAAGAGGATTTGAATACAGGAGCAAGGATGTCTTACTACAGTTATACAGGGCCTTGGTGAGAGCACACCTGGAGTACTGTGTGCAGTTTTGGTCTCCTTACCTAAGAAAGGATATACTTGCCGTAGAGGGAGTGCAGCGAAGGTTCACCAGACTGATTCCTGGGATGGCAGGACTGTCATATGAGGAGAGATTGGGTCGACTAGGCCTGTATTCACTAGAGTTCAGAAGAATGAGAGGGGATCTCATTGAAACATATAAAATTCTGACAGGGCTAGACAGACTGGATACAGGGAGGATGTTTCCCCTGGCTGGGGGGTCTAGAACGAGGGGTCACAGTCTCAGGATACGGGGTAGGACATTTAGGACTGAGCTGAGGAGAAATTTCTTCACACAGGGTGGTGAACCTGTGGAATTCTCTACCACAGAAGGCTGTGGAGGCCAAGTCACTGAATACATTTAAGAAGAAGATAGATAGGTTTCTAGACACAAAAGGCATCAAGGGGTATGGGGAGAGCGTGGGAATATGGTATTGAGATAGAGGATCAGCCATGATCATATTGTATGGCGGAGCAGGCTCGAAGGGCCGAACGGCCTACTCCTGCAACTATTTTTTTTCTATTATCATGTTGCTGTTTGTGGGAGCTTGCTGTGCGTAAATGAACTGCTGTGTTTCCTACCTTACAACAGTGACTACACTTCAAAAAGCACTTCATTGGATGTAAAGCGCTTTGGAACATCTGGTGGTTGTGAAAGGTGCTGTGGCGGATCGCCACCTAAAATGGGCATAATCCACTCTTCCGTCTGTGGACAAATTTCCAGCACCTTCCCCTTTAAGGCACCTTACCTTTAAGGCAGAAGGGGGCGGGGCCTCAGGTTTTACCCAGAGAATTCTGGGAGCTTTTCTGTCTGCCATTTTGACCATGCTGTGATTAAAAAGTCTCCTGTTTAACACAAATGGATTCAGCCTTAATTCGTGTTTCGCGGCAGCCTCAACAGTGCTATATAAATGCAAGGCTTTCTTTGACTCACATATATAGAACAGCCAGTTGGTTTAGATACCATCAGAAAGAAATAACTTATTTTTTGTAATATACATCCTTTATAAATACAGCCTTGGGTTGTCCCACAGCACCTCACAACCAATAATTTGCTTCAGAAATGCAAGTCATTGTTAGCACCCCAACTAAGGTCAGCACCTTCAGGAGAGGAAGGGAGGAAAGGGGCAGAAATGCATCACTATTTTATAGATGGTCTTGGAGATGTCATGTGATGTTGGTTGCACATTAATCCTTTCAGTTCCAGGACTTGTGCTTAAATCCAGCGCAGACCAATGGGATGAAAGTCTCCTCGCTATGATGGCAGTTTCGAGGCAGCTTCTGCTGGGAAAAAAAGTCCACCGCACAAAACTGACCACGATACACCATTCATTTCTATTAAAACTGTCAGCTTTAATCTCAGCGGTCTCATGGATGGTTGGTTTGGGAAATTAAAATTTCACAGTGGTACACTGGAGGTGCTCGTCTCAAATTGGGATGAAGGCATATTATTGAGGTGGAGTAGAGAGCTTTATTTGGATGCATTTACACTACAAGCGGTTTTAGCTTTACATCAACGCTAAACTTGTGTAGTGTTATGGCCCAAACTGACTCCGAAGTGGAGTGAAATTTTCTCCTTCAAGGAGCATCCCTCTGCTTTGATCAGGTGTTTGGTTAGCCCCTGACTCCAAATACATAAATAGACTTTCATTAGAAGTACCACAGCGCGTTCTCATTCTGTGTCACAGCCATGAACAGTGATGGACACAAGTGGAGATTGGTGAACTCCAGACTTTGTGGCATTATACCCACAATAAATACAGAAATAACCTGAGCGCTACAGCTTGGAAATGATGCTGTGCGAGATTATCAAACAAACCTTTGAAGACTCCAGGGTAGATGTTTGTCTTCACTGCCCCGTCCATAATGTGGCGGGTTGCACTGATTTCAATGGAATGAAAATCAGGCGGGTTCAATATAGGGCGGGTGATCTGCCCAGGTGGTGAAGATGAAATTCTATCCCTTCATATCAAATTCATCTGTCCACTATCTACTTTAAACTAGCTAACATCTCTGTTAAAATAGCAGACAAAAGAATTCGATACAAACGTATTGGCCCAGATTTTGCTGAACAAATAATAACGTGTGATCAACGCACACTGTTTTTAATTCACAAATCGTCCAGCAACTTGTGGCGAGGAAGAGCTAGCCCGTTCATTGCGTATCGCCATGAGTTGCTGGATGATTTGTCGTTAGAATTGTGAAATTGGCATCTCCCGGTGAGGATCATGAAGTTGCTGCATTTGCATATTAATTGCCCATTAAACTCACCACAGAGTGTTAAGTCTAGTAATTAACAGCGTACGTACACTTTTAACGACATGATAATTGTTAATGACTGCCAATCAACCTCTCTTGCCCAGAAAGTGAACAATTATAAGTATGGAATCTCATTCCTTCAGGTTGTTAATTGGTTTTAAAATGTCAATTTTTTCCCCTACTTTTCCTTTCTGTCTCTTTTTTTCTCTCTCTCTTTTAATCAAATCTTTCCCTCTCTTTATTTTTCTTTCCGCACCTGATTTGACATTGAATTCACCCACTCGAATTCACCCTCCTTCTCAGTCCTTCCTTTGTTTATTTCTCAATCCTTTAATCTCATTGGTTAAGGAGATACACTGTTTGTCCTATGGTTCAGCAAGGTCGCAGGTGTCCTGTTGCCCTCGCTGCGCCGTTAGCTGGCACTTCCAGCAACTTTGTGGGCGAAAAATATTAAAACCTAAACCTGCAAGAACAAGTCTAACTAATGGGGTACGACGTGAGATGCCCCGCTCCAGCAAAATCTGGGGCATTAAGTATTTGTGCAATAATATCAGACAATGCCATTTCCAGGTTTAACTGACTGCACTTCAAAAAAATTACTTCATTGGCTGTAAAGCGCTTTGGGATGTCCTGAGGTCATGAAAGGCGTTATATAAATGCAAGTCTTTCTTTTTCTTTTTATTATTGAGTTGAAGGGAGTTATGGGCTGAAACACAGTTTATGGTTTGGATTAACAATCAAAGGTTCATGATGTCCATAATACCCTCGAGCACATTTTAACTCAAACGTTATTCTGTTTACATGTAATTTTACTTATTCAAAAAAAAAGTGTAAGGAAATGTATTCAAATTAATCATTTTATTGGAACTCTCTAATCAAGCAAGACTGTTTATAAAATGGTTTTGTGTTGTGTTTGGAAATCTAGGTGTTGGAGACCTGAAAGAAAGAATGAAAGAAAGAAAGGTTTGAATCTGCTGTAGGAACCTCCACTGAGCAGGTTAGACACTTACACAATGAACTGACTGTACCGAGGAAATTAGGTAATCACTCATGCATTAAAGTAACATCTGATTCCTTATGGCAGGGATACATGGAACCTAATCTGAATTAATTTGAAATGAATTGGATTCTCGCTTGTGCACTACCATAGATATTTATCATCTGTAAAGCGACACCATCCGATTTGTTGTCACAAATAAAATATGCCAAACGTAGCTTCAACAGAAGGGGAGATAGAAAGAGCTGGGCAATAGTCTGATAACGAGGGAATTCTTTACGTTTCGTTACCTGCCAGTGCAATAAGGTAGAATTTGCTCTTAAAGAGACATTGGGGATGAAATTGGTCTTGGGGCATGAAGTGCCAAAATGGGCGAGAGCGAATCGGCAGCCTGTTTTACATCCCGCCCGATTTTCATTTCCAATCTAGCAGGGTGTAAAACGGGCTGCTGATTCGCTATCAGCTGTTTTGTGCTACCGCCCCAGACCAATTTCATCCCCGTCCACCCCACTGTTTGTGCAATGTGGCTGCAATCTCAGTGTTCAGAATTCAGGTCGATGGAATGTACCTTTTATTGTTACCTTTAAAAAAAAAAATTTAAACCACAGTTTGTGTGTCTGCGGTGATCGATACAAATGTGATTGACGGAGTGAAGTGAACGGAGGCAGATATAAGACGTGAGCAGTGAACTCCCTTCGATGGAGTCAAACACTGGTAAGATACATTCATTTTTGCCCCGAATGATTTTAGCAATACGGTGGGCCCAATGAGGATGCATTTGATTAAAATTCAGTTGAGTAGGTAATAATTGTGCCTGTAAAACAACTTAAAATAGTTCGGCGGTGGCGGGGAGATGTTCCTTTGTCCTGTTCTCTCGTGAAGGTGGTGACTACCGTTGAGGTACAATTCCAAGGACAATTGCAACGGTCTGATACCTCACCCAGGTGACACTTCTTCATGTGTAGGCCTACGCAGTCAGTGTCAGCAGGCTATTTGACTTTGGAAACTTCATAGCCAAGTTTGATCCTATCATAACCCAACGTCCACCACGTAAGCTTTCCAGAAGGATCCATTGGATAACAATCAGCAGTGGGAATTATTGCTGATTTCCTTAATTTAACCGAGAGCTCCTGCCCTCCCCTGTAGTTTTCAGTAAAGTGCGAGGTGAACCCCACTGGGGAAATGCTAGGATGGAGTCATGATTAAAAATGTGTGACAGACTGAAAACCCATTTAAGCACAAGGGTGCTGTGTTTATTTTTAAGTGAGATACATCAAATTAGGCGACATTCTTAGAGCCGAGTGAACGAGCCTCACACCAAACAGTGACTTCTGACAGGTCGCCAACCCTTTTCCCTGCAGGCTCTGATTTAGACGTGAGGTTGCAGTTCTCTCTCCTCTATTTCCCGGTTTCACTGTGGGGTGGGGGTGGTGGGGTGGGAGCGGGGGGCGGCGGTGGGGTCAGTGAACCATTTCTCTTGTCACTTCCAATTTTGACTCGGGTGATGAGACCCCTCTGCTATAGGCTCCGTCGTTTGATGGCTTTCCCGAGGTGCACTGTGTGAACTGATTGTCATGATAAGCAGATTACACAGATAGGCAGACATGATGGACTCTAAATAATTGATGCAGGACGAAAATGTAGAGGTTTTTTTTATTCTCGTGCATATTCAAATATCAGAACGTGAAGATGACAGAGTAATGGATAGCCAGGGGGGTGAATAATAAATGTATGTACACAGTCTCCTACTGCTTTTAGGTCAGTATGTACAGAAGTGGTTGTAAACCAGCAGGAGTCACCATACAGGACTGTAATTCACCCCTTTCCTCCTGGTGCTTTATAGGATGTCTAGGTTCCTTTATTACTTGCTTACGGTTGTGAAAAATGGCAAGTGCGTGCACTGACGCCAAGGAGGCCATTGATAATACAGAATGATGGCGTGTGACATCACAGGCGAGATGTTACAATTAAAGTTGATCTTCAGAAATCTGATAACACGCATGCAAAATGATAGGAAAATGTGCACTGCATGTTATATACAGTCTTCAGATTACAAAAATGATATAGAGGCACTGGAGATGGTGCAAAATAGATTTACAAGAATGATACCAGAACTGAGAGGTTATAACTATCGGGAAAGACTGAACGTGCTGTGGCTCTTTTCTCTAGAAAGGAGAAGGTCTTTAAAATTATAAAGGGGTTTGATAGGGTAGGTGTAGAGAAGATGTTTCCACTTGTGGGGAGTCCAAAACTAGAGGCCTTAAATATAAGATATTCCTAATAAATCCAATAAGGAATTCAGGAGAAACTTCTTTACTCAGAAAGCGGTTAAAATGTGGAACTTGCTGCCACATGGAGTAGTTGAGGTGAATAACTTTGATGCCTTTAAGTGAAAGCTGGATAAACACATGAGGGAGAACAGAATAGAAGGATATGCTGATGGGGTTGGATGAAGAGGGGTGGGAGGAGGCTTGTGTGGAGCATAAACACCGGCATGGACTAGTTGGGCCGAATGGCCTGTATGTGCGGTAAATACTATGTAATACTATGTGTGACACCCCAACAAGAGTCAATGCCTTCAGGAGAGGAGATGTTCCTTAAAACCCACCTCTTTGACCAAGCTGTCCTAATATGTCCTTTCGTGACTCGGTGTCAAAGTTTGTTTGATAACGTTCCTGTGAAGCGCCTTGGGCCATTTTACTACATTAAAGTCGCTACATAAGTGCAAGTTGTTGCTGTTGTTGTTGAAAAACAGGCGCTGTGCAATCGAATTTCTAGACCAATGTCACCTGATTCGGGTTAGCTGACCTTCTTGAGTTCTTACAATGAATTATTTTTGCAGTTAAATGAATGGGCGCGGAAGAATCTTATTTGCCACACAATAGGTTTCATTGTGTGCCGAGGCTCAGCTGACTGACCAGTTAGATGAAATGGAGGAAGCACCAGGTTCAAGTTCAGTGGTAAAGTAAACAATCAGGTCAATTTGAAGTCGCTTCACAGAATGAAAAATGATTCAAAACTCCCTAATCTCTATTCTTTGCCTTTTCAGGTTGCAAGCCTGAGCTGAGACTGATTGGGATCATGATCCTTAGTCTGATCGCTTCCTATAGCTAAACTGGAATGAACATTTTTAAAAAATTTGGAATTAGGATATTCCCCATCAGTACACAAACTGACGATTCGCAATGGCTGTTTCTCTTGCTCTGTAAGATTGGCAGGATAGGCGCACCAAAGTCAGTGTTCTCGCTCAGGCCAACATCCCCAGCATCGAAGCTTTGACCACGCTCGATCAGCTCCAATGGATGGGCCACATTGTCTGTATGCCCGGTACGAGACTCCCAAAACAAGCGCTCTACTCGGAGCTCCGACGCGGCAAGAGAGCCCCAGGTGGACAGAGGAAACGCTTCAAGGACACCCTCAAAGCCTCCTTGAAAAAGTGCAACATCCCCACCGACACCTGGGAATCTCTGGCCCAAGACCGCACAAAGTGGAGGAGGAGCATCCGGGAAGGCGCCGAACACCTCGAGTCTCTTCGCCGGGAGCAAGCGGAAGCCAAGTGCAAACAGCGGAAGGAGCGTACGTCAACCTAAGCATTGGACTCATCAGTCACCCGAGAACTCATTTTTAGTGTGGAAGCAAGTCATCCTCGGTTCCAAGGGACTGCCTAAGAAGAAGAAGAAGTTACTCTTTGTAAACTAACCAGCAGCAGATTCGTGTTGGGATTGTCAAGATAAGCGAATATTTGTCACTGTTAATGAAGTTTCCCCATACAAAGCCTACCTATAGTTCCCGATGTAACACCATATTATATGAGTGGCATCAAAATGAATGAGTATGTTATGTTGTAGTTTTTAGAATAACAACTGGAAAAGAACCAACAAATATTTTGTATGAAAACTAATCGGCTTTTAATCAAATTTGCTTACGTTTGATAAAGATGGAAAAAAAAGCAAAGGACCCAAGGGGTGAATATTCCCTTTTCACACTGTTCAGAAACTTCTACAGCTTTATCTTCTCGCTGGTTTGGATTGATGCCTTGTGATTTATACAGTTCCTTTTGTTCCAGTTTTCTGTCCTTTTCTTCGCTCCTCTCCTGAAGGCAGTGATCCACACTGTGAATAGTCCCGTGGATGCCAACATCCCCTCTGGTCTATCCTCCCAAGTGGTACTTGCAATGGGAGAAGATAGAAGCCTGAAAATTCTGCCTCCTCTAAAAAATGTGCTTTAATTTCCCACCACAGTAAAAGCCTCACTTTGAGCTGGAGGTTATCAAGCTTCTTGTGCCTTTGATTTTAATCACAGGCTGGGTACCCACTCATGAAATGGCTTTATGTACAGTAAAGGTAAGTAAAGTCAAGGCAACCTGATGACATTGGCATAGCTTCTAAAACAGATCAAAACTAACTCACTCTAATGAATCTTTATTCTACTTGAGTTTCAAGTCTAAATTCAAAAGCTTTCCCATTAAAAGCAATGACGTTGTGATATAAAGACGCAGTTAATAGCACACTAGAGTTCATCTTCTGATCCCTCCATGGTGTAGAGTTTCGCAATTATCGCGATTCAAAATAACATGAGAGAAGCAGATTCAATTAATCAGTTTTATTAAACGAAATGCTGTCCTGATAATAAAGGACACAGAAGCCTGTAAAATGGCCACCGCGCATCGTGGCAGAAGCTTCCAGAGACACAGTGGGCAGACAAGATGGCGTCGAATATACATTCAGTATGAGATTGGATCATACTCGGTACACATTGATAAAGACAGGATGCAACCCGTTTGCATTTTGAACAATAGCAATGATATAAGTGCTGGAATCGTTTTCCTATGCACAGTAAGGATCATTGAACTGGGCAATCGAAGGCCCATCCAGACACATCAATACACAAATACCCACCCGGCTCAACAATGAGAGAGACATTGGCGGGTGATTAAGCCAGTATTCGGGGGGCCCCAAAACCAGTCGAGGAGACGATTCATACACATCCTGGCTGGCTCAACAATGGGGAAGACATTAACGGATAGTTGGCCAGTTTCAGGTGCTACCGAAACCCGTTAAGAAGATAATCGCCCCATGCTGGGAGTTTTGAGTGCCAATATCACACAAAGAATAAACATTTAGATTTGAGCGGGAGATAAAGCGGACAGAACGGTATAACTATAGAGGACAAATGTCCATCGGTCTCTTGATTCGCTCTCTCTTCCTGAACTCTTCCTTGGGGCTGGACTTTTGGTCGCTTGATTCTCTGGACTCTGTTGACTCTTGACTCTTAGCCGTACTGGTCGGTTATTCGAGTGTTGGGTCGAGCTCAATCGGAACGAGCCGCCTCGACAAGGGCAAGTAACGGGGTACACCATCCCGAGTGTCGGTAAACGGTGTCCGGACCCGGAGGCCCGAGTGACGAGAAGAAAGACGAGAAGAAAAACGAGAAGAAATTCCACGTGCCGCCACGGTCAGTAAACCCCGACCGCGCCCGAAAATAAAACGACAGAACTTTCCTTTGAGTTCTACCGACTTCTACATGTACCGTAACACAGGAAGATTCTTCTTTGAATTCTAAGACGGTTTGAGTCCATCGACTGCTTCATGACATCAGGGAGTCTGGCTTGCCTTTCGCAGCAGCGAGAATAAACAAGTGGGGTGCAGAAACCCTTCCAAACACGTGACAGTCAGGCGCTGCAGCGAAACGAGCTGAGTGCCTCATTTTAAAATCTCCGAAGTAAGCCGAGTGGTGAGCATGTTTTCCGATCCTACAAATCCAGATTTAGTTTAGGTATTGTTAAGGGAGGGTGGTTTTTAATAAGGTTAAGGTATAATGTGTTCCCCTTTTTACGATGTGCCGTGTGTTCTCCATTTCCATAGACCAAGCTTTATGAACGTGTGTATACTTGTACTCTCTTTGATTTGCACCTATGACATGTATTTCATGATTTTAGACGCCATGCAATAAAGATATTCATTTCGTGCTATTCAACCGGGTCTATTTGAGTTTTCTCTGCATTACTGCTCCTTGCATCTAAGTCCAGGTGTCAGAACCGTAAGGGCGAGTGGGTCGAACCACTCACAGGTGCTTATTGCAAAAAGGCTGGCCGGAGACCAGAGCAAGCAATAGTATAGGCAACGAAGGCCTAACCTCGCACCAGCACCGTCTGAGACACGCCCCCTTACAATGGCCTCGCCCCTCTCTATCTCTGTAATCTCCTCCAGCCCCACAACCAATGTTCCCTCTAATTTTTTTTTGGTGCCGCGCAGCCGCAGTTTTAACATTGGAAAGCTGGCAAGCCGGCTGCGTGGGTTCCCTGGGGGGCTGCACGGCCATGCAGCTTACAGGGAACGTTGCCCACAACCCTCCGAGATATCTGCACTCTTCCAATTCTGGCCTCTTGAGCATCCCCGATTTTAATCGCTCCACTATTGGCATCTGTGCCTTCAGCTGCCAAGGCCCTAAGCTCTGGAATTCCCTCCCTAAACCTCTCCGCCTCTCCACCTCTCTTTCCTCCTTTAAGACGGTCCTTAAAACCTACCTCTTTGACAAAGCTTTTGATCATCTGCCCTAACATCTCCTTGTGTGGCTTGGTGTCAAATTTTGTTTGATAACGCTCCTGTGACGTGCCTTGAGGCATTTTACTATATTAAATGTACTATATAAATACAAGTTGTTGCTGTTGTTGTTGATATTAATTGTCAAATTAAAGATTAAAAGATTAAACAGTTGATTTTTGTTTGGCAAAGGTATTAAGGATTACGGCACCAAGGCGGGTAAGAAAGAAGAAAGAAAGACTTGCATTTATATAGCGCCTTTCACGACCACCAGACGTCTCAAAGCGCTTTACAGCCAATGAAGTACTTTTGGAGTATCGTCACTGTTGGGAAACGAGTAGTTGAAGATAAGATACAGATCAGCCATGATCTAATTGAATGGTGGAACAGGCTCGAGGGGCTGAATGGCCTACTCCTGTTCCTATGTTCCTAAACATCCAAGCCCTGGAGGCAATGTAGGGAAGAGCCACGAGGCTAACCCCTAGTGTCAGAGAGCTGAGGAAAGATTGGAGAAAGATTGGGCTCTTTATCCTTGAAGAGAACTAACTGACAGGTAAAGAGGCATATAAAACGTTATAGAAAAGATAAATCAGGAGTACTACTTCAGAGTAATCCTTGACTGACATCCTAAATTAAGTGAGCCCTTTTTTGTACAAAGAGTGATCAACACTTGGAATGGACTTCCAGATACGGGAGTAGTGGCAAAAGTCTTGGAGTTCTTTAAGAGGCAGTTTGATGCAGCGATAGGGACAATGTAGGTCTTTCTGGATGAATGAGCTAAGATAAGGCAAATGGCCTTGCTCATTTGTGTTTATCTTATGACTTTGTGTCATGCGGGTAGTTACATAGTTGAGGAGCTGGGACAAGATCATAATCTTTGGGATTTTTAATCATATCTGTTCTCTGAGCTTTATGCAACTGCCTTGATCTAAGAATGATATGCTAATGGCTTGGATTTTGCGGTTAAAATTAACGGTGTAAATCGGACAGCAACTTCCGGTGACCGCACATGCGCAGTTAAACGTGGAAATCAGGAAGCTGCTGTCCGAGCTGCCTTGCTCTGCGGTATCTCGCTGAGAGACTCGCCATTGAAGCATTTGGCAGGGCATGAAGTTGCAGCACTTCTCTGATAGATACTCACTAAGCTCGCTAGAAAGAGTTAGGGCTTGTCCATTCTAGTTTAAGTAATTTTTTTAATGCCGTGATAAGTCTTAATTACTGCCAAACAACCTCTCTGGCCCTGAAAATTAACTTTTACAAATGTGCAGTCTCATTCCTTCATATTTTAGTTATTGTTGGAGATTTAAAAATAAAAAGATGTAAATAATTTTATTTTACTTTTTCTTTCTATCTCTTTTCTCTCTCTTAATCCAAGCATTCTTTCCCTCTCTTTATTTCACTTTCTGTACATGATTTGACATTGAATTAAATATTCGAACTGACACTTCCTGGTTCAGACTCTGCGCTGCTCAGTAACAATTCTTCAGTCTGATTGGTTAAGGAGACACACAGTTGCTTGCCCTGTTCACACAGTTCCCAGATTTCCTGTAGAGGGCACTGCACCAAAATGGCTTCCCAATCACAGCAAGTTGCAGTGCAAAACCCCACAGAGAGTCTGTGGGCAAGTGTAAGTGTAATGAACAGCTGCTGCGTTGGTTCACCGCTGACCGCAAAATCTGGCCCATTTATTTGCTGCTATTCCTTTTATAAATTAATATATAAAAATGTGGTGATGTTTCTCAAACCACAGGAAACAAGTTCAAATCTCGTCCTCGACTGCCTTGAACTTGTTTGCCTTTATGTATTGCGTAGCATGGGGTTACGGTAGCATAGTGGTTATGTTACTGGACTAGTAATCCAGTAGGCCTGGACTAATGATTTGGCAGTACATGAGTTCAAATCACACTGCAGCAGCTGTGGAATTTAAATAAATTTTGGAAATAAAAAGCTAGTATCAGTAATGGTGACCATGAAATTACCGATTGTCGTAAAAACCCATCTGGTTCACTAATGCCCTTTAGGGAAGGAAATCTGCCGTCCTTACCCGGTCTGGCCTATATGTGACTCCAGACCCACAGCAATATGGTTGACTCTTAACTGTCGCTCTGAAATGGCCTAATAAGCCACTCACCACCACCTTCTCAAGGGCAATTAGGGATCCTGTGAATAAATACAAAAAAAATTAGTATATTGAGTACCTTGTTCATACTACTCAAATTTAGAGGATGGGCAACTCAAAGAGCAGGATTCTTCCCATTGTCTATCACAATATAGTGACTTAGTATAGATTGGTCCTAGTTAAATAAAAGTTCATTACATGACTGATACATTATAGTAAGCATTTTTCCCAGGAAAGTTAGAATTATAGGTTTGGGGGGGAGGTCTTATGAGGAAAGATTGAGGGAGTTGGGGCTTTTCTCTTTAGAGCGGAGGAGGATGAGAGGCGACTTAATAGAGGTTTATAAGATGATGAGGGGGATAGATAGAGTGGATGTTCAGAGACTATTTCCTCGGGTAGAGGCAGCTGTTACAAGGGGGCATAACTATAAGGTGCATGGGGGGAGATATAGAAGGGATGTCCGAGGTAGATTCTTTACCCAGAGAGTGGTTGGGGTGTGGAATGGACTGCCTGCTGTGATAGTGGAGTCGGACACTTTAGGAACATTCAAGCGGTTATTGGATAAGCACATGGAGCACACCAGAGTGATAGGGAGTGTGATAGCTTGATCTTGGTCTCGGACAATGCTCGGCACAACATCGAGGGCTGAAGGGCCTGTACTGTGCTGTACTGTTCTATGTTCTATGTTCTATAGTACATAAAACACATTAAAAGCCAGTCATAAATACAAAGTATTACATAGTATTTTCACCACAAAAATGGGCCATTCGGCCCAACAGATCCGTGCCCCACACAAGCTCCACACGAGCCTCCTCCCACCTTACTTCATCTCACCCTTCCAGCTAGGCTTCATTTCTGAATTTACCAGGGCCAAACTCTGCTTCGGGCGGGGGACAATGCAAACTGCTTAACTCAGTGGTAGCACTCTCATGTCTGAGTCAGAAGGCTTGGGTTCAAGCCAGATTTCAAGATTTGAGCACGTAATCTAGGCTGACACAGGCTGATCTAGGCAGTGCTGAGTGAGTGCAGCATTGTTGGAGGTGCTGTCTTTCAGATGAGACGTTAAACCGAGGCCTGTTCAGGTGGACGTAAACGATCTCGCGGCGCTATTCGTAAAAGAGCAGGGAAATTTTCCTGGTGTTTCCGAGATATCTGCGCTCCTCTAATTCTGCCCTCTTGAGCATCCCTGATTATAATCACTCAACCATTGGTGGCCGTGCCTTCTGTTGCCTCAGCCCTAAGCTCTGGAATTCCCTCCCTAAACCTCTCTACCTCTCTTTCCTCCTTTAAGACGCTCCTTAAAACCTACCTCTTTGACCGAGCTTTTGGTCACTTGCCCTAATTTATCCTTATGTGGATCGGTGTCAAATTTTTTGTCTTATAATACTCCTGTGCAGCGCCTTGGGACGTTTTACTACGTTAAAGGCGCTATATAAATACAAGTTGTTGTTGTTGTTGTGTCCTGGCCAAGATTTATCTCTCAACCAACGTCACCAACATAATAGATTGGCTGGTCATTTATCTCATTACTGCTTGTGGGACATTGCCGTGCACGAATTGCCTACATAACAACACTGACTACACTTCAAAGCACTGCATTGGCTGGGAAACATTTTTGAACGCTGTATGAAATCAGGTTCTTTCTTTCTCGAACGGTATTTAAATTTAGAGTTAGCACCTTTGCGTGAGTCTGAGCACAGAGACATGCGACTATTTTTGTTACAAGCTTTTGGGTTGTAATTAGACTACTTTTGAGACACAACTATGCTCAGGTAAAAGAAGTTAAAAGGACCTCCAAGGCAGGATTTAATCATTTGATCCACATAGCTTGTTCTTGACATTTGCCTCAGCCTTGCTTAAATTTCCAGTACCTTTGATAATATTACTCAAAGCTGATGATAGTGCAAAGATTTTATTTTGTCCCTTTAATTACCGAATCCAAAAAAATAAATATTTTTTGGAGACGATGCAGTTTTCCCCTGAAGGGCGAAGCATGTTTGACATCCAAATCTGTTTTTGTTTAAGAAAAAATTCATAGTTGTTTTCATGCAATATCTAACAAAAGGATTGCTGTCTTTTTAAATAAAAGTTGCGCTTGCGTGTTTAAAAAAAAATCACTTCCATTGAGACCCAGACAGCTCTAGCCTGCAGGCGTTCTGACACCATTACCTCGTCCGTGTTACGCTGTATCTTGGCCCAGATCTTGCAAGATGACCTCTGACCTATTGGTGATAATATATGCTTCCATTCCATGAAGAAGAATTGCAGTTTTATTGACTCAAAAACGCTTTGGTTGCATTTGGTTTAAGTCTCATGCGGTCAGTTTTACTTTTGAAACACATAAAAGATTTCGAAGAAAAAATCCATTTCTTTTATGGAACTGTCAATAACAAGAATCGGCTTAATGGTTGCATTGTGATAAAGAAAGAAAAAATTGATCGTATGCAGCCTGAGTTCGATGAGCATAGAAGAAAGGATGTTAAATATAATAATCCCTAACAGAAGTACTGACCTGATTGACAGGGTTGAGATTTTGAGTAGAATTCATCTTTGAATTGAAATGTCCCTTTTGAATTATTTTTTTTCCTGGCTTTCTGTAATCTTTCCACTAAAATATGTATTGGCATCATTTATACCTGTTCAGTAATCGTGTTGATTATCCCTGACCCTTGGTGTAATTTTTTTAAATTATTCGTTCATGGGATGTGGGCGTCGCTAGCAAGGCCAGCATTTATTGCCCATCCCTAACTGCCCTTGAGAAGATGGTGGTGAGTCACCTTCTTGAACCACTGCAGTCTGCTGTAGTATACTTCTTGGTAGCAACTGAGTGGCTTGCTAGGCCACTTCAGAGGGGACTTAAGGATCAGCCACATTGCTGTGGGTCTGGAGTCACATGTAGGCTGGACCAGGTAAAGACGGCAGATTTTCTTCCCTAAACGACATCAGTGAACCAGATGGATTTTTACAACAATCCGGTAGTTTCATGGTCCCCGTTAACTGAATTTAAATGAGGAACGGAGGCTTAATGTAATCAGATTCTGAATGCCCTTCTGTTAAGGAACGTGCCCATTGTTCCACTATGCTGAGTTTACATGGGTGCTTGTTACAGGCCAGGGGAGGATTGACCTAGTTTTACAGTTTAAAAAACACGATCGCAAATTACTTCCGCTTCTATGAACATCAAGCGTCTTGATAAAAATAAGAGTTATCTCTTAAGTATTTCTTCTTATCACACCTTTTTATTTGCAATTGCGTGCACATGCCTGCAGAGCAATATATCTAAAGGGATATTTTTACATGGTCTTTTTAAGATAATATTTTCCCTTGTATTCACCTTCCAAACTGCACAGCTCAGAGGTAGCGATGTGCTGCTGGACAGAACTTGCATGAGCTGGCACTGAAGTCGGTGATGAGAAGGCTGGACTTTTTTCTTGCCAGTGACAAAGGTTTTGTTTGTGTTAGGATTTACCAAGTTTGATTGTGTATATTTTTAGTGAGAAATTATGTACACCATGGCTGGGATCTTACCTGAAGAGGCGCATTGGGGGCAGGACTGCTGCCTTCGGGTTCTAGTCCCGCCCCCAGCGACGTCTGACACACAGATGCTATTTTGTGTCAATTGGCCTTGTTAAGCCCGCTCTGCGGGCTTGCTGGCCAATTAAGAGAAAGCCGATGTCAGATGATATCAGTTGATGACGCATCATCTGCCGGTTTTCTTAAAGGGGCCACCACCATTTCTTTTTGACAGATGATTTTTTCAGTGTTTGACAGCATTGAGGTGCTGCAAACACTGACAATCACTGTGCAAAGATCTCCAGTGACTCTCTCCTTAGGCTCAAACAGATGGCAGAGGTTACAGAAGCGATCTGTCACTGGTGAGAAAGGTTCTCCCAATGAGGTGGGACTACACAAACACTTCAAAGCTTGTCACGTACAGAAAATTCTAAACACATTAAAAATGACTTTCCCAACATTTTCTTACCTCTGAAACTCACCAGTGTCCCATTGGATCCTTCACACCACTTCTGCAGCTGTCATCTATACACAAACAGTACAGCAGACCCACAGCACGCCACACTTACCCTGGCCGGGTTTCCCGACGTTGGGAAACCCGCAGTAGAAGTGTCAAAATTGGAAAAAGCCTCTTAACTGCCTGTTAACAACCTGTTAACAGGCAGTTAAGTGGCTATAATCATCTTCCCGCCGCTAGGAGTCAGGTGCCTGCGCAAATTGGGGACCCGACTCCCGGGAAGATTGCCCCCCATGAGTCCCCAGACTAGAACCATGGTGCAATTTATAATGAGGTGCATCTGTATACACCAGATCAAGTGGATTCTTTACTGCTTCAGTGTCACTTTATTCTGGTTCCTAGTTTTCAAGCTCAGCACTATTGTTACACAGAATGTCAGAAAGCCGGTTGAAACTGGTGGTACTCAATTACTATAAGTTGATAACCTATTAGCTGTTGGACAATACATAATGATTCCAGAGCATATTGACTTCCAATCTGTATTATACAACATTGTTATAAAATGCAGTGCTTTTTCCTTTTGAGAGCGGCTTTCCCTCTTTAAGATCATTTCTTTCCTTCCCTTACCCATTCTCCTCGTGCTAAACACGATCTCCAGCCAAGAGGCCACCTGAGCCAGCTGTTACCATTCTCCTGCCAATAACATCTGCAACCGGTTGCAGGGAGTTTGGCAGGAACAGTCAGGCCGACCCTCCCTCTGATCTTCCCCCTTCCCTCCTAGTGTCAAAGCACGTTGAGCTCTGCTTTACAACTCCGCGCAGAAATTTGGCTGAGATAAGGACGATGTGTGTGAAAGCTTCCAGTACAAGCCCACATCCTACCACCTCATAGTGGAGGACATTGAGGATTCCATGTGCTGTTTTGCCAAGTTTAGCATGCAGTTTAGAGTGCTATAGCAGCGAAAGACATTGAGTTGCTCTCTTTAATTGCAACCTATGTTTGCTCAGCTTTGTAGCCTACTCACTTTGATGCAATAATCACTGTGTTTTCAGAAAGACGAGCAGGAATGATGAAGGACTAGAATGGCTTACTAAGAGTGCGTGGATCCTTACCTGTTCAACTGGATGTGCACAATGGTGGATACCAATTACAGGAAACTCTTTATTAACCGGCACCGACGGGACCGGCGTGGTGCCGGTTAATCAAAAAGTCCGGATAATGGAGAGTTATATCTCCCAACGTACGAGAGCCCCGTACACACTGACATGCGCCTGCATTCGGAGCTCCGTCTCCCCGGGGACCGCCAGCTGACCATCTGTCGTGTCCGCTGCCTACCCGGGCTGCACATTCCCCTCCCAATCTACACGCTCCGATACAAGGCAAATGCCTCGGGGGTTTTTTTAAAGTTATTTTTAAAGGAGAGATGAAGGAAAACCCCGGTTACCTACTCAAGAATTTTGCCGGTTAAGAGAGATTTCCGGTTATTTGGGTGCCGGTTAAAAGAGAGTTTCCTGTAATTCATTTTCAGGATATGGCCGTCATTGGCAAGACCAGCATTTATTGCCCATCTATTGAAACCCCGAGAAGGTGTTAGTGGCAACGTTCCCTATTAGGTGCGCGGCCTCTCTGCCGGTCCCGCGCAGCCCGGGACCGGCTTTCTCAATGTAAATTTTTGCGCAAATCGCGCATCCATAAAAAAAATAAGAGGGAGCATTGGTTAGCGCACTGCCTTTTTGAACCACGTTTGTTGCAGATTTGATATAAATGAGTGGTTGTTGAAACCGTACAGCGAAGAGTCAACCACGCTGCTGTGGGATTGGAGTCACAGATAGGCCAGACTGGGCAAGGACCGGGCAAGGACAGCAGGTTTCCTTCCCTAAAGGACATGAGTGAACCAGTGAGCTTTTTTTATGATAATTCAACAGCTTCATCGTCACTTACAGACATACGAACATACGAATTAGGAGCAGGAGTAGGACACTCGGCCCCTCGAGCCTTCTCCGCCATTCAATAAGATCATGGCTGATCTGATTACTCCATGTTCCCGCCTAACCCCGATAACCTTTCGCCCCCTTGCTTATCAAGAATCTATCTACCTCTGCCTTAAAAATATTCAAAGACTCTGCTTCCACCGCCCTCTGAGGAAGGGAGTTCCAAAGACTCACGACCCTCATCTCTGTCTTAAATGGGCGACCCCTTATTTTTAAACAGTGACCCCTAGTTCTAGATTCTCCCACAAGAGGAAACATCCTCTCACATCCACCCTGTCAAGACCCCTCAGGATCTTATGGGGGAAAAATTCAGTATCGCCCCGTTTGGGGCGCAATTATCGGCAGCGCAAAGATTAGCGCCTGGCACTAATTATCGCCTCCGACTGCAAACTTGACTTTTATCGCCCCTGGAGGTGATTGGAGCGCTAAATCAGGCGCTACACATCTGTCTTAAGGCGCAAAGGCCGAGGAGCGAGGCGCTAACTCAGAGCACTGGCGAAGCTCATGTGATGTCAGTCAGCAATGGAACACAGACACAATGGCCCTGGCCAGTTCTTAAAGGGGAGGGTTGATCTTGCTTTCCATCCACATCCTGCTCATTGCAGCCTTGAATCTCGGCCTGGAGAGACCTGTACATCAAATCTTCTGGAAAGAACAATGGAGAGGCCCAGGGAAAGAGCTCAGAGTGCAGCCCCCACAGTCTCTTCTAAATTGATACAAGGAAGGGCAAATCAAAATGAACCTGCAAAGTGCTGCTCAGTACACAAAACTCCTTCACACAGCGTTGAATTTCTCCAGAAGTCTCTCTCTCTCTCTCTCAGAATGCGTGGTTCAAAAATGTCGCCAACAAAAAAAGGCAGGAAGCGGTCGCCTTTAAATAGCGCTCCCCCAGTCCCTTCCTGACTGCAAAACGCTCCCCTTAACCTGTCGTTGCTAGCAGCAGGCGGTAAGGCAGGGGGCGCCACTCAATATCCGCTCCGGGGCGACACTGGGGCGTTGCGCGCTCGACTGACGTCACGATCTGCCGGCGCAGGAGATCGTGGCGGTACTGTTTAGCGCCGCCGCAAAATGTCTAGTTAATTTCGCGAGTGGCGCAAACATCGCCGCGCCCGGGCGCTAGTTGCTTTGTGCCCCATTAGCGCCCTCTTAAGACGCTAACGGGAGGCGCAAACAACTGAATTTTTTCCCCTGTATGTTTATACCAAAACTGAATTTTCTATTAAAACTGAATTCAAATTCTCAAACTGCAGTGGTGAGATTTGAACTCAAATCCTCTAGAATTACTAGTCCCATAATATGACCACTACATTACCGTGCCCATACTTCACTGGTGTGTGTCAGGACTGCAGTGCAACCCTCGGCTAGCTATGTTTAATTGTTTTCATATAACATCAGTCCTTTAGAAAATTGAAAAGCTCTGTTTGATTTTTCCTCCCTCCCCTCTCTTCCTTTCCTGTAGGTGTTCACGTCTTGTTGGGGTACACTTGCATGGGCGCCAATCACACTCTGGCACCTTGCACAAGTGAGGTTGCCAACCCTCCAGGATCGTCCTGGAGTCTCCAGGAATTAAGCATTAATCTCCAGAACACTGTTACAATCAACCTGGGAGAAAATTCAGTGGGGCATTCAAAAAATAATTGGTACTTTTTCCATTTTCTTTTGAACACATTTTTTAATTATTTATAAAAATATTGAAGATGGGGGGAAAAAAGTCTGTTTGACTGGGTGGGGTGGTTGGAGGTCATGCGATGAAACCTTCAGGAATACGCCCAAACAGAGTTGGCAACCCTGTGCATAAGTGGTCATTATCCAGGTGACTTTCAGGATGCAATTTGACCTTGTGGTGCAACACAGGACTGAATCCCCCATCCCACCACCTGAGGTGCACATTGAACACTTTCAGCAGGGGGGGCTACTGTGCAGCAATCAGAAACAAGAAGCCTGAGAAATTGTCTCTCTCTAATACAGGATGCGGAGGTGAACTTCAGCACCTTTGCCGCTGGCCCCAGGTGAGATCAGGTAACTCAGCACAGAGCACGAGATCCAATCTGGGACTTGCCTGGGCCGTGCAGCTCGGTTATTCACCAGATAAACTCACTGAGCCATTGGGAAGCTCCCTATTTGACTTTTAATATATAGCAGAACGTTACTGGGTGGTCTCTGGAGACTGCATTGGTGTTGACTGGAAATGCTATGGCCAGCAAGACATAGCATGACCTATGACCCAGCCTTAGGTTCAACATTCTATACAGTGGTTCTACGCTCTTGTTGCCCTATTTGCTCAGTAATTATTTCGAATAATCTAAAAACCAAACTTGCTAATGCTTTAGGCAAAATAATACGAACCTTCATACAGTTGCTGTGGTTTTTATTGAGGATGAAAATCCAATTATTAATGAGCACCATGGCCAAATTCCTGCTCTGACTGAGGAACCCCAAAAACGTATTTATTCTTGGTGCAAGCTATTCTCTGTTGTTATGTCCGCTGGGTGTTTCACACCTCCGCTTGTTGTCAAGAGCCTGGATGAGCTGTCTACTTCTCCCAGATCACCCCTAACACCTCCTGTCCTCAGCTGCCAGGATATGTTTGTTACTCACCAGGGGTGACCTTCTCGTTTTGTGTTTCCTTCTTCCCCTGTCGGACCGAGTTGGCCTGAAAACAGAGGCAGATTATTTTTTTTAACCCAGTATGCTGCTATCTTTCAATAACAAATGCTGTCTTTGGATTATGCTGAGGCAGGATTGCAAAATTTCGCCAACCCCTAAGAACTGTAAAGAAAAAAATTGCAAGAATTTATTCCAAAATTGATGTCATTGGGCTTGACCTTGTAAAGTAAAGGATGTCTTTACGTGCGATTTGCTTACACGTTAATTGCTATATTTCACCCTGTCGCTCTGTGTATTAGGTGTTAACTATTGCTCAGTGATCGCACTCTCGCTGCTGAGTCAGAAGGTTATGGGCTCAAGTCTCAATCCGGACACTTGAGCACAAATTCGAGGCCGATGCTCCAGTGCGGTGCTGAGGGAGTGCTGCGCTGTCGGAGGTGCCGTCTTTTGGATGAGATGTTAAACCGAGGCCCTCTCTGCTCTCAGGTGGACATAAAAGATCTGTCAACGTAGATTAGGTCCTTCGGCACCCCAGCTGGTCAGTCATGCTGCCCAGCCACGACCAGCGAGATGCCTCTGGCGCCCACAGCTCACCGGCACTATCCTAATGAGGCCAACGGATCAATTTGCCATGGTTCGATTTGGGCGTGCTCCAATTTCCAAGCCCAGATTCTCATTAACCATGCAAACAAAAAAAGAGGAGCGCTGCAGGTTGAGCTGCACACTTGACTCCAACTCAAGAACTATCTCGTGTTTGAAATTCTGGTTGTCAACGCAACCAAACTATTCTGTGCTACTTTTGCTCCAGGGTACAAATGAGGATGAATGATTCCAGTTGACAACCACGAAATCTGGATAGCCTTACAAACCAGATGCTCACTGTCCGGGAGAGAGCCCATTCCTTACACAGGGGTCATCCAGGTGTATTAATCAGGCACTGTCCCATTTGTCAGATTCCAAGTAAATAAGCACCAGCCTTGGTTCGAGTTTTATTACAGTGGTACAAGGCGAGCGGTGTTGAGAAACAAGGCCAAGAGAAGGAATGTCCGGTTTCAACGCCCCGGTTTCAGAACTGCTGTTAAGATGGTGCCTTGACTTACAGGCCAGTCATCGGGGAGAGGATTCCCTCTGGACGCTGTGTGTTGGCACTATTGTAACCATAGTGAGAAGATATTCTATGTTTGTTATATCGACTTAAATCCTAACGAAATGCGTTTGCGAGGGAATTCTCCCCTAATGTCCCTTTATATACAAATATACAAAATAACATTTTGGGTTATGAATAATGTGAGACATGACACGTGGTAAGTGTAGCATGCTTGGGAGGAACAGGTGACTTAAGGACCTCTGAGGCTGGATTTTACCAACCTCGGCGGGACCGTGGCGGGCGACGTCGGTGGCGGGTCCCGGCCTCGCTGCTGGCTCCAGCCCGCTGTGTAGAATGATTTTCTCCTGATTGGGCTTGTTAAGCCCGTCCAGCGCGTTTCGCGGCTAATTGAAGGAAGCGGGTCTGATGACGTCATTTGATGACGCGCCATCAGCTGGTTTCCTTAAGGAACCTTGCGCAAATTTACTTGGATATTTGTGTTGTCAGTGTTCTACAGCATTGAGGTGCTGCAAACACTGACAAACCCTGCACAAAGGCACAGGGCAGCACCCAGGCTCTCCCATGCATGCAGGGAGGTTCTCTTCTCTTCCAATGGGCGGAAGAGACCTCCCCAGGAGACCAATGCAGCCTGGTTGCACATTGCACAGAAGGACACAAGCAGGAGCATCATCAGGAGGACCAGGCTGCAGGGGCGCAAACCTTTCAATGATCTCAGTAGATCACAAAACGTTACTGCAAAGCCACACTCAACCTCATCCTGCTGTGCCACTCATCACATCCCCATCACTCTGCTTCCCTACCCTACTCCTGCACACCTTTACTCACACCAACTTACCTTGTACCTCCACCCATCCCTCTTTATCTACATTATCACTTCCCCATCTCACTAGCCACCCCTCACACTCACCCTCATCCTAGTCCAATCATACCAACTAACAACACACAAGGGTAGGCACTTGTGTGTTTTAGCCAATGTTCATGTGAAGTTTCTGTTAATGTGCTGTCAAACATTGAAATCTTTATTTTCAACACTTTGCATTCTTGGACAGATTTGTGTGCACCTTTGGAAGTGGCTTAGTGAGTTGCAGTGAATGGTGAGACATAACAGTACCCCGCCCCCGCCCCCTCCACCCCCGGCAATGGTGATGAGTGTGAAAGGAATGGTTTGGTCATTGTGATGCTTTATGGTGTTGGTGTGGGGTGGTGCCAACCTAGCGCATCATGTGGCAGCCAGGGTGTACAGCGTCAAGTGAAGTAAATCTGGCCATGGTGAGGCCATCCCTGGCCTCCCGGGCAGCAATGTGGTCGGGTGCTGATGCCCTCTGTCCTGTGCAGCATCAGGTGATTGCGGAGAAGGTTGGTGTTGTTGTTGGTGCTGCTGGTGTGCCTGGTGCTGCTGGTGTTCGGGCTGATTGTGGTGGGATTCTGAGGACCAAGGTGAGAGAGTATAAAGGGCACCCATGCTGATGGAATAGATGGCAGGTGAAGTAGAGATGGCAGAAGCGATCTGTCAATGGTGGGAGAGGTAATGAGGCCAGACTGGATGGAGACTTGTGTAAAGACTTGCAGAATTCTGAATCTGTAGTGGAAATGCAGTTTAGAGAAGCTAGTGGCTAAGGGAAGATATCTGAATCAGCTGGGAGCTTTGACTTGACATTTCAAGCTGTCAACTTATCAGCTGATTCAATGGCCACTGACCTCCTGCCTCAGCTTCACTGACGAGGTCTGGGCACAGCGGGAAACTGTTAGGCAACCTGTCAAAATCAAAAAGTTGGGAAAAAAGCATTGTTAAGCGTCTGTAAACAAGCAATTTCAATTGCCTCCCCCGCCGCTGCGAGTTGGGTCTGCTCAGCGCTGGCCGACCTGACATTTGGTAAAGGCACGTGGTGGCGGGTTGACAGCGGGGTCCCGATCCGCTGTCAAAAAAAAAAACACTTTCCCACCCGACCCGCCACCGATCACGCCCACTGACCCCCCAGAAAAATTCCCCCCATGGTTCCCAAAGCTCTCCACCACTGAGGATTTCCTCACAGCATGTCTGGGTCTGTTGTAGACTAATTGATCGAGATTGATTAGTCAACAACTCCATTATCATTGTATCGTGCGACTACCAGGCTGGTAGAAGGCGAACTCGATGAACCTTGGTCTTTTTCTCATTTAGCAATTCGTATGTTCCCAGACACAAAGGAGTAGAGTTCTGTCTTTACCCACTGGACGTGTGAGCATCACCTGGGCGGAGGGCAGCGAAGAAAATTCGGCAGAGAGCTTCACGCGCTAGTTACAGAGCCCGCCCGATTTACCTTCCAGGAAGTTAGGTGGGCTCTGTTCCCAATGTGCGACGCTCCCTGTCCGATATTCCTTTTCCGCCTAGCCAAAGCGCAACGTACAAGTGAAATAAATAAATAAATAAAATCTACCCCACAGCAAACAGATGAAATCTTCCCCCAGCTTGCTTCCCTCCTAGGAATACTTGATGAATAATGGGATTGTAGAAGCTTACCTCGGATTATTCTCAGACCATTTCATGATATCACTAGAATACAGAGAGATTGGAGAATCTGAGACGGTACATGTGATTTTGTCCTGTTTACATTTGTTAAAGTACTTTCTCTAAATGTTGGCCTTTTCAGATTCTTCATTTCTAAGATAAACTGATTACATTGAAGGGCACCGACTGTGCTGCTGAAACCGTTGCTATGATGCTTGCTGCCGACAGGGATAAAACTAAAAGAGCTCCCCCATTACCCCTGTGCTCGCTGACCTACATTGACTCCCGGTCTAGCAACGCCTCAATTAAAAAATTCTCATCCTTGTTTTCAAATCCCTAAATAGCCTCGCCCCTCCCTATCCAAGTTATCTCCTCCAGCCCTATAACCCGCCGAGATCGCTGCGTTTCTCCAATTCTGGCCTCTTGCGCATCCCCAATTTTCACCGCTCCACCATTGGTGGCTGTACCTTCAGCTGCCTGGGCCTTAAACTCTGGAATTCCCTCCTTAAGCCTTTCCACCTCTCTACCTCTCTCTCCTCCTTTAAGACCCCTCTTAAACACTATCTCTTTGACCAAGCTTTTGGCCACCTGTCCTAATATCTCCTTATATGGCTCGGTGTCAATTTTATTTTGATAACGCTCCTGTGAAGGGCCTTGGGATGTTTTACTATGTTAATGGCGCTATATAAATGCAAGTTGTTGTTGTTTGCAAAGATGCTGCTAAGTGAACTCAAACTGACTTCACCATTCTGTAAAGGTCTATAGATCCTGGTACAGCATCACAGCATTATCTCCCCCACTCCCCACACTGCAACCCCCCCTCCCCTCACACCCGAGTTATTGTACATCAGTTTCCACCAGTGTATGTCATTAGCACAATGTGTACCTTAACAGAGGAAAGACCACTGTTAAACAACATTGAGTGACTAGATTGTCGACAGAACATGGGAGAAGTCATGCGGTGGAAAACCAATAAATCATGTTCTGCTTAATAAAAGAGCCTTCAAAATGTGTGCCTTTTTAACCACTTGTTTCTTTTTTATTGATGAACCTTCACCTGTTCAACACCAACCCCTTTGGAGACAGTGAGGTCTTTTGTTCTTGAAATGGAGCACCTTTCTCGTAAAGTGAACAATTAACAACCTCCTTCAAGCTTAGCAATTGACCGAATAATTCAGATTCCAAGAGAGCTTTGGACAAGCACTTTACAGCTGCACCTGGTGTCCCTGGTGTTGAATGAGGCGGACTTCACCTGGAGCGTGTGAAACATCTCAACCCTCCGACAGAGTTTGAAACAATTCTAGTCCAGCATTTTACTCTTTTTACCAGAGCAATCCTGCATTCAGCTTTAAGTACACTTCCCTAACCTACTTTGCGGTTTGTGCTGCTAGCATTGTATCAAGCAAAACAGCGCCAATGTACGGCACTTGGTGAATTAAACAGATGCAGTTCAATAACCTGTTTTAGCAGTTAGCCTGTTGAATATATTACAGTGCTAACTACCTTGGACCTTTCATCATTTTCACAAGCATGTCCAGTGGATACTCAGGGAGGAGGTAATGTTCCTTGTACCTTCTATAGCAATGTTGTATTTCACTGTCAAGCATTAAATGTCCCTAAATCCAAGTTGCTGCAGTTGGTGTATTCTTTCCATAGCTATTGGGGCCGTATACCACCTTATAATTGCTAAGGTTTCCATCTTTTGCCGAATCCAGAACGTGGATGGAACAAGGGTGGGGAGGGGATTTGGGATTGCGACTTGAGTTCTGTGTGTGTGGGGGGGGGAGGAACTGGTCTCCGCCAATAGCGTTAAACAGGGCCATGGCGAATCGACGGCCCATTGTGGATAATAAAATCGGGCGCAGTGTACTCTTTTGGCGAAGCAGTAAACAAATAAACTGTAATTTAAAACATTAAAGGAAACTTAATAAATTAAATTAAAATTCGGTTGCCGGTGGTAATGATGCACTCCAGTCCCTGCGGTGCCCACCGGTCGCGGAAGGCCTCGAGCGTGCCGGCGGACACCACGTGCTTCGTCTCCGTGGCCGCGGAAGAGAGGCAGGCAGTCGGGCTGAACGACCCTCTCGACCGCCCGCTGCCTGGACCAGTTGATGGCCACTTTGGCCAGGCCCAGGAGCAGTCCTACGAGGAGGTCCCCCCGACCCGCCCGCTCCCCTCTGCACCGGGTGACCAAAGATCAGGAGCGTGGGACTGAAGTGCAACCAGAAATCGAGGAGCAGCCCCTTCAAATAATGGAAGAGGGTCGGGCGCAGTGTAAAATGGGCTGCTGAGTTGCAAAGACCAGTTTTACCCCCCCCCCCATGATGTTTTCTGTTGTACTGATGAAAACTTAGCAATGAATAATTACTCCACATAAAACACAGGGAGAAATAATAGGCTTCACTTTTTAAAAAAACAGACTTTTGGTGCTCAAACTGAACTGGATGTCAGTAAATCTCACCACTGTTCCCTTGACTTAACCCCCACTGAGACTTGAGCACATAATCTAGGTTGACACTACAGCGCAGTATTGAGGGAGTGCTCCACTGTTGGAAGTGCAGTATTTCGGATGAGACGTTAAACCGAGGCTCCGTCTGCCCTCTCAGGTGGATGTAAAAGATCCCATGGCTCTATTTCAAAGAAGAGCAGGGGAGTTCTCCCCAATGTCCTGGTGTGGATCATAGAGGAGAGGCAGAGATCGGAAAATCAGATGGAAACAGAGACATGGGGGGCGATTTTGCCAGCCCTGGGGCGGCGGGTATGGAGGCGGGACTGCCGGGAAAATGGCAGAATTTGGGGGCGGATGCCCAACCTGCCCCCAACCCGCCTCCATGCCATCTTCCTAGGAGGCGGGTAGCCGTCCCGCGCCAGGTCCCGTCTCCTTGGAGGCGGGGAGGGATTAAAGCCTATTAACTGCCTGTTAACAGGCAGAAAATAGGATTATCCCCTTTTTTGCCCTCACAAGTGCGGGCTTCCCGAAGGCTCCGAAACCCGCCAGGTTAGCGAGGCGATTACTGGGTCTGCGGGGGTCGGGGGGGTGCAAAAGTGTGCTGTGAAGGTAAGTGATGGGTGCAAGAGTGGAGAGGTGAGTATCTGAGGTAAGTGCAAAGTGTTAGTAAAAGTGTAATTACCTTTGTTTCTTCCTGCAGGCTTCAGTCGGTAGGTATGCGGAGAGTCTCGGACCTCCGTGTTGCAGATGACAGGTGGCCGTTGCATTCTCAGATGCAACAACCATCTCATTTCTGTAAAAGAAAGAAGTTGGATGAGGTCTTGAATTCAAGACCTCATCAAACTACAGAGAATGTCAGTGTTTGACAGCTTCACAGAGCTGTCAAACGATGACAATTCATCTGTCAAAAATTTTTGACAGATGAATCGTCATACGTTGACGTTCTCTGCAACCGGCTTTCCCTTAATTGGCCTGCTGAGCCCGCTGGGCAGGCTTAACAAGGTCAATCAAGGGAAAATAGCATGGGTTGGCCACAAATCGATGGAGGCGGGACATCGACCCGCCAAGCAGCAGTCCCACCTCCAACGCGCCTCCATTGGCAAAATCACCCCCATAGAAGGAGTAAGGCAGACAAACAGGTCAAAGGCATAGGGGGTAAGACAGTTAGTTGGAGAATAGAGGTAAGAGAAGATGTGAAAGAGATAGAGGCAGAAGCATGCAAGAGTTGAACAGAGATGAGGGAGTTCAGTAGAGTTAGAGGCAGAAGGGATGGTGAGAGAAAAAAAGAGAAACAGAACAGATGAGATATAAAGAACAAAAAGTAAACAGAAACAAACATGGAGGCAAATAGACAAAGAAAGAAAATGAGTTGCGGAAACCAAAGGGGAAGAAGGAAGGAGGAAGAAAATGGCATTTTCAGAATTTCATTCAGAAATGAAGCACATCACAAAACTGAGTTTGAAATTCTAATATCCCCCAACATTTAATTTTGAGAATGTAGAAAGAACAGCAGCTGACAGTGCCGACTGAATGAAATAGCTTCCTTGGTGTAATAAAAAACAGAAAATGCTGGAAATACTCAGCAGGTCAGACAGCTTCTGTAGAGAGAGAAACAGAGTTAACGTTACAGGTCGATGACCTTTGTCAGAACTGGAAAGAACATTTTCCAGTTCTGAGAAAGGGTCATCGACCTGAGACGTTAACTCTGTTTCTCTCTCTACAGATGCTGCCTGACCTGCTGAGTATTTCCAGCATTTTCTGCTCTTTTATTTCAGATTTCCAGCATCCGCAGTATTTTGATTTTGTATTAGCTTCCTTGGTGCTTGGGGTGACCTTACTGGAAACGATCTCTGAACTTCCTCGCTAACACTGGCTGCTGAAGGCTCATGATGTGGTACAGCTGAGAGCTTGCTGAGAGATTCGTGAAATGGAAAGGAAGACACGTACAGGGGAAATGCTCAATTTTTACTTGGGGAGCGCAGCTTGGGTAGAAGGATAAACGGAAACATACCGTGCGACAACACCAACAGCTTTGAATGCACCCTTATTACAGATGGGTTACATTTCACTTCTCTTCTAATGAGGGCAACCGCGAAACAACGGGTGTTATATTAAGGTGGTGATATATCAGCAAGGGTTAGAGTGAGAGGGCTACAGTATGTGCTTGGCTAATAATTGCTTCAAAGATAATTCTTCCCCTTTTATTATACTCTCCAGAATGGACGCAAATTATTTCCACTTTTCTTGAGTGATGTACTTAATAGACATTCAGAGTTAACAGGCATACAAACCCTGTGGTGAAAGGGGTTCATTCAAAACTCTTTAAACATTGACAAATCCTAATGAAGGCAAATGTTACCATCTGTGACAGCCAGGGAAACATCTGGGTGAGAGGCGGTCACACACACTGCTTCTATCACTTATCTTTCCTCAGGGTGATAAAATGTGAGTGGCACATCTCTGCTTTATTTCTCTACTAATTAGTTTTGCCTCTGAGTGACTTGACATGGCTTTTTCTTTATTAGTGTGGCAATCGTCTGTCAATCAACCTCAACAAGATAATGATGCGGTCCCAATTAACGGCATCCAGTTTGCTTTATGTCTCTCTTTCTTTAATTCACTTTCAACAGTTGCTCTTGTCCGCTTCCTATGTAGAACGAAGCCTCATTATTACAAACTCTATTCTGACCAGTGCCATGTTCTAACAAACTTTCTCTGCTGTTATTGCCATGCAACGTTTATGTATCAGTTTAATAAATGCACTTGATCGCATAATTCATTCCAATTAAAATAAATTTGGGCTCCCATTTCCAGATCAGTGACCATTCAAGCATTGCAGCCAGTCTCCATTCCATATTACAAATTCTGACAGTTCTGGTACAGCAGTTCGTGGACACAATAGCTCCATAAAACAGTATTTGTGAGAGGGGAGAAATCTTTATAGCATGATTTCCTTAAGGCACCTGAGACTTTTGCGTTGGAGTACAGAATTCGCCAACTGCAGCTTTGAGGGAGTTTCTTACTCCTGACGATGCTAATTCTGTTTGGGTTCCAGGTTTACACCAATTTAAACCTGGCCAAAGTGGCCATCAACTGGTCCAGGCAGTGGGCAGTCGAGGGGGGGGTCGTGCGGCCTGACTGCCCGCCTCACTTCCGCGGCCACGTTCGCGTCCGGGTGGCCCTGGAGATGGAGCACGCAGTGTCCACCGGCACGCTCGAGACCTTCCGCGACCGGTGGGCACCGCAGGGACTGGAGTGCATCATCACCACCAGGAATAACATTTTAATTTAAGTTGTTAAGTTTACTTTAATGTTTTTTGTAAGTTGCAGTTTATTTGTTTTTCTGTTGTCACCAAAAGAGTACACCAATTTAGGCGGTGGTCTGGTGGAAGCTACTTTATATCTGGTGGAGGATCTGAAACCTTGCTAAATGGAAGAACTCTTGACTGTGTTTATTGGTTGCTCTGCTGAACTGGGTCATTGTTTCAATACATAAGTAATGATGACTAGATTTTAACAACATTTTTCCTGTTTCTAAACGCATGGTACAAAATTGTAATAAAATGCTTTGTTGTTTCATTGTGTTGTAAGTGACGCACAGATCTTCTGGGTGTTCTCTAACACCTCTAATCGAAAAGAGGTTTGCCATATGCTTTATAATAAACCCTTTTCAATAGTTGGGGTTTCGAAGGTAAACAAGACAGACTTCTAATATTTTGAAATGTGTTTATTAATAGTGTGATATAACATTTTAAATTGAGATGGGGAACTGAATGCGTTTGAACACTACCCTCCAATTAAATATTGGGAAGACTGAAGCCATCGTCTTTGGCCCCCACCACAAACTCAGTTTCCTCGCCAACGATTCCACCCCCCTCCCTGGCCGCTGTCTCAGGTTGAACCGGACTGTTCATAACCTCAGCGTCCTATTCAACCCTGAGCTGAGTTTCTGATGCCAGATCATCTTCATCACAAAGACTGCCTACTTCCAAAAGGCTTTCGATAAGGTCCCGCATAAGAGATTAGCGTGTAAAGTTAAGGCACATGGGATTGGGGGCAAGGTATTGACTTGGATAGAGAACTGGTTGGTGGACAGAAAGCAGAGAGTAGGAATTAATGGGTCTTTTTCCGAGTGGCAAGCAGTGACTAGTGGGGTACCGCAGGGATCGGTCCTTGGACCCCAGCTATTCACAATATACATTAATGATCTAGATAAGGGAACTAAATGTAATATCTCCAAGTTTGCAGATGACACAAAGCTGGGTGGGAGTGTGTGCTGCGAGGAGGATACCGAGAAACTCCAGGATGATTTGGACAGGTTGGGTGAGTGGGCAGAAGCGTGGCAGATGCAATATAATGTGGATAAGTGCGAGGTTATCCACTTTGGTGTAAAAAACAGAAAGGCAGACTATTATCTGAATGGCAATAGATTGGGAGAAGGGGAAGTGCAACGAGACCTGGGTGTCCTTGTGCACCAGTCGCTGAAAGTAAGCATGCAGGTGCAGCAGGCGGTTAAGAAGGCAAATGGTATGTTGGCCTTCATAGCGAAAGGGTTTGAGTATAGGAACAGGGATGTCCTGCTGCAGTTGTACAGGGCCTTGGTGAGACCACACCTTGAGTACTGTGTGCAGTTTTGGTCACCTTATCTGAGGAAGGATGTTCTTGCCATGGAAGGAGTTCAGCGAAGATTCATAAGGCTGATACCTGGGATGGCAGGAATGACATATGAGGAGAGATTGGGTCAATTGGACTTATACTCGCTGGAGTATAGAAGAATGAGAGGGGATCTCATCGAAACATATAAAATTCTGACAGGTCTGGACAAACTAGATGCAGGAAGAATGTTCCCGATGGTCGGAGAGTCCAGAACCAGGGGTCATAATCTAAGGATAAGGGGTAAGCCATTTAGGACAGAAATGAGGAAGAATTTCTTCACCCAGAGAGTGGTTAACCTGTGGAATTCTCTACCACAGAAGGTAGTTGAGGCCAAGTCATTAAATATATTCAAGAATGAGTTAGATATATTTCTTAAAGCTAAAGGTATCAAGGGATATGGGGAGAAGGCAGGTACAGGGTACTGAGTTTGGATGATCAGCCATGATCTCATCGAATGGCGGAGCAGGCTCGAGGGGCCGAATGGCCTACTCCTGCTCCTATCTTCTATGTTTCTATGTAACTTAACATTCACCCCCTCGGCTCCTGCTTTGGTCCATCTGCTGCTGAAACCCTCATCCATTCTTTTGACTCCTCCAGACTCACTATTGTAATGCTCTCCTGGCTGGCCTCTAATTCTCCACCCTCCATAAAGTTCATCTCATCCAAAACTCTGTTGCCCATTTCCTACCCTGCACCAAGTCCTTCTCACCCATCAGGCTCTTGCTGATCTGTATTGGCTCCCAGTCCCTCAACAGCTGCAAGTTAAAATTTTCAGCCTCGTGTTTAAATCCCTTCATGGCCACATCCCTCCCTATTTCTGTAACCTCCGCCAGCCCTACAACCGCCCCAGAAGAACTCCATAGTCTTCCAAATCTGGCCTCTTGTGCCTCCCCCTTCCCTTCGCCCACCTTTGACAGCCTTCAGCCGTCTCGATCCTATGCTTTGGAACTCCCTGCCTAAGCCACTCCAATTCTCCTCCTTGAAAACCTTCCTTAAAACCCACCTCTTTGACCAAGCTTTTAGTCACCCCTCCTAATATCTCTCTCTTTGGGTTGGCATCCATTTTTGCCTGATTACTTTACTGTGAAGCACCTTGGATGTTTTGCTATGTTAAAGGCACTATATAAATGTAAGTTCTTGTTATAATCCTGTAGGTTCTGGCACCCAGGTTTGAATCAAATGCAGAAGGATGGGTCGCTTTGTCACGCTCTGTCTTCTCCTCCTCCTTCCCTTGCTGTCTTCTCCTGTCCCCACTCTTTCTCCTCTTCCCCACACGGCTCTTCTTTTCATCTCTCATGCTTTGGCTCTCTCCTCTTGCTGTCTCCTCCTACTCCCTCTTGCTGTCTCTTTCTCCCTCTTGTTATCACTCTTGCTCTCATCATTTTCTATTCTCTTTCTCCCTTTCGGTCTCTCCTCCTCTCGTGCTGTTTCCTCTTCCTTTTTCATCTCACTACTGCCCTCTCTTTCTCTCTCCAGTTCTCCATTCTTTATCTCTCTCCTCTTCTCCTTTATTAGTTTTGCATACTTCCCTCGCTCTTGCTGTGTCCTCCTCCCTCTCCCTTTTGCTCCCTTCTTTCTCTTGCTCTTTCCTTCCCTTTCCACTCTTTCTTCTCTGCTGTCTCTAGCTCTCTCCTCCTCTGTCTCTGTTCTTTCTCCCTTTTCTCCCCCTCTCTTTCTCCCCCACACTCTCTCTACACAAGGATGGCTGTTGTGGGAAACAGAATATTTGTACAGTAGGAGGTGTCCTTCCAATTTTGGATGTAGAAGTCCTTTTTTGCAGCTGAATAGAGGGAGCTTTACTTTACAGCCAATCCTGTCCTGGATTGCTGCTGACACTGGGTATATGTTTCAATGCTGACCCAACACTGGCGAGCCTCTCCTTATTGGGTGAAACAAAATCAGCTGTGTTTGATGTTACAATTGGCGAAAAATAATTATGAGATACTTGCGATCAAGTATTAATACAATGGAGGTATTAAATTACAATTTAACTTAGCTAACACATTTTAACTCTCAAAAAAGTTGAATGATATTGGTCTGTTTTAATGAAATGAGATAGACCTCCCAATAATCGCCTTAATGGGAATTTATTCGAGTTGCACTATTCTATTAAGGACATAAAAGTTACAACACGGAAAAAGGCCATTTGGCCCAGCCAGTCTGTGTCGACAAATGGAGGACGATGCGGAGTTGTGGAAATTAATATAATTGTGGTATCATGACCAATGTTAACAACCATAATCATTGCTGTACATGATATTCCAGATGTGTGAATTTATTTTCCAACAACAACAACTACTTGTAAAACGTCCCAAGGCGCTTCACAGGAGTATTATAAGACAAAAAAATTGATACTGAGCCACATAAGGAGAAATTAGTGCAGTGCCCAAAAGCTCGGTCAGAGAGGTAGGTTTTAAGGAGCGTCTTAAAGGAGGAAAGAGAGGTTGCGAGGCGGAGAGGTTTAGGCAAGGAATTCCCTATTTTTAAGTTTGATAAGGAAGTGGGAAGCGGGTAGTTTTTCCTTCCATGAATACTGAAGACATTGCAGAGCCTTAACCAGAGTGCTACTTTAAGGGTGTACAATTTGTGTGGAGTGTGCTGCACTCTGGTGAGCTCTCATGCAATAAATCTTCTTAATACTCTTCTGTCAATATTGCTAGGCATTAATATCCTCTAATGAACGTCATCAGTCATCGAGGGCGTGAAGTGATCCGACAGCCACGGAGGCACTGAATACACCTAGCAGGAGAATCTTCAAAATGTGACAAACAAGTGAAACAGTCTATACTGTAAAAAAAAACCAGCAGGGAGTGAGTTCGAAACTGTAATTTAATTTCAGGTTTCAAATTACAGCATCAATTTCTGGTGCTTCACTCTTGCGGTTTATGATATCATCTGAAGCCATTAATTAGCCTTATTGCCTTGTCATTCATTCCCAGATATCTGTTATTTCTAATTGAGGTGGAGATTTCAGCAGGATGGCAACACTGATGGGCTTTATTTTTCTATTTCTTAAGTGGTATGCAAAATGAAAGAAAGAAAGTAAGACTTGTATTTATATAACGCCTTTCACGACCACCGGACGTCTCAAAGCGCTTTACAGCCGATTAAGTACTTTTGAAGTGGAGTCACTGTTGTAATGTGGGAAGACAGAGCATGTGGGAGTACCTTCACCACACGGACTGCAGCGGTTCAAGAAGGCGGCTCACCACCACCTTCTCAAGGGCAATTAGGGATGGGCAATAAATGCTGGCCTTGCCAGCGATGCCCACATCACATAAACGAATAATGAAAAAAAAATGGCTGAGAAGGTAGGTCCCAGGCCTGCTTTGATTGATTTAATTGAGAGGTCGCACAACACCAGGTTATAGTCCAACAGTTTTATTTTAAATCACAAGCTTTCGGAGTTACAACTCCTTCGTCGGGTGAAGTGAGGAGATACAGAATCGTCAAAGCATATATCCACATCATGACCACTATTGATTGATTTAGACTAGACTTACCTATGGTGTGGCCTGAGGCTGAGGCCAGAGGGTAGTGCACCTTGGTGTACTGCTCAACCCACAGCTCAACTTCTTCTCCCATGTGCAGTCAATCACCATGACCACTTCTTTCATCTCTGAAACATTGCTTGCTTCTGCCTTTACCAATCCCGTGTGCTGCTGATCCAGACCTTCATCATAGTGAGGCTGAATTTCTTCAATGCTCTCCTTGATGGTGTTTCCAAAATTCCATAGATTCTAGAATGGTTCCCGCGGATTGGAAGGTAGCAAATGTAACCCCACTATTTAAGAAAGGAGGGAGAGAGAAAATGGGGAATTACAGACCAGTTAGCCTGACATCAGTAGTAGGGAAAATGCTAGAATCTATTATTAAGGACGTGGTAACAGAGCACTTAGAAAATAATAATAGGATTGGGCAGAGTCAACACAGATTTATGAAAGGGAAATCATGTTTGACGAATCTGTTAGAGATTTTTGAGGTTGTAACTAGCAGAATAGATAAGGGGGAACCAGTGGATATGGTGTATTTGGATTTTCAGAGGGCATTCGATAAGGTACCACACAAGAGGTTATTAAACAAAATTAGGGCTCATGGGATTGGGGGTAATATACTAGCATGGATTGAGGATTGGATAACAGACAGAAAACAGAGAGTAGGAATAAACGAGTCATTTTCGTGTTGGCAGGCTTCAACTAGTGGGGTACCGCAAGGATCAGTACTTGGGCCTCAGCTATTCACAATCTATATCAATGATTTGGATGAGGGGACCAAATGTAATATATCCAGGTTTGCTGATGATACAGAGTTGGGTGTGAATGTAAGTTGTGAGGAGGATGCAAAGAGGCTTCAAGGGGATATAGACAAGCTAAGTGAGTGGGCAAGAACATGGCAAATGGAATATAATGTGGAGAAATGTGAAGTTATCTACTTTGGTAGGAAAAATAGAAAAGCAGAGTATTTTTTAAATGGTGAGAGATTGGGAAATGTTGGTGTTCAGAGGGACCTTGGTGTCCTTGTACATGAATCACCGAAAGTTAACATGCAGGTACAGCAAGCAATTAGGAAAGCCTTTATTACAAGAGGATTTGAGTATAAGAGTAAAGGGGGGAAAAATTCAGTTGGTTGCGCCTCCCGTTAGCGCCTTAAGAGGGCGCTAATGCGGCGCAAAGCATCTGGCGCCCAGGCGCAGCAAAGTTTGCGCCGCTCGCGAAATTAACTAGACATTTTGCGGCGGCGCTAAACACTACCGCCACGATCTCCTGCACCAGCAGATCGTGATGTCAGTCGAGTGCGCAACGCCCCGGTATCGCCCCGGAGCGGATATTGAGTGGCGCCCCCTGCCTTACCGCCTGACGCTAGCAACGACAGGTTGAGGGGAGCGTTCTGCAGTCATGAAGGGAAAGGGGGAGCGCTATTTAAAGGTGACCGCTTCCTGCCTTTTATTGTTGGTGCCATTTTTGAACTACGCATTCTGAGAGAGAGAGGGAGAGACTTCTGGAGAGATTCAACGTTGTGTGAAGGAGTTTTGGGTACTGAGCAGCACTTTGCAGGTTCATTTTGATTTGCCATTCCTTGTATCGATTTAGAAGAGACTGTGGGGCTGCACTCTGCGCTCTTTGCCTGGTACTCTCCATTGTTCTTTCCAGCAGATTTGATGTGCAGGTCTCTCCAGGCCGAGATTCAAGGCTGCAATGAGCAGGATGTGGATGGAAAGCAAGATTAACCATCCCCTTTAAGAACTGGCCCGTGCCATTGTGTGTGTGTTCCATTGCTGACTGACATTACATGAGCTTCGCCAGCGCTCTGAGGTAGCGCCTCGCTCCTCGGCCTTTGCGCCTTAAGACAGGTGTGAAGCGCCAGATTTAGCGCTGCAATCACCTCCAGGGGCGATAAAAGTCAAGTTTGCAGTCGGTGGCGATAATTAGCGCCAGGCGCTAATCTTTGCGCCCGGCCGATAATTGCGCCCCAAATGGGGCGATACTGAATTTCTCCCCAAGAAGTCTTACTGCAATTATATAGGGCCCTGGTGAGACCACACCTGGAGTATTGTGTACAGTTTTGGTCTCCTTACCCAAGGAAGGATATACTTGCCATAGAGGGAGTGCAACAAAGGTTCACCAGACTGGTTCCTGGGATGGGGGGATTGTCCTATGAGGAGAGATTGAGTAGACTAGGCCTATATTCTTTAGAGTTTAGAAAAATGAGAGCTGATCTCATTGAAATATACAAAATTCTTACAGGGCTTGGCAGGGTAGATGCAGGGAGGATGTTTCCCCTGGCTAGGGAGTCTAGAACCAGGGGTCACAGTCTCAGAATAAGGGGTCGGCCATTTAGGACTGAGATGAGGAGAAATTTCTTCACTCGGAGGGTGGTGAATCTTTGGAATTCTCTACTCCAGAGGGCTGTGGAGGCTCAGTCGTTGAGTATATTCAAGACAGAGATCGATAGATTTTTGGATATTAAGTGTATCAAGAGAAAAGGGGATAGTGCAGGAAAGTGGAGTTGAGGTAGAAGATCAGCCATGATCTTATTGATTGACGGCACAGGCTCAAGGGGCCAAATGGCCTACTCCTGCTCCTATGTCTTATGTTCTTTGCGTTTTCGCACTCCATTACCTACAGGCCATCCAGAATGCCGCTACTTGTGTCTTTACTCAGACCAAGTCTCATACACCCATCCGCCAATGCTTGCTAGGCTCCAGAGAATCAGCTTCACGATCTTCGTCCTTGCTTGCAAATCCCTCCATTGCCTTGCCCTTCCCTACTTTCACTGCATCCAATACACGTGATCGCTCTAACTCGTGTGTCTCTGAGTATACCCTCCACTGCTCTGCCATGGACCCACTCCTTGGTCCTCATTTCCTCTGCTCCAACACTGGCGGCTGTTCCTTCAGTTTAGTTCCACAGGTGCCAGTCGCCCTCAGGTACCTTGCACAAGTCAGACCCTTCACGCTGAGTGTTGGCAGAGTATTCAATCATGGCGGCATCAGAGCTGAGCCCAATCGTGTCCTCATTTAATCTCCACACACAAATACACATGCACAGACACGCACACACTTTCAGCAGGGATCACTAGATAATGATCAGGAGTGGGAATCCTGCATGATTTTCTCCTCCCCAGGGCACTGCAGTCAATTGTAGAGTTCCTACTGCTGCCCCTGCTTAGATCAGCTAACTGAGCATAGGCCTGGGCCTTAAAACCTGGGTCTTCTTGACCTGTATGACTCAGCCACTCAACGGATAAACTGCTAGGGAATCGGAGAAGCATAAATATCTTCTAGTTGGCCTAAAAGTGTTCAACGCAGATACGAAAATGACAACAAACTTTATTGGCCCTTTTTCATAGTAATTTTGATTTTGGATTCATGTTTTGTATTTCTAAGTTTACATGTCGAATGCTCCAAGCTTGTATACATGCTTTTAGAAAAATATATGCCGTCATACATTCTATGCATGTAACATCAACATTCCAATGTACTTTCCACTGTTAAGATATTAACTCAGTGTGTTTTGAAACCTCTCTATTATTAATGGCCAAGCTCCACATTACATGGACAATAAAAGACACGCATTGGCACCCCACCTTAGTATCTAATCTTATAATTTCTCTTATCCCTTAGGCATCTCCTGTTCTTGTAACTTAGAAATTAACTCAACAAATAATGGTTCTGTTCCAACCCCAGTGACATTAGTAGAAATCCATATATCCTGATCACAGAATCATACAGCACAGAAAGAGGCCATTGAGCCCGACATGCCTGTGCTGGCTCTTTGAAAGAGCTCTCCAATTAGTCCCAGTCCCTGATCTTTCCCCATAGCCTTATACATTTTTGCTTTCCAAGTATATATTTAATTCCTTTTGAAAGTTACTATTGAATCTGCTTCCACCGCCCCCTCAGGCAGCACATTTCAGATCACAACAACTCGTTGTGTAAAAACATTTCTCCTCATCTCCCCCTCTGGTTCTTTTGCCAATTTTCTGAAGTCTGTGTTCTCTGGTTACCGATCCTCCTGCCAGTGGAAACAGTTTCTCCTTATTTACTCTATCAAAACCCTTCTGGTGATTGTTTCTGGTATTGTCACAAGTTGGTCCAAATTTGAAAAAGATACATATTTAGCCTAAGCTGCGCCAGTTGCTTTATCTGTTTATCAAATTTGGCAAGCCAACTAAAATGTTTGGAGGCCAAATCACACGGTGATAAATGAACTCATTCAGTCCCCTTTTCTCAGCTGCAATTCTCCAAGCAATAAAAATCCATCACTCTTAAAGATATAGTTCAACATTTTTAACCATGTAATGTAAGCTTCAAATTGCGATTGAAAAATTCTCCTTCAGTCTCAACATGGTGAAAACAACATTCTCTTGTCTAGGAGCCATCAGTTGTGCTGACGATTTGTTACTATGATGATGTGGAAAAATAAAATGGGGAGTTAGTAATTCAGCAACCTACCTGATATTTTTGTAGCTTTGTTTGAGTTTGTGGTTGTTTTGCTTGCAATTTAATAAACCTTCAGTCCAACCACAGGCAAGGTGGGGCTCCTGAACGGCAGCTCAGATAGACATGATGGCTGGGATTCTGACTGCTTTGCGTGTTGGGAAAGACTTGTGACTTCTGCAAAATAGCTGTACTGTTTTGATCCGAGGCAGTCTATACTTAGCGATAGATTGGGCAATGTTGCATTTGGTGATGTGGAATGCTGGTAGCACTTGTATAGGATAAGCCTAGAAGAAAGATTAACGTCTTGTTGAGTTAGAATAAAGAAAAGCCTGTCTGATGCAATGGCTTTTCCCCCTCAACAATAAGCACTTTTTCTATCCCAGTGTATTGAGAAGCAGAAGCATGACACACTCAACATATTCTGAAAAGGTCTCCTTCTAGTTAATCCATTCTGTCCACCACAGACTGAGATATAATCAGTTACCTCAAGTCCCTTGCCTGCACTTAAGGCCAGCAGGAAAAACCGTTCAGTAGTAACTCTGGCTGAAGTTAATCAGGTTTGTGTATGCATTTCCATTTCAGTTAACTCGAATAAAGCAATTTGGTTATATTTTGACAGCAACAGATTAAATTCAAAACCAGTCATTCTGAAGTGGGATTGTATAATGTTAGTTGTGGGATTAAGTGGCCTGCCTTTAGCTATCTACTTTATCTGCCTTATTTATTGCAAGACACAGAGCAAGATGGACAAATTGTCTATTAAGATCATAAATTACACTTATCTTCATTGTGCTTATTCCTATAGAAACCTTTTTTTCCCACCTTTTTCTCCCCTCCTTTTTTAAATGCAGTGATTCATGCTGAGATAGGGTTCTACAGACATTAGCAACGCTCTGAAACTTCACCGACTGGGCCATTTTTCAGATGTGAGTCTGGTGTCAGCCTTGGCACAGTTGGTAGCCATCTCACCTCTGAGTCAAAAAGTTGTGGGTTGAAGCTACAGACTTTTCAAGACATAATTTCAACACATTTTAACGAGACCTGAAGGGGAAGACTAAAAATTAGGAGGCGGCTTCCTCAGGAGCTCAGCAAGTAAAGGCAGTGTGTAACTAAGCCACACGGATTCTGACGGCCCAAGTTCAATCTCCAATCTATGCTGAGCTAGCTGATCTCAAGCAAGGTGGCGCTAGGAGTGCCACTGGGCTACGCACTGGAATTGGCTTTGGGGAGAAATCAGCCGCGGTTCAGAATCCTGGTCGCGATCTAGAGAGTCCTGCTGGAAAATACGCCTGTTTGTACTTCGGGCGAGGACAGGATTGGGCTCAGCTACGATGCCTCACATGATAGAAGAGCCTGCTAACACTCACTTTCTGGACTCACACATGAGGAATGGTCACTTGGGCAAGGTATAAGAGGGCTAACGCGAGCACTTGAGGAGCTAAGGATATAGAGGCACTGGAGAAGGGACAAAAAAAGATTTATAAGGATGATACCAGAACTGAGAGGCTATAACTATCAGGAATGACTGAACAAGCTGTGGCTTTTTTCTCTAGAAAGGGGAAGGTTGAGGGGTGACCTAATAGAGGCCATTAAAATTATAAAGGGGTTTGATAGGGTAGATGTAGAGAAGATGTTTCCACTTGTGGGGAATGCAAAACTAGGGGTCATAAATATAAGATAGTCACTAATAAATCCAATAAGGAATTCAGGAGAAACTTCTTTACTCAGAGAGTGGTTAGAATGTGGAACTTGCTACCACATGGAGTAGTTGAGGTGAGTAGCATAGATGCATTTAAGGGGAAGCTAGATAAGCACATGAGGGAGAAAGGAATAGAAGGCTATGTTGATAGGGTGAGATGAAGTAGGGTGGGAGGAGGCTCGTGTGGAGCATAAACACCAGCACAGACCAGTTGGACCGAATGGCCTGTTTCTGTGCTGTAAATACAAAGGGGGTGATTTTGCCAATGGGGAGCTTTTGGAGGCGGGACTCCCACTTGGCGGGTCGATGTCCCGCCTCCATCAGCTTCTGGCCAACCCACGCTATTTTCCCTTGATTGACCTTGTTAAGCCCGCCCAACGGGCTTAGCAGACCAATTAAGGGAAAGCCGGTTGCAGAGAACATCAACGTATGACGTTTCATCTGTCAAAAACTCTGTGAAGCTGTCAAACACTGACATTCTCTGTAGTTTGATGAGGTCTTGAATTCAAGACCTCATCAAACCTCTTTCTTTTGCAGAAATGAGATGGTTGTTGCATCTGAGAATGCAACGGCCATCTGTCAACTCTACCGCGGAGGTGTGAGTCTCTCCGCATACCCACCGACTGAAGCCTGCAGGAAGAAACAAAGGTAAGTACACTTTTTCTAACACTTTGCACTCACCTCACATACTCACCTCTCCACACTTGCACCCTTCACTCACCTCCACAGCACACTTTTGGACCTCTCCGATCCCCGCAGACCCAGTAATCGCCTCGGTGACCTGGCGGGTTTTGGAGCCTTCGGGAAGCCCCAAAATTCTGCCATTTTCCCGGCAGTCCCGCCTCCATTCCCGCCTCCCCAGGGCTGGCAAAATCGCCCCCTTTGTAATACTACGTATGACACGCCAACAGGAGTCAGTGCCTTCAGAGAGGAGACAAGACAATTGGAGCTGAACCCTACCCCCAGTTGAAACAGTATTAAGAAAATTAGGACATCGGAAACAATAGTTTACCATATTTAAAAAAATATATAAATGCCCCTTGTTTAAAATGATTCTCAGAGATTTGAACTGCAGGTTCCAGGTTAGTGGCAGTTTGCGTTGCCCCTCACCCAAAGCAGATTTTGGCCCCAGTAAGTTCAGGAATTAAGCTCACCTGTAAAGCCTCCACAAAATGTTGACAACACCCCTTTAAATACAGTTTGTTGATTCATTTTGTCTCGTGTTGGTTTAGAAAATGAACCATCAAATTTCCTTTTAAATGAATAGCAGTTTGAAATATTTGCAGAGTTTAAACAAAAATAAATGCGTTCAGTTTTAAGGCTTTAATAAATATTTATATGACATAGAGCCCTTTGGGGTCACTTACCTATCCTGCAGCTATAAGTACTAAATTCAAGGTAATGAGACTGGGGAAGGGAAATAAACAGTGGGGATATAAATAAAATAGCCCTAGGTTATAGGAAAGGGGTCTAGGGGTATAATAGTTCACTGAATGTAAGAGTACAAATCACAGGATGTGATGTTGGGTGAACATGGGTCTGTACCAGGCACTAGTACAGCCACACTTGAAGTACCATGTACAATTCTAATCCACGTACTATAGCAAGGATATCCAAGCATTAGAGTCAGTGTAGGAAAGGGCAACCTAATTTAAGCATCCGTGATATGAGGTGAGGTTGAAGGGCCTGGGATTATTTACTCTGAAGCAGAAAAGGCTCAGAGTAGGCATTTTTCAAGTGTTGAAGATCCTTTAGGGAATAGATAAATGGAACCCCGATGTGTCTTAATTGTCACAAGCTGTAGAACTGGGAATACAGGCTCAAGTTTAGAAAAGAAGAGGTGCACCCCGGCCATCATTTGCCTTGTAAGGGGCGGCAGGAGACCGCCCACAGCAATTTGGGGCCTATGTGTTTTGTGGAAGGAATAGGTTTGATGGCCTAAATGGCCTTTCCTTCTCGCAAGCTTTCTGGTGTAATACTCTTTCTTTTAAGGTATTTTCTCCTTTTCCTGGTCTTAAAGATCTACACACCATCTTCAGTAGGCCTCACCCAACCCCACTCAGAAACTAGCTGTTGAAGGGTGCACAACAACAGCAAGGGAATGATTCTTCCTACTTCTTCCTTCCACGCTGTGAGGACTGCCTGGTCCCTATGTCTGTAACCTCCTCCAGTCCTGCAACCCTCCGAGACCTCTGCGCTCCTCCAATTCTGACCTCTTGTGCATCCCCGATTTTAATCGCTCCACCATTGGCGGCCACGCCTTCAGCTGCCTGGGTCCTCGGCTCTGGAATTCCCTCCCTAAGCCTCTCTGCCTCTCTCTCCTCCTTTAAGGCACTCCTTAAAACCTACCTCTTTGACCAAGCCCCATCCTAATATCTCATTATGTGGCTCGGTGTCAAATTTTGTTTGATAACGCTCCTGTGAAGCACCTTGGGACGTTTCCTATGTTAAAGGCACTATATAAATGCAATTTGTTGTTGGTCTCTATGAGGCTCCAGCCAGTGCTAGCATGGTTAGGATGGTGTCATAGTTACAGTTAAAAGTTGCAATTAGTTAAAAGAGGTTTAGGGATAATTATTATTACCGCCACCATTTGTATGAAGATGGAAGTTTCGAAAAGCGGTTGGGGAGGTACAAAATACAGATAATTGGAATGGCTGATCTGGTTATGACAATTGGTGGAGTGGACAGGAAGGTGTGTATTCATGCAAAGCCTTCTGGGAGAAAAACTAGCTGATATTGCATTTGGGCTTAATTATGGTTTGTTGCAACTCATTTTTGAGGTTAGGTTCTGGTGATGTTTGAAAACTGGGTGCGAGTAATCTTCGTCTTGCGTAATCCATATAAACAGGAATTTGATTTTACCCCACGGTATTTTTCCTATGGTGAAATCTAAGAGCCCTTTCAAGACCATAAGCTCAGTCTGTTTGAAATCTCAGAAGCACTTTTTTTGATGTTTAAAGCCATTTTAGATAAAGAGAATAACTCAAAGTCACTTTAAACTACTGACGGGTTCTGGCCATTTGCCAACTCAGGCAGTTGATTGTTTACTTACAGGCAGAAGAGAATTGCTGGGGAAGTATTTTTAAACCTCTCTGTCTGGCTTATAGAAGATGCATAAGTACGGCCTCCGATTTTCCTGACAGACAAGCTTTGTGGAAGACCGTGAGTGTGCCGCCAGCTGCCACCCTGGAACTGATCTGTGATCTCCACACTTACAAGATGTGGTACAACAGTGTAGATTTTAAAAAAATAGAGATATAGATCAAGGCTCTGGGCTTGCACCATACCTTTGCTGCACAACGATGGATTGGACGATGATTTGTACACATCAGGAGGAGCACTTTGGGTGAGCAAGGGTCCTTGAACTGGGATAGCATTAATAATACAATGTTGCTGGTAAACATTCTTAAACTTCTGAAGACACTGCCATGAGAAAAGTAACAGCCATATATATAAATTACAAATTGGGCCAAGAGATTAAAATATGTTTGCTTGATGGACTTTCTATGATCTTACTTTCCATTAGAATCGACAACAATCAACAGTTCTGGACACCTTCAGCCTCCTTGGTAGCATTGTGCCCTTTGTGCTAACATAGATACATAGAAAAATAGGAGCAGGAGTAGGCCATTCGGCCCTTCGAGCCTGCTCCGTCATTCAATATGATCGTGGCTGATCCTCTATCTCAATACCATATTACTGCTCTCTCCCCATACCCCTTGATGCCTTTTGTGTCTAGAAATCTATCTAGCTCCTTCTTAAATATATTCAGTGACTTGGCCTCCACAGCCTTCTGTGGTAGAGAATTCCACAGGTTCACCACCCTCTGAGTGAAGACATTTCTCCTCATCTCAGTTCTAAATGTCCTACCCCGTATCCTGAGACTGTGACCCCTCATTCTAGACCCCCCAAGCCAGGGGAAACATCCTCCCTGCATCCAGTCTGTCTAGCCCTGTCAGAATTTTATACGTTTCAATGAGATCCCCTCTCATTCTTATAAACTCTAGTGAATACAGGCCTAGTCGACCCAATTTCTCCTCATACGACAGTCCTGCCATCCCGGGAATCAGTCTGGTGAACCTTTGCTGTACTCCCTCTATGGCAGGTATATCCTTTCTTAGGTAAGGAGACCAAAACTGCACACAGTACTCCAGGTGTGGTCTCATCAAGGCCCTGTATAACTGTAGTAAGCCATCCTTACTCCTGCACTCAAATCCTCTTGCAGTGAAGGCCAACATACCATTTGCCTTCCTAACTACTTGCTGCACCTGCATGTTTGCTTTCAGTGACTGGTGTACAAGGACACCCAGGTCCCTTTGTACATCAACATTTCCCAATCTATCACCATTTAAATAATACTCTGCCTTTCTGTTTTTCCTACCGAAGTGGATAACTTCACATTTATCCACGCTATACTGCATCTGCCATGTATTTGCCCACTCACTCAACTTGTCTAAATCGCCTTGAAGCCTCTTTGCATCCTCCTCACAACTCACAATCCCACCTAGTTTCGTGTCATCAGCAAACTTGGAAATATTACATTTGGTTCCCTCATCCAAATCATTGATATATATTGTGAATAGCTGGGGCCCAAGCACTGATCCCTGCGGTACCCCACTAGTCACCACCTGCCACCCTGAAAAAGACCCATTTATTCCTACTCTCTGTTTCCTGCCTGTTAACCAATTTTCAATCCATGCCAGTATATTACTCCCAATCCCATATGTCCTTTAATTTTGCACACTAACCTCTTATGTGGGACTTTATCAAAAGCCTTCTGAAAATCCAAATACACCACATCCACTGGTTCTCCCTTATCTATTCTACCAGTTACATCCTCAAAAAACTCCAGTAGGTTTGTCAAACATGATTTCCCTTTCATAAATCCATGTTGACTTTGTCTAATCCCGTTGATATTTTCTAAATGTCCTGTTATCACATCCTTTATAATAGACTCTAGCATTTTCCCTACTACTGATGTTAGGCTAACCGGTCTGTAGTTCCCCATTTTCTCTCTCCCTCCTTTTTAAAATAGTGGGGTTACATTTGTCACCCTCCAATCTGCAGGAACTGTTCTATAATCTATAGAATTTTGGAAGATGACAACGAATGCATCCACTATTTCCATGGCTACCTCTTTTAGTACTCTGGGATGCAGATTATCAGGCCCTGGGGATTTATCGGCTTTCAGTCCCATTAATTTCTCCAGCACTATTTTTTTTACTAATACTAATTTCCTTTAATTCCTCCTTCTCACTAGACCCTTGGTTCCCTAGCATTTCGTGGAAGTTATTTGTGTCCTCTTCCGTGAAGACAGAACCAAAGTATTTGTTTAATTGCTCGGCCATTTCCTTGTTCCCCGTTATAAATTCTCTTGTTTCTGACTGTAAGGGACCTACATTTGTCTTCACTACTATTTTTCTTTTTAAATACTTTTACAATCCGCTTTTATGTTCCTTGCAAGTTTACTCTCATACTCTATTTTTCCCCTCTTAATCAATCTCTTGGTCCTTTTTTGCTGAACTCTAAACTGCACCCAATCCTTAGGCTTGCTACTTTTTCTGGCAACTTTATATGACTCCTCTTTGGATCTAATACTATCCTTATTTCTTTTGTTAGCCATGGTTGGGCCGCTTTTCCTTTTCTGTTTTTGCGCCAGAAAGGAATGTATAACTGTTGTAATTCATGCATTCATTCCTTAAGTGTTAGCCATTGCCTTTTAATGAAGCTCCCCAATCTATCATAGCCAACTCACTCCTCATACCTTCGTAGTTTCCTTTGTTTAGATTTAGGACCCTAGTTTCGGATTGGACTTCTTCACTTTCCATCTTAATGAAGAATTCTATCATGTTATGGTCACTCTTCCCTGAAGGACCCCGCACAACAAGATTATTAATTAACCCCTTCTCATTGCACAATACCCAATCTAGGATAGCCTGTTCCCTAGTTGGCTCCTCAACGTACTGGTCTAAAAAACCATCTCGTACACACTCCAGGAATTCATCCTCCACAGTATTATTGCTAATTTGGTTTGGCCAGTCTATATGTAGATTAAAGTCAACAATGATTACTGTAGTACCCTTGTTACATGCATCTCTAATTTCCTGTTTGATGCCATCCCCTACATTCCCACTACTGTTTGGAGGCCTATAGACAACTCCCACCAATGTTTTCTGCCCCTTGGTGCTTCTTAGCTCCACCCAGACTGATTCTACATCTTTATTTTCTGAGCCAATATCCTTCCTCACTATTGCTCTGATTTCATCCTTTACTAACAACGCCACCCCACCTCCTTTTCCTTTTTGCCTGTCCTTCCTAAATATCGAATATCCTTGGATATTCAGCTCCCAGCCTTGGTCACCCTGCAGCTATGTCTGCATAATCGCAATTATATTGTATCCGTTTACATCTATTTGCGCTTTTAATTTGTCTACCTTATTACAAATGCTTCGTGCATTCAGATACAGTGCCTTTAGATTTGTCTTTTTAACATTTTTAGACATCTTAACATTTTTTTGTACTATGGCACTATTTGTCTTATCACCATTTTTTCTTACGCAGACCCTATTTGTTAGTGCACTCCTTTGTTTGTACGCTCTGTCCCTTCCTGACACAATCTGGTTATCCTTACTCCAATCACTTTCCTGCACTGCTTCCTTGTCTTTTCTCTTTAGCATTCTAGATTTCTCTCCACCGGGACCCCCCCGCCCCCCTTATTTATTTTAACGCCCTATCTACCTCCCTAGTTATTTGATTCGCTAGAACTCTGGTCCCAGCATGCTTCAGGTGTAGTCCATCCCAACGGAACAGCTCTCTCTTTCCCCAGTACTGGTGCCAGTGCCCCACAAATCGAAACCCACTTCTCCCACACCAATATTTGAGCTACGCATTCATCTCCCTGATCCTATTGATCCTAAGCCAATTTGCTCATGGCTCCGGTAATAATCCAGAGATTATGGCCTTTGTGGTTCTGCTTTTTAATTTAGTCCCTAGCTGCTCAAACTCTCTCACCAGAACCTCTTTCTTTGTCCTACCTATGTCATTGGTACCTACGTGGACCATGACAACTGGATCCTCCCCCTCCCACTCCAAGTTCTTCTCCAGCCCAGAGGAGATGTCCTTTACCCTGGCACCGGGTAGGCAACATAGCCTTCGGGACTCACGCTCCTGGCTGCAGAGAACAGTGTCTATCCCCCTAACTATACTGTCGCCTACTACAACCACCTTCTTTTTTACTCCCCCCACTTGAACGGCTTCCTGTACCACAGTGCCATGGTCAGTTTGCTCTGCAGTCCCCGCACTTTTCCACAAGAGTTGCAAGAACCTTGAATTTTTTTGACAAGTGCAGAGACTGAGGCTCCTGCAATACTACCTCCTGGATCCCTGTACCTGGCCTCACTCGTAGTCACACCCTCCTGTCCCTGACCACGTGTTAATTCTAAAGTATGTAATCTAAGGGGTGTGGCTGCCTCCTGGAGCAAAAGGTCCAGGTAACTTTCTCCCTCCCTGATGTCTCGCAATGTCTGCAGCTCGGACTCCAGCTCCTCAACTCAGGGGCTGAAGTTCCTCGAGCCGCAGACACTTATCGCAGATGTAGTCGCCCTGGACAAAAATGTCCACAAGCTCCTGTTCTCCCTTTATTTTATTTATTTATTTATTTAATTAGTTTAGTGTTAATCAAATTATTTACCTCATTTAGTTTATTAAATTAATTAAATTAAGTTTAGTTTTTAAAATTTAGTTATATGTTATATGTTAACTTAAAACTTAGCCTACAGTCACTACCAATCACTTACCTGCCTTCCATATGATGTCACACTGCCGTTTTCTCTTGTTGATGCAGTTCTGCTGCTGCTTTTATCCCTGCTCTTGGGCCTCGGTCTGCTGCGGCTCAGGTCCGCCGCCGCCCTTTGGGAGAATATAGGAAAAGCAAGCACCTCCTTCCCCCAATTCACCGAACTCCCACACTTACCAAACCCCCAGTTGTTCACTCTGTTTGTAACTCAGATGAGTCAGCACTGCTCTGCTACTGCTTCAGGAACCAGTTTAATCTAGTTAGCTAATTAACTAACGACAGCAGCTCTCCAGCAGGAGCGCTTGCTTGCTTGTCTCTGCTTAAGCCTGAAGAAACTTAAAAATTTAAAGTTTAAATTTTAACTTAAACAGTTGATCTTACTTAAGAGCTACTAGCAATTAACACTATATTTTAAAAGAGATTAACCCTTAAAACTCCCACACTTACCAAAACTCCCAGTTGTTCACTCTGTGCTCTCTGCAGTCAGTTCATACACTGTAACAACTACAGTTGGGAATACTTGTGTGAAATTCTGTGTTTGAATTTAGATAACCAATCATCTAATCTCATCAATCGTTTAAGCATCAAGTCTTGGCAATACAATTCAGCTTTCAGATGAAAAGCATGTTACTGAGAGGAAAAGAGTAAAGTACTCTGCTGAAATGGATCATCATTATGCTACACAGTTTATTATTAAGCCATCAAGGAGACAACAACGGTTAATGCTATAAAGGTTCAAACTGCTCTGTGGGATATCTGTAACAAATGTGGTAATGTATTCCTATTAAATTCCTGTGTCTGCTATTTTAATGAGGGTTTAACTTGTTAGTATCCTTTTTTAGATAATCTTTGATAGTTTTCATTGCAGATTGGCAAGCACTATAATTCTGCTTTTAATGTAAACAGACTGGTCAAGTCGCAAACCACTCAATCTATTAAAAAAAACCTGAAGTAAATGGTGACTAGTCAGTCAGCTCTCAAAACCAGGCTGGCTGTATGCGCCATATGACCTCTCCTCTGCCAACTCTCTCAGCTGTCTGCCTATCAAATTCCCCACCTAACACCATTGTAGGAGGAAAGAAAGGAAGACTTGCATTTATATAGCGTCTTTCACGACCACCGGACGTCTCAAAGCAATGAAGTACTTTTTTGGAGTGTTGTAATGTGGAAAACGCGGCAGCCAATTTGCACACAGCAAGCTCCCACAAACAGCAATGTAATAATGACCAGATAATCTGTTTTTGTTATGTTGATTGAGGATAAATATTGGCCCCAGGACACCGGGATAACTCCCCTGCTCTTCTTCGAAATAGTGCCGTGGGATCTTTTACATCCACCTGAGAGAGCAGACGGGGCCTCGGTTTAATGTCTCACCTGAAAGACGGCATCTCTGACAGTACAGCACTCCCTCAGCACTGCACTGGAGCGACAGCCTAGATTTTTGTGCGCAAGTCTCTGGAGTGGGACTCAAACCCACAACCTTCTGACTCAGAGGCGAGAGTGCTCTTCTTCTTAGGCAGTCCCTCGGAGCCGAGGATGACTTGCTTCCACATTAAAAATGAGTTCGCAGGTGACTGATGAGTCCAATGCGGGTCCTACAATCTCTGTCACAGGTGGGGCAGACGGTGGTTGAAGGCGCGGGTGGGTGGGGTGCTTGGGTTGACGTGCGCTCCTTGCGCTGCCTGCGCTTGGTTTCCGCTTGCTCCCGGCGAAGAGACTCGAGGTGTTCGGCGCCTTCCCGGATGCTTCTCTTCCACCTTGTGTGGTCTTGGGCCAGGGATTCCCAGGTGTCGGTGGGGATGTTACACTTTTTCAAGGAGGCTTTGAGGGTGTCCGTGAAGCGTTTCCTCTGCCCACCTGGGGCTCTCTTGCTGTGCCGGAGCTCCGAGGAGAGCGCTTGTTTTGGGAGTCTCATATCGGGCATGCGGACGATGTGGCCCATCCATTGGAGCTGATCGAGCGTGGTCAAAGCTTCGATGCTGGGGATGTTGGCCTGAGCGAGAACACTGACGTTGGTGCGCCTATCCTGCCAATGGAGTTGCAGGATCTTGCGGAGGCAGCGTTGGTGGTACCTCTCCAGTGCTTTGAGGTGCCTGCTGTACATGGTCCATGACTCTGAGGTATACAGCAGGGCGGGTATCACTGCTGCTCTGTAGACCATGAGCTTAGTGCTGGGTTTGAGGTCCTGGTCTTCAAACACTCTCTTCCTCAGGCGACCGAAGGCTGCACTCGCACACTGAAGGCGGTGTTGGACTTCGTCATCGACGTCTGCCCTTGTTGACAGTAGGCTTCCGAGGTATGGAAAGTGGTCCACGTTGTCCAAGGCCTTGTCGTGGATTTTGATAATCGGGGGGCAGTACTGTGTGGCGGGGGCAGGTTGGTAGAGGACCTTTGTCTTACGGATGTTTAGTGTAAGGCCTATGCTCTCGTAAGCTTCGGTGAAGGTGTTGACGATGGTTTGGAGTTCGACCTCCAAGTGAGCGCAGACGCAAGCGTCGTCTGCATACTGTAATTCGACGACAGAGGATGGGACGACCTTGGATCTGGACTGGAGGCGACGGAGGTTGAACAGTTTCCTGTTTGTTCTGTAAATTAGCTCCACTCCAGTGGGGAGCTTACTGAGGGTGAGACGGAGCATTGCAGCAAGGAAGATCGAGAAGAGCGTTGGTGCGATGACACAGCCTTGCTTGACCCCGGTTCGTACGTGAATTGGGTCTGTGGTGGAATCGTTGGTCAGGATCACGGCTTGCATGTCGTCGTGAAGCAGGCGGAGGATGGTGAGAAACTTTTGAGGGCAGCCGAATTTGAGGAGGACACTCCATAATCCCTCACGGTTGACAGTGTCGAAGGCCTTTGTGAGATCAAAGAAGGCCATGTACAGCGGTTGGTGCTGTTCCCTGCATTTCTCTTGTAATTGACGTGCGGTGAAGATCATGTCCATGGTGCCCCTTAGTGGGCGGAATCCGCATTGCGACTCTGGGAGCCACAGAGACTGTCGGTCCCGCATTGGACCTACCCACTGAGCCACAGCTGACACTCCATACTATCACCATAAGCACTGCAGTGGTTCAAGGAGAAGGCCCACCACCACCTTTTCAGGATAACTAGGAATGGGCAATAAATGAAGCCTTGCTGGCATCACCTACATCCCACCAACAAATGGGAAAAAAATTCTTTAGGGTTTTCTCTACACAGTCCCACCATCTCAGCCTACACTTTTCACATGATCTTCCCCCCAGTCGGGACCCATTCCATCACCTTCTGAGTGTAAATGGCTACAGCCAACTTTGTTTACCATCATGGCAGTTAACCACACATCAGTTTGTAATACACAGAAGTTACAACACGGAAACAGGCCATTCGGCCCAACCAGTCTGTGCCGGTGTTTACCCTCTAATCACTACGTACACGAGACTCTTTGTAAAGCTTACAGTGCAGCTTACTTTGGACTGAAATAAAATCCGAGATTAAAAATGGTGTGATTTTGAGAGGGGCTCCTATGAATTAATTTTTTTGAATTTTTGGAAAAATGTCCTGTGAAAATGAGTTAGGACAAAGAATTTCTGGTAGTTGCCATATACAGCCCAGAGCACTTCCAGAACTTTAAACTGGTTTCCCACAGACATCCTCAATGTCCCAAAGTATCTGAATCTAAAGAGCTCCTAGTCTGAAGGTAGCACCATCATGTTCTGGTTCAGACAATTCTGCTCTGCTGCCAGAATGAACGAGTGATCATCAACAGCCTTTACTGAGTCTCCATTTAGAATCCTCAAGCTCCTAGTAGCATCACCTTTTTACTCAGTTCTGAAATCTGGTAAACAGCAATTTGTCTTTTATTTATACTCAGGATATGGGCAACGCCGGTAAAACCACATCCGTTGCCCATCCCGAGTTGCCCTTAAAGGGTGGTGGAAGGCCAACCTCTTGAATGTTTGATTTTACAATTAAGTGGCTTGCTGTACCACTTCAGAGGGCATTAAGAGTCAGCTACATAGTGTGGGACTGGTGTTATGTGTAGACCAGACTGGGTACGTGGGGACGGAATTAGGTTCCCTTTCCTGAAGGAAATGAGTGAACCAGTTCAAACAGCTCCTCCTGGTCATTTTTCTGGCGCCAGCCCACGAATGACCAGATGTATTGAACTCAATTTTATAACGTTCCATGGTGGGAGTCATTGACCTCTGGATTGCTAGTCCAGTACTGTAATTGCTGCTCTACATATGCCATGATCAATGCTTGAGAAGGTCCAATCCATGGTTCTGGGACTATATATGCAAAATACTCAATGGAAAGCTACTGCACCTAGAACATTACAATTCTGTGATTATTAAATTGGAAATTCTCAATGGGGAATTGTGGCACATCAAATTTATTCCTCGAGTAAGGAAGACTCTGCGTTTCATGGATGACAGATGCAGACTTGGAAGGCCCCATTGAGGTTTGATCCCTGGTCTGGCTTCCCAGCAAGGGCAGTAGTATGGGTGTAACAATTCACGTTGGTGCCTCAGAGCAAATGAAGGGAAAATACATGTTGGACCGGATTTTCCGAGGCCTATGACTGCGTTACGCACCGTAAGTGCCCTGCAAGCTCCGGGTTTCCACATGCGATGCGCATGCGCGAAAACCTGGAACTTGCGATAACTTGACAGATCCACCGCATCTCCGGGAAATGGACATCCGCGGGCGGAGAGTTGGGCTATTTACCCAACTACTGCCCAGCGAATGCCCGTGAAACTCTTACGCCTGGCAAAAGCAGGCGTAAGACCTTCTTTTACCAGTGTAAGAGTTTAAATAAATATTAAAAGAATTTTTTTAATTATTTAAACATTTTTTAGCCCCTTTAAAACATTGAAATTTATTTTTCAAAAAATTAAAATTTTTGTTTTAAATGTTTAATTAAATTGTATTTTAAATAATTTTGAACATGTAATGATTTATTTTTATTTAACTGGTGTGTAATTGTGTTTTTATGGGGATTCCTAATCATGCTTATGGGGATTCTGTACGTAAATGTAATCCCCATAAGTATAACGGGGATCCCCCTTTTTATTTGGTTGGGTTGGCCCACGTGATCCTGGGGCGCTTGCGAACCGCTTGCGCCCCTGGGATACGTGGGCCTTTACGCAGGCGTACGTGTAGAGGCCCAGGAGCGCGAGTCTACGAACCTCCGGGACCATCAGGTAGGTTCGCACTTTTCTTGCGGTTTGGAGGCATTTGCTCGCGGGAAGCCTCCGACCGCAAATTCAGGCCCGTTGTTTCAAGGAAACCTGTGCTAAGTCTCTCCAGCAATTTATCGGTGTCTTGGAGTGCGTGATGTTTCTCCTGTGCCCATAAATACCCTATGGCAAAGGAATTGGGAGCTGGTCATAGGTCACTGGTCTAGGGAGCAGTGGGCTGAAAAGTAGGATTTTAAACATTCCAATGGATTTTGAAAGCTGTTAGATATTAAGTAACGTTTTGTACTTACCTTGAATTGAAAGAATTTGCTGTGTGCAAATTGGCTGCCGTGTTTCCTATATTACAACAGTGACTACGCGTCAAAAGTGCTTCGTTGCCTTGGGACGTCCTGAGGTGGTGAAAGATGCTATATAAATGCAAGTTCTTTCTTTCGACTTTCAATGGTTACATCACATGTGAAGTTTGCTCCCCGTCTTACGCAATAGAGCTGCCAGCCCTATTCGTTTTTGTCTTTAATTCACAAATGTTTCCAATACAAAAATTACAATGATCGGTTTACTAAGGGATGTAGAAATGATGGGGATAAGCTGTCGATTGCATATCGGCCGCCCGTTATACACCCCGCCCAATTTCCCTTTCTTTTGAAGTCAGCTGTTAATTGTTCTGGCTTAACAGGTTCAACCAAATCCATTTACAAGCTATGATAAATCTTTAATTGGTGTCAAGGATTGTGTAAACGAAGGTAACATCAATACTAATTACACTTTGTTGTGAGAGCCACATGCTGTTATAAAGTGTGTCAGCCGTGGCTCAATTTTACTACTCTCGCCGCTGACTCAGAAGGTCGTGGGTTCAAGTCCGACTCCAGGATTGAGCACATAATCTAGGCCGACAGCAGTGCAATGCTGAGGGAGTGCTGCACTGCTGGATGTGCCGTCTTTCAGATACGACTTTAAACTGAGGCCCGATCTGATCTGCCTGTTCAGCTGGATGTAAATGATCTCGGGGCATTATTCGAGGAAGAGCCAGGAGTTCTCCCGGCATCCTGGACAACATTCACCCCTCAACCAGCAACACCAAAAATAGATTAACGGGTCATTTAACTCAATGCCGTCTGTGGGACCTTGCTGTGCATAAATCGGCTGCCATATTTGCCTGCATAACATCAGTGGCTACACTTCAAAAGTAATTCCATGGTCGTAAATGGGACAACCCCAAAAGGCAATATATACATGCGAATCCTCTATTTCTTAAGATGGAAAGAAAAGTGTTTCAGCTGGAAAAATAGTTGGACATTTCTAAAGTAAATCACAAAAGACTGAAAAAGAAAGACAATCCCCAGCGGAAGATCAGTGGAACCCCTGGAGAAACGGTGTAAATGGCTGGAAACATCTGGTTTTGCCATTTTCTGGGGCTGCCACTGAAGTTACAGCAGGAGGCCTGAAGAACCCCTGTGAAAATTCCACCCCAACGCTTCCTTTTATCCACTGACGTGCAGTGAAGGGCCGTCTTGTTTATTGCCCTGTTGCTTATTTCACTTTCCACCTTTTATTTACTTGACCATTTTCTGTTTTTTATTTATAATCAGTTTTAACTGTTGTATCAAGGTTTGGCAAGAAGCTAACAATGGAATAGAAACTGGATTGCAATTACAGTACTGTAAAAACGGCCACACTGTTGCTATGGGTAACTGAAAGTGTATTTATGTCATTTGCTTCAGCACAAGATACAGATTACAGTGCAGCATAACAAAATCATAACCAAACTGTTTAGCGATTTCGCCCCGTTCAGCATAGTAATTACCTTCACCTCATCAGCAAGAGAAAGAACCTTCTCCTTTAGAGGTGGAGTTTCCATTATTTACAGAGACACTGGGGACAATTTTAGCCTAAGGCGCCCGTCGGGAAACTGACGGGATCGGGTGTAACGCTGGTTTTACTCCTCTCCCGATTTTACTCCGCATTGAAGTCAATATCAGGCGGGGTGTAAAGCCAACATTCCACCCGATCCAAAAGCAAAATACTGCGGATGCTGGAAATCTGAAACAAAAACAGAAAATGCTGGAGACAGTCAGCAGGTCAGGCAGCATCTGCGGAGACAGAAACAGAGTTAACGGGCCCGATTTTAACTCCAGGCGGATTCCCTCCGCTCAGGCCTGAGTTAAAATTACACAGTCGGGTCCCAATGATGTCATCGGGCCGCAACATGCAGACGTAAAAAAAGGACCCTGTTGGCTCCGGGTGCGTGTCCTTGCTGCCTGGCTCAAGAGAGCAGGTTAAAATTGCAGATGTTGCGATCGTGGCGGCTTTTGGACAGGTAAGAGCCAGGGGCGATTTTAACTGCCCACCCGCCAGGTTTCTGCTGAGCGAGTAGGGTTAAAATTGCCCCTTTCAGGCCGACGACCTTCCACCCGACCCCATGGGTTTCCTGTCCGGAGAGTTAGGTTGAAATTACCCCCTCAGTTTCTGTCACAGTTTGTTGCCAAGGGGTTTTTGTGCCGCTAAAACATGGGCAAGTTATAAGCATCACATAGCTTGAGCATTAGCACCTCGTGAGGCGGATTAGACACCTAAACAAAAGCACATGTCCCAGTGATTACCATAAGTGCTTGAGCCCTAGCACCTGATCAGGTGAAAAAGACTCTCAGAAAGATCACTGAAACGGCTATTGGGGAATTTTCACACTGACACAAAAGCACTTGTAAAAAGAGCTTTAACACGCTGATTGTGAAAAAGGGCTTAACACACTTTTAAATAAAACTGTTGGACTATAACCTGGTGTTGTGCGACTTCTCATTTTTGTCCACCCCAGTCCAACACCGGCATCTCCGCATCATGAACACTTTAGGGTGGCAGTACAATGCTTAAATGAATAAATCTAGAATTTTGCAGTTCATTTAAACGTTTTATTAAATGAACAGTTCATCTAACAGGGAAAGCTATCGATGAAAAAGATAGAAAAGAGACTAGTGCACGGAGATTTTATTCTCTTAAACGTTTCACTCTTTTATTCATTGAAGTGGGCTTGACTGCTCTTACACCCTAAAACAGAATATGCTGGAAATACCCTGTAGTTTCGTCAGCATCTAATATTTTGGGTTTCCTTTACCATTTCATCAGAGCACGAGTTCTGCCAAAGGTTTACACCCAAAATGTTAGCATTCTCTTTTCTTTTTACAGATGGTGAGAGACCTGCTCTGTATTTCCATCATTTGTTTCAGATTTTCATTTGTAGTTTCCCCCCCCCCCTTTTACTTGTAGTCTTATGCCATCATTTGCACCTCCAGTATTTGTAAATAATTGATGCCCTTACTCATTGTTATCACCAATATTGCCACTTCCAACCATTTCTTAATTATTTGAGGCTCTCTATTTCAGCGATGGTTGATTTATTAACAGGACAACTGCATGTCTCTTGTAGAAGAAGCCTACCTTTATCGTCCTTTTCATGAATACAATGAACAGTCGTGTGCTTGTCACTTTAGTTTAGCAAGGCAGATAGCATGAACAAACACTTTCAGGGGAAGTGCCCTCACATTTTGGTAAGCTTGCTTACTTTGTTTCCTGTATTAAGTTTCCCTCCACTGACTGAGAGGGCCAAGCAGTGACACACTCCCAAATTTTGCCAACGCCTCTTGTACCCTGTTGTTGGTGGAGGTTGGATTGGGTTGTGGAAGGAGAGGAGTGCTGCTGTGAAATGAATTCTCCACCCCACTCCCTTTGATTTTTCCTCATCCACCCTTTTAGGCAAGGGACCTCATCTCCAGAGCTGGCTTTTGGCACCCCCTGATGTAAGGAGCTGGGAGGTAGGGGAGGGGGAGGTTGCAATTAGAGTTAGTGTTCCATTCTCCAGCATTAAAAATTCCTTGCCTTAAGCACAAAAAAGAACAAAGTGCATTTATTATTGGCTTCATTTCTGTATGCTAAGCTTATGGTATAAATAGAACTCTCTGTAGATAACTGAGGAGCACTATTTCAAAATTTAAGACTAGAAATTGCTGATGGTATGCTATTCAGTGCTAACTGTGGGTTATTAAAGGTGTTTGGAAGTAACAAAGGCTGCTGGTTTACATTTGATTTTGCTGTTTTTAGTCTGGGGATTAAAAATTGGTCTATATATTGCTCCCACACGTGATCAGCTGTGAACTGCAAATGGTAGGCAATTAAGCACCTGAAATAGCATGGGGAGAACAAAGAAAGAGGTAATCTCAACAAAATTGCGATAGACAAAAGCCAGTTACTGTGGGTGCTGGAAATCTGAAATAAAAACCGAAAATGCTGGAAATAGGCAGCAGGTCAGGCAGCATCAGTGGAGAGAGAAAATTTCTGTAGAATTGGGTATTACAGAGTGGTCCACAACACATTATTCAATGCTGACCACTTGCATTCCACAGATTTCCATGACAAGAAGACTAGGCTCCTGGTGATTCAAAGCTAGTATCTATACTAATCTTTGTAACTTCTACAAGGCACAAGTAAGGAGTGTGATGGAATACTCTCCACTCGCCTGGATGAGTGCAACTCCAACAACACTCAAGAAGCTCGACACCATCCAGAACAAAGCAGCCTGCTTGCTTGGCACCCCATCCACCACCTTAAACCTTCACTCCCTCCACCATCGGTGCACCGTGGCTGCAGTGTGTACCATCTACAAGATGCACTGCAGCAATTTGCCAAGGCTTCTTCGACAGCACCTCCCAAACCCGTGACCACTACCACCTAGAAGGACAAGGGCAGGAAGTGCATGGGAACACCACCACCTCCAAGTACCCCTCCAAGTCACACACCATCCTGACTTGGAAGAATATCACCGTTCCTTCATCGTCGCTGGGTCAAAATCCTGGAACTCCCTCTCTAACAGCACTGTGGGAGTACCTTCACCACACGGACTACGTTTAGATATGAATGTAGGAGGTATGATCATTAGATATGAATGTAGGAGGTATGATCAGTAAGTTCGCAGATGACACGAAAATTGGTGGAGTGGTAAATAGCGAGGAGGGAAGCCTCAGACTACAGGACGATATAGACGGGTTGGACAGATGGGCAGAACAGTGGCAAATGGAATTTAACCCTGAAAAGTGTGAGGTGATGCATTTTGGGAGGACTAACAAGGCAAGGGAATACACAATGAATGGTAGGACCCTAGAAGGACAGAGGATCAGAGGGACCTTGGTGTGCATGTACATAGATCCCTGAAGGCAGCAGGACAGGTAGATAAGGTGGTTTAAAAAGGCATATGGGATACTTGCCTTCATTAGCCGAGGCATAGAATATAAGAACAGGGAGGTTATGATGGAGCTGTACAAAACGCTAGTTAGGCCACAGCTGGAATACTGTGTGCAGTTCTGGTCGCCACACTATAGGAAGGATGTGATTGCATTGGAGAGGGTGCAGAGGAGATTCACCAGGATGTTACCTGGGCTGGAGCGCTTCAGCTATGAAGAGAGACTGGACAGGCTGGGGTTGTTTTCCTTAGAGCAGAGAAGGCTGAGGGGGGACCTGATTGAGGTGTACAAAATTATGAGGGGCATAGATAGGGTAGATAGAAAGGAACTTTTCCTCTTAGTAGAGGGGTCAATAACCAGGGGGCATAGTTTCAAGGTAAGGGGCAGGAGGTTTAGAGGAGATTTGAGGGAAAACTTTTTCACCCAGAGGGTGGTTGGAATCTGGAACTCACTGCCTGAAAGGGTGGTAGAGGCAGGAACCCTCACAACATTCAAGAAGCATTTAGATGAGTACTGTACTTGAAACGCCATAGCATACAAGGCTACGGACCAAGTACTGGAAAATGGGATTAGAATAGACAGGGCTTGATGGCCGGCGCGGACACGATGGGCCGAAGGGCCTCTTTCTGTGCTGTATAACTCTATGACTACAGCGGTTCAAGAAGGGCGGCTCACCACCACCTTTTCAAGGGCAATTAGGGTTGGGCAAAAAATGCAGGCCCACATCCCATGAACGAATAAAAAAAATTCTGAAAGAAAGAAGAGAAAGAATTGCATTTATATAGCGCCTTTCATGACTACCGGATATCTCAAAGCGCTTTACAGCCAATTAAGTTCTTTTGGAGTGTAGTCACTGTTGTAATGTGGGAAACGTGGCAGCCAATTTGCGCACAGCAAGGCTCCCACAAACAGCAATGTGATAATGACCAGATAATCTGTTTTTGTTGTGTGGATTGAGGGATAAATATTGTCCAGGACACCGGGGATAACTCCCCTGCTCTTCTTCGAAATAGTGCCTTGGGATCTTTTACATCCACCCAAGAGAGCAGACGGGGCCTCGGTTTAACGTCTCATCCGAAAGACGGCACCTCTGACAGTGCAGCACTCCCTCAGCACTGCACTGGAGTGTCAGCCTAGCTTTATGTGCTCAAGTCCCTGGAGTGGGACTTGAACCCACAACCTTCTGACTCAGATTCTGACTTTGATTCTGTTATTAACCAACATCATCCTTTAGAGGGTAATTAAATTACATTGCATTAGCTGCTTTTGATAGGAATTTATTAACCATATCTACAACACTGTAGGGAAAGATAAAACATTTCATCTCTACTCTTGCTTGAAGCTTGCTGATTATCTACTCATTGCAGTTGTGCATGGGGTCCTTGGCACGTTTTATGCTTGTAACTGCACTTCTATATGGGATAACATATACCTCATTTATCACATATAACCTGAACATCCATTTGAAATGCTAGATTTAAAGAACCCGCTGATTCAGTCCCTGGATTCTCCATAACCCATTATTCCAGTGTCACTCTGCTGCTTTCATACGCGTCATCTGACAGTAAATTGAAATTCACCGTGTTGGATTTTACCTGTTTTTTAAACTATATTTGATTTTACTGGTAGTTTCATTTCACTGGTCTGCACACAGTTTGAATTGACTTAGCAGGACTGCCATCTCCTGGTCATTGACTGTATAAATGAACAGGGTATAGAGTGGAAATAACAACAGAAAATGCTGGAAAAACTCAGCAGGCCAGGCAACATCCGTGGAGAGAGAAAGAGAGTTAACGTTTCAGGTTAAGATCCTGAAACGTTAACTCTCTTTCTCTCTCCACGGATGTTGCCTGGCCTGCTGAGTTTTTCCAGCGTTTTCTGTTGTTATTTCGGATTTCCAGCATCCGCAGTATTTTGCTATCGTATCAGGGTATAGAGTGGATTTGTCTGTGTATCTAATTAACCCTTTTGAACACATAGGGATAAAAGCTGAGTGGTTTTTGGCGATTTTGGTAAAGAAGTAACTAATTTGGAGAAAGCATGTCATTATTATTTGTTCTGGGTTCATGCTTTATGAAACGTGAACATTACTTTGAAGTCTATGAAGGGTGGATGATGGGAGAGCATTGGAAGAATCAAGTCGAGAGATGATAAGAGTGTGGATGGAGGTTTGAGCAGTGAAGTTGGGCAGTGTTGCAGGGTTGATGGTTAGGATGCGGGGTCAGCTCAGGATCGAACAGGAGTGGTCAGGGAGGGGGATGGGGGTCAGTGGCAAGGGAGTAGGGGTAATGGTGGGGGATAAAAACAATGGCTTTGGTCTTCCTGATGCTCATTTAACTGACTCATCCATGAAGTGTTGTTGGCCATGCACGCTGACAGCACCAAGATGGTCGTGGGGTTAAGAGAAGTGATGGAGAGTTATAAGTTGGGTGACGTTAGCATACATATGGAGACTAACCCTGTGCTTGTGGATGATGTCACTGAGGGGCAGCATTTCGATGAGGAAGAGGGGTAAAGATCGTTGGGGGGATCCTGGAGGTGACATGTGAGGGTGGGAAGAGAAGCCATCAGTGGAGATGCGCCGGCAATGTTTGGATAAATAGGAGCAGAACCATGTAAGCTCAATCCCAAGGAGCAGGTTAGTAGAAGAGAGGCGATGGAGGAGGATGGCATAATCAATTGTATAAAACCTTACAACAACAATAACTTGTATTTATATAGCACCTTTAACGTAGTTAAATGTCCCAAGGTACTTCACAGGAGCGTTATCAAACAAAATTTAACACCGAGCTGCATATGCAGATATTAGGGCAGACTTGGTCAAAGAGGTAGGTTTTAAGGAGCGTCTTAAAGGAGGAGAGAGAGGTAGAGAGGCAGAGAGGTTTAGGGAGGGAATTCCAAAGTTTAGGGCCTAGGTAGCTGAAGGCACGGCCACTAATAGTGGAGTGATTAAAATAGGGGATGCACAAGAGGCCAGAATTGGAGGAGTGCAGAGATCTCGGAGGGTTGTAGCTGAAGAGAACAAGGAGGGATAACGCACCACAGTCATAGTCACACAGAATATCATTTTTGACTTTGCCCAGGCTGTCTTGGTTCTGTGAGAAGAGTGGAGTTCAATTGTTGGGATTTGTGGCGACAACACATTCAAGTACCTGAGAGTGGAAAAGGAGATAATAGATGGGGTGGATGTGTTGAAGGGTAGGTCCTTTGAGGAGGTGGGAGATGACAGCAGTTTTGAAAGGTTGAGGAAGGTAGAAGAAAATGTTGTGATGGTTTTGAGGGTATCTTGTATTAAAATCCAACCAGAGAGGGACTGGTTGCACCACCTAAACCCCACTTCTAGGTGCCCCTAAAAATGGGCACACTTCCAGCATTGGGGGAGGAAAATTAGAAAGAAAATTAGAATTACCACAACTACCCTTTGCTTGCACTTTCTACAGGCAAAGTACTCCACTCCCCCCTTGGAGGAAGAGTCAGAAATCCCGGTGCAACGTGTAAGGGGGACGGAGACATGGCATCATGGACCTCTTCCCCTTTTCCCCTCCTTTGCACCTGGGGATTGAGCATTCTCCAGGTGCATTGGACAGAAAGACGGGCCTAATAAGTAATGCAATGGTGATACTGTGCTCCAAATGATTTAATAGGGCCAATTTCCCTCGTATTGTTTAAATCATAATTTAAATGAAAACTAAGGCAAAAATCCTGTAACCAGCATTTGCAAAAGCTTGTGATGCTGTGTGTACGGCATCTGGTGAAGGAGAAATCTTCCCGAGGAGTCAACGTGGCAGTATCTGAGGAGGGTGTTTAGAGCAGGCTATTTCTGGTTATCCAAGGAGCTGATGGAGTCTGAAAGCTACTCAGTGAAGCAACAACGCCCTGTGTCTCCTTTGAGAACTGAAAGACCTTTCTGACTTCCAAAACAATCTCACATATTTTGATAACTTTTCGAGAACTGACTGTTTTGATCCAGATTGGATGTTTGAAAGAATTCCAAATGAAAGTACCATTATCAAAATTATGATGTTGGACATTCCTGTACTGACCCTGTGCGTTTAGTCTCTTCATCACTTTGGAAGAAGAAAAGAAAGATTACGCTTTTGGATTAAGTGTAAACTATTAATTCATCATAAACAATTTTTAGATCACGAGTAATTGTTATTACTTTGGTACCTTTGACTTTCACGGTACTTCCTGTCCAAAAATAATAAATATATTTATGAGTCTGCTGCTGAAATCCTCATTCATGCTTTTGTTATCTAGACCCGACTATACCAATGCTCTCCCGGCTGGCCTCCCATCTTCCACCCTCCATAGATTTGAGCTCATCCAAATCTCTGCTGCCCATATCCTAACTCACACCAAATCACGTTCACCCATCACCCCTGTGCTCACTGACCTACATTGGCTCCTGGTACACCAATGCCGCGATTTTAAAATTCTCATCCCCATGTTCAAATCCTTCCATGCCCTCGTCCCGTCCCATCTTTGTAACCTCCTTCACCCCTACAACCCACCGAGAACTCTGCATTCCTCCAATTCTGGCCTCTTGTGCATCCCTCACTTCCTTTGACCCACCATTGGTGGCCGTGCCTTCAGTCATCTACGCACTATGCTCTGGAATTCCCTCCCGAAACCCCTCTGCTACTTTCTAATCCTTTATAACGCTACATAAAACCTACCTCTATGACCAAGCTTTTGTCCTAATGTCTCCTTCTTTAGCCGGGGTTAATTTTTGTCTGATTACACTTCTGTGAAGTGCCTTGGGGCATTTTACTACATTAAAGGTGCTATATAAATGCAAGTTGTTGATGTTGTTGTGTATGTTCGTTAATCTAAGAGTATCTGGTTTGTGAATACCTTTAGGTTTACAGCATTGCTCCTTGAACTTTCCTCTCTTGCTGTTACTAAGCTTCAAGCATGCTGTTTTACAACTCTTCTTCCTCCCTGTGTTGAAATGAAGACTCATTGCACCTTCTCCTTCTCCTCTTCTTGGAAGAACAGGTGAAACAATTTGGAAAACCATTTAACCATGAAAGTGGAGTTGAGGTAGAAGATCAGCCATGATCTTATTGAATGATGGAGAAGGCTCGAAGGGCCGAATAGCCTACTCATGCACCTGTTTCTTATGTTCTTATGTTTCTCCCCAAGGACCTCAAAACTGTGGGACTCCTTGCCTTCCTCTGTCTTCCCTTCCTCTTACAATCTGCGTGCTTTTAAAAAATCAAGCTGGCGTCACCTAACAGCTACTCCTTGATTGACTTTATCTTCTCTTCCCTCTCTTTTCAATCTTGGCAGTATCCTGCACTAAGGTCCTTGGCCCTTGCTTGGATTTTTTCAAAAATGAAAAAGAAGTAAAGACATCAAGAGTGCAGGAAAGAAAAAGTAATGTAGAAAAAATTATGGGGAGACTGCTTGTGATTTTCTGATATGAACAGCTGGCAGGCAATTTCTGTGCTGAGAGCACGGATTTGGAAAATTGGTTCTCCACTGCAAACTCATTTAAACATATGGAGTAGTGTTTCCCTTTCAAAATAGAGTGCATTTTAATAGATTATCATATAAACTTACGATACAGAAGAAGGCCATTCGGCCCATCGTGTCTGTGCATTACGTTTTTAAACCAAAATGAGTGAGTCCTGCAAGTTTTCTGCAGAGCTGTCAATATTGGCAAAATGTTTGGAGTGAACTTCATTACCAAAATGGGTGAAACAGTTTGGAAAAACATTTAACCATGAACAAGCTTATTAAAATTCACCCATTAAGAGTAAGACTCACTCTTTTTACATTCAAAGATGTAACTTCTTACGTTCACTCTGGAAAAGAAGCTCCGTATTTTAAACGCGGATTTGCAATCTTAGTTTCTTAGCTTAACTCTCACTTGCAATACTATATCAATGTTACTCACTTCAACAGGGGTACAGTAGCCTAGTGGTTATGTTACTGGACTAGTAATCTAATGGTTCTTAGAGACAGGAGTTCAAATCACACCAAGCCAGCTGGGGAATTTAAATTCAGTTAATTAAATAAATCTGGTATAAAAAGCTAGTGTTGGTAATGGTAACTATGAAACTACTGGATTGCCTACTGTGTTATTGCTTACCATTCTAACCTATATGTGACTCCAGACCCACAGCAATGTGGTATTCAAGTAAGGCAGCTTACCAGCACCTTCTTGAGGGCAATTAGGGATGGATAATAAATGCTGACCATGCTGGTGATGAATGAATAAAAAAAGTGTGACTTAAAAAAAACCTGTCCTCCCTCCTCTTTTGAAGATTATGGCTGCACAGGGGGAGGGCAGCCCTTCGTATCTCATGTCATAGAATGCCACTTTTGAATGAGATTTTAAACTGAAGTCCCGTCTGCCCTTCCAGGTGGATGTAAAAGATCCCTTGGCACTATTTCGAAGAAGAGCAGGGGAGTTATCCCGGTGTCCTGGTCAATATTTATCCCTCAATTAACATCACTAAAAAAAAAATCAGATTATCTGGTCACTATCACGTCACTGTTTGCGGGAGCTTGCTGTGTGCAAATTGGCTGCCGCATTTTCCTACATTACAACAGTGACTATGCTTCAAATGTACCTCATTGGCTGTAAAGCGCTTTGAGACATCCGGTGGTTGTGAAAGGCGCGATATAAATGCAAATCTTTCTTTGTTTTATGTGTGAGCCTAGAGATTTTTTTTTGTATGCTGCACGCAATTACAAAAAGAAACACTTTTGGGGAAACATTACACCAAAATAAATGCCTGCCTCTCTTCCGCGGCCACGTTTGCGCCCTGGAGACGAAGCACGTGGTGTCCGCTGGCACGCTCGAGGCCTTCCGCGACCGGTGGGCACCGCAGGGACTGGAGTGCATCATCACCACCAGCAATGGAATTGTAATTTAATTTGTTAAGTTTCCTTTAAAGTTTTTTTTGTTAAGTTACAGTTTATTTATTAGCACAAAAAAAAGCACACCAAAATAAAAATTACAACAAAAAAAAAGGGTGGCAGAGCTACATTCCCTGCTGGCTGAATGGCGCTGGTGCAGGATGACACCAGCAAGGGTTTGTCTCGCTCTCTCGACTGCCCCATCTTGCCGCAAATTGTCGCTCTTTGGTGCGAGGCCGCTCTCTGACCTCCGGCGGGAGATGTCAGTCGGGGCCTGTGTGGGAGCGGGCGGAGGCTGCAGCCTGAGGCAGCCGGCGGACCGGGCGATGGAGGGGGAGCTATGAGTTGAAACTCGGCCGGCACTAGAGCAGCAGCAGCAGCAGCAGCGGCGGCAGAGGCCGAGGCCCCGGGCGCTGTAAAATGTAAGTACAGCAGGCAGCCGACGGTCATCTTGCGGGGAAAGCGATCGGCGCCGCGGTATTTTGTGTCGGAGGCGAGAGAAAAAAAAAATCGCCACTCACAGGAACAATGGTGGCCCCGGGCTCGGCTCTCTCACACACATCGCACAACCGCGGCCTCTCCCACAACAACAAGCCCCGGTCGGTGCCATCCTCTGGCGGGGGGGGATAGTTGCAGGGCCGGTGTCTCAGGCGTTCCCGGTCCATCCACAGCAACCGCCTCCCCCCCCGCCAGCAGCTCAGTCAAGCACATGGGCTTCTGGTTAAAATGTGGTGGCATTTAAAAAAAAACCCGAAATGAATATTACTTCAGATGACAGGTTTGATAGGTCAGACTGCATTTGTCTTTACAATGTAAAACGTGTATATGGTGTTTTCACTGTGACTCTCTCACTGACTGCAGTGTTTGCACTGGATATGGTGCTTTCACTGACTTTTTATAATATATAGTGTTTTCACTGTGACTATAAATGTGTATATGTCTAGATGTGTGTGTATATTATATTTTCACTGACTATATGGTGGTTTGCACTGACTAGATATGATCACAGTGTGAATAGGTAACTGGTGTTTACAAAACAATATGCAGTATTTTGCTATCAAATATGTATGTATGGTGTTTTCTCTGTGACTATATATTTCACTGACCATGTAGTATTTTCACTGACTATTTAATAGACTGTGATCGTATATACAGTCAAGTGCAAATCACCATATAGTCAGTGAAAACATATATGTGTACGTTTCACTGACGGTAGTGTTTTCACTGACTTATATATATGTGCTTTTCACTGTCTATTTGGTGGTTTGCACCGACTATATATGTGTGAGTAGGTAAATGGTGTTTACAAAACAAATATGTATGGATGGTGTTTAGTGTGACTATATTTGGTGTTTGCCATGTGCCTATATATATGATGTTTACTGTGTGAATATGTTTATATATGTTTAAATGTGCAAGAATGGTGTGGGCAAAAGATAGTACTGAAGGTTGGAAAATGCTGACAACTTGATTTCTTGTATGCTATTGCCTGATTATTAGATCTTGCATTCTGTAAACCACCACGAGCTGCAGTGTGGAATAGAATGTCAGCAATATATTTTACAATTGAAAACTCATGTTACTGCATTGTTATATGTTTCTTATCTTATAGTGTCATAAAAATATGGTTTGTCAGTCACTTGGAAATTAAAGGTAAAGTACTACTGAATCATCCTGTAATTTCTACACTTGTAGAGGGATGTGTCTGGTAATGGTGCCTTAGTCATCCTTTGCTACTGTGTTTTACATAGAATATACAGTACAGAAAACATAGAATATACAGCACAGAAAGAGGCCATTTGGCCAGCTAGTCCATGCCGGCGTTTATGCTCCAGTCGAACCTCCTCCCGTCATTCCTCATCTAACTCTATCAGCATAATCCTCTATCCCGTTCTCTCTCATATGCTCATCTAGCCTCCCCTTAAATGCATCTATACTATTCGCTTCAACCACTGCCTGTGGTAGCGAGTTCCACATTCTCACCATTCTCTGGGTAAAGAAGTTTCTTCTAAATTCCCTATTTGATTTCTTGGTGACTATCTTATATTGATGGCCTCTAGTTTTGCTCTTCCCCTTAAGTGGAAATATTTATTCTTGAACTTGGGGGCAGGTGGCAGAGAAGTAGGTATTTTGTGAGGAATTTGCTCTCCGTACAACAAACATTCATCGTCATAAAGCCTTCTTCAGCCAAGAGCAGTAGATTATTAGGCCATGGGCTTTTCACAACTGCTGTATGATTGGTGTTTATAATGGAGTGCATTACTGTTGATCTTGCCTTGCCTCAAATTTTTGACACTAGGCAAGCATGCTGAACTGCTGCAGAGGTCAGAAGGCCCCAGGATTGATTTCCACTATGTGCTGAGTTGGTTGATCTGGGGTAGCAGTTGGGATACTACAAATGGCCTCCGTACCCCTGGGTTAATGATGCCAAAATCTGCCATGGTTACTTCTCCTGATTGCTAAATAGTGACTGATGGCAGAAAGTGCATGTGTGCGTTCGTTGGGTGAAGACCAGATGAGGTTCAGCTGTTATACCCCCATAGTATTAGCCGTGTCTCTGTGGGTAGCACTCTCGTCTCTGAGTCAGAAGGTTGTGGGTTCAAGTCCCACTCCAGAGACTTGAGCACAAAAATCTAGGCTGACGTTCTAGTGCAGTACTGAGGGAGTGCTGCACTGTCTTTTCGGATGAGACGTTAAACCGAGGCCCCGTCTGCCCTCTCAGGTGGACGTAAAAGATCCCACAGCACTATTTCGAAGAAGAGCAGGGGAGTTATCCCCAGTGTCCTGGCCAATATTTATCCCTCAAGCCCTAAAACAGATTATCTGGCCATTATCACTTTGCTGTTTGTGGGAACTTGCTGTGTGCAAATTGGCTGCCGCGTTTCCTACATTACAACAGTGACTACACTTAATTGGCTGTAAAGCGCTTTGGGACGTCCGGTGGTCGTGAAAGGCACCATATAAATGCAAGTCGTTTTTTTTCCCCCCACAGTTGACTGTTCTGTTGGTGCTGTCTATGCTTGCATGGGGAATGGCCTCTTTGCTCATGAATCCATGCCTCACAAAAACTGTGGCAAAACAAAATGTAGCACTGCATTGTGAGACATTTCTTGCCCTCTGTAAGAACAGTAGGATTTGAAAAGTGCATGTGTTTTTTCCTGATTTAGTTTTGGACAGGTATGTGAATGGATATTACAAAGTGTATTTACTATATGAGCCCTGAACTGATGAGGCACAGTATAAAGGTTGTAATGCATTCCTGACTAATCCCTACATTTCAGATGTTCTATTGTGTTGCACGCAGGTGAGTTCACTACACAGGTCTGCAAAGTGATAGAAGTAAAATTGTGAAGGTGCAGAAATGCAGTGGTGCTGAGTTAGTTGAGCAGTGGTGATCGTACAAAATGACAGCATAGTTCTAGTGCGCGTTCTGACATTTAAGTGCAATACTAAGGGAGTGCTGCATTGTTGGAGGTGCAGTCTTTTGGATGAGACATTAAACCTGTTCAGGTGGGCATTAAAGATCCCATGGCACTTTTTCACAAGAGCAAAATGCTCTAGTGTCTTGGCCAACGTTTATCCTTCAACCAACACCACCACAACAGAATAACTGGTCAGTTATCTCACTGTTAATTGTGGGACCTTACTGTGTACAATTTGGCTGACACTTGTCTACAAATCAGTCACTACACTTCAAAAGTAATATATTGCTCTGAAAGTCAATGTAGATAGGGGAGTGTCTATGCATGTTGTCTATATGGACTTCCAGAAAGTATTTGATAAGCTTTTGCATGAGGTAATTAGCAAAAATGAAAACGTGCAAAATTGGAGGTAACCTGGCTTAATAATTGTTTGGGAAGTAAGAGACAGAGTAGGGATAAAGGGGATGTTCTCTGATGGGCGAGATGTGGCAAGTGATGTTCTCCAGGGATCTGTATTGGGGACTCCGCTTTTCATATATATCTATGACTTGGATGAAGGAATAGAGTTTTATATCCAAGTTCGCAGATGACACTAAGTTAGGAGGCACAGTAAGTTCTGTAGATTGGAGCAGGAAGTTACAAAGGGGCAGAGAAAGACTAAGTGAGTGGGCAAAACTATAGCAGATGGAGCTCAATGTGGGGAAGTGTGAGATCATCCACTTTGGATCCGAGAAAGACAAATCGGAATATTTGTTTAATGGTGAGACTAGGAGCTGTGGAGGTGCAAAGGGATTTGGGGGGTCAATGTACACACATCACTAAAAGCTGGTGCACAGGCACGAAAAGTAATCAAAAAGGCTAATGGAATGTTGGCCTTCAGCTCAAGGGGATTGGAATACAATAGTGAGGAATTGCTGTTTTAGTTGTACAGAGCCTTCCTTGGTCAGGCCCCATCTAGAGTACTGCATTGAGTTTTGGACACCGACCCTCAGGAAAGATATATTGGCCTTGACGGGGTACAGCGCAAATTCACCAGAATGGCAACAGCACTTAAAGGGCTAAATTATGAGTACAGGTTGCACAAACTTGGTTTGTGTTAAGTTTAGGGGTGATCTAATCGAGGACTTTAAAATGATAATGGAATTCGATAGGGTAGATACCGAGAAACGATTTCCTCTGCTGGGGTTATGAAGAACAAAGGGGGCATAATCTTAAAATTAAAGGTAGGCCATTTAGGAAATCAGGAAGCACTTTTTCCACACAAGGGCAGATGAAATGTGGAATTCTATCTCTCAACAGCCTGTGGATGCTGGGTCAATTGAAATGTTCAAGACTGAGATTGACAGATTTTAGTTAGGTAAGGATATGGAGCAAAAGTGGGTAATTGGAGTTCAGGAGCCGATGAGCTGTTCAGGAGCTGATCTGATCCAGTAAAATGGCGGAACAGGCTCGAGGGGCTGAATGGCCTACTCCTGTTCCTATGTTCCTAAAGGTCATGAAAGGTACTATATAAATGCTAGTTTTGTTTTTCCTAATGAATTTGCCAACGTGCACATACAGTACTATAAATTGAATGTCTTAATCATTTTAACCTGAATATGTGGTACTATGCAGTATTAATAATCTGTATTTCTCTGTTAAATATCCTATTGTGACTGCTGTAGGTTCTAGGAGAAAATATAATAATTACCAAAAAAACCCACATCAGTCGTGACCTATCTGACTGACACTTGCTAGGTCGGAGATGGGTCACGACAGTCCCATGCTGAGTTTTGGCTGCTACGTATTGTTTACAAGTTCTTGTCATTCTATATTGTATTGCAGTAGACTAGCCTTTAACACTGTTTAATGAGTACGCAAGCAGTAAAATCAGATGTTGTCTTGTATATAATAACTTAAAATTTCCTGGCCAGTAACTTGTGTTATTTCAACTGAAAACCCTCACTGCATTTTGACCTGTTTAACAAAATGCATTTAAAATGAGGAGGTGCGACTGTACACTTTTGGGGTCTACTGAGTTTTAAGTTCCTGTGGCTCTCATGATGGGGGGGTGGGGGGCTTGTCAAGAGCTTTGTAGTATATATTTCAATATACTTGTGCATGTAAATGATTTGGAATTAGGGACAGAAATTAGTCCAAATTGGGGGCATGAGGAAGTTCAACTAAAAGGAAAGTAAAGCAAATTCAGAGATCTGGATGGGTTACTGCTGAGTGGTAAATGGCATTACTGTGGACAAATGAAAGTTATGAGATCAGGGATAGAATATAAACTAAGGAAAGGCCGTCGACCTGAAACGTTAACTCTGTTTCTCTCTCCACAGTTGCTGCCTGACCTGCTGAGTGTTTCCAGCATTTTCTGTTTTTGTTTCAGATTTCCAGCATCCGCAGTATTTTGCTTTTGTTTTGTGATTAAACTAAATGACTCTAGGCTACAGGACGCAGCACAAGAGAGCAATCTGGGGTAATTATAAGTGGATAGCTCACTGAAACCAAAAGTGTCAGTACGGAAAGCTAACCTGATGTAAAGCCGAAGAGGTAGAACATAATGAGCCTGTACAAGGCACTCGTAAGGCTACAGCTAGAGTATGGTGCACAATTCTGGTAACTACGAGTGCATATCCAGACACTGGAGGCAGTGTAGCAAAGGGCAGCGACAATGAGACCTAGCTTAAAGCATCTGAGCTGTGTGGAATGATATTCAAGATAATTAAGGGAATAGAACCCAATAATGTTTTCAGGATTTCTACAAATGCTAGAACTAGGAGACAGGGCCTCAAACTTAGAAGAGGGAAGGTGATAAATATGTGGAACAGAATACCCAGGGAGGCAGTAGAGGCGGATAATATGGAAAATTTAAGGGAGAATTGGATCAAGGTTATCAAGTAAGCTCCAAGTATCTGGTAATGTATTCAAATAACTTTAATTTTTATTATCTCTCCACATTGAACCTCTCTACCCCCACCATCCACCGCAGTATTGGGCAAATATATTTGTACCTTTGTTTATGGACAAGATTTGAGATGGTTCAGATACACTAGAACATCAGTGCTGCTACTAAAGTGTTATAAGTACTACTTGTGTTCCTATTTTTAAATCTTGAGTTTGATAGATTTTTGTTAGCCAAAGGCATTAAGGGATATGGGGCAAAAGCGTGTATATTGAGTTAGGTCACAGATCAGCCATGATCTCATTGAATGGCGGAACAGGCTCGAGGGTCTAAATGGCCTCCTCCTGTTCCTATGTTCCAAAAGTGGTTTCTACTTTGCAGCAACGCAAAGAGAGTCGCAATAAAAATACAGTCACGTCCAACCTGATTCCAGAGAGAAGCAGTGTGAGACTCTGGATGAGGTTGTCTCGCACCACTTGGGTTTGGCACCGCATAGAGTGTAACTTTAGTGTGGTGTCAAACCCAGTTTGAAAAATGCTCCGGGGATCCCTTGGACCTCCTGGCCACTTAAAACCACTCGGAGTTAAGTTAAATGTTTATAAAGTGTGGATGCCCTGCCCCTGTTCTCTCAAGGTTTACATTTTACATTGCTAGGAAAGGCATGCACAACAGAGCTCTCTCTTGGGCAAGAGAGTTGGGGGTCCAGCTAGGCAGGAACCAAGGATTGCAAAAAGGGAATTGCCTTTGGAAATCCTATTTCAACAACTAGATGTTATAGATGCAGCATTTTTTGTAATACTGCATTATTCTTCAGTAAACTCTTTCTGACAGCTTGTCTCTTTTCTGTGTATTTGGCCGTACCCCTTTCCTGAGGTATAGTTTCATAGGCACTGGCAGATCTCCAGTGCCTCAACCAACTGGCCACTCTTCAAGTACGAGGATAGTTCGGGTGTATTAACAAGTTATTCAGTTGTTGGGGAGGGTGGAGGTGGCAGGCATTGCAGCTCAGCTGAATCCTCTCCTTCCTGTCTGCACAAGCACACTTCCAGCTAGGGGTTGCTGGATAGTGATCAGGATCATGAACCATGGCGATTTCCTTCACCTGGGATACTGGTGTAAATTATAGTGCCCCCACCTGGAAAATTGGATAAAAAAAGTACAGACCGGAGATCAAAATCTGCAAGCTTCCTGGTCTTAGTGCCACACCATGTGTTGCATTTAAAGAAAAAAAGGATGTCCCATAACGCTTTACAGCCAATGAAGTACTTTTGAAATGATGTCACTGTTGTAATGTGTACTCGGCCATCAGAGGAAGCCCCAATTACCTGGTTGTGACATCTTGTAAAGAAAGAATAAACTTGCATTTATATAGCACCTTAACACATCTGCAGAATGCCCTCCAATGTGTTTCACAATCCATGAATTTCTTTTGAAGTACTGTTGTTTTACAGGGAAATACAGTGGCCAATTGCTCTCAGCAAGATCTCATTTGTAATAAATGAGAGAAATGACCAGTAATCTGTATTCTTTTGGTGGTGTTGGGTGAGAGGAATGCTGGCCAGGACAACAGCAGAAGAACTCTCTGCTCTTCCTTGAATAGTCCCCACTAAATGAGGCCACTTTGTTTAAAGTATCATCCGAAAGACAGCATCTTTGGCATTTCAGTAGTGTACTGAAGTGTCCGACTTGATTACATGGTTAGATTCTGGAGTGGGGTTCAACTCCCAACCTTCTGACCCTGAGGCGATAGTGTTACCAACTGACCCAAGCTGACATATTTAAAAAAAAAAAATTCCTACCTGAGACAAAATCATATGAGAAAAGTAGGATTAGGCTGACAATTAATGGTGGGAAGGAAACTCCAGCTACAGTAATTACAGAGGGGAAAAATGGAAAGATTGTATAAATTCTAAGGATGGATAATGTGAAAACATTCAACACCTTGACACACTCTCTTGGTTTGTAACTCACTCGAGCTTTGCCTTTGCATTTTGAAAAATACATCTGAGCTCCATCTGCATATAGTCTTTTCATATACTCCCAGCTATTTCTTACCTTCATTGCAATGCATCCCTGATTGCCCCATTATTCTGTTTGCTATATTTTATTTTGGAATATATTTCTGCTCAAGAATGTTATCAGTATAATGCATTTTGTAGATTACAGTGAGAGCATTCATTTTTTTCTCACTTGGGTTTAAACAATAGCAATACTCCTATAAATGCAATCTGCATCTTAAAGTGGGATTGCTTTAATTGGTGGATGTTCTGATTCTACTGCCAGCAGTATGCCAATTAAATGTGTCTATAGCTAGAGTAAGCTTGCAGCTAATGCGTTGGTGTCCCTGGTGTCTCGTCCTGTTTCGCTAGACAAAATGTGGGACTTGTGACAGCCATGGTAGACCTCAGTGTTGTGTCTGTCACCCCATTGGATCTTGGGAGGTTAGACCTGCAGGGTAAGGGTAGTGAGAGTTCGTGTGTGTGTTTTCTTTAATGCGATAGACATATGTTTTGTTTTAAAGAAGAATTTTTCTGTGATCACTTCAAATACCATGCTTATTTTTTTACAACTTCATATACTACATATTTTATGTAATTTAATCGCTATATGTATTTAACAAAAGTGTTATATGGCAAATGCTCCAAATAAATATTTTATTAGCCTTATTTTTGCTGCTGGAACTTTTAAAAGAAAAAATTGGGTAGGAATATCAACAGAGCAATGAGCTAGAATCTCAAAGTGTTTGTGGCCAAATTAAAATTTAAATAACGTTTTCAGTTTTTAAAAGAAAATCAGCCTTCCATCAAACCCAGTACTGCACTGCACAATCATTCTAACAGCATCAGAAACTTTGGAAATGTTGGTCGAACATTTTGATGGATGGATGGATGGATGTATGTATAGGAGATAAACTTGCCGTGAAATTCAACTCCCAACCTTGTACAAATCCACATAGCGAAACCGCGGGAAAGGGAAAGGCTGGCAGTGATTCAACGGAGGAGATTGAAAACAGATTATATTTAGGTTAAAATGTTATGACAGCAAATTATCTTACTGGCTGGTCCATGGCCCTTTAACTGACATTTTCAGCATGAGAGAATAGACATGGGGCTGTCTCTGGCTTGTACAGAGCCTGTTTTCATCGACACCAATATTGCCGCTGCTGCATACATTGGGCATTATTGTGCTGCGGCATCACAATAGTAATCTCGCAGTGTTTGTTTCTTGTCCTAAGGCATATGCGTACTGTGGGACATCAAGGATTAAACTGCTGAAACTCGTGTTTTATTGGTGTTCAAACATTCATGTTTTTTCTTTTTTTTGGAAAAAGATAAATGCTATGAATTAAAAATTCAGTTCCTTTCATCAATTTATTTTCTTTTAAGTTGGTGTATTAGGAACTAGACTAATATTAAAATGGTTAAATGCTGCTTGACAGTACAGTTAGCAGCAATGACTCTCTGGTAGCTGGCCCAAAAGGCTGTCTTCATAGACAAGCCTTGGCCTCACCTCCCCCCATTTCATTTTGATTATTGATGCTTTGAGTGAAGGGATAAAGATTTCCCCAGGGATTCTTGAGAATTGTTATCATACATTTTGATGGTGGGATTAATATTATTTAGTTATAGAAATGTCTAAAATTATTTTAAAAAAGTGAATTGCCTCTCAAAATTGTTAGTGAATTAGTATTTTAGTATTTTTTTTTGGAGTAGTCTACTGCAAAGATTATCAACTAATGCTTAATTCTGTTTTTTTTAAAAAGCACAATAGAGTAAAACCTCTAACAAACTGATCATTAGCGACCTCCCATTAGAACAGGCTCTCTTCATTTGCATGGGTTAGAGTTCCATTAAAGTTGAGAGAGGAGCTTGAGCCTTGATGAAATAAATCCTATCCTGTACTAAATCCCCCTCCCTTATCACCTTTTGTCCTTGCCAATCTCTATTGATCCCTGTCCCCAACTTATTGAATTCAAATCCTTGTCTTTGTTTACAAATCCCTCCAGTCCACTCCTGCAACCTCCCCTCTGCGCCCCCACCCCCCACTGTGTGCCAGCTCACTGCCTTCCTTCCCCCAGTTCTTTGAACTCGGGCCTGCTTTACACCATCCCCCTCTCTGCTATGCCTTTGGTGGCAGACCTTCAGACGTCTTGGCCCTACATCCTGGGATTCCAACTAAACCCCTCCACCATGCTACATCTCCCTCTAGATTCAAAAGCCTACACAAAGCCACGCTTGCAACCAGGCTTTTGTTCAGTTTACTATGTTAAAGGTGTTACATAAATGTACATCTTTGTAAATCCCAATGAGGGACTACTTTACAAGTTGCTACAAGTTTGTATTAATGAGGCTTCTGTACACTTTGGAACTTTTTCAGTTCAGGAACAGCTTTTTTTTTAGATTTTTAGCTGGGTGCATTTGATCTAATAAATTATTTTTCTTTTAACAAGACAGACCATTCATTTTTTTTGTCCTATCTTCATTGTTTATTACTTCAGTTTGAAGGGAAACGAGGGATTCCCAGACTTCAATAGGGCCAATTATTTTGCCTGCAGAAGATACAGTGTGCATCTGATTCTTCTAATGTCACATGAATAGAGAATGAAGTGAGACAAGAATAGAGATAAGACAGAGCTGAAGTTGTCTTTAATCTCCCCATGATATAGGTGTTGTGATTTAAGGTTTTCGACCCCTGATAATGGGGATCAGTGCTGACCATATTTTTCAGTATTTGAACAGAAAAAAAAAGTATTCTGATCAACTGCTTTCATTCACGTTGACATTTGCCCAATCCCAGTCAGTTGTCATAGAACTGACCTGTTGCTAGCCAGCCCTCACACGCTAATCAATTTAACCGGGCTTCTTTGGAGCCTCAAAGGATGACCCCATGAGATTTACAGTCTTAGTTGTGCTGTAACCTTGTGTTTGTGTTCCTGTGATCCTTCCCCTTTCACTCACTGTTGCTTTCCATCTTTTTTTTTGCTGGAAACTGAGTGATTTTGTTTGGCCTAAGATGAATAGCTTCATATAGAGCGATCAACAGATGTTTGAAGGTCGACTTCAGAGGAGCCCCTTGACCTTCAGGAATTTAGAGCTGTAGCTTTTTTTCCCCAACTTTTGTTTGAGATACTCCCAACCAGTGAAGGAGATTCACGTCCTGCTCAACTCTACTGTTCCAGCAAAACATGCTAAAACATTCATTTATTACCTTATTTGTGTATTGAAGTGTTACAACATGAGAGCTGGGAAAGGAATTTAGATTCCATTAACATTAGTCTATCACTGAGGTATGAAGGTGGATAATGCCCACTGGTCTTTCTAAATTACTCATTGCAGCGAAACAACTCTTGACTAGTCACAATCCGCCACATTGCTTAGATAAGTGTAGAGGACAAACATCAGTCGGTGACATGAGACATTGCTGTGTGAGTGAGTATCTGTATTCTCGGGCAAATGCAAAGTGCTGTATGGTATTCATTGCAGTGTGATTCTGGAAGCCTGCTTTCATCAGTTATCATAGAACCCATGGAGAGAGAGGTAAATTTTTATATTTTCGAGATTGTATTCCACAATATCCGGCACTGTTTCATGGAAAATGTAAGTCAGTGGCCATGATTATAATCTTCAAGGAATGCATATTGTGGCAGAGTTCAACAATTATAACTGGTAGAAAAAATTGGCATGCGGGCATGCTGTGGCTGCTGTCACAAGAAATGTTTATGTGTGGTTACATTAAGTGCGATTTTTTTTTTTAACCATGAAAGGCTCTTTCAGAAATAGTGTGCTGCAGAAGAGCTATCCATATCCAGTGATGTGAAATGGCTTATTTGGAGAGCGAAGCAGTCAGAATTAAACAGCCAAACTGCAGTCAGTGGTCTACAGTGAAAGCCACTAGTCCACCAATATAATAATGGAAATTAAAAATGTAGTATCTGTATGTTTTTATATATACACAGCAGCATCTTGGAAGCAGTTTGTAATAAAGCTTGCACAAAGGATTTCCTGTATGTGTCAGAATGCTTGTTTAGACCAGTTACACTCCATTGCCACTGGCCCATCGCTGAGTGTACTGGTCTCAGCCTGGCAGATGAGGAGTGCTTATTTTGATTGAAGGTTTGGCATTATTCACATGGCCATACTTGGTTCACTTTAAAATCAAACTCAAAGTAAGGTAGTGAAGTGGTTATGTTACTGGATTAGCCATCCAGCAGCCTGGACTAATAATCCAGAGAATGTGAGTTCAAATCTCACCATGGCAGTTTGGGAATTTGAATTCAGTTTATAAAAAAAGCTGGTAGCATGAAAAGTGACAATGACGCTTTTGGATTGTCAGAAAAACCCACCTGGCTCACTAACGTCCTTTAGGGAAGGAAACCTGCCATATTTTGCCTGGCTTGGCCTATATATGGCTCTAGTCCCACTCCAACGTGGTTGACTCTTAACTGCTCTCTGAAGTGGCCGAGCATGCCACTTGGTTGTATCAAATCGCTACAAAGAATACTACACCGACTGTAGCAATTCAAGAAGGCTCACCACCACCACCTGAGGACAACTGGGAATGGACAATAAATGCCATCCTTAAAGCGATGCCTACATCCCGAGAATGAATTTAAAAAAAAGTCTTGGGACTACCTAACCGAACTAGGCTAATACAGAAGCAGAGCAGATATCAGGTAATGTTTGAAAATAGGAAGCTGCTGTTAAAGATATTTTGGATGTTCTATTAAAACTGTACAAATAAACTAGAGCTTATGGAAATCCTGGACAAATTTGCCAAGGTGTAGTATTTACACACTTTTTGAATTCTTGTGTTTAGGTGAGAAGGTATTACTTCCTACTAAAGGCAGGTGAATTTTTCCAATGACAGTTACTGTACATCAGGAATTGGCTTGACATGAATGCTTTTGCAGATGCTTATGGTATATTTTATATTGTGCATTATGCTCATTTTTGTTAAGACATAAACAGAATTAATCAGTTGAGTGATCTCACTGGTTCTGTTGGTTACCATTGTTCTTAGTTTTGTTTTTAAAGAAAGTTAAATACTAGCCATTGGTAAGGGAGAAAACTACACGTGTTAGTAGAGTATGCCAACCGTATTAAAGTTACCGTGTTAGTAAATAAAAGGTGATTTATATTGGACAAGTATTAGGTTGATGTATGATAATAGTTGGCAATGCAATTGAGTGGTTCTAATATCATGAACTATGAAAGAGACAGTACCTCCCAAACCCGCGACCCATAGAAGGACAAGGGCAGTAGGTGCATCACCATCACCTCCAAGTCACACACCATCCTGACTTGGAAATATGTCGCTGTTCCTTCATCGTCGCTGGGTCAAAATCTTGGAACTCCCTACCTAACAGCACTGTTGGGAGTACCTTCACCACATAGCCCGTGAATGTATAAAAAAAAATTCAGGGTGCTTATTTTAATCTTGAGACTGAATTATTGCCTTAAACTTGCTGCTAGCTATTTTACAATGTATGCTCGATACCTCATATCTCTGTTTTTCTATAAGAGGTTAAGGCAGTTTTGCAGTAGTGCTGGCATGATGTGGGTGAAAGGGCACTACAGCCACCATCTGAAGGTATAACACAGTAGCAGTTACTAACTTTTCTACTTTCATTGGGATCTGTATTCCCAAGCAATGATTTGCTTGATTGTCAATTTTGTAAGCCCTTAAGAATGCTGAAGCACATTGCAGACATAGTGTGCTTGAACCCAGGGCGGCCAGCATTGGGCAAATCCTAACCGAGAGATTTTCAGTTGCAAGTTGGCCGTATACCCAAGGGGTCTCCTCATGCCAAAAATGTAAATGTGGTTTAAAAACAGCAAGCTGTTTATCAGATGGGCTCTCTGATTTAATCCGTGTTTGCTGAGGTGATTGTTCTGAGTGACTATCATTACCTCAAATAAGATGTGCCTCCTGGTAACTCCCAAGAAGTGCTTTCACCAGTTGCCTATCGGACCTAGCCAAGATGGTTGCACACTGGGAAGGATGGGTGTTGGCTGTAAAGAAAGAAAGACTTGCATTTATATAGCGCCTTTCATGACCACTGGATGTCGCAAAGCGTTTACAGCCAATGAAGTACTTTTTGAAGTGGAGTCACTGTTGTAATGTGGGAAACGCGGCAGCCAAATCGCTCACAGCAAGCTCCCACAAACAGCAATGTGATAAATGACCAGATAATCTGTTTTTGTTATGTTGGTTGAGGGATAAATATTGGCCAGTACACGGGATAACTCCCCTGCTCCTCTTCAAAATAGTGCCATGGGATCTTTTACGTCCACCTGAGAGAGCAGACGGGACCTCGGTTTAACGTCTCATCCGAAAGACGGCACCTCCGACAGTGCAGCACTCCCTCAGCACTGCACTGGAGTGTCAGGCTAGATTTATGTGCTCAAGTCCCTGGAGTGGGACTTGAACCCACAACCTTCTGACTCAGGCGAGAGTGCTACCCACTGAGCCACAGCTGACCCTGCAGTATAAAAGCAACTGGTGCAAAGCCTGCCAAAAAAGTTGTTTAAAGTTAAAACCAAATTCTGGTAGCCTGCTGTTACCAACATTCACATTTAATGATAAAAAGAGCTGACTGGCTTGTCAGTTATTTTTAATTCATTAATATCACACTGGTGTTGGGAAGGTGGAGAGCAGCACCTCTTGCGTGTGTTTGAGTATGTGCACGAAGTCCTGCCTTTCTCGGCTTCATAACTATCTGAATAGACGGTGAAAACATGATTCACACTTGCATTGCTGTGAAATAGAACCAAGACTGAATCTTTCCGTGCAATATAAAAGTGATGGTATATTACACCTTTTCTCTTTCATCCTCTTTTTCTCTTCCTCTCTCCCTTTCTTCTTGCTCACTTTCTTTATCTTTTTCTGGTCCTTTTCTTTCTGTAATTTTTCTCATTCTGTTTGATTTTTAATCCTTCCCCCCACCCCCAACCACCTTTTCTCATTTTGTCATTTCAGTCATCTCGCTGTGGCTGCAAATGCTACTGTCACTGAAGACTGAAAGAAAATAAACACTATGGCGACCCAGAATCCATAACACTAGCGATTGTCACCTATTAACAGGGGACTATACTGGTTTCCCTAGTATACCGGGAAGGTGCCGAACACCTCGAGTCTCTTCGCCAGGAGCAAGCGCAAGGAGCGCACGTCAACCCAAGCACCCCACCCACCCGCCCCTTCAACCACCGTCTGCCCCACCTGTGACCGAGACTGTAGGTCCCGCATCGGACTCATCAGTCACCTGAGAACTCATTTTTAATGTGGAAGCAAGTCATCCGCGGTTCCGAGGGACTGCCTAAGAAGACGACAACTATACTGGTGCCTTGGCTATTGGGGAAAGCCCCATCTTCATAGATATCTCGCTTTCAGAAAGAGGAAACAAAAGAATATCACTAAAACCTGGATTCGCTTGTAGGAGCTACTGAACTCCCAGATGAGAATCTTCCTGAGTGCGGGAAAGCTGGTAAATAAAACACTTGGGTCAGGGACTCGGGTCATTTAAGGGCAGAAATGCCGGGTGGCAACTCTAGCACTTTGAACCTGAGATTGTGACATTCAAGCCAGGAATCTAAGTAGTGGCCCAGAGAAAAGTGACCCAAGTTGAATGGTTAAAACTGAATATTGAAGTCTGAAGCACAATGGAATGAAGAAAGTTGTTAAGTTCTGAAACAATGGAGAGGGGATGTAATTGTAAAAAGAGTTCTACTTGGGGTCCTGTCTGACCAATTTGTAAGAGACTAATTGGGATAGTGTCTCTTTGTTTTTGTGTTAGACCACTCTTGGAACAATCTTACAATTTGCGCATTCTCCCCCCAGTCCCCAGATCACTATATATCCTGTTCTATACAAAATTCTCTGCAACTCCGTATTGAGCTTTAGCTCTGAAACGGCTCAAGGACTTGTAATACACCACTTACCATCCATTGTTTTTGTGTTTTATTAATCCTGTGAATTTTCCTGGCATTTACGAGAATCCAAGCCTGTTTTGCATTCTGTTTCTTGATATTTAGTGAGCTTGTGTACAATCATTTGGGAATACACATACAGAACAGTACTTCAACTGTTTCCTTATGATTAGCATTCATTGACTGAACTGGAAAATCTGGGCCTTGCCACAGTTTATGAAAGGGGTCTGTTGCAGTCGTGAAAAGGTTATTGGGCAGTCGTAAATGAGGGCTAATGGATTTAAAACCTGCGTTTTACCAGTTTAGTTGCATGTCATGTGACATTACTATGCTGCAGTGTAGAGTGGTAGGATGAAAGTTTGAGTTCCTCATCATAGCTGAATGCTGTGGAGAAAGGGAGGAGTGAAAATCGGAGAAGTACACAGATCCAACTCATTTTCCTAGTGGTCCAGTAAAGAGTAACAGTGGGGGAGACCTGGGACAAGTTGTATGTCTGCCGATCAGCTGTTGTATAGCAGAACCTAAGTGAAGGGAGAATTCTATTTACCCTATTTTTAAAGTGGGATGCTGGGATGAATTTTTGTGCAGGTTCTTAAACGACCACTGTTGGCCTGGTCTTGTATTTACTAATGGTTGCAATGTTTTATGCTGGGTGAGGTGAACTCAAGTTGAGTAAAGCACTTGTTTGTATATCAAGTTTAATTATTTCTTTATTCCCTACTGCAGCATAAAACTGCACGCTTCAAACCCTGTGCATCGTTTGGTGTACAATGACTGTAGTCGATTAATCAAATATATTCACTGGCTGTTCCGACTGTATATGCTTGAAATGTATTTTTTGATGAATCTGGAGAAAAACGCACTGCAGCTTATACTGTATGGGGAGCGTAGAAGATAGTAATGCTTTGGTCTCATTAGTATATACTACAACAACAACTTGCATTTATATAGCGCCTTTAATGTAGCAAAATGGCTCAAGGCACTTCACAAGAGCGTTATCAATGAAAACTTTTTTGACACCGAGCCACAGGAGGAGATATCAGGACAGATGACCAAAAGCTTGGTCAAAGAGGTAGGTTTGGAGGAGCGAGAGGCGGAGAGGTTTAGGGAGGGAATTCCAGAGCTTAGGGCTCTGGCAACTGAAAGCACGGCTGCCAATGGTGGAGCGATTAAAATCGGGGATGTCCAAGAGGCCAGAATTGGAAGAGCGCAGAGATCTTGAAGGCTTATAGAGCTGGAGGAGATTACAGAGATAGGGAGGGGTGAGGCCATGGAGGGATTTGAAAATGAGGTGAGGAATTTAAAATTGAGGCGTTGTCAGACCAACACTATTTTCTACTAACTTTTTCAAGAACAGGCAGGTGGTCATAAGTGTAATGCATGTAAGGTCTTGTTGAGCAGCAAATGCCAAAAGATGCCTGTTTGGCATTGAAAATGTCCCGCTGCTCATGCTCTTAGAGAAGCAGTCGTATCCTCTTCCATTGACAGTGCTAGGTCCTTGGCACTTGCTTTACTCTCATGTCTCTCAATTTGCTGGTATTGTTGGGACACGTTTCTGATCACGTGGGCTGCTGACCGACAAACTTTGTAGGTATACTTGTCAAAAGCAATGTGGCAAAGCCTCAGTCCACATCCATAGGCTGTTGTACGCACTTTTTTAATTGTCGTCTCCTTGCAGCATTTGTGCTTGAATATGCTCTTCATTCTTGAACAGTCAGGAGAGAGGAAGTGATGATGCCTAAAACATTTCTGCGACGTAACTTTTTTTTCTTTTCCTCTCTGCAAGGTCTGGAGATTCTTCATAGATAAAGTCCTCTCTAACTCCGATGCACACACCTCCAGATAACATACGTATGGTACATGGGTACTTAGGGAAAATCAAGTGTTCCAGTCAGTGTACATGAATGATCTCTCACCTTCAGGTTTCACAAAACCGAGTACTCTCCTACATAGAATATTTTATTAAAAATTATAATATACAGTCTGTGATGCAAAGCAATTGGAAAATCTTCTATATTTCCTCAAATACAGTCATGGCTGGACTGCACATGTGGGACATTGCGAGATTTCCCAAGTGCCCTCGTGAAGGTTTCCATAGTGCTGTATTATCGATGCCCCCCTTTTTTCATGAGAATCCTGTCTAGTTTTGGGGGAGCCAGTCCGCCCCCTGAATACAGTGTAAAACCTGTAGTGACCTTGCTGAGCCAGAGTATTGTAGCAGTGGGTTATCCAAACCAAGGTGTGAGATTTCAGCTGATTTGGGGGGAAGAAAATAAACTTGTTAATGGAATTATGGTAGAAACGCTCATGCTGAACAGACTGATCAGCAAGCTGTTCTTCATAGGTGTTAAGAACACTGAACCATGTGATACAGAATTTTAACAGAAGCATCATGCAATGTTAACTTGGATTTAGAATTACAGTTTGAATGCAAAGTGCTTAAACGAGTACTCATACTGTGGCGATCAATGACGTAAACTTGATTAAGCTGTGCAATTACTTCTCAATACAATATTTTTTCCAAGATGTGTATATAATATATATTGCAAGACCTGAGCATTTTGATTGTAATGGAAGTACGACTCATAGCGGAAGAAATAACGAATTGAATTTTTAATGTATGGAGGCCTGGTGAAGACAGCATTGGGCTTGGCTGTGATCACCTCCAGAGTTGGATAGCCTGCCAGCACACACTGTCAAGACCCACACATGAGCAACGGCCGCTTGGGTGAGGTACTCGAAGTTGATCACTGCCTGTGGAACTGTATCCCAGTGAGGGAGGAATTGAGGAGGGGAAGGAAGAAAATTAGAGAGAGTATAAAGAATTCTACCCATTGCATGGGTTTCGTACTCTAGTCCATAGCATAAATACAAAGCAAGTGTGCTTGAGTGCATATTCTGTGAACTTTTAATAATATTGAATATTTGTGGAGTATAAAAATACTTCTAGGATCGAAAGCACCGGGTTTTATAGTTCTTGGGAGAGTGATCTCAGTGCGCTGTACTCCCTTTTTTAATTTGTGTTGGATGCTATGCTCTGCAAGCGTGCTGGCCTTTGGCTTCCATGTTTGGTTTGCTGGAACAAGAGGCATTAATCTGATGGCAGGTGGGTAGACCCAAATTTTCGCTGAGTCCTCGCAGGTCTGGCCATGAAACTAAGATATACAGCTGATGGCAGGAGAACTATGTGTTTACAGCTGCCTGTACTCCTCCAAAGTAAAAACACCTTTAGACTATAATAGATAGAGTGCTATAGGCCTGATTCTCTTGCTGCACTCTCAGGGAGTGCATGACTGGGTCTGATTTTTTCCATCCATTTAAATGACTGGACAGAAAATCGTGGCTATGGGTCCACGATTCCCTGTGAGTACCACTTTCTGCTGGGAGCACCCAGTTGGAGAATCAACCTCCTTATCATCTGTGTTTTGGAAACTTGCTGTCTCTGTTAAACTCTGTCTCTATATAGAATACAGTAGTTTTGAGGTGAACAGACTCCGAGTTGACCCAATGCAGTGTGCTGCAAGGTCAGGAGGGCAGTATGGCAATGCAGCAGAAGAGGCCAGTGTCATTCTATTTTGTGGGGTTTTCTGTCTTTAAATACAGGCAAGCGTTCACGTCAACTTTTGAAATGAGAAATGAATGCTGAAAGTTTGGGAGCTTAGTGAAATTATAACCGTAACACTCTGCTTTTAGAAACCTGAGGTTGAATTTCTAATCGTATTTATCTCAAACTCCCGTTGGCTTCTGTTCAAACCTAATAGTCTGATGAAAAATCAAGATGATCATTCCTTTTAAAGCGTGATAATGAGATGATTGTTCACCGAGATTTACCCCATCTCTTCTCATTTTGATTGCGACTGCCATTGATGTCAGTCTGAATGCAATTTTATGGGTCGCCTGATGAATTCTAGACTCCGAGAAGTGGAAACCTAATCTAGGAATTGTGTTGTTAATCTATTTACTGCATATTTGGTAAAAGAATAGTCGCTGGGAAGGTAGGGTGCTTTTTTACTTAATATGATCTCTTTGTTAACTGCTGTTGTAGCAGAAGTAAACACACACCTACCTGTTTTGGATGAGCAAATAAAAGGTGAAAGTGTTTTACAACAAGTGTTAACTCAAACCTGCCGAAATGCAATCAAGATTGCTGCTGTAGAGAACAGTTTGTTTCTGACTTGAGAGAAAGACGATTCAGCCTACTGTGAAATTGTTCTGTGAATCACTGCACTTAGGCTTATTTAATATGTGCGTATGGCATGTAGTGTAATGTTATGAATTGGGATATGTTCTTTTTAACTTTATTGGTGCGATTGCTAGCTTCACTGCCCAAAGAATTATTTAACACGTTTTGAAAATCAGAGATGATGATGATGCACACATTTTGCAAACTAACACCTAATGTCTGGCAGCAGCTCGTGCTGTTCCAGAATTACATTAAAGACTCCAGCAGGAGTCATGCACGTTTGCAGTAAGTAGGATATCTCAACAGTACTGGTGAGTTTCAGGTATACTGGAAAAAATGCGTCTCCGGGAAGAGATCCTTGTCTTCATTTGTGTACCAGCGGGGATGGGCTAGAAAATCCTTCATGTGGTACCTGTGTATCACTGGAACTGGAGAATCGGGTCATGGAGAGCTCCTCTGTGTTGTACTCGTTATTGCTGAGTTTGAAATGAGAGGGGAAGCTCCTGGGTGTAGTATCTGGAATTACTGAGATGGGAGGGGGAGCTCACAGTGTTGTACATGTGGTTTTAAAAAAAAAAAAATTCTAGCAAACTAATAAAGATCCAAATAAAGAAGGGAGGAGGGAGATAACCTAGTAAGTGACCATTTGGGGAAAAACAGCAATAAATTATTGAAATATATCTACTAAAGTATGTTTAAGAAAGGACTTCTATGTTCAGTATATTTATGGAGAGTACAGCTGAAGACTGAGATCCTAGTCCTGCATTAATTCATTTACTGTTTCCAGGGAATGGTTGTGGTATTTGTTAGGTGTGGTATGTATTTTCCATACACTTGGAGTCTGGAATCATTGGAAGTACTTTTGTGCAAATATTTCATTATTGATTAGTAGCTAACTTATCTTGCTTCATTTAACATCTGTGGGAATTCAGAGATGTACTACAGATCAGCATCTGCCTATAATGTGAATGGGCATTGTGTGTTGAAATACTTTTGCTGCATAGGATTTAACATGTGTAGGCATTTTGATGCTTATATTCTGATCTCGCTGAGATCCTATTTGTTTTTCCTGTCTGCCATTCTGTTATGCTTTTTCAGTCACTTTTCTAGTTCTTGGACTCTCGGGGAATCAAGGGATGGGGGATCGGGTGGGAAATTGGAGTTAAGGTTGAAGATCAGCCATGATCTTTGAATGGCAGAGCAGGCTCGAAGGGCCATATGGCCTACTCCTGCTCCTTGTACTTATGATCTTGTTGGGTATTTCTTTCAAATATTTGAGTTTATTATCTCGTTCTGTCTGTCATTTTCACACACTCTAATTCTGTATGTGTATATAGTTGGCTAATAGTGTAAGAAGTCGAACCCTCCTTTCAGATCAGCATTTCCATCTCGTACAGTGGAAAGTTTAGTGTCAGTCTGCATTGTGCAATCATGACCTTTTAGTATTCAGTAAAGAGCACAACATGTTCATCGCAGAGTTAAACTGCACAGTTGTGCATTGTTGAAAATAACATGGAAAAATGCAGCGATGTGCCAGAATTCTTTCTCCGTGCTGAATATTGAGACTAAACTATTATTTGGAAATGGGACATCGGAAGAACAGTCATATCTTGTTCAATTCGACCTTCCCAACAGAACTTAAAAAGGGCCAAGGTACACATTTGAATTGACTTCAATAAACAGAACAGCCTTGAAAGTCCAGTAACCTAATTAATATGACACTTCAAAATCTGGATTAATGAGGTGTGACTATATTGGGCAAACTGTTTGAAAATGTCAATGTACCACCTGCCCTACACTGATACAGTACAGTGACCGTACTAGCTGCTGACTGGTACAGACTGCAGTGCCACACAGAAAAGCCCTCTGTGGACTAATGAGTCTATTTTGTCAGAACCTTTGTGACTTAAAGAGTTAAAGATTGCAACTCTGCTCTTGCAAATAAAGAAGCATTTTTCTATGAGTATAATTAGTGTATTTCAGGCTATAAACTTGCTTTAGTAGGAAGGCAGACTCTGTTTGTAAGCTAATAAATCTGTGTGGGAATCGCATTTAACTCTTGACCCCAGTAAGAGTATCACACAGAGTTCATGGTCACCAGCGCAGGCTGCATCAAAGAGAAGCCATGCGTAATGGGGGTGCTGGGTTACCAAGGTAATCCTGGCACTGTCAATGAAGCTTTAACCGAGACTGCAGTTTGTTATGTGTGATAGTGGGTGTCTGGAGCTTGATGCGGTCGTACGTCATTCTGAAACTTGTGCTGAGAATGGCAAAGAGTGGGTGTATTTGTCATCTATCTGGATTGAGTTACTGCATTTACGGGAATAGAACTGTATTTCTCTATACAACCCATTAACCTAGATTGCAAAATGTTAGTTTAGTAGGGACATTGGTAAATTCTTGGTCAGGAGTCACTGCTACAGGGACCGTGTCCATTTCTGTGTGAACAGTGTGCATGTTTGTAATGAAGACTATTGATAAATTGTTTGGGTTATGAAATGCGCAGCTGGTCTTGCGTTGGGATCATAAACCCGTACCCTTCAAAAAGAAAGGCTTTATTGAACTGTCTGATCTTTATAGATGGAACTCTGGGCCTGGCTACTACTGTAGCTAATCAGACTCGAAGAGTTGCAGTAACAGTGACGGGGTTGCTGAACCAACACAACAGGTACAGGCAGCTGTTCTTCTCTAGTTTTAGTAAACGACAAAAAACTTGTCTTTAATACAAATATTCCAAGTTATTTCACAGATGGAGTTAAGTAAGGGAAACAGATGGCAAGGCATGAAGGGAGAGATTGGGAAAGGTGATCGAAAGCTCGATTGAAAAGATGGGTTTTGAAGTAGTGGTTAAAGGAAGAGAGAGAGAGAGAGAGAGAGTTGGAGAGGCAGAGGGGTTTAGGGGGGGGGGGGGAGCGGTGCTAGACAGAAGGACTGACGTGGCTGAAGGCTCTGCCACCAGTAGCGGGGTGAAGGGAGGAGAAGATGAAGGAGTATGCGGGAGGTGATATTGGACTGGACGAGATTACGAAAATGACGGGCAGTAAAATATCAACTGGTCCATCAAGACATAGGATGGCATGGGGCAGTATAGACCAGGATGGGAATTTTAACTTTAATGTGCTGGGAGACGGGGAGCCAATGTAGCTCAGTCAGGGTGGGGATGATGGATGAGAGGTACAGGATACCGGTAGCAGAGATTTGGACAAGTTGGAGTTTATAGAGTGTAGAGGTTAGCCAGGAGAACATTGGAGTAGTCGAGTCTGGAGAAGACATAGGCTTGAATAGGCGTTTTGGCAGCAGAGGCAATGAGAAAGGGGTGGAGGTGGAAATATATGGCCTTGGTGATGGGTAGGATGTGGGATATAAAGCTCAGCTTGGGGTCAAGCAATATGCCAAGGTTGTACATAGTCTGGTTTAGTCTGGCTGGAAAGGCAGATGGAATTACTCGCAAGGGAGCGTGGTAACTCCAGTTCAATCAGGAACTGCTGCAGCTGCTCTTGTTTGCAAAGATCTACTTTAACTGTATATTTTTATCTCTAATTCTGTTGAGTATACATGTTAATTTTGCACTGGTTGTGTTTTCCATGAGAGGTGGGAGCAATGAGCTACCAACCAGCAATTTTAAAGCATAGATTTAGCAATATAGATCTTATTTATTTTTTTGAATTTGGAAGCTATAAACTTGATATTATGGCAGGGCTGAGTATTCATGGATGCTAATTTAAAATGATAATTGGAAGAGTTTTTATTGGCAAAAGTAATTTTAAAGTTTTTTTTATAATGAAACTTCTGGAAAGTAACTGCAGGGTATGCTGTTTTGATAAATCATTGAATGCTATTTGAGAAATCATCTTGTGGCCTTGTGCTGGATTACTCGTCTGTGCTCAAGGAGATTTTGCACTTTTTTGGAGGGTTTCCTATGAGTTGGTAGATTTCAGAACTTTTACAGAACCCGGGAGAGTTGTGTGGCACTCGAGCAAATCTTATAAATGAGAACGATTTATATTTATTTTACAAGTAAAATTGCTTCTTAGAGACTGGCTAATTGCATAGGCATCTCGTATTAACCCTTTATTTCATCATGTGTGGGTGGAGGCAAAGCCTCCAGCCTGTACTCCACCCATGTGGGGAGAGACCACAAAAGCGCAATAAATGCTGACTGTTCTGGCGCTGATATTACTTATTCTCCATGCTGTGTAAGATGACTTTGAACAATGCCACATACTGTTACCACAACAACAAAAATCTTGCACTTACCTGCATTTCTGATGCCAACGGTATTACTCAGCTGGGCGCAAATTAAAAAGAAACTCACCACAAGTTCAGGAAATTGATCTGCTGTGTCGGCTTTCAGACATAGATGTTGCTTGCATGCTTTCAGTCTAACACTTCTATATGGGGATTTAAATGGCATGTCAGAGACATCTAGTGGTAGGCAAAGGCTGGAAATTATAGCTAATTAATAACGAGGGCTCTGCAATCAATAGTTTATATTATTTCTTGGGAAGTTACTAGGCACTAAGCTTTTCAAAACACAGCCAGACCTTTGTTCAAATTGATTTAAAAGGCCATGGAAAAAAATGTACTGCGATCATTTTGATCATAATTAAAATAAACTTGGGGAGCAAACACTAAATATTACAAGAAAAATTCTACTCCAGTGCAATAAAAATATTTAAACTATTTTAATTGACAATAAAAATGAGAATATTTGAATTCTGCATGCCCTACCTTCCTTTGTTCTCCACATTGTCTCTCCTTTGGAGTGCTTGGTAGCTCAATCAGTTCACCGCTGGATTTAGACCAGAAAGTCCTGGGTTTGAATTCTGACAGGGTTAACTCAGTCTTTCACCTTTTTGAGGTGGATAAAACAAGAAAGCAAGTGGCTGTGTGTACAGCATTTGGCATTGCTACAGTATTTTTACGTGGGCATTCCTGACAGTTTGTTAATAGAAATAGGGAGCAGCACCACACCAAATAGACATTTGTATCTAAAGGAGACCTACGTGTGTGGCGCTTCGTTTTCTTTCTCAGTTTTTATAATTTTTGTTGAAAATTTTCTTCTACCTAGTCTCTTCTGTACATATTTTTTTTGTTTAAAAACTTACTCTAACTTTGCTTGTTGTTTATTCTGGCTTCCACATTTCATTTTGAAGGTTGGAACAAATTTTAAAAAAAAGTAAATTGGAAGGCTTCCCCCAGCTTTAAAGCCCTGTGTTTAAACCAATCAAAGGTCCAAAAATTGAAAGTTGTTACCATAGATGCCAAAACAGTAAGGCTTGCCTATGAATGGGGACAGTTATTAGTGAACAGGAGTGTGGCCAGATAAGTAAACTTGTCCTTGACATGCTAAGAGTTAAAATGGGTTCGGAACAAGACAGTTAGTTCCTGAGGGTTGATTAATTGTGTTTCACTTTATCCCCATGTTCAATTTTGCGAAATCCTTCAGGAATGTCTTGAGTCTTCCTCAGCAGTTTATTAGGTTTCCACACTAAAACCGCAGTCTTACTGTGATCATGTTGTACAGTGAAACAATTTCTCTGACAGACATTCAACAAGCATGCCTTTCAAGCGTTGAGCTTTGAATTTTGAAGGATGGTGGACAAATCCCAGTTCAGCATTATACGATGCATAGATATGGTAAAGGATTCCAAACTGCTGTTTTTGATATACATTAATGACTTGGACATGGTTACAGGGCACAATTTCAAAATTTGCAGAATACACGATGGAAGTGTAGTAAACAGCGGGGAAGATGGCAATAGACTTCAAGAGGACATAGGCAAGCTGGTGGAATGGCTGGACACATGGCAGATGAAATTTTATGCAGAAAAGTATGAGGTGATATATTTTGTTAGGCAGAATGAGGAGAGAAAATATGTGCTAAATGGTACAATTGTAAGGGTGGTGCAAGAAGAGAGAGACCTGGGGATTTGTGCACAAATCTTTGAAGGCGGCAGGACAGGTTAACAAAGCATATGGGATCCTGCGCTTTATCAATAGAGGCATTGGGCTGAATTTTGATACTGGGGCGGGTTGGGGTTGTGTCATCTGCTTTTCGTGTTATCCACTCGACTGCAATTGTATGTGGGAGATTGATGCAATTTTCACCTAATTGGGCAATTGAGTTCCAGCATGTGGGAACCCATGAACCAATTAGTGTTTTCAGTCTGAAAGTCACCTCTGATGATGTCATCATTGCTGCTGCATTGAATGGCCCAAAAATTAGACCTAATACGGGAGATTACGCACTGTGTACTCTCGTGTATTAGGTCCCGAAGTGCCGGTTTCCTGCATGCGCGGGAAACCGGCACTTCGGGTATTGCGAAGGGGGCGGTTCCTAAGTGAACCGTGTGCGCGCTACAGGTTGTGCGCACGCAGCGCACTTAGTTTTTTTTTCAGGTTTGAACGCGCAGGTAAGTGTTGAAGATTTTACACATAAAGAAAGCAGGCGTAAGACCCCCTTTTAACAAGGTAAGTAGTTAATTAAGTCTTATTTTAAATTTTTTTCAACAGGTTTATCTTTTTTAGAGACTTTAAAGAAAGGTTAGTTTATTTTTATAACTTTTAAAAAGAAGTTAAATTTTTGTTTAAAGTGGTTAATTTATTTAACTATAGTTATTTTATTAATGTGATGGCTTTTAAAAAAAATTTAATTGAGGTTTAGCTGTTCTTTTGGGGGCTTGTTGTATTCATAGTTTTGACAGCTCTTCCTGTCAAAACTATGAATGAAAGATGGTGTGCTGCCATTGGCTCTAACTGGCCCACGTGATCCCAGAGGTAGCATCGAACTAACTGCGCCTCTGGGACACGCACACACTGCGCGCCGGCACCAGGGAGAGGCCCAGGAACTGAAGTTCGTGTGGGCCAGAACCATAAAGGTAGGCGCGGAGTGCGATATCGCGGGGGATCCTTACCTCCGCGGCAACCATCGAACTCCAATTTCTGGGCCAATGTCTTCAGAGACTGCCTGGCCTTTGCTGTGACGAGAGAGAGAGAGACACTCACTCACTCATAGTCAGCGCAGCCACTGATAGTCAGCTATCCAAATGTGCTCCCGCCAGGTTTCACAATCGTGTTTCAGAACAGGCGTGCTTCACGTACAACAAGGGTTAAAATCACAAAGGCCTTTCAAAATGGCATTATAGAGCCAATTTAGTGCTTGTTAAGGGCCTTAACAGCCTATCCCGTCTCTTAAAGGCGGGACGCAGGCGGGACCAGCAGACACGATTTCATTAAAATTGTGTGGAGGCGGACTTCTGTCCGCCCGCCAGTTTTCGCAATTTTAACCCCCCACCCGCCTCCACGGGTTAATGAAAATCCAGCCCATAGAGTACAAAAGCTAGGAAGTTATGCTAGACCTATATAAAGCACTAGTTTGGTCCCAGCTGGAGTATTGTGTCCAATTCTGGGCACCACACATTAGGAAGGACAGCTTTGGAGAGGGTGCAGAAGAGATTTACTAGAATGGTTCCAGGGATGAGGGAATACAGTTATGTGGGTAGATTGGAGAAGCTGGGGTGGTTCTCCTTGGAGCAGAGAAGGCTACGAAGAGATTTGATAGAGCTGTTTAAAATCATGAAGGGTTTAGACAGAGTAAATAAAGAGAAACTGTTTCTAGTGGCTGAAGGGTCGATAACCAGAGGGCACAGATTTAAGGTGATTGGCAAAAGAACCAGAGGCGACATGAGGAGAAACATTTTTACACAACGAGTGGTTAGGATTGGGAATGTACTGTCTGATAGGGTGGGTACAGATTCAATAGTAACCTTCAAAAGGGAATTGGATAAATACTTGAAGGAGAAAAGATTGCAGGGATAGGGGGAAAGAGTGGGGGAGTGGGACTGACTGGATTGCTCTTCGAAGAGCCGGCGCAGTCTCGATGGGCCGAATGGCCTCCTGTGCTGTATGATTCTATGAAATGTGTAACCGTGAAAGTTTACTTTTGAATAAATGTGTGTTTAAACTATAGAATTTTGCAAACATTTTTCTTTGTACATTTATAAATCACCATGGTTTTGCCTCCTTTTTCCCTTTTGAATTATTGCCCAACAGTCATTTGAAAACTATACTTAAATCATATTTTTGCACTCAATACAAATAGTTTTGCCAGGCTTCAGAATGTTGTCAGTTCTGTTCTATAATCTTAGAGCATTGCCATTCTTCATTGGTCCCACGTTCTTGTTTTCTGGTAATGTCTGATGTATTGACATTTACAGTAACTTTATGTTGGAGGATCTCCAACTCTGGTAAGACGTGGTCAGCATTCGGCAAAGTTTTATTTTGAAGAATTCTTTAAAATGTTCAGTCTTCTGTCTCTTATACATGTCTGTTTTACTATGTTTCTATTTGTATTCCCAATTGAACTGGTTCTAGGCCGGATTGCAACTTTTAACTTTCCTTGGGATTAAGTAACTCCTATTGGTGTTGTTTGAGCCTTGTTACTTGTCTAATAGCCAGATGTTGGGGTCTCCTTTCAAGAAGTTCCTTACCATGTGACGCAAGTTCATCTGCTGATTGATTCATTGATTTTTTTTTGTTGCTATTCTGGTTTTCTTTACTTGCAATTTCCTTATCTTCCCTGCTTACCTGCCTACTGTTCTCCACATGTGGCGCCCTCGCTGAAGTGGCTATAATTCATGTTTGAGCCTTAATATTTGGCTATTAAACTGCAGAGGCATCACAACTCCGCCTGATCATGTCCACCCACATGCTTCCACCAGGGTTTCACTTCAGAACAACCGCAACATGGCTGACTTACCTCTCCTTTGCCCAAGGGTGCAGAGGCTAATTGTACCGTTGCTACTGCTGTCAGCACAGGAATTGTTCCCGAGACCTTGTACAGTTCAGTTACTCACTAAGCTATTGGGGTGGGGTGGGGGAGGGGGGGAGAAATAGGTTTTCTTTTGCTTTTTTTATGGTGAGTTATTTTACTCAGCAAGGTGACAGATATCAGTACTGGGGAATGGAACTCCCCGCCCCCAAATCTGTCACTCATTGTCTGCACCATGCAGTCATGCCAGAAGTAACGTAGTGCCTGAACACCTCAGAATAACACACTCAAGTGTGAATTTTTCTGCCATCTCTTGTGGCCTCTGAATGAAGTTGGCAGCTTAATGCAGAACAGTGTCCAGTTTTATGCTGTGAGTCTGCACCAATCGGGAATTAAGCTGAGATCTTTGTTACAGATACAGGAGAAACTCATCCAAATGGCATCAATACGGGTCCCAGAAGTGAAAGGGCAATGTGTTAATCCACAGCTTCATTTGTTTTATGTGAACCATTGTACTTGTATCACAGATGGTATTTCCTTGTCCCGAGCAGCTCATTGTCTCTGAATAGTCTAATTTGGATTCTAGTTCTCCTTCATTTTCATCTTATCAACCATGTATTTGGGAAATAGTCTTTGACAACTTTCAATTCTTCATACCTTAAATTTTAAATGACCTGGTCACCACTCATATTATCCCATCTCTAAATACAATGACATTGAGAATGATGACTCTCCAGTGAGAGTTACCATGTAGTCTGTGGTGGTTACTGCAACTTGGGAGGTCCAAGTTCTTTTATATACATGTATACACGTTCTTGTATAGAAACAAACATAACGTAGCATTAAAGAGTTTAACATACAGAACTCTAGAAGCCTTTCTCAACTGCACTATAGTTTCTTGTTTGGATTCCGATGCAAATTTGTAGCTGATTTGCATTTGAATTCTTGGTTATAAATGATGGAATAACCAAACCGCAGTTGATATTGAGCGAAGTATCCTTTCACATGTTTGATTTATGTTGCCTCAGTAGCACGCTGACTTCACTGTGAGATATCTGCAGTAAAGTACAGCGGGGCAAAGACTGAGTCTAACTTGCAATAAAGCTCTAAACACTCACACTTCTGGGTTCCATATCGCTTGAGTGTCCTAAAGGAATGCAAATGTACAATATTTAATTTGCACAGCTACGAGCTGCCGCAATGATCACTTCAGCCAAAGTACAGACACTCTCCTGTTGTGCAGAAAAGTCATCACATCTGAATTTTTGCAAGTTACAAAACATAATTCTAGCTTCTTGGATGAAACTTGTGTAGCTACATTTGCTACCTTGTTGTAAAGTTACAGCGGTGAGATCAGATTTCCACAATATGATCTAAATGTTAATGCTTTATTGGGGGGCAGGGTAGGATAGAGCGATAACCTTTTGACGCTTAAAATTTCACTGGTGTAGCCACGAAATATATTAAAAGCAGAGTCGCAAGAGAGTTTAAATGATCAATACCATAAAAATGTAAATCTGATTTTTCACCCTGCTGCTCCATGTTGTGTCTGATGAGCGTTTAGACTCTGCTTTTGTTGCTTAACTCCTGCTGCAGTTGGAAAATTGTGCTAGTATTGGAGGGTGACCTGTGCTGATTGAGGCTTATCCTAGCAAGATTAGTGCCTATGAATGAGGAGGGCAGAAGACTGGGCAGAGAAATAAATATCAGTAGGACATTTCCTGATCCAATAGAACTGTTCTTTATATTTCACTATTACTGCCGATGATATAATACTAACTCTTTAACTTGCATCATACTGGACTGCTGAAGAAGCTGTATGATTTGGATTGGTGATACTCGTGCGATGATGTGCTGCACAGTGGTGCCTAACGATGACCTTGTGAACCAGTATGTGTGTCCTGAAAGAAACTAGCCTATTCTTAGCTCATGTTTGAATGTGCAGTCCATGTACTGAGTAAGCTTTGAACCATTTAGGACTGCTGCACTCAATCGCATTTATTGGGAACATGCCCGTACCTCAATGATAAGTTTTAAAGTAAAGAATTGGACAAGCAAATCGTGACTTAAGTATTTCATTTTTTCCCCTGCAGTGAGTTTAAACACAGCGTTTAAGAAAATGCTGATTTTTTTTTTTCTAATGTTTTATGTGATAAATATTCTGTGCATCATCTTAGAAATGAGTATTTTGCATTATAATGAAGTCCAAAGATGCAAAAACTGCAAATATATCATCTGAGTTTAAAGCATTTTTAAGAACATCAATTGTTTTAAAGATGAAACGCTGTTGTATTTGAAGGATCTCACACGTGTATAACAGCCATTTAGAAAATATATTGACCTCAATTTTTTTTCCGTATTACTTTCAAAATGAGTACAAACATTAGCTCATCAGTTATTAGATTAAATAGTGTTTACATTCAGTAATCCTCAGTAAAATTTGCAATCTGCTTTGTATGTTTGATCTATTGGATAAATCTACATTATGTCTCTAGTCTGTTCAAATTTTAGATGGGAAAAATGATTGAGAATGCAATAGAATTAAGCAATCTTGATCCTGCTGTACAGTTTTCTCTTGGGACTTCAGATTATACATTTATATTGAACAATAATTTGCCTCTGTTATTATTGAACATACTTTTTACATTATCCTAGGAGCGGGGGAGTGGGACTAACTGGATTGCTCTTCGAAAGAGCCGGCACAGACTCAATGGGCTGAATGGCCTCCTTCTGTGCTGTACTATTCCATAATACAGCAATTTCTAGGGCTCTGTACTGATACTTTGCTGTTTTACAGTGGCAGACTTATGAAGTATATTTTTGAGATTTACATTTCATCTCTCTGATTTATAACATCCGTTGCTTTTATCCATTTGTTTTTTAAAAAAATGAGTTGACTCTCTGTGGCGCAAAGAGGATTTCCGCATGATGCTGTTTTTCTCTGGTCCCAGGAAAATATCAGCCGATGACCTGAAGTTCTGAAAACACAACCCAGCAATGGAACTGATCAGCTGGCTTCCCACAGTATTACTTATGCTGCAGAGTTGATGCTGAAATAACACACACTGCGCATGACACCACAATGTCGAAGTAAACAATATTTTAAGATGGCTGTTTCATTTTCTATTTGAAGTTGCTGTATATATGGTAGGTTATTGCTTTTTATTTTAAAATGCTGCCCCCTCCCCATTTTCTCTTCTAAAGGTGCTTTGTTATATTGGAGTATTGTTCCATAGGTGCCGAGAGCCCTTCAGAACCACGCTCAAGTAGCCATTTTTCCTGAGTGAGCCTAGACCTGGTGTCAGAAGACAGTTGTGTTTTGTGGGGAGTGGGGGAGATCAAAGCTGAACCTGACCCTGTTTTCATGCAGCGTTTGCGTGTGCGTACCTTCTAGCAGGGCTCACTGGATAAGAATTAGGAATGCGAACTCTGGCTGATTTGCCCCATCCTCCGCCTAACATGGGAACAGAAGCCAATTGTATTGTCCCGAGTATTGCTTTGAGATCAGATGACTCGGTACAGCCTGATCAGGCCAGAATGGCTCAGTACCGCACCTTGCAGTGCCTTTATCCACTGAGCCATTTGGTGGAGGTGGCAAATGATTGCTAAGTACGGAGTTGAATTTACCACTGTACTGTAAAGTATTTGGCTGGAATATAGTTACGTGATAACCAAATTAGAATGGTGGCATAGGAAGGTTTCAGAATAATTTGACATTTTTAAGAGGTGTGTTGAACTACAACAGAAATGTGATGGGGTATAACATTTCTTTCTGTAACCGTCACTGACCAGTGGAAATAGTTTTTCCCTAATTACCTTGTAAAAGCGCTCATGATATTGAACACCTCATCAGATCTCTTAATTGTCTCTGCTTCACTGAAGAGAGCAAAACTTTGTCTTTCTAGTCTCCACACACAACTAAAGCCTCTCATGTCTGGTATCGTTTTAGTGAATCTGTTCTGTGCACTTTCCATAGTTAAAGTACAATGTAGCTGTACTGCACTTTCCCAGTTATGGAACAAAATTAGTTATTTGCCTCTTTCTTCCAAAAAGGCAATTACCTACACATTAAAATTAAACATATTTTGTTCTCGAAAATGCACATTGACTAAGTATAAGGCTCAATAAGTGTTTACAAGATAGGTAGAGACCTTTTTAAAATAGTTTTTTTTGCTAATTTCCTCCCCAGTTTAAGTGCCTTGGGACGTTTTACTACGTTAAAGGCGCTATATATGTGCAAGTTGTTAAATTCCACGATTATTCCAGGTTAATGGATTGGTAAAAAAGCACTGCTGACCAATCCTGACCTGCAGAAAGAGGCATTTTCCCTGTTCTTGAGGGGACCCACAATGCATGCATGTCATGCTACTGACATCATCAGGCATGATGTATGTACACAACATGCATGATAACGCAATGTGTGCGTATCCTGGGATCCAACTTTCAGTGCCAAATTCTGGAAGCAACTTGGGGTAAGTTCACGATTATATTGCTCATAAGCTGTTTAATTAGTTCTTCATGAATAATACTTCTGCTGTGGTAAATAAACGAACACCAGAAACAATATGTGCCAATATTAACTTTGAGGCCGCCATCAGTTTAAATGTAACCCATTGAATAAAAAAGTTGACCTGTGCCCTTTTCACGTTCAGTAAACACAAACAAGTTATCAGTGTTTTTGGAGAGGGAAAATTAATCCATAAAACAGATTGATTGACCCTGTCGCAGTGGTCATGTAAGGCAGTGCTCTGGTGTTCTGACATTCACGTCCCTGATCGGACATGGGTTCTTTGATAGTCCTTGCATGGCAAGTTTCTAATAACAGGTACACAGTCTAGTGGACGCAAAGTCGTTTCTCAAAGGAAAGGAGGAAAAATTACCAGATTCAGCATAATTAGCATATTATGGGCAAGCTCCAGTGATGAACAGTGCCTCTCATTGGGAACGCGACCCACTAGTGAAATCATTTGTGACGCCGATAGCTGAATACAACTGCTGGAACTTTTGAAATTGCTGTTGAGACTCATAAAACTGGTACCCGTGAACTGTGCAAATAATTATGGGTTGTCATTTAGTTTAACTGCCCGATTAGTCTCTCGCTTGTTTTCTTGAGGTTTAGTGATGTTCAAACTAAAAGCTGATTTTTAAAAAAACCTGATTTATTTGGGCTGATTTTATCCCGATTTTCTTGTGTTTAATGCTAAAAATAAAAACGGAAAAGCATGGCCAAAAACCTGGTTCTTACATCAGTGATTTAAAAACAGACTTTAATGGCCCTTAATAATAGGTGTGGATGAAGAAGGGCATTTGTGCCATCCTAGCTTGTCTATCCAGAATGAACAACACCCCCCCCTTCACACCAGCCAACTATTGTGTAAATAATTCTACCACCAATACCTTACCTGGAAGTCCAATCCATGTATGGCCAATTCTTTTTGTAAAGAAACACTTCTAGATTTTAAATTTGCCATTCACTATTTTGAATGCTCACAATTTAGTGTTCCGGATTTACATTTTCTGTCCGATTTACTATCTTGTATGTTTCCACAGTAAAAGGTCACCTTCCTTCAAGGTTGAAAAGCTCAATTTTATCTAGTCTTTCTTCCTAAGTCCTTTGACCTTGGGAATTAGTTTTGTGGCTCTTTTCTGCACAGCCTCCAGGGATTGAATGTTTCCCTTATGTCTCGGTGACCAGAAGTGGACACAGTACTCTGCGGTCTGACTAGAGCACTATGCACTTTGAGCATGACTTTTACCTCTAGAGCGTTATACACTTCGAGCGTGACTTTTTCACTTCTACAGATTTACATGCTGTCACAAAAATGGTTTTAAGTTTTCAGCAGATGTTGCAGTCTTTTGGGTATCGATGAACAGGTCCAAACTCTCCTGAACAAGGAGGAGGGGGTGTGAAAACTATGCTTGGAACATTGAGTGCTTCTACTACCTATTCTATTACAGAATGAATCACAGTCAGGGATTGTCTATATTTCCACACTCATCTCCACTCACTAGATGAGTGTAATTCTTATCTATCATATGTCATGGCTAGCTGTGACCTTTTCAGTTTACAGTACGTGCAGTACAGTATTGTTGCCAGATCTGTTAATGTATATGGTACTGTTAGTGTCAGCCAGTGGCTCAGTGGGTACCACCCTCGCCTCTGAGTCAGAAGGTTGTGGGTTCAAGTCCCACTCCAGAGACTTGAGCACAAAAATCCAGGCTGACGCTCCAGTGCAGTACTGAGGGAGTGCTGCACTGTCGGATGTGCCATCTTTCGGGTGAGATGTTAAACCGAGGCCCCGTCTGCTCTCTCTGGTGAATGTAAATGATCCCATGGCACTATTTTGAAGAAGAGCAGGGGAGTTCTCCCCGGTGTCCTGGCCAATATTTATCCCTCAATCAACATTTCTAAAACCGATTCTCTGCTCATTTTCACATTGCTGTTTGTGGGAGCTTGCTGTGCACAAATTGGCTGCTGCGTTTCCCACAATGCAAGAGTGACTACACTTCAAAAGGTACTTCATTGGCTGTAAAGCGCTTTGGGACGTCCGGTGGTCGTGAAAGATGCTATATAAATGCAAGTCTTTCTTACTGATGCATTGCAGGAAAACCATACATGCCAATATTCTATAATAGTCTCTGATGCTTTATGATTGCTGTTTAATGTCACTTTTGCATCACTGAGATATGGTTTCTTTTTTGCAGTGAAGCAAAAGTGACAGTATAATTAAGAGTCGGTTCCTGATGTTCTCTCCCATCACTTGGGCGTCGGGCAGCATGAAGTAAAACTCGTGTAGTACCAAATCAGATTTTAATAAGTGCTGAGTGGGTCCATCGGCGAATGCTGGCCCTCTTGTACACGCTCTCAAACATTTAATATTTACCGTCTGGGAGCAGAACTCTGCGCACATGTATTTACTTGCATGCACAGGGCTCTCTTTGGCAATAAGAGTGCAGATTTGCAACCAGGAGTTATAAATTAGGTGTTGCTTGCTGCAAACCACTGAATGCAGCTATTGGCCTTGAGCCAATAGTGCAGTGTAAGCACAGCTTTAATTCATCACCACAAATTACTGGCATCAGTGACAGTCCTGTAACCACCAGTACTTCACTCTGGTTTTATATAACTGAAAATCATCTATCCAGGCACAGCCCATTTGGAGGAGCAACAATCTGTACTTGTACTGTTGGGTATTTTCACAGTTCAAGGGTACACTACCAGAATTATACACACCCATCATTATACTTAACTGAAATCCTAGTCACAGCATGCTGTAAAAGATTTTTTTTGTGGCCCCAGAAAAATCAATTGAAGATCTTTTATGATGGTTTGTCACACAAGAGTTATGAAAGAGGGTAAGGAACTTCAAACATGGCATTCAAAAGGGGCATGTTTGGGAACTGTCAGTGTGCCTGGCTCGTGTAGATCAATTTACTGCAGTATGGAAAAATATTCCATCAGATTTTAACCCAACTTAATCAGTCATCGAAAAAGCAGATGCTGGAAATCTGAAACAAAAAAGAAAATGCTGGAAACACTCAGCAGATCAGGGAGCATCTGTGGACAGAATAAACTGATCTATGTTTCGGGTGTGGAACCATATCGGAACTGTTTTGATCAATGACCCTTCGCTTTTACAAGTTTCGGGCTCCATTGTAAAAATAAAGTTATTGGAATCCAGCGTTGCGCCTGGCTATGCATCTAAACCTTTGGTCTATAAATATTAATTTGTCACCTTTTTAAAGCCATTTCTGATTGAATTTTCACACATCTCAGAACCAACCAACTTCTGCTCCTCCGATTCTCCTTTCCTTTCCAAAAAAGGATCTATTAGAAATCATTCATGATTGTCTAACTGAACCCATTAACACTGGCCTAAATCACTTGATTAGGTTTTAACAAACTTCCTCTCATTAAGGACTTGCATTAAGAAAATGGGATAATAGAAATTGTCCTGTTCCATTTGTGAACACACATTCTCAAGAGTCCAGCACTGAGTTTAAAAACATTGGACTGGGATCGAGCCCATATTACTTCAGTGGTTTAGGGTTTCTGTTGAGAATATTGCAGAAATTGGAAAAACGGCAACTGTTATAGTCAGCACTAGGATACAGCACTCCTCATTTGTGTTGGTGGTTCCATTCCATCTAACACTAGAAATATTTAGTATTCTGTACTTTATGTACATCCCAGCAACATGTTGAGAAATACTAGCATCTTCAGGAGCTGTTTTCCCCCCTCTCTCTAGATTAAATTTCAAGTGTTCATACTTGCTTCTGATGTGATCAGATTTCTGCTTTTGACATGCTATCTTGCTTAATTTCAACGAGTGTTAGTGAGACTTCTGTTACACTTATTGTGCTGGTTGCAAGGCAACTTTTATGGCCGAGCATTGATTTTGCTGAACTTGAGTTAAATATTTCAGACGTGCATCATCTCAATCTGCTGATACTTCTTTCCCAGAATATTTCTCTCCATTTGCGTTGTTTCCTGGGCCACATACTAACTGTGGTTGAGAGGGTGGGTAGCTGATCTGCTGGGGCCCTGCCAGTGCCACTGTGGACCAGACTCAAGGACACTTTAGAGAGTGGTTTGATGATATCATGGGCTCTGCTTTTTCTTCCGGTCTCTTCCTCCAAAGTGATGTAAGCCCCACATCCCACGACTCACTGCACCACAATGCTGATTGTTCTTATTATTTTCTGCTATATTTTTTTCATGTATTTAATTTGTATTAGCCCTGTGCCACACCCATGCTTGACCAAGAAGCAAGCTGTTTCTTGGGTCGACAGTTTCATTCTTTAGCTTGCATTTTTATCTGTTTCATTTCCTGTTCTTTTCTCAGTTCTGACGAAGGGTTTCGACCTGAAACGTTAACTCTGTTTCTCTCCCCACGGATGTTGCATGGCCTGCTGAGTTTTTCCAGCGTTTTCTGTTGTTGTTTCATTCTTTAGCTGTTCTGTAGTGATGAGTTTGAGCAGTGCTGTCTGACTCTGCTGATTTCCCTCTGTAAAAGTGCATTTCTGCTTGGTACCTCCGCACACCACACTGGCGAAGATTGATACCAAACCTCTAAGAGCACCGTGGTCCGGACAGGGGTCTTATCACTATGCGGTACGAACCTGCTTTTACGTCTTACTGTATGTGACTGATTTTACTTGTCTGGTATTATGCTCAAGAAATCTTCCCACTGGGAATACTGTACTTTAATATATTAAAAAGCAAAGACAAGCAGAAAGAAACTAAAATGACTTAAATCTGCTTTGTTAAAATCTCCATAGAGGATACAAGAGATCCTTATTACAACTTTTTAATATTTATCTTTGGTTGTCAGCTCATTTCATTTTTTTTGCGACTTGCCTTTAAAAAAATAAATAATTTGCATCCTAAACCCAGACTTCTCTGCCTCCAGTACAAACTGTAAAATCTCCTGCCTGCAGCAACCAGTGGTTTAATGGAAAATCATGAGTGCAATGCTACCAAAGTGTATTACCGCTACATCTAAAGATGTTAATGTCATTAGTACTTTTAACACTGCAGACTGTTAACTGATCAATACTTGAGGGTGGATTTCCAAGCTGCATTTGATATCATGAACCAAGCAAGAAATGCTTGATTGGTTTCTAAACCTCAGAGCACTGAGATTATGTTACAGCGTTTAACTCACTCCAGGGTACTGTATCTGTTGCATTGTTGAGGTTTTTTCTCTCCAAAAGTGCTATCACAGCAGTACTTGAAAGTGTTCAGCAGTGTCTGTAATCTGCAGAGGGCTGTGACAACCCTTTGTGAGTATTCACAAGACTGCAAATTTTTCACAGAATTGGACAGTGTATTTTTTTTTAAGTGGACTCCAGTGATCTTTATTTATGTGTTCCAGAGCCTGCAGGGGACCTCGTGCAATCCAGTTCATCTTCTGAGCACGCCTTTTGTTTTATAATACTGTGTGTATAAGCTGTACGTATTCTTTCCTTTTGTAAAATGTCAGCAGCATTGTAAGAAGTTAGTGAGTTGCATGGCTGAGGGTACAACAGCCACATGTATCCACTTGCAAGACCATTGAGGGATGACTGGTTTCACTCTTCAGCATTAAAAAAAAAACATTTTCAGGTCTACAGGCATATAGGACATAAATGATCATAAAAAATTCTATATGTTTTCCTGATGGCTCAGCAAGTTCATCCAGACAAGTATCTAAATTGTACAAACCAGAAGGTCCCACGCTCAGTCTCCAGTCTGTGTTGGGGCTACAGTAGGGGTGCTGGAACTGATCTCAGTGGCCCTGATTAGGAAGGGGAACATTAACTGGGATTCACATTCCTGATTGCTGTTTTGTAATCCCTGCTGGAAGTGAGTGGGCGTTGTGGGGGATAGGAATGGGCTTGGCTATGATGCACCGCCCCCCCCTCCCTAAGCTGCCAACATTTACTATCGAGTTCTCAGACATAAATAATGGCCACCTCGGTAAGTTCCTGAGGAAGGTCTGGTGCATGTGGAACCAAATTCCAGCAAGGAATCGATGCTTTTAGTAGAGGACAGAAAAAACTCCCAGTTTTGTATACCTTTCCTTAAAATGAGTTTCTGAAGGGGTTGCTTCAAAAGACAATCAACCTTTTGCTTTTGCAACTTCTAAAATCCATAAACTGAATGTATTGTTGCGAATGTATTGTCTGGACCGATGCTGAAGAATTTACAAAATAAAATGCACTAAAGTAATAAAATAGGTACATTTATCACTATTACTTTACTTTAGGTTAAAGACACAAGTGCTCGATGATGGCTTGAGTTTGTTTACCATGACTCCAAGCAGAGGCATCTGGAACTGAGACTGGGCAGCTTTCCCACTAATGGCCAAGACTAGGTAAGAACGAACTGTACAATCCACAAATCCAAGCTATTTATCATCTATTACCAGCTCCTACTGAGATGTACAGAGATAAGTGGGTGAATGACAACCAGGCTTCTTTTGCTGTCACACTTTTTTGAAAAGCAACTGGAATTTATAAAGTGCCTTTTATAAAAAGAAATAGCTCAAAGTACTTTACATAAATTACATTTTGAAATGCTGTTAGTTATTATGTAAGTAAATGCAGCAGTCGATGTGTGCACCGAAAGATCCCACAAAGCATAATAAGATAAATGACCAACTAATCTGTTTTTTTTGGGTGTTGCCTGAATATACGTTGGCCAGGATACTGGAGGAACCCCATGCTCCTCTTCAAACAGTGCCTTGGGATCTTTAATGTCCACTTGCACAGAGAGAGGGGGTCTTGGTTTAATATCTCAGCTGAAGGATGGCACCTGTGACAATGGAGCACTCCCTCAGTACAGCACTGAAGTATGACCCTAGACTATATGCTCAAGCCGTGGAGTGGGACTCTTTATGTCTTTTGATATAAAATCTTAGGAAGGATTATTTTTGCCATTTGAAATGGGCTGTACATCTTGAAAGTGGAGTAATATGTGATAAATTACAGAATTCTGTGTGGACTTCAAATTTTGCACACTAGTATAGTGATGTAGGTTCCAAATAACAAGGAGCTCCATGCAACTATAATTCATCCCAGAGCAATCAGTGCTTTGTGTAGTTTTATTTAGTTCATGTTTGCTTTGCTTGTGTATCAAATCTGGTACATTTATTACAGTAGTGGGAATAAATGATTAAATATGCAAATTGGATTAGAAGATTAAATATCACTTTTAAAACTCCCAAACCACGAGACCTGTCTTTGAAACGTGGCAGGTATGCTCATTATGCAAATTAGCTTTCATTTTAAAAGCGAGACTGTCATTTATAAATTAAATAGTCAAGAAGCAAAGAACCATGCATTTTTATAGCACTTTTCAGGACTTCCCAAAGCGTGGTTGAAATCCATGTTGCATGAAGTGCTGCTATGGTTTCTTTAGCACCGCTCGTTAAAACGGTCACTGAAAGAAGATGAGGTAATTAAGAATTGGCAGGTAGTTGATGCCCAGCTTGGGTTTTACAAGGCTGTAGATTGTAGGAGGAAGGAAAGGCTCAGTGTTGCACAGTTTTGAGGTCATGTGAATGGATGAGTTAGAGTGTAAACAGGAGGAGATAGCAACAAAGGCCAAAGGAAATGTGACATCAGAGGTAAAACACCAAAAGAATTTTCAAGGTTGGAGGTTGGAAAATGGCCTCTACATTTCAATTAACAATGTTCTGATGTACAAGTGTGTGAACAATGAAAATTTGAATGTTAAAGGAACTTGTGTATGTCTAATAATGATTTTTTAAAAGTGAATTGAAGCAGTAATGCAAAACATCATGGAGTATTAAAACATCTGTTCTCTGCTACTTTAACCAACCTCAGTTGGGGGAGGTGTTCAGCAGAGGAGAGGGAGTGAGTGGAAGAGAGGTTAGTTCTACAGTGACTCAGAGGGATGAACCTTGTGGGTGGCTTTTGAGACATACTGAAGGGAAACGGTTTGGGTTGGGGAGTTTAAGAGGGCCACCGTAGCTCTTTGTAGCTGGTTATAGAGCAGCATTGGAAGAAGACAGGGCGTGGATCATTTGCCTGTTCTCAGCCAGAGAAACTGGGCAACAATCTTTGTACAAAAAAAAGAATGTTTATTAGGTGCTGAGTTTTAAAACTAGCATCTTTGCTGGGCAGAGCAGATTTTTCTCTCAATTGTAAAAAAAAAAAAATTGCATTGTAATGTAAAAGAACTTGTCTTAATGACTTCTAAACTTTTGGCATGTTGAACAAAGTGGAACTTGCACAGAAAATCCGGTGCTTAGTACTTCAACAGTTAACTTTTTTTTTGTATTGTCACATGATTTCTACAATGGATCGGAGCTCCAGAGCTGAATGGTGTCTGCATTCATTTGTTTTATTTAGAGATCAGCTGGTCTGCTGAAGCCATGGGGAGCTGCTGGAGCTGTCTGGATAAAGACACAATCTCAGACAACCACCCAACCAAATTCAAGGTAACATCTCGCCTTCCACAACCTAAAGCAATTAGAACCCTTGGCTGTAATCAGTTGAAACCTTCCTCAACTGGAGGAAATAATTATAATTTGTAAAAGCCAGAGCAGTTATTAATATTTTTCCTATTTGCAATGAGCCGTAGCAACTTACATTTCTATAATACAGGAAAGACCAAGCTTTTTGTTTCCATGGACCACTTAGGTGCAAATCATGAAGTCTTATTCTCTTTTTGCATAGAGCTCAAGCTGTGGATACTAATCTACCTTGGTGTTCTGATTTGGTGTTTACCCATTAATTGAGGTCTTTGCAAACCTTCAGGCACTTGAAATTCAAACAGGGTAAATCAGCAAGTAAGAAATAGAACTGAATTGCTTGGGCATTGTGAGCAAGATTGCCTAGGTTCGCGGGCTGCATATGGATAAGGTGCTGTGCTTTGGACACCTGATGTAATGTTTGTGACGTACAAAAGTGTCCCAAACTGTCTTGCAGTTAGGAATCAGTCCTGAGAAGGAGTAGCAGGGAAGTTAGGAGCTGCCTCTGAAAGCGTGATGAAATGGTACGTTTTAAAGAGGCTTTTCAAGGAGGGTTAAGGTACATCGCTCCAGAGTGTGGCAGTAAGATGGATTAAGGCCCTGCCACTGATGGTAGAGCTGAAAAATTAGAGTGCAAGAAGTGATGTAGGGTTGTGGCGTTTAGATAGGTAGGGAAAAGCAAGGCTGTGGAGCGATAGGTAAACATGAACAACATTTTTGAAATCAATGTACCACGGAATGGGAAGCCAGTGGAGCTTGATGAGGGCAGGGGTTATAGGGAAAGGGACTTTGTGCAGGATAGGATGCAACAGTGGAGTTCTGGATGAGTTGGATTTTATGGAGGGTGGAGCTTGGGAGTCTTGCAAAGAAGATGTTTGAAAAATTTAGTCTGGCGGTAACAAAAGACTTGCATTTATACAGCACTTTTCATACCCTGAGGACATCCCAAAGTCCTTCATGGCCAATGACCCTGAAGAACTTCTCTGTTCTTCAAAAAAAAATGTCATGGGATTTTTATATCTCTCTGAACAGATGGTGCCTCGGTTTAACATTTCCAAAAGATGGTATCTGATAGCAGCTGTCTCTCTATAGTGCACCCAAGTGTTGGTCTAAATTATGTGTTCAAGTTTGTAGTGAATTTAACTCTGTGCAATATTGGCACTCAACAAAGGAATGAATGATACTTTCATTGTTTGTTGAGGAGCTGAGATTATGACTACGATATGGAAGTTGTGGTGTTGATTGAATGTGGAGTTTGAAGCTCATCTCTTAATTGAGCTGGACTTCAAGGTTGCACATTGTTGGATTGAACTTGAATGGGCATCTTGGAAGGGGTTGGGATCATGGGCAATGGTGCAGAGTTTCTGACTGGGAGCTTGTATAGAAAGGCTTTGGTTTTGCTTGTGTTTAGCTGCAGAACGTGTTGGCTCATACACGACTTGATGTTGGACAAGCAATTGGATGGCTTAGTACAACACAGGACATGGGACCAAGGGTGGTGGTGGAGAGGTAAAGCTGGTTGTTATGGGCATACATATGAACGCTGATTGCATGTACAGAAAGAGTGGATAATAAAGCATACCATAATGTACAATCATTTCATATATATACATACATACATACATCTTCAAAATGGTATTCTCTCCCACAGGTGACAAACGTAGATGATGATGGTAATGAGCTGGGCTCTGGGATCATGGAACTGACCAACTCTGAGCTGATTTTGCACACCAGAAAACGAGATGCTGTGAGATGGCCGTACCTCTGTCTGCGGCGCTATGGTTACGACTCCAACCTCTTCTCATTTGAAAGTGGAAGGAGGTGTCAGACTGGGCAAGGTGAGTTTTTGAATGGTCAACAGGACTGCTCATTAACATTACAGAAGCTCCTCGTTCTTCTATATAAATCGTACTAAACTAATCCTGTATAATTCAGGCCAGTGGTTTTTGTTTAAAAGAAACCGTTGGAAGAGCAGAACATGATCGCCAAACCACCATTTAAAATCCCAGAGTCCAATGTAATAAAAATTAACATGACTTACTTCAGTCCCTTTGATTGGTTATGGGAAACAGTCGCTCCCTTGTACATTATAGACGCAGCTACTGGTTTTCTATTTTAATGGAAAAATGAAAGGAATCGTGGCGTGCAATCCCCAAAACACAGGTGAAAATCCTGAAACCCCATGAAGCATTTCAATTCAGAAGACTAGGTACTGGTTAGCTGCCGCTTAAACATAGCTGCCGCTTAAACATAGCTGCCGCTTAACAACTAGCTGTCTCGCCTGGCTTGGTGAAAAGTGAGGCGGTCATTTGTTAAGTCACTCTTTAGTATAAACCGCAAATGTGGGAGTCAGAGGTTGCACTTCTTTTGTTTAAAATAAATTACAGAGGAACGAATGTCTGGGCCATCAAGCTTGTTCCTTCAATGGACACTATACAATCTCCCCGATCATAAACTCTATTCCACATATTATACAAGGCAATTTTCTTAAATACTCTTTGACTTCCAAAGGGAGTTGCGCATGACTCATCCATTCCGACAAACAAATCTACAAAAAGCAGGGCAAGAAAAGATCCTCAGGCCCACCTAACCCACCCCATCCAGTCAATGGTGGAACCTTACACCCACGCCCCCCCCCCAACTAGCCAAGCTGTCTCCTCAGAGAGGCTAAAGAAACCAGAGAAAAAAACTTGAGGCCAATCCAGGAAAAACTGGGAAATTCCTCTCCAATTGCTGAAGCAAACTCCGGGAGACTGGTTGTTCATGTCTCCGCACAATCTCAATTAACTATTTGATGGGAAACTAGATAAGTACAGGAGGGAGAAAGGAATAGAAGGATACGCTAGTGGTGTTAGATGAAGTAGGGCGGGATGAGGCTTGTGTGGAGCATAAACACCGGCATGGACCAGTTGGGGTGGATGGCCTGTTTCTGTGCTGTAAAATTCTATGTAATAATTAAAAACTGAATTTGATCTATTCAGTCACCTTAAACCAGTGACCCTATCAATACTTTTTGTACATCATATTTGTCACCCCATAATGATGCTGTCCTAGTCAATTTTAATTTGGTAAAATTGGGTTACTTGGGTACCTTCATCCAAATAGATGGTTGTCTGTTACCCGAGCTTGCTTGGCATTGATTGAATTGCTGGTTTTTGTTCGTGTTAAACTGGGCCACTAGATAAAGCACCACTACACTTTGGGGATCACCAGATGATAACGGATGAAAAAGGCCATTTGGCCCAAATGAGTTCTTCCATCCAGAAAAACTCTCTAGTTCCCCCATTGTGTTAGCAGCTTTTTAAAAAAAAAAAGTAATTCCAGAATTTTCACCTTCACTCCTCTATCTGAGAATCTATTCAATATATTGATTACTCTTTGTGTGAAGAACTTCCTGAGATCAGACCTAAATTTATCTTTTACTAGTTTGAGCCTGTCTCATTGGACCTACTCTCACAATTTAATTTGAAGTAATTTTCAGAGTTTACCTTTTCCTTACTGTTTGCTATCTTGTATACTGCAATAAGATAACCCTCCGCCACCTTTCACAGCCGAAAAACCCAAACTTCTCTGGTCTTTCCACGTAACTTAGACCCCTAACTAAGGATTAGCTTCGTGTGCTCCATTTCAAAGCTAGGAATGCGTGGGCATTTGAGAGGGCTGTCATGTATCTGACTCACCATTCTGTAAGCGCAAGTCATAGGATACTGTTGATTAGGTCTACAGAACAGCCCACTTGCGCGGAATATGATGTCTTCCTGGCCGTAGCGAGGTTGCAAGGTGCAATAAGATAAATAAAAGGAACTGATTGTCGGAGGCCATTCATGGCAGCCCCAGGACATCACTGTGAAGGGCAACGTGCTTGGCCCAACCGTCTTCAGCTTCCTTAAAGACTTTGTCAGGAGTGCAGCCGTTCGCTGACAATTCCAAAGTCTTCAGCTCCATTCACAACTCCTCTGATAACGAAGCAGCCCATGCCAGCTGCAAAGCTCTGGTTAGTAATGTAATAGAATATTCACCACTGGTCTGGATGGGGTGTAGCTGCAACAACACTCAAGAAGCTTAAAATCCAGCGCAGCACCTCTGCCACTGACTCTATCTACCCTCTTCACCATCAGCGCACTGTGGGTGCAGCATGTACTGCCTACAGAATGCACTGCAGAAACTCGCCAGGCTCACTTTAAAAGCACCCCCCAACCCTTCACTTTCTACCGCTGAGAAGGACAAGAGCAAACAGCATCACGGGAACACCATCCCTTCCAAGTTCCCCGCTAGGTCGCACAGCATCCTGACCTGGGCATATATCGCCATTCCTTTGGAGCCAGTAAATCAAAATCCTGGAAGTCCTTACCTAACATCATTGTGGGAGTACCATCAGCACAAAGACTGTAGCATGTCATGAAGAATGCTCACCCCCAGCTTCTCAAACTACCTAGGGATGAGCAATACATGCGGCCTTTACAGTGGCGCCCACATCCTGAGGATACATGTTCAGTGTCAAAACCATTTACATTCACTACAATATAATTAATTATGTACATAATTTAATTATATTAAGTTAAGATCATAGTTTTAACCAGAACTTTAGTCCAGTTATTTAAAATTCATTCTCTGCCCTCCTCGTTGCACCGCAGTTTGTCAGTGGCTGTGCATTAAGTCTCTAACCCTCCCTCCCTCCTCTTCCTCCTCCTCCACAAGACTGGAGATGGGATTTGTAAAATGTCTTTTCATTTATCATGTTGTAAATACTTTATAGTGTAATACAGTATTTACACTATACACTAATCCTGTTTAATTGTGGAAAGATCACTGTCTACATGAGCTGTTTCTGTTTCTTTAGTCAATAGTTTAAAATCAATCTCTTTCTGGCAGACAAATTGATTTTGGGAAGCTCTATTGTATTTTTAATGCAGGGTAATCACACTGAATGTACATAGGTTATTAATTCTATTTTATTACGCTAGTACTTAAAGGCAGTGTTTGATGCATGCAGCTATTCTTGATGCTTTATGTTGGGTATGAGTGGCTAAGTTTTATGGTGTATAAAATTGGAATAATTTGACAAAAGCCACCGATGGCCAGATCCCAAAGGGTGAGCTCATCAAAACAGTTCTGGATTTCATTGAGTAAAATCTTAAAGTAATGCATTCCCTAATGCCTTGTTTCTCATCAGGACTCTTGATTTTTACACTCTTCACGCAATAACTGATTATTCCTTATTTTGCAGGCATTTTTGCCTTCAAGTGTGCACGTGCTGAGGAGATTTTTAACCTTCTCCAGGAGATCATGCAGTGTAACAGTATTAACGTAGTTGAGGAGCCCATGATGATATCGAGAAACACTCATCCAACAGAGCTTGATTTACCAAGGACACCTCAGACACCAACCAGTGAGTGATTGTGGAAGAAGTTTGTTTTGCGGTGGCTGGGCTTGAAAGAAAAGTGGCTGTGGTATTGGATTAATTGTGTTGGATAGATATTTTATTGCATTCCCTACCAATACCCTATAGCCATATTGTCTGGTTGTCTAACTGCAACCAGCTACAATAACTTGCATTTATGTAGCGCCTTTAATGTCTAAGGAATGTCCCCAGGTGCTTCAGAGGCGTAACGATAAAATGAATGAGACAGAGATCGAGATACTAGGAGGGGCGACCAAAAGTTTGGCTGAAGAGGTTGGTTTTAAGGAAGAATTTAAAAGAGGAGAAAGATGTTTAGAGATGGAGGATTTTTTATTTTTTTATTCATTCACAGGATGTGGGCTTCGCTGGCAAGGCCAGCATTTATTGCCCATCCCTAATTGCCCCCGAGGAGGTGGTGGTGAGCCGTCTTCTTGACCCGCTGCAGTCTGTCGTCTTTGCAGTGGTTTTGTACAACTGAGTGGCTTGCTTAGGCCCTTTCAGAGGGCAGTTATGAGCCAACCACATTGCTGTTGGTCTGGAGTCACACATAGGCCCAGACCAGGTAAGGACAGCAGATTAGTGAACCAGATTGTTTTTTTTTTACGACAGTCCGGTAGGTTTATGGCTACTAGCTTTTTAATTCCAGATTTAATTAACTGAATTAAAAATTCCCCAGCTGCCGTGGTGGGATTTGAACTCATGATCATTAGTCCAGGCCTCTGGATTACTAGTCCAGTAACATAACCACTATGCTACTATAACCTTTAATTTAGGGATCAAATTTCAGAGCATGAGGCTGAAGGGAGGAAGAAATGCACAAAAGGCAAAGAGTCAGAGGAAAGGAGAGGTTGGGTTTGAGGCGTTGTAGGGCTTGAGGAAGTTACAGAACTAGGAAGGGGCACGGCCATGAAGAGATTTAAATCAAGGATGAAAACTTTAAATTAGATGTCAGTGTAGGTCAGCAAGGGCAGGGTGGTAGGTCAGTGGGACTTGGTGTGAAATAGGATGTGGGCAGCGGAGTTTTGGATGAGCTGAAGTTTGTGCGATGTCGGACAAGCAGTGTGATAACACTGAGGCAGTGGACAGGTTGAGAGTGGTGGTTGAGAGATATAGAGCTGAGTGTCATCAGCGTACAAGTGCAAGCTGATCACATGTCTGGAGATGATTTTGCCAAGGGGAAGCATGTATATGAGGAAAAGGAGAGGGCCAAGAATCGATATTTGGGGACTCTGGTTGCAGTGGTTTGAGCATAGGAAGAGAAGCTATTGTTGCTGATTCTCTGGCTACCATTGGGTAGGTAAGAGTGGATCTAAGTATGAATCTCATAGATCTGGACAACAGAAGAGAGTTGTTGGAGGAGGATGGTGTGATCGACTGTCTCAAAGGCTCCAGAGAGGACAAGGTGGGATAATGCACTAGTCATAGAGGCTGTCATTTGTGACAGTTTGTTAGGGCAGTTTTGGTGCTGTGGCAGGGTGAAAACATAAAGAAAAAAAACATAGAAAAATAGCAGCAGGAGTAGGCCCTTTGAGCCTGCTGGGAGTGTTTCAAATGGGGACTTGTGGGAAGGATGGGCACCAATTTAGGAGGCAATATAACTGTTAAAAACTTTGGAGAGGAAAGGGAAATTGGAGGTGAGGCGATATTTTTTAAGGACAAAGAAGTAGAGGGTAAACATCGAAGATAGGAGCAGGAGTAGGCCATTCGGCCCCTCGAGCCTGCTCTGCCATTTAATGAGATCATGGCTGATCATCCAAATTCAGTACCCTGTCCCTGCTTTCTCCCCATATCCCTTGATCTTTTTAGCCTTAAGAAATATATCTAACTCCTTCTTCTTGAATATATTTTGATGAATTGGCCTCAACTGCCATTTGTGGTAGAGAATTCCACAGGTTCACCACTCTCTGGGTGAAAAAATTCCTCCTCATCTCTGTCCTAAATGGCTTACCCCTTATCTTTAGACTGTGACCCCTGGTTCTGGACTCCCCCGCTATCAGGAACATCCTTCCTGCATCTAGTCTGTCTAGTCCTGTTAGAATTTTATAAGTTTCAATGAGATCCCCTCTCATTCTTCTAAACTCCAGCGAATATAAGCCCAATCGACCCAACCTCTCCTCATACGTCATTCCTGCCATCCCAGGTATCAGTCTGGTGAATCTTCGCTGCACTCCCTCCATGGCAAGAACATCCTTCCTCAGATAAGGCGACCAAAACTGCACACAACAGCAGTTGGGGGGGTGGCACAGTATCTGAGGAGAGGGAAATATTTACAATATCAGTTAGCATGAGGGCCAGGAAAGGATATTGGGTGGTCAGTTTAGTGGGACTGGATCAAAGGAGTAGAAAGTGGATCTCATGGATGAGATGAGCTTGGAAAGGGCATGAGGGGAGATGAGAGAGAAATGGGAGGAAAAACACCAAGTTCAGCGTTAGGGCAGTGGGGGGGAGCCTGGGGGAGATTTGGTTTGGTTGGCAAGGGGAAGGAAGGGTGAAGCAACAGAGGCAGCTGAATGGATGAGCTCCATCTTAGTGACAAAGAAGTCCATGAGCTTGTTGCAGTTGTTGGAGGGGGGTAGGGGAGAGACAGTTTTAAGGAGAAGGTTGGTAGTGGAGAAAGGGTGATACAGGAGTAGTGAGTGGTTTTGGCAGAGGAAAGCACAGCTCGATAGCGCTCAGTGTGATCCAGCCAGATCTGGTGGTGGATGGCTAAACTAGTTGTGCACCAGATACACTGAAGTCTGCACTCCTTGGACTTAAGGGAGCAAAGATGGGGGCCGTACCAGGGAGGTTGACCAGGATGGATGAGAGTAAAGGTTTTGCTGTGGACAAGTGCATCAAATGTGGAGGTGAAGGTGAGGGAGTGGTTGAGCAAATGGACAGCTGTAGAAGTATTGTGGTGAATGGAATGCCAAAAGCTTGACAGTAGGGAGTTTGAAAGTGCAGCTGTAAATAACTTGGAGAAGAGTTTTTTCCCCCCACCCCAAGGATGGGCGCAGAAGGGAAGTAGTGGTGAAAGGGAGTAAAAGTACAGGAGAAATGTCCTCTTCTACTGTCCGTGAAACGCAAGATTTATTTCTACAGCCTTTGTTTCTTTGTAGTGCTGTAATTAAGTCTGAAGAGGCAAGTGGCTTTGCTCATTTGCTGGGGTTTAAAGTCCCTGCTGTTGTGTGTGTCACTTTTCTGACGCTGTCATACTCCCACCCATATGCTATTGATCTGTCTTGGGTTTTGTTTCTGTAGAGTACATGATTCCTCCCACTGGGGATAAACTGATTAGTGCATCCCATATTTCATGTATGTGATGTATCCATGCTGGTGTGACTCTTGGTGTAATCAAACAATTACATTACTATTGACTTTCTTGGAAAGGCCCAATGATTAACCACTTGCCGCTTTCGAATGTAAAAAGGTTAGTGGTGGAGGAATAAATGGGGAACAGAATACCTGGAAAGAGTTTGGAATAGTTTGTCGGTGTGAGCATGCAGTTCAATTTGCTGAAGTTAAGCTGAGTGCTCATGACTTTGTTTTCAGCCCCTGGTTTCGCTGTGCCAGGATTTCCAAATGGATTCCCTTGTTACCCACCAATAGGCGATGGCTCCTCTCACCCGTCAACTCGACATCCTTCCATAGGAAGCACGCGTCTCTCCTCAGTGGGCGAAGAGTCCACGCACCCTCTGATCGTAGGAGGTGATGATCAGGTGGGTGTACGTTCATATATGACCAGCTTAATTCACAACTTTCACAGGTTGAAAGTTCCACCATGTATGAATCACCAAATTCTCTCAAAAATATTACTTTAATCCAATGAAAATGATTTTTTTGGACTAATGCAAGTAGGCTCTTTTACATTATTTATATTTATATATATATATATATATGTATGTGTATGTATGTATATATATATTTTTTTAAATATATATATTCTGCATTGTTGGAAAGCAATTTGGAGTCAGGAGGTATACATCTTTATAATATAATAATACCATCTGAAAAGATAGATGAATGCTTTAAGCCTAGACTCTGTGTTGGAACAAAGGTTAGTGGATTTTCGCCAGGCTCACTTTAAAAGCACCCCCAACCCTTCACTTTCTACCGCCGAGAAGGACAAGAGCAAACAGCATCACGGGAACACCATCCCTTCCAAGTTCCCCGCTAGGTCGCACAGCATCCTGACCTGGGCATTTATCGCCATTCCTTTGGAGCCAGTAAATCAAAATCCTGGAAGTCCTTACCTAACATTATTGTGGGAGTACCATCAGCACAAAGACTGTAGCATGTCATGAATGCTCACCCCCAGCTTCTCAAACTACCTAGGGATGAGCAATACATGCGGCCTTTACAGTGGCGCCCACATCCTGAGGATACATGTTCAGTGTCAAAACCATTACACTACAATATAATTAATTATGTACATAGTTTAATTATATAAAGTTAAGATCATAGTTTTGTCCAGAACTTTAGTCCAGATATTTAAAATTCATTCTCGTTGCACTGCAGTTTGTTAGTGGCTGTGCATTGGAACTCTCTTTCCACCCCCCCCCTCTCCCCCCCCCCCCCCCCCCCCCCCCACCCCTCCAACCCCAAACAAAGTTGTTGAGGCTAGGTGAATTGAAAATTTCAAAACTGAGATTGCCATATTTTTGTTAGGTAAGGGTTACAGAACCAAGACAAACTAGATGGAGTTGAGATACAGATGAACCATGATCTAACTGAATGGCAGATAGATAGATTTTTGGACTCTAGGGGAATTAAGGGATATGGAGATTGGGCGGGAAAGTGGAGTTGAGGTCGATGATCAGCCATGATCTTATTGAATGGCGGAGCAGGCTCGAGGTGCCGAATGGCCTACTTCTGCTCCTAATTTTTATGTTCTTATGGAACAGGCTCGAGGGCTGAATGGTCTACTAGTGTTCCTATAAGCTGGAAGATAAGCAAGCCACTTTACATGGCGATACTCTGTTCAGCCACTAGATGGGGAAAATGCATTGCACAATTACAATCATTTAGAGATCACAATCTAGTACCGAACTCTACTGCAGCAATAACCTCTGGAGAAATGTAGTGTTAAATGTATTAAATCACTCGTGCTGGCATTTCCTTAACTTATCTGCTCCATCAGAAAGCCAGTACATTTTGTAGTGGTATATTCTGGAAATTATTTCAACCCATGTGTGTGTTAGAGGCGTCTCAATGGACATGTAGGTAGGATGTACAGTGCACAGCGCATCCTCTGTTGCACATGTTTCATAGAAATGTCTAACAAAGTAGTTGCAGGTAATCATTTATTTCGACTGTTGTATCCGTCATCAAAATAGTATGTACTATTAACTAAATTACCTAGCAGTAAAATTCTGTCCTGTTATCTGATAAAGCAGCATTATTTGATTACTATGTTAAATAGCGTGCTTTATTAGTGAATATGTAAAATTTATTTTTAAAAGCGAGATGAAATAAAATGGATAGTTTTTTTTATTGGAAAAATGAAAGACTAAATTCAAATTATCCATTGTGATTTTCAACCTAACCAAATTGGACAGCAAGGAGGGAAATCAATAGGATTCCTAGGTTGCTGCTTATTTATACTGTTCAAGCTGGTTTAACAACATAGCAGCACACAGCCTGGGACACTGGGCAGATAATTATGATGCTGGTAAATTATTGATTTTTTTACTGGCTAAAATTAAAAATAAGGTTACATTCTCCTTTTAGTAGACAATGTGGACTGAAAACCTCTTCAGTTGAATTAAAGCAGATTGTATTATAATAATATGGGCAAGTCATATCACTTTATTCCCTCCACTAATTGCATATCTCTGGTCCATGCGCAGTCCTGATTAAATTTGGCACTGTTAACAAGTCCTAAGCGTACAGTTAGCGGCTATAATCTTGACATCATTATTTTGTGGCCCCTTTCCCTACAGATTCATACATATGTGAATACTTCCAGCGTTGATGAGGAGCGGAAGAGGAGACCCTGTGTTCACGGCCTGACAGAGGCACGGTCGTCCATCTCTGAAATGATGCGGAGCCACGCGAATCACTGCCCTGCAATGGAGGACAGAACTCCTCAAGTCCTCCTGCAACAGGGGGAGGTCAAGTTTGTCCTCGGACCGACGCCAGTTCAGCGACGAATAATGGAGCGCGAACAGTTTGACTGGCAGAAAGATCACACTGAATACAGCGGCGGCGGCAGCTTGAGTTTTGTGGACCGAGATAGTATCCACGATGGCGATGAGTACAGCATGGCGGGTGCCCCATACAAGATGACTTACGAGAATATTAACGGTTTACTCGTGTCCGCTGGTACAGGGCTACGACGGGGTCGGCTCAAGATGGGCGGGGATGGCCAGAACCTTAATAACTGTGCTCATAGGAAGACAGCCATGCTGAACTATGAAAATCTGCCCTCTTTACCTCCTGTGTGGGAAAGCCAGACACAAAGGCGGGAGGAAGAGGATTGGAGTGACCCTGGAACCCCTCCACAAAACGGATACCATAATAACTTTGACCCACTGCGGAACTATGTCAATACCGAGAATGTAACTATTCAACCTGGTTTACATAAAGTAGACTTCACCCGGCGGCGGGATTGCACTCCGAACGTCTTCAGCTTTGACTTCAGGCGGCCGTGCCCCGAACAGAGGCAATTAAACTACATCCAGGTGGAGCTGGAGGGTGGGAGTGACTCGGATAACCCCCAGACCCCCAAAATGCCTAGCACTCCAGTCCCGCCAACTCCGACACGTAGGACTGAGTTTTACGCTGTGATAGACATTAAAAAGACAGCTGCTATGTCCAGTTTGCAAAAAGCACTACCAAGGGATGATGGGACGTCCAGGAAGACGAGGCACAACAGTACAGATCTGCCGTTGTAAGCACCAGCAATTTTCATGCTTTAGATACTAATATTTACACCTTCCTGTTCGGACTGGGGTGCGGTTCTATTATTAGAACTAAAATTTTCCTGTAGCCGCACCCACGTGGCCGTGCTTCACGCGTGAGCCTGGGTAGCTATTTGACCGTGAGGTGCATTACAGCCGAACTTTTTGGTATCCACGTGTGCCCATTTTCTAGTCGGAATAGCAATAACCGGTGGGAGCCCTGGCTGATTCTAGCTTGATCGCATCCCCACGACCTGCCCTGCGCAGGTCAGCTGATCCACAAAGATCAAGGATTAAACCAGGAACCTGCTGCTTTGCATGTTTTTTTTTGAGGGGGGAAAAAAAGGAAAAGCTGGAAATCTGAAACAAAGGCACACAATGCCAGTAATGCACAGCAGGATACCCAGCAACTGTAAAGAGAAAAGAGAGGTTGTGATGTTTCAGCAGAGTCAGATTAAGTATGTACTTGGGGTCCTGGGCCCTCACCCCCGCATAATCCCCCCCCTCCCCCATCCATTAAAACACACACCTGTAATAAAATGCATGAAGGAACAAGTCCATAGAATGTTTACGTACCGTTAATAATAAAGCGATTCATATTACAATATGCTAAGCTTAAATGAAACTGCATCATTTTACCGAGCACCCAGTATTTGCTTGGGGGGGGGGGTCGCAATATTTGGCAGGGTCCCCAGGGCACAGCCCTGTAAACCTGTACCTTAATCTGCCCCTGACTTTCAGGTGTGGACAGTTCAATAGCCTGACCTGTTTTTTTACGGTTACTGGCTGTATCGCTAACATTATCTGTGTTTATTTCTGCTTTGTATGGCTTAGCAATGCACGGTGGGATGAATTTACCCACTGAGCCATCAGGGGGACCTAAAGCAGGTCATTTAATTTGAGTTATAATGGGGCAGATCTGCAGAAGAAGTTTGGTTTTAAAACTATACGGTTCTTCCTTGTTGAGTCTTTTTGGGGATTGAAACAAAATGTGAACCTCTTTTTTGTATTTATGTTCTCCAGCTGCCAAGCTTATTGCATTACAATTGTGGGGGGAAAATAGTCGTCACTAATTTAGGATACATTTAGCTTAAAAGTGTCAGTTCTCCACGTTCCCTCTAAGCTGTGCGGCCACGCAGCAATCAGGAGGTCCTGCTCAGGCCGCTCACCAGCTGTTCCCTGGAAAAGATACCGCGCAGCAAATTTAAAGGGACCGTGCACCTAAAATGAAAATTAGAGGGAACATTGGCAGTACTAGGTTGATCTTCTTTATTTTCTACCCCTCTCTCGAAGGCGGTGATTTGTCCTGGGATACAGGTTCTATAGATACTTCACCCAACTGGCCATTCTTACGTGGCCTTTGACGGGAAGTGTTTACAGCTATTACCTGTGGAGGAGGGGCTGGGGGGAGTCAAAGCTCAACCGGTACAGTCCTTTCCAGCAAGGTTCATCACACAGCAATCAGGAGTCAGAACCCTGGCTGTGTTACTTTTTTTCAAAACTTCATCTGAAGAATGGACTTGAATCAGCCATTCATATTTCAAAACCCATTTCTGTGTATTTTATATTTCCATTCATTTTTTTTAGGAGGTGTTTAAAGTGTCAGGTAAGCATTTTTATCTAGTGATTTTTCTTTGGGGCTTGACGTGTTCTTGCATACTCTGGAGTGTCGTACAAGGTGCGATGTTGCAGAGAAAGTAAAGGTGAAAGACAGTTTTACTCCCAGTCAGATATTGTATGCTATTTCAATGGAATAGGTCAAACATCCATATTCATGCATGTTTTAATCTTTCTTCTATGTTTTGTTACAGCTCTTCATTTGTTGGGACCCACTGCTAGCCATAATTGCCATTAAAAAATAATGAATTCCTAGAAAATGTTCTACTTCTGAAGTGTCAAATATGGTACATTATCGTCTACATTTTCTTCTTTCAGTAAAACTTTGCCTTTTTTAAAGGGACAGTCTCTGTCTAAAAGGTCCTGCATACATGCACATTTCAGAACGGCTTTAAATTATTACCACATTCCTGCAGTGATCCTTTGTTAAAGGTAACAAGCTTGGTGCAGAAATAGTCATTTTGATGGGCTGCTACTTTTTAAAAAGAAATAGGATCATGCGCTTTTAGTGAATTTCCATGCTTTATAATTTTTTTTTTTATTGACGTGCGTCCTTTTTAATGCTTTTTGAAATAGACTGTGTGCAGGCCCATGAAAACAGACACTGTCTCTTTGATCTAAAAGTCAGGAGGCTGTTTAAGGTGTTTGGTGATGGTCATTACTATGCATCAAGTCAGCATAGTTTTGCTGTGCATCGTGTAGCGAAAGATGTAAAAACTACACGGATTAGCTCAGAGTAACAACTGTCAAAGACGTTAAGGATGTTTGCTACAAATTCCAAAGATGGTCTGCTCATTGAAATGCTTTTGCTTAAGTTATCAACAGAAATCAAATTGAAGTTTGACTAGACCGGGATTCTGGTATGTCCATATTGACAAAATCAGCACAGCACAAATTAATGATTTGTGCTCCCTCAGGACCTCTTAAGTTTATCTAGTGAGTACCTAAGCCGTGCCTGGTAGGAAAGTTAACAGTTGAATCCAATGGTTGAGTTAGCTGATCTCGGCGGTGACGGTAGTTGGGCCAGTGCAGTTGTCCTCAGCACTACTTGGCTAGGGAGGGGATGAGCAAAGCCAGAAGTGCCTCTCCGAACTGCTGTATCCTAACTCCTGCAGGAAGGGTGTGCACTCGGATTTCAGGTGAGGGGAGACATCTGGCTTGGATGTCCTCCCACCCCCCCACCCCCCCCCCCCCACCCCCCCACCCCCGTGCAAGGTGGAACCGCCTGCTGAAACTTGCTGAGTTCTCGCACATGAACAGTGGTCATTTTGCCGCAGTACTAGAGGAGGACTGGTGCCTGCACACTCGCTCACCCCAGCAAGGACTCAACACCTTTGTGGGGGTGGGAGAGAAAGTGAGGAATGATAAAACTGGCAGAAAAGAATTGGCAAGAGAAGTTAGACTTAAAAGGCAGTAGGACTTCTATAAAAATGATGCAGTCTGGTGGTTAAAATAATTGCTTAAATCTGTTTCCTCAGATGAGCGACAGTGATCTAAACTGACAGTTGAAATTTGAGGTGGGCAAATAATTATGTTGCAGTAATTTTTACTGTAAAAGTAGTACTTACACATAAGAACATAAGCATTAGGAGTAGGAATAGGCCATACGGCCCCTTGAGGCTGTTCCACCATTCAATAAGATCATGGCTGATCTTCAACCTCAACTCCACTTTCCCGCCCGATCCCCATATCCCTTGATTCCCACAGAGTCCAAAAATCTATCGATCTCAGCCTTGAATATACTCAACAACTGAGCATCCACAGCCCTCTGGGGTAGAGAATTCCAAAGATTCACAACCCTCTGAGTGAAGAAATTCCTCCTCATCTTGGTCTTAATTGGCTGACCCCTTATCCTGAGACTATGCCCCTTAGTTCTTAACTCTGCAGCCGGGGGGGGGAAACAACCTCTCAGCATCTACCCTGTCAATCCCGCTCCGTATCTTGTATGTTTCAGTTCTTCTCCAACTTTCCAGTATATGTACTGTGAATAAGAAAGGAAAAGACCCAAAATTTTCAGTCCTTTTGAGCTACTCTGTTATATAAGGGGTTGCGGATGTGAGCACCATATATTTTGAAAGTATATACGATTCTCTTATGCAGAATGTAGGAATTCATTTGCCATCAAAAGAGCGATCATTCATTGAACTGACTTTCTGCAATTTATATTAAACATCCTTAACTCTGTTATTTCTCATTCTACAATTGGCTCTTGACATTTTCAGGGTTATAAAACATTATAAAATGTGCCAAAAAAAGTGCCAACCCTCCATGCATGACATAAGATGATATAGTGTTTAACAAAATCCAGTCTGTCTGGTGCCTTTGTTTACACTGAGACTTGCTCGCTCCTTCCGATTGTTGGAACTTTAAAGATAATTACTTATTTGTATGTTGTACTTGGGCTGTACTTAAACAAAAACACCATAATTCCCTTTTCAGCTTGTACTTCACCATTTAATGCGACAACGTGAATACAAAAGTGTTTGGCCATTAGCATTTCTGCTGAGGGCTGTGGGAATGCAAATACTGTAATAACTTTCTGCAAATGATCACATTGCCTGACATTTGTGCTTTTGTCTGACTTTCCCGATATGATTTTCAAAGCTGCAGTATATTATCCATGTTTTGAGTTTGTTGGGAGCAAGTTGGCGGGGTTTGGATTGTCTATGAAAAAGAAAGAAAATTATCCGGATATGAAGGGCGTCTCCTAAAGATGTTCATTTAAAAAAAATAAAACAGGCAATTCAGACACTTAAAATCATTAAAGATTTGAGTTTGATGCTTTAATGTCTCCCATCAACTATCAAAGTCTTGTATCACAAGTCTTAATATATTTGAAAACACCTTAACTTTGTTTTAAAAATCTCTGAGATGCTGGCTATTGTGATACTGCAAAATGTCATTAATCCATCTGGCATTACTGGAGCTAATTGCGCTCATTATTCAGGTACAAAAGGCTTTGCTCAATTCCTTTTAACACCACTGCCCCCCCCCCCCCCTCAAATTTACAGTTACCATGGTGATGAGACACTGATGGCTCTGCACTTCAGTTTATTCTTCTGTTTAATTAATATACTTCTATAGTAAAAAGGCTCCACTTATCAGGAGGAATTGTCAGTGAAATATTACTGAACTGTTTTCTGTTGTCCAATTGTCATATTTTTACTGGTAAATGGTGCCTTTATCTAGTGCAGGAAGTAGTGTGCACATTGTAGAAACAGTAGAAGGTGACTGAGATTTGGGCTGAAAGTGGAATTTCCACACCGCACTCTTTCATCCCTAAACCTGGTTGGCTGTGCGAGTAAATTTAGTGAGGCACCAAGGGGTTTTCCTAAGCAGGATGAGGACAGTCAGAGTGGGAATCACTTCAGTGCTTCGCTCACACGTTGCCAGTTTACTGGTTTAACAGTTAAATCGCCAATTGTGCGAGATTTTTTGAGTGAGAAATGCATGGAAAGAATAAAATAACTTCAAAATGGTGTGGCTGGAGAAAACAGAGCGTACACGCTTGGCTCCTCCAGTAACTCAGTGAGTTTATGCAGTGAGTAGCTGGTATGTACAGACCAGAGATCACCTTGGTTCAAATCTGAGGTCTGTTAGCTGATTCCAGCCGGGGTTAGCGGTAGGGTTGGTACAGTTGGCCTCAGTGCCGCTGGGTTAGCGGGTGGGGGGGGGGCATAAAAGCGGCCAATGTTCCTGCACTTCGTTGCTATCAAGTGACCCCTGCTGGAGATGTGCTTGTGTGGAAGTCTGAGGACAGGTTGGGACTCAGCTGTGACTATCCTCTGTCCCTCATGGTGAATTAGCCTGTTGACTGAGTGTTGAATCTCACACCTGAATAATGACCATGTGAGCCAGCTGCTGGAGGGGAAAGTGTTGCTCATAGAATTGTACCCCAGAAAGGAGTCAATACCTTTTTAAGGGGGGAGAATTGGCAGGAGCAAAGCAAGTTGCCAAGAGCTAGTAAACTGTGAATCAGAAATTAGTGTCTACCCCACCATCCCACTAGATGGAGCTGAAGTATCATCATATTTTAGGAATTTACAATTGATTCTGTTCTATGCAATTTGAGATTAAAAAGTTGTGTTTAATAATTGGGGCTTGGTAGCAATTGACCTATTTTAATTGTTTAGTCAGTGATATACAAGTACAGATATGTGCATTTAACTTATTTTCATATTATGATTGAACAGATACTGGTGAGAATATATTGCAGCTTTGAAAATGTGTTCGGTATGCGTTTTGAAAGCTAAGAGTTGCCAAATTGCATTTACTTTTTTCTGATGGTGGGTGCAGTTGGCAATTTTCAGTTTCTTAGCTGGATTAAGATGACTTCCACTCAACAAGTATATGTGGCCTTTGTTATCTGTATGTTCATTTCCAGGATCATCTCTATTGTTCACTGCTGTGAGGGATTTTGTCCTTTGAACTGAATTTGAGCTACACCAGTTCTGTGCACAACTTTTAAACTTCAGTCTGCCAAATAAATGGCTTCACAGTATTACCTTCTATATCTATGTGTACTAATCAGGGTGAGGTTCAACAGAGCTAAAGAATGCAACTGCTTTCCCACTTTCTGCCCTCTTTTGCACTCCTGGATCAGGCGTGGCTCGCAACAAATCTGAAAATGAAGATGGCGTTCAAGTCCTGGATGTACCTGAACTGCACCAATTCGGGTTCTGTGACAGTCTGCCTTGGTTTGTCTTAGAAACTTTCTAATCAGTGCCAAATTAGGGTTGATTTTTGAGCTACGGACTCGACTCTGGAAACTGGATTAAGACTGGTCAGAATTTCTTTAATTTGTGACCTTAAACTGCTGGCACGTGAAGGAGATCTTGTTCTCTTCGAGTGGGATTTGAATCCAGATGCCTAGGGCTCTGAGAGCAATGCTTTGGACTGCACTGCAGCCATGTCTTGCTCTAACCTGCTGATGGGTATCAAGTCCAATTGCTAGTTGAGACTGGGACTTGCACTCTGTCCACTGTTACACTGCTAGAGCAACAGATCATTTACAACACTCTCAGGCCAAGAGCAGATGTTGTTATTGAAGAGATTATTGTGCTGTCTGGATTTCTATTCAGGGTTTCCCACCAGCTCCCTGTAATCCAAAACCATGCAGGTCAACATCAACCGGTGGACATTAAGGATAAAAGCCAAGCGTCTTTGCATCTCCTCTTGTTAACCTGGCCTGGCCAGCTCTACATTAATTATAGCTTCATATGTGCGACTTTAGCCTTAAAACACTGGCCATGATGTGTCCTGTGAGTTCTCTGGGTGAGGTACTACGTGCTAAGCATTTTTAATTTAAATTTAAAGTTCTCTTTATTAAATCCTTTAGAAGGCCACTTCCTCCCCCCCACCCATTTAAAAAAAAAAGAAGAAAACTGGCCTCTGATCAGTCACTGGGACAGCTGATTAAAGTTATGTTTACAGATTAGCACTGAAGATTCTTTTACAGCTCAAGTGCCTAAGTTGCCATATGGATTGGCTGGTAGCAGGTCTCTGTTTTCTAAATAGTTTAATGAGTGTTTGTTTTTTTTGTGTTGGGGTGGGGCGGGTATATTAGAAGGTGGGATGCTACCAATGCCAAGATTCAAATATTACAAGTATGTTTGGAATGTAAGGCTTTGCCTGACTTAATCTGTAAAATGTAGAGGTGAGAAGCAAGTGCCTTATCACTATGCTAGTAAGATGTTTAGATGGAACCAAGAATTTTAAATGCTGTTGTGTTCGGCTACACATTCTCCCTTTCCTTCTAGCTACATATCTGCCGTAGGGGCCAAAACCTTCATGAAAGTAGGTACTTAGCCTTGAATCATTAGTATTGCCGTGGAGGCAAAAGTGGAAAGTGGTTTCATTCTTCAGAACTGATGACCAATGCACACTGAACATGTATGTTTTACAAAAGTACTGGGACTTTAATGAAAGTATTTAAGTCGGGTAATTTCAGTGTACTTTGTAGGGGCTACGTATGATTTGATTTGAAAATGCCACTGTCGACCTGATGGTGACATTTAGATGCCTGTAGTCTCAAACGCAATTGCGCAGATTTCATTGTACAGTTACTTTTAAATTTCAGCGGGAGCTTTCCCGTCAAGTATTGTGTAAAGTTTCATGAATAAATACTCCGAGCAGGTTTCAGGCCATGATCATCACCGTCTTACGGTACTTCATTTCTCTGCATGTGCTGATCTGCTGGCAGTTTTGTAGAAGTTTCTTGTGTGCTGCACGTAGGTACGTAGATGTCCTTGGACGCTGCTGTATATGTCTGCTTCTGTGAGCTTCTCCAAGGTACAGAAGAAGGTAATCACAGAATTTTCTGAATGTACACAGGACTCATTGCACCCAAAGAAATGTAGAAACAAACTGTTAACTGAGCTGACCTGTAGCCATTTGAAAAATAATTATATGCAAGAAAAAAAAGACTCTGGAACTGGATCGTTTCCTATGCAGGGAGCACATTTGATGCATTGTTAAAGTAGGATTTTTTTGGGGGGGAGGGAATACATTTTCCAGGCTTGCACCTCCGCAATCAATCAGAATTTACATTTTTACTCAAAAACAGGTAGTGCTGGTACAACTGCATATGCGCCCCTGATTGAAGGAAAATTATATTAAACTGTACAACTAGATTTATTTTTCCTCGTCTACAGCTAGTAGGAATGTGATTTAATTGTATTAGCATCCTGAGATAGCCCCGGTACCTGATCATTTTCAACTTTTTTGCACGCGACCAGGTTTTGTAGACCTGCTTTGTTGAAATCATTATCTTAATTTTTGTGACATTTACATTCCCAAGTCTCTGCTTTGCACATATGGCATATTTTCATGCAAAGGTGTGATATAAATTAACATCCCATTGCCCCTGTTAATCCTGTGGTTCCATTGGCTTGTGTCTGCCACCAGATTAACCAAACTACCCTCATTCAGCAGTCTATATTTCACATCCATCTACAAATTGCTTTTTTACATGCGTTGGGAACTGTGGTGGCATCTGTAAATTCTGTGATTATCTCCTTTCCTTAGCCGTGATGTCCATGAGTTTATAAACTCTGCTGATTTTAACCCTTTCCGATCCATGACGTGTTTAAACCCACTTCATGAATTCATAAAGGACCGTGGTACTGATTGTCGAGAGCTGCTTGATTGATAAAGTAGGGCCCACAGGTAAAGTTAATAATATGGTTGGATTGCAACCATTTATAATTCAGTCAAGTTGTATTTTTTTTCTGTAGATTTTGCACATCTTTTATCTAAAATACTGGTAACCTCTGCACTATAGCAGCATTGTGAAAACTGCTCATGCTAAAGTGATTGATGCTGTATCTTAAAGGTATTATTCACTCTATTTAATAAAGGTAAAGTCCAGTTTAAATCGAGCCTCAACTCTTATTAATCAGCAACATCTTCATCACTCACAAAAAAAAAGTGCCGTTTGTACCCTTGTGGATAAGGAAGGGTTAAATGCAATTAATGGCCTAGTTTTCCTTAGGTAAACTGTAGGTACGCTTAAGCAGAATAATTGTATTGTAATTTCAGTCAAAGTAATTGTAGTCTGATCCTGAATATTTATGACTTTATTAAAGTGACTACACTAATAAAAGATCCCCATGAGGGATGAACAATTAAGTTGGATGTTTCTGTTTTATGGAAATCGGGTTATGTTTATAAAAGCATTGTATTATACTGTACTGCAAATGTTATGTTCAAACTAGCACCATTTCATACTTTGTTTATATGCTGTATGGAAATGTATGAAATATAACGATTAAATGTTGTAAGAGCAATGCTGTATCATACTTTATTGGCCTTCAACAATGGCATATAGAATAAAGAAATGGACTAAAAGAAACTGTTTTAATGTTTTCTTTAAACACAGTTAAAGAATGAGATTAAAAAGTGAGCACTTAACTCAATGGTACTTGTAGGGAATCTCCCTCGCCCCCTCGCTTGGCAGACCCACTGCTCTGTATGCATTTGACTTTCATTCAGGGCCCACTTAGCTGTTTCTGATGCCAGGGTTTAGCAGTGCTCCTTCTGTCTTATCGGTGACTGGAAGAAGAACTTGCATTGATATAACACATTTCACAAGCTCAGGTTTGACAAAGTCCTGCATGGGAGACTGGTCAAGAAGGTAATAGCCCATGGGATCAAGGGCAATTTGGCACATTGGATCCAAAATTGGCTTAGTGGCAGGAGGCAGAGGGTGATGGTCGAAGGTTGTTTTTGTGACTGGAAGCCTGTGTCCAGTGGTGTACCGCAGGGATCGGTGCTGGGTCCCTTGCTATTTGTAGTGTACATTAATGATTTAGATATGAATGTAGGAGGTATGATCAGTAAGTTCGCAGATGACGCGAAAATTGGTGGAGTGGTAAATAGCGAGGAGGGAAGCCTCAGGCTATTGGACGATATAGACGGGTTGGTCAGATGGGCAGAACAGTGGCAAATGGAATTTAACCCTGAAAAGTGTGAGGTGATGCATTTTGGGAGGACTAACAAGGCAAGGGAATACACAATGAATGGTAGGACCCTAGGAAGGACAGAGGATCAGAGGGACCTTGGTGTGCATGTACATAGATCCCTGAAGGCAGCAGGACAGGTAGATAAGGTGGTTAAAAAGGCATATGGGATACTTGCCTTCATTAGCCGAGGCATAGAATATAAGAGCAGTGAGGTTATGATGGAGCTGTACAAAACGCGAGTTAGGCCACAGCTGGAATACTGTGTGCAGTTCTGGTCGCCACACTATAGGAAGGATGTGATTTCATTGGAGAGGGTGCAGAGGAGATTCACCAGGATGTTACCTGGGCTGGAGCGCTTCAGCTATGAAGAGAGACTGGACAGGCTGGGGTTGTTTTCCTTGGAGCAGAGAAGGCTGAGGGGGGACCTGATTGAGGTGTACAAAATTATGAGGGGCATAGATAGGGTAGATAGAAAGGAACTTTTCCCCTTAGTAGAGGGGTCAATAACCAGGGGGCATCGTTTCAAGGTAAGGGGCAGGAGGTTTAGAGGGAATTTGAGGAAAAACTTTTTCACCCAAAAGGTGGTTGGAATCTGGAACTCACTGCCTGAAAGGGTGGTAGAGGTAGCAACCCTCACAACATTCAAGAAGCATTTAGATGAGCACTTGAAACGCCATAGCATACATGGCTACGGACCAAGTGCTGGAAAATGGGATTAGAATAGCTTGATGGCCGGCGCGGACACGATGGGCCGAAGGGCCTCTTTCTGTGCTGTATAACTCTATGACCTCCCATGGTACTTCACAGCTGATGAAGTGCTTCTGTAGTGTTGTAATGTGGAAGACAAGGGTATACCAGAAGGAGGCGAGGCTAATCCATTATCAGTAACACAAGTTAAATTTTCACCCTCCCTCCAGTCCTGACTCCTTGCAGGGGTACAATTCATGGAGCGTGGGAGGGAAGGGGAAGAGAAGTATCTCGGCAGAATCGGATCCCTTCCTCAACTGGCATCCATACATGTATTCCTGCAGCAGCCGTTGATGAAGATTGGGAACCCTGAGGGATTGTATCGCCACTACCCGAGCCTTGGGTGAGAGCAGTTAACTCGCAACCGGGCAGGGGTTGATCCTGGGGTCTTTTGGGTATGTGTGGATCAAATCCTCGCTGCCTCAACTTGCTGAGCCATCCGAGGACTGAAAAGATTCGACTAAACTTACAGGACCAGTTACATGCAGAGAGAGAAGACTCCACGGGGGGAGAAACATGGCTCCGAGGCAGAGAAATACATTCCATTTAGAAGCTTATATGGCTTTAAATGTAAATATTGGATAGATGGGAATCACAGATATTATCTTGCTCACGTGCTAAGGTACCTGTGGGTGGCAATTGTGAATTCATTATACCAGATGAATCAGACCTGAGTAACACTTCAAATATCCATATATGGTCAAAAGTCAATGTCAAGCTAGTTCTAGCTCTTGCTTATAGCTGAAAAAGTGATATTGTGATTCTGCCATAATCCATCTCTGTCCCCACCCCCCCCCCCCCCCCCCCCCTCCCACAATAGCAAAAAACTGTTCCTGCTTCAAAATAAATCACAATGGACACAGGTTGCTGGTTGACTCATGGCGAGTAGGTTAAGAGGAACTACTTTTTAATCTTCCTCCCTATCCCAACCTGCAATGATCTCCATGGGATGTTTCATCTAGTAACATAAAGGTCAGGTATGAGAATAGGCCATTGAAGCCAATCCCTCTGATACATTGACTCTCCCAACATAACATGCAACATTTTGAATAACCCCTTCGCTCCCCCCCTCCACCCCATTTTTTTGCCTTTGCTTGGTTGATCATTCCAAATATTTCATTGAAATTACAGCATGGAGGGAGGCTACACGGTGGCATAGTGGTTAGCACTGTTGCCTCACAGCGCCAGGGACCTGGGTTCGAATCTGTGTGGAGTTTGCACATTCTCCCCGTGTCTGCGTGGGTTTCCTCCGGGTGCTCCGGTTTCCTCCCACAGTCCAAAGATGTGCGGGTTAGGTTGATTTTGGCTATGATAAATTGACCCTTAGTGTTAGGGGGGATTAAATACGTGGGGTTACGGGGATAGGGTGGGATATGTGTCGGTGCAGGCTCGATGGGCCGAAATGGCCTCTATCTGTACTGTGGGGAATTCTGTGATTCTATTTGGTTCATTGTTTCTTGGTCCTAGCTCTTTAATTGAAGCTACTCTAATCCAATTTTCCTGAACCTTTCCTGTACCTTTTTATTATTCCTTTTCATATACTTGTCTAATTCCCTTTTAAATGATATAACCCCTGCTTTTAGTAGTCACTTGTGCTAAAGCATTCTATGTTCGTGTGAAAGAAATTCTAACCTCCCCCTCAGTCCTCCAATGTTAATCCTGAATCTATACCCCTTTGTTTCCACTGATTAGCAAATCAGTAACAATCTTTCACTGTTTACTCTCTCAAACCTTTCGTAATTTTAAAACCTCTGTTAACCACCTCTGTCTTAACTGAAATTTTTCAGTCATTCTTCGGAACCATAAGCTCTCATTACAGGTATTGTTCTAATGAATCTTCTACCATTTACATGGCTCAAATTTTCTTCCTGTAATGTGGTGCACAGAACTGCACATAATATTCAAACTTGGCCTAACCAATGCCTTGTACAAGTTCAACATCAGTTCCTTGCTTTTATATTCAATCCCCCAAGTATAAAACTCAGAATCCCATTGCCTTTTCTACCTGTAGTTCACCTTTAAGCATCTATGTATCTGCTCCCCTAGATCAATCTGTTCCTCCACTCTGCTAAAGAATCTTGCCAATTCCTTTAATTCTTTTTCCCAAAATGTACTATTTTACGTTTCTTTGGATCTGCCGTTTATCTGCCCATTCTGGTGACCGGTCCTCCTTCAGTGGCCTACCTTTTCCCTCAGGATTTGTCCTTTAATTTGGCATCATCGATACACTTTCATATTCTCTTGTGTCTCTAGATTATCATTTTATATAAATGAAATACAAGAGAGCCCAGCACAGATCCCATGGGGACATTACTACCGACTTCCTGCTAATTCAAAAAACATCCATTTACCACGATTCTTTACTTTCTCAGTCCTTGCAGCTACATTCCCTTTAGTACCTGTAAATTCAGTCTCAGTAAAGAGTTTTTCTTGATAGTAATTTAAAATTTACTTTTCACTAACTTTGCCTAACCCTACTTTCTTAGCATACTTGGAAGTAATTATAGTTAATATTTTATATGCTGTACTTCAGTGAGGTCCCCTTAACCGCCTTCTTTGTAGAGTAAAGCTTAAGTTTCTCGAACCTTTCCCCATAGCTCCTTCACTTTACACTTTATACTCATTTTTATATCGGCTTTCTGCTGTCTTAGGAAGGAGGTGGCTTTTAGCAGGGGCACAGCTCCACTTTTTAAATATAGGTTTGCATGAATCTCTACATTCTTGTTACTGGCTGCCTCATCAAACCATAAATACAGTCCTATAACATACCAAAGGTTTTCACTACAATGTTGCTTCCTATTATATTCACTGCACTGCCAGGTTGAGCTAAGAAAGTTGTTTAAAGTTTCTAGTGTTGATGCAGACTCTCTGATCTCGGCCAATCAGCAAACTGTCTGCGATGTTCCTCATGGTTATATTTGACACACACACCTTCCTCCTCCTTCACCACTTGCTCCCTTGTCTACTATATCTCTACTATATGGTTTCTTTATTTCAACCTTATTCTTGAGGATATTCATATTTCCCTTTACCCCTTCCCTCACTTTTATACTTCCCTTTAAATATTACCATTATGATCTTAGCTATTTATCACCCCTTTAATGTAGAATTTTAAATTTTTCCTGCAGCTTGGATTTTCTGTTGTTGCTTGCTTGGTTTATTGAACTTCGAAATTCAGCGTTAACCTGTCCTTTGTGTCTTTTCTGATTAATCAACTTTAGCCATCCTCTATTTCAGTTTATAATGCTATATAACGTTGCCAGATCTTGTATTGTTGATATCTCTTCATTGACCATAGAGTCATAGAGTTATACAGCACAGAAAGAGGCCCTTTGGCCCATCGTGTCCACGCCGGCCATCAAGCCCTATCCTAATCCCATTTTCCAGCACTTGGTCCGTCGCCTTGTATGCTATGGTGTTTCAAGTGCTCATCTAAATGCTTCTTGAATGTTGAGAGGGTTCCTGCCTCTACCACCCTTTCAGGCAGTGAGTTCCAGAGTCCAACCACCCTCTGGGTGAAAAAGTTTTTCCTCAAATCCCCTCTAAACCTTCTGCCCCTTACCTTGAAACTATACCCCCTGGTTATTGACCCCTCTACTACGGGGAAAAGTACCTTTCTAGCTACCCTATCTATGCCCCTCATAATTTTGTACACCTCAATCAGGTCCCCCCTCAGCCTTCTCTGCTCTAAGGAAAACTACCCCAGCCTGTCCAGTCTCTCTTCATAGCTGAAGCGCTCCAGCCCAGGTAACATCCTGGTGAATCTCCTCTGCACCCTCTCCAATGCAATCACATCCTTCCTATAGTGTGGCGACCAGAACTGCACACCGTATTCCAGCTGTGGCCTAACTAGCGTTTTGTACAGCTCCATCATAACCTCCCTACTCTTGCCTTCATTAGCCGAGGCATAGAATATAAGTATCCCATATGCCTTTTTAACCACCTTATCTACCTGTCCTGCTGCCTTCAGGGATCTATGTACATGCACACCAAGGTTCCTCTGTCCTTCCTGGAGTCCTACCATTCATTGTGTATTCCCTTGCCTTGTTAGTCCTCCCAAAATGCATCACCTCACATTTTTCAGGGTTAAATTCCATTTGCCACTGTTCTGCCCATCTGACCAACCCGTCTATATCGTCCTGTAGCCTGAGGCTTCCCTCCTCGCTATTTACCACTCCACCAATTTTCGTGTCATCTGCGAACTTACTGATCATACCTCCTACATTCATATCTAAATCATTAATGTACACTACAAACAGCAAAGGACCCAGCACCGATCCCTGCAGTACACCACTGGACACAGGCTTCCAGTCACAAAAACAACCTTCGACCATCACCCTCTGCCTCCTGCCACTAAGCCAATTTTGGATCCAATGTGCCAAATTGCCCTTGATCCCATGGGCTCTTACCTTCTTGACCAGTCTCTCATGTGGGACTTTGTCAAAAACCTTACTGAAGCCCATGAGACTACATCAACTGCACTACCCTCATCCACACACCTAGTTACCCCCTCAAAATTCAATCAAATTGGTTAGATATGATCTCCCCCTGACAAAGCCATGCTGACCATCCTTGATTAATCCTTGCCTCTCCAAGTGGAGACTAATTCTGTCCCTCAGAATTTTTTCCAATAATTTCCCTACCACTGATGTTAGGCTCACTGGCCTGTAATTTCCTGGTTTATCCCTACTACCCTTCTTGAATAATGGTACTACGTTAGCTGTCCTCTGGCACCTCCCCTGTGGCCAGAGGGGTTCTGAAAATTTGTGTCAGAGCCCCTGCAATCTCCTCCCTTGCCTCACACAGCAGCCTGGGATACATCTCGTCTGGGCCTGGGGATTTATCCACTTTTAAGCCCGCTAAAACCGCTAGTACCTCCTCCCTCTCAATACTAACTTGTTCCAGTATATCACAATCCCCCTGCCTGATTTCTATGCCTTCATCGTCCTTTGCCATAGTGAACACAGATGCAAAATATTCTTTTAAAACCTCACCCACATCTTCCGGCTCTACACACAGATTGCCACTTTGGTCCCTAATGGGCGCTACTCTTTCCCTGGTTATCCTTTTGCCATTAATATACTTATAAAACACCTTGGGATTTTCCTTTTATTTTGCCCGCCAGTGTTTTTTCATGCCCCTCTTCGCTCTCCTAATTTCTTCTTTAAGTACCCCCCCTGCACTTTCTATTCTCCTCTAGGGCTTCCACTGTTTTTAGTCCTTTGTATGTGCCAAAAGCCTCCCTTTTTTTCCTAATCCATTCTTGTATATCCCTTGACATCCAGGGTTCCCTGGGCTTGTTTGTCCTACCCTTGACCTTTACGGGAACATGTTGGCGTTGTACTCTCTCTATTTCCTTTCTGAAAGACTCCCACTGCTCTGATGTGGATTTTCCTACAAGCAGTTGATCCCAATCCACTTTGGCCAGATCCTGCCTTATCATATTAAAATCAGCCTTCCCCCAATTTAGAACCTTTATTTCTGGTCCATCTTTGTCCTTTTCCATGACTACCTTAAATCTCACTGAATTATGGTCACTGTCACCAAAATGCTCTCCTACTGACACTTCTACCACTTGCCTGGCTACATTCCCTAGAATTAGGTCCAGTGCCGCCCCCTCTCTTGTAGGACTTTCTACATGCTGGCTCAAAAAGCTCTCCTGGATGCACTTTAAGAATTCTGCACCCTCTAAGCCTTTCACACTCTGATTATCCCAGTTAATATTGGGCAAGTTGAAATCCCCTACTATTATTACCCTATTATTTCTACACTTCTTTGAGATTTGCCTACATATCTGTTCCTCTATCTCCCCCTGACTGTTTGGGGGCCTATAGTACACTCACAGCAAAGTGCTTGCCCTCTTTTTGTTTTTAAGTTCTACCCATATGGCCTCATTAGAGGAACCTGCTAAGATATCATCCCTCCTTACAGCAGTAATTGACTCCTTGATTAATATTGCAACACCCCCTCCTCCTTTACATCCCCCTCTGTCTCGCCTGAAGATTCTATACCCCGGAATATTGAGCTGCCAGCCCTGCCCCTCCCTCAACCATGTCTCTGTGATAGCAACAATATCATACTTCCATGTGTTCATCTGCCTTACTTGCAAGACTCCTTGCATTAAAATAAATGCCATCCAGCCTTGCCATACTCCCTTGTGCCATTACATATTTGCTCTGCCTTCCAGGCTGACTTATTTTTTCCTCTATATTTGGCGCTGCCTCACCCCCTACTATAGCTCCACTCCGTATCCCATCCCCCTGCCAAATTAGTTTAAACCCCCCCCCCAACAGTACGAGCAAACCTCCCCGCAAGGATGTTGGTCCCGTTCCGGTTCAGGTGCAACCTGTCCGACTTGTACAGGTCCCACCTTCCCCAGAAGCGGACCCAGTGATCCAGGAAACTAAAGCCCTCCCTCCTGCACCAACTCTTTAGCCACGCATTCATCTGCTCTATCTTCCTATTCCTATACTCACTAGCACGTGGCACCGGGAGTAATCCAGAGATTACAACCTTTGAGGTCCTGCTTTTTAATCTGCTACCTAGCTCCCTAAATTCTTGTTGCAGGACCTCATCCCTCTTTCTACCTATGTCGTTGATACCAATGTGAACCACGACCTCTGACTGTTCGCCCTCCCCCTTCAGAATGCCCTGCAGCCGTTCAGTGACATTCTTGACCCTGGCACCAGGGAGGCAGCATACCATCCTGGAGTCACGTCTGCGGCCACAGAAATGTCTCTCTGTTCCCCTTACGATAGAATCCCCTATCACTATTGCTCTCCCACTCTTTTTCCTCCCCTCCTGTGCAGCTGAGCCACTCGTAGTGCCACGGACTTGGTTCTTGCTGCATTCCCTTGAGAAACCATCTCCCCCAGCAGTATCCAAAACGGAAAATCTGTTGGAGAGGGAGATGGACCCAGGGGACTCCTGCACTACCTTCCTAGTTCTTTTACTCTGTCTGGCGGTCACCCATTCCCTGTCTGCCTGTGCACTCTTTACCTGCGGTGTGACCACTTCGTTAAACGTGCTATCCACGAAGATCTCAGCTTCACGGATGCTCCACAGTGACTCCAGCTGCAGCTCCAGCTCCGAAACGCGGATTTTGAGTAGCTGCAGCTGGAGATACTTCCTGCACATGTGTTCGCCCTGGACACCGAAAGTGTCCCTGACTTCCCACATAGCACAGGAGGAGCACTCCACACTGCCGAGCTGCCCTGCCATGTCCTACCCTTAATTTACTCCCTTTACTTCCTTTAAATTAAAGAATATTAAATACATTAGGGACCTTACTTCCCTTGAAACACTACTTACTCTAAACTGGAGATCTTACTTTTACTTCAACGACTGGACTGTAGAAATACTCACCAGGTCCTACTTACCAATCAGCTCCTTCCCTGGTTGTAACGTCACTTTAGCGGTTTCGCAGTTGTTGTTGTTTGACTGCTCCCGCTCTCGGACTCTTTCCCAACTCGCAGCACTCCGGTGTCGGGCCTCCTCTGCAGCGCTCTTTTATGGCCGCTCCGCCTTCTCTCAGGTCCCGCTGCCGCTCCCACACAGGTCCGCCTCCTCCGGTCTTTCGAAGTTTGTTGGCTCATAAACCCGAAGGTTGGGGAAATAAGCAGCACGGGCAAACTCTTAGAGCAGTGGGGATTCACCCTGTTCAATCTCTCTCAACTCTTGCAGCACTCTTTGCTGTTCCATACAGTCCATAAAGATTCACCTGCACTGCTAATGAAAATCTCTTGGGTATTTTCAGTTTTAAAGCTGAATGTATTCAATATGTCCACAACATATTGTAAATGGAAACTTCTTGCAACACATTCCACATTTAATGGTGTATAGTTCAAACCACTTTACTCATTTGTTTCGCCAACCAAACCTCAGTTTTCTCCTTCAGTTGTTGGAATGCTGGTTGATTCGACTCATGTCCTGGGGCTTTTACCCCTTCAGTTGGTAAACCTAGTTTACAGTCCTCCAAGGACATGAACCCAGTTATAATTTGGTGCAAATTGTCATTTTGAAAAATATAATTGCGAAACCCCTGTAAAGTCAAACTGCTTATGTTATCCGAGTACAGTAAATATTAAGAGTTTATCAAAAGGTATCACCTTGACTTATCTGTTTTCCACTGATTATCAGCCTCGTTTGTGTGAATTGGTTATCACACATTGGTCTGGTGCAGTTCCAATCAATGACAAAGCCTCAACGAGATTATGACGGGTTTGGAAAGGCTGTTCCCACTAGTTGACGGTACAAGGACTAGGGAACACAGATTTAAGGTTTTGGGCAAGAGATGCAGGGGGGATGTGAGGAAAAACTTTTTTACGCAGCGAGTGGTGAGGACCTGGAATTTGCTGCCGACGGAAGTGGTGGAAGCGGAGACACTCAATGTTTTCAAGGGGAGACTGGGTAGGCACTTGAGGGAAATAAACTTGCGGTGCAAGAGGGATAGAGCGGGGGAATGGGACTGACTGGATTGCTCCAAAGAGAGCCGGCACAGACTCGATGGGTCGAATGGCCTCCTTCTGTGCCGTTATGACTCTTATGACTATGACTAGTTAATCATTGTGTTTTTTTTGTTGCTGTAGATAGACATTGGGCTGGATTTTGATACTGGGGCGGGTTGTGGTCGTGTCTTCCACTTTTCGTGTTATCCACCCGACTGCAATTGGATGTGGGAGATTGATGCGATTTTCACCTAATTGGGCAATTGAGTTCCAGCATGTGGGAACCCATGAACCAATTAGTGTTTTCAGTCTGAAAGTCGCCTCTGATGATGTCATCATTGCTGCTGCATTGAAGGTCTGCAAAGACTGCCTGGCCTTTGCTGTGAGAGGACCTGGATGCAAAATGGGCAGCAGCAGTCCTAAGTCTGCTCCCAGATATTTTTGCACCACCACTCCCAGATATGTCTCCTCCTCATCCATCCATCCAGATATGTCTCCTCCTCATCCATCCATCCAGATATGTCTCCTCCTCATCCATCCAGATATGCCAGCCAGCCAAATGTGCTCCCGCCAGGTTTCACATTTGTGGTTCAGAACAGGCGTGCTTCACGTAGAAAAAGGGTTAAAATCACAAAGGCCTTTCAAAATGGCATTACAGAGGCAATTTAGTGCTTGTTAAGGGCCTTAACAGCCTATCCCGCCTCTTAGAGGCGGAACGGAGTCAGGACCAGCAGACACAATTTAATGAAAATTGCGTGGAGGTGGGATGGAGGCGGGCTTGTGCCCGCCCGCCAGTTTTCACAATTTTAACCCCCCACACGCCTCCAAACCCACCTCCACGGGTCAATGAAAATCCAGCCCACTGTATCTGTGGCACTATAATTTACAGTGGCTATTTTTGAGTCTTTTCATGCAGCCTGTATAAAGTGCTGGGCTGGACTTGTAGACCAATAGAAACCTCAACAATGGAGGCTCCAAATGTTGAAGCATAAAAAATACCATTCCAAATATAATTTTCTGAATTTTTGGGAAGGGAGTATAGATAGAAATCTTTTGAATAAAATGTGATTGTAATTTTTTATAATTTTACTGGTTAATAGGCACGCATGATGTTTTATTGCCTCTTGATTGACCTTTGCAGTGTCAGCTGTGGCTCAGTGTTAGCACTCTCTAGGTGAATCTTTTTATTCAAACCAATAATACCACTCATCAATTACATAGTAAATCCATTACATTCATCCATCACAGTAAAACATAAGCTTTAAAAACAGCCTTATAGTTAATATAATGCAATGATTAATCTTACAAACAATCAATAATGTTTACAGTACAAATACCCCCAAACAATACCACACAATTTTTTTTTTTAGATTTAATATAATACATCTCAGTTAACTCCACATAAAACAACCCATTTCAACACCACAGTGTACAAACACATAGCACCATCACAATCCAACTAAATGCCACAGATAACATCCACTCCAATAACCCAAGAAACCTGTTCCACGCCAGTCCCACTGGCACCGCCCACCCGACCATCCACTCAAATTGTTCGTCCGATCATTCAAGCGTTTGTCCGTTCACTCTCTAGGTGGGAGGGGCTAGGAGTGAGCAGGTGCTGCTGGGTGCTTGATTGCTGCAGGGAGTTGGAGTGAGTTTGTAAAAAGTTGGTGGTGTTTTGTTTTCAGCTTTTAGGGTCTTTTTGGTGCTTCAACAGCAGCCAGATGGCTGTTGAGGGCCCCAGAGTGCAGGGCCCCTCAGAGGACAATGTTCCCAGGCTGAATTTAATCAGGGGAGAAAATGTTGGGGGAAGGGAGAAAATAAGGCCCAAAGATTTGGGCCGGGACCCCAGGAGGTTTGGCAAAGAAGACACGGTGGTGGTTCAGTGTGAGGATAAGGAGATACGAGCTTGGGATATTATGCAGGCGGTACATGAGGACTGTGGCTAGGGAAGCTGCTTTGCCTGTCTACTAAAGCCGAATGTTGGGTTCGAGGTGACGGTTGGTGACCGAGAGGAGGTGAAAAGACTTTTACTGAGTTTGAAGGTTGGAGATAAGTTCTTGGAGGTATCTCTGCTATGTTCTGACGAGGTGATGGTTGCATTCTTAAACCTGCCGGTTTATATTGAGGACGATGTGCTGATAAAAATGTTGGAGTCGTGGGACATTAAAATTTGCTCGGCAATAAAGAGAAGATACTATCCAGGGACGCGGGTAGCAGATGTAAAGGTGCGGTTCCCAGAGGGGGTGAAGTCATTGCCGTATAGCATGAAATTCGAGACAATGGAAGGAGTGCAGTACTTCCAGGTACAGCATGATAACCAGGTGAAGGTTTGTTATTATTGTCTTGGACATGACCATCTTGTAAAAAGCTGTCCAGACTTGTACTGTTATAACTGCGGCGAGTCTGGACACATCGCTTGGAGCTGCAAGGCGGAGAGCTGTGGGGTGTGTCAAAAAGGCTTCACCCGATGTGAATGTGAGGCAGAAGGAAGCCCCTTGAGTGACGAGGAGATGGGAGAAGGAGAAGGAGCAGGAGGTGTGAGTGGAGCGGCTGGAGGAGCGGAGCAGGCGGAGGACACAGCTGGTGAATGGAAGGAGAAAAGAGCGCAGGAAGGGGCAGAAAATTATGGAGCAGAGAACAGGATGGAGATGGTGGAAAACACACCAAGTATGGTGAAAAAGGACAAAGACAGCAGCGGGCAGCACGGGTCGAGGGCAGAGTTGAGCCATAATATGGCTTTATGATGTTGATTGAGGGATTAACATTGGCAGGACACTGAGGATAACTCTCCTGCTCCTCTTCGAAATAGTGCCAGGCGATCTTTTAGGTCCACCTGAGAGAGCAGACGGGGCCTCGGTTTAATGTCTCATCTGAAAGACAGAACCAACAACACAAACGCAAACTGTGGAACTCTGACTCTTGATCTGCATAAGGCCAGGGGCATGTGAAAGGCCAAGGGAGAGTGGAATTTAACCTCAGCGGGAGTAAATGATGCATTACGTACTGCAATATTCACTGATACAGTGAAATAAATACTTTAGGGTTTCAACCACTAAACGACACTGTTTGGTTTCATTCTTAAGAGCAACAAATTTTGTTTAATATGAGGGGACAGTGGAAGCTTGTAATGTGTGGAACCTGTGTGAGGTACTGGATGCATTGTGCAATTGCGTTGAACTCATGTCCAACAAGTGTATCCAACTGCTTGTGTTGAAGCTCAACTTTTCTGAGCTTGAGGAGCTGCAGGCAATACTTTATCGAATTTGGGAAACTAAAGGGTTCCTGGAATACACATTCATAGTGGTGGTCAGCCATGTCGAAATTTGGTGACACAAAAGGAAGGGGTTTGGCAAACAGCACAGAGGTCTATGAAAGACTTCAAGAAGATGTAGACAGGTTAGTGGAACAGGCAGACATAGAAACATAGAAGATAGGAGCAGGAGTAGGCCATTCGGCCCCTCGAGCCTGCTCCGCCATTCGATGAGATCATGGCTGATCATCTAAACTCAGTACCCTGTACCTGCCTTCTCCCCATATCCCTTGATACCTTTAGCTTTAAGAAATATATCTAACTCATCCTTGAATATATTTAATGACTTCGCCTCAACTACCTTCTGTGGTAGAGAATTCCACAGGTTCACCACTCTCTGGGTGAAGAAATTCTTCCTCATTTCTGTCCTAAATGGTTTACCCATTATCCGTAGATTATGACCCCTGGTTCTGGACTCTCCGACCATCGGGAACATTCTTCCTGCATCTAGTTTGTCCAGACCTGTCAGAATTTTATATGTTTCGATGAGATCCCCTCTCATTCTTCTATACTCCAATGAGTATAAGCCCAATCGACCCAATCTCTCCTCATATGTCATTCCTGCCATCCCAGGTATCAGCCTTGTGAATCTTCGCTGAACTCCTTCCATGGCAAGAACATCCTTCCTCAGATAAGGTGACCAAAACTGCACACAGTACTCAAGGTGTGGTCTCACCAAGGCCCTCTACAACTGCAGCAGGACATCCCTGTTCCTATACTCAAACCCTTTCGCTATGAAGGCCAACATACCATTTGCCTTCTTCACCGCCTGCTGCACCTGCATGCTTACTTTCAGCGACTGGTGCACAAGGACACCCAGGTCTCGTTGCACTTCCCCTTCTTCCAATCTATTGCCATTCAGATAATAGTCTGCCTTTCTGTTTTTGACACCAAAGTGGATAACCTCGCACTTATCCACGTTATATTGCATCTGCCACGCTTCTGCCCACTCACCCAACCTGTCCAGATCATCCTGGAGTTTCTCGCTATCCTCCTCGCTGCACACACTCCCACCCAGCTTTGTGTCATCTGCAAACTTGGAGATATTACATTTAATTCCCTTATCTAGATCATTAATGTATATTGTGAATAGCTGGGGTCCAAGGACCGATCCCTGCAGTACCCCACTAGTCACTGCTTGCCACTTGGAAAAAGACCCATTAATTCCTACTCTCTGCTTTCTGTCCACCAACCAGTTCTCTATCCAAGTCAATACCTTGCCCCCAATCCCATGTGCCTTAACTTTACCCGCTAATCGCTTATGCTGGACTTTATCGAAAGCCTTTTGAAAGTCCAAATACACCACATCTACTGGTTCTCCCTTATCTATTTTCCCAGTTACATCCTCAAAAAATTCCAGTAGATTAGTCAAGCACGATTTACCTTTTGTAAATCCATGTTGACTTTGTCCGATCCTGTCACTGTTTTTCAAATGCTCAGCTATTACATCCTTTATAATGGACTCTTATGCACTCAATGGAAAGACACCAAAAGGTGTGGATGAACAGAAAGACCATGGGACTCAAATGCATAATTCCCTGAAAGTCCAAGTTTAGGTAGTTAAACCCATAAGAAAGGCCAACAGAATTTAGGGTTTTATAAATAAGAGTACAGAATTAATCATGAATTCATACAAAATATTTGTTAGACTCCAGTTAGAGTACAGTGTGGAGTTTCGAGCACCCAACTATAGACAACATAAAAGCCATAAAGAGCGTACAGTGTAGATTCACCCAGATGGTGCCAGGGAGGGGAGCTATAGTTATGAGGAGAGACTTGAGATACTGGGATAATTTAGACTAGAGCAGAGAAGGCCAAGAAGAGATTTAATAGGGGAGTGAGTGACAAGGGGGTCATCAATTTAAAATAATCTCTGAGGGAATGAGTAGAGAGGTTTGGAGAACTTTCTTTCCGCAGTGGGTTGTTGGAGCATGGAGTGCTTTACCACAGAGAATGGTTGAGGCAGACACCATTTCAACTTTGAAGAGAAAAGTGGATAAATATTTGAAACAGGATTATACAGGGCAATGGCGAGAGAGTGGGCAGTGTGATTAGTTTTGGATTACTGTACCAAAGAGCTGATACAGAGACAATGTGCTGAATGGCCTCCTCCAGTGTTATAAACATTTATGATTTTATTGTTTTATACATGGCTGCATATCTATATAAGTAAAACATTTTAAATATGTGGAGTGTTATTAAATAATTGTAAACAAAGGTTAATTTAACCTTTTAGTAACAATGATTTGTGAGGTGTCAGCCACTGGCTCAGTGGGTAGCACTCTTGCCTTTGAGTCAGAAGGTTGTGGGTTCAAGTCCCACTCCAGAGACTTGAGCACAAAAATCTAGGCTGACACTCCAGTGCAGTGCTGAGGGAGTGCTGCACTGTCAGCGGTGCCGCCTTTTAGAAGAAACGTTAAATCTGAGGCCCCATCTGCCCTCTCAGGTGAACGTAAAAGATCCCACGGCACTATTTTGAAGAAGAGCAGGGGAGTTTTCCCCAGTGATCTGGCCAATATTTATCCCTCAACTAACATCACTAAAACAGATTATCTGGTCATATATTTTATTGCCGTTTGTGGGCGCTTGCTGTGCACAAATTGGCTGCAGCTTTCCCTACGTTACAACAGTGACGATACTTCATGAATTACTTCATTGGCTGTAAAGCGCTTTGGGATGTCCTGAGGTTGTGAATGGCGCTATAAAGATGCAAGTTTTTCTTTTTTGTGAACAATATAAATGCATGCACAGTTACTTACTGAGTGGAATAGCTCAGTTTCCCTCCTAATTCTAGTATTAAAACACATTTTACTGCAACAATCCAATTATCATCAGAATGGTTCGTTGTTGGCTTGTTTTCAGATGCGAGTCTCCTGACCATGAAATTTTGTTCAAGGTTGACGAAGGTTTAAGTATTTTAAGGTGACTTTGTTTGTATTAAAAGAAGAACAATGGAACAATTTAGCTTGCGATAAAATGACCTTCATTAGTGCAGTTGAAAAACAAATCGCCTGTTTACTCGCAAGTATAAAAGCACCCAGACTGCTCCAATCTCCAGCACAATCCAAGGAATTGTGTGGACCTCTGTTGACTCCAGCATTCCGGGACACCACACCAAGGAACAGAATGAAATGCAATAGCAAAATACTGCGGATGCTGGAAAACTGAAATAACAACAGAAAGCGCTGGAAAAACTCAGCAGGCCAGGCAACATCCGTGGAGAGAGAAACAGAGTTAACGTTTCAGGTCGAAGACCCTTCGTCAGAACTGAGAAAAAAGCAGGAAATGAAACAGATGAAAAAGCAAGTTTGGAGGCTGGGGGAAGGAATAAAAGAACAAAGGGGAGGTCTGTGAGAAGTAGAGACATTAAGAGATACTCAAGGCGAGACGAGATGGTAATAGGACAGGTTAAGAAACAAAAGATGGCTCTAGAAGTGTGGAATGCGCTGGCAGAATGAAAGACAGCTGCCATGTGGGAGAGAGAGAAAAAAAAGGGAAAAGGCACAAATCAAAAGTGTAGATAAAAAAAAAAAATATATATATATATATATATATATATATATGGTAGGGGCCGAGGTTATGATCTGAAATTGTTGAACTCGATGTTGAGTCCGGAAGGCTGTAAAGTGCCTAATCGGAAGATGAGGTGCTGTTCCTCGAGCTTACGCTGAGCTTCCGTGGAACAATGCAAGAGGCCGAGGACGGTGAGGTCTGAGTGGGCGTGGAGCGGTGAATTAAAATGACAGGCGACCGGAAGCTCGGGGTCACCCTTACGGACTGAACGGAGGCGTTCCGCAAAGCGGTCACCCAATCACCCAATCCCCATTGGGGAGCGAAACGCAGATTGGGTGATCGCTTTGCGGAACACCTCCGTTCAGTCCGTAAGGGTGACCCCGAGCTTCCGGTCGCCTGTCATTTTAATTCACCGCTCCACGCCCACTCAGACCTCATCGTCCTCGGCCTCTTGCATTGTTCCACGGAAGCTCAGCTCGAGGAACAGCACCTCATCTTCCGATTAGGCAATTTACAGCCTTCCGGACTCAATATCGAGTTCAACAATTTCAGATCATAACCTCGGCCCCATCCATATTATTTATATATATATTTATATATTTTTTTTATCCACACTTTTGGTTTGTGCCTTTTCCCTTTTTCTCTCTCTCTCCCACATGGCAGCTGTCTTTCATTCTGCCAGCGCATTTCACACTTCTAGAGCCATCTTTTGTTTCCTAACCTGTCCTATTACCATCTTGTCTCGCCTTGAGTATCTCTTAATGTCTCTACTTCTCACAGACCTCCCCTTTTGTTCTTTTATTCCTTCCCCCAGCCTCCAAACTTGCTTTTTCATCTGTTTCATTTCCTGCTTTTTTCTCAGTTCTGACAAAGGGTCTTCAGCCTGAAACGTTAACTCTGTTTCTCTCTCCACGGATGTTGCCTGGCCTGCTGAGTTTTTCCAGCGCTTTCTGTTGTTATTACAGAATGAAGTGGTTACTCTTTGCCCTGGTCTGTATCCAGCTCTGAGTGTTTCCACAAGTAAGTCATTAAACAATTGAATAACTTTGTACCACTTGAAATTTTCACCAGATGATATGCTAGTTGGTGAATATTCTGTTAATAGGGATGCTTGTTTAAAGGGAAAAGAGGCGCTAGTTAATTCTGCCTGATAGCTAAGCTTCATTTGCAGTCACATATATTAGAAGTGGATGGAGAAAAAGGTTGATTATTGCCATACTTGCCAAAATGAATGACAAAGTAGAACTAGAGGATGCGAGTATAAAATTAACAAGTTTAAGGCAAGAAGGGAATTATTTCCCACAGTTACTTAGATCAGTTTGGATGAAGGAAGCTCCTCGTCCGATTTGATCTCATCTGTCCAGAATACCAACCCTACCATCTGCCCATTACAGCTTGAAGATCCGCCTAAACACACAGGAAGGTCCGTAATTTAACGTCTCCTCCAAAAAAGGCACCTCTGAGAAATGCAGCACTCCCTCAGCACTGTACTAAAGTGTTGGCTCATGATCCCACAACCTTCTGACTGACACATTAGAGTGCTACCAAGTAAGCCAGGCTGTGTCACTTAAATAATTCAAACAAAAGAGTTGGATGAACATCTAATTAAGAGGGAGACTGAAGGCTATAGGGATAACTTTGGGGAGAGATGAGCAATAATTAATGGAACACCATGGTTCCTGTACTACTGGGACTAAGGCATTGCCATCTGTGCCAAGGAACCCTTCTAGGCTGGATCGTGGTATGCTGTGGGGATGGACAGAAATTCTGGGATAAATTTTACAAACTTCCTTCCAAGAGATTAAATGTGTAGAGTCCATCATAAGGTTTGACAAAAGGTTATTATTCACAGATTTTTGGGGGGATCAGCACAAGCTTGTATAAAGTCTGCAGGAATGCGATTTGATTCTGAACAAGTCACTATGCATAAAATCCGGAAATAAATCAAGATTAATAGTTTGAGAAAGGTCCTCATTTCCCCACTCAGTTCTCGTGAGGACCTGAACTGTTTTGATTTGAACCCTTGTTGAATCTTGGAATGACAGTGAGGTTCATGATTTCCATTTTTAAACAAAGCTTGCTCCACTCACAATTATTTGATCGCTGATGATGGGTTTTTATCATCTCAGAGTGCCTTTGCACAGATGCAAATCTGTGCGCGAGATCCTGAAGGAGCGCGGGGAGCTGAAACAGTTCTTAGAAACTCACAGGTGTGATCCAGCCTTGAAGTACCACCATCTCTTCCCTGGATACCAGTCGGAGGTTGCAAATGAGCCGCTCCTGAATTACATAGATGTAAGTAAAAAAGGAAACCAACTCAAAGATGGAGAGTGGAATGTAGTCAAGTGAAGCCGGATTAACGGGCTGCTGCTTTGGGTTTGAGTTTCCAGTTCACATACCAGCAGGTACAATGAGCAGTCAGGCTGGTGATTATAAACTCCGCCAGCACTTTCATTTCTCAGTTCACTATTGGGTTTTCAGAGTAATTCCTTCTGTAGCTGCCAATTTACGAAGGAGAAGAGCACGAGAATGCCCCAACGTAACAAGCTAATAACCGGTCCCTTCGCAACACCCTGGTCCACTCCTCAATCACCCCCAACACCCCCTCCCGTTCCCACAGCACCTTCCCGTGCAAGAGCAGGAGATGCAACACCTGCCCTTTTACCTCCGCCCTTCCCATCGTCCAGGGCCCCAAACACTCCTTCCAGGTGAAACAGCGATTGACTTGTATTTCTTTCAATTTAGTGTACTGTATTTGCTGCTCACGATGCGGTCTCCTCTACATTGGGGAGACCAAACGCAGATTGGGTGACCACATTGTGGAACACCTCCGTTCAGTCTGCAAGCGTGACCCCGAGCTTGTGGTGGCCTGTCACTTTAATTTTCTGTTCCACTCCCACTCTGACCTCTCTGTCCTGAGCCTCCTACACTGTTCCAATGAAGCTCGAGGAACAGCACCTCATCTTTCAATTTGGCACTTTACAGCCTTCTCGACTCAACATTGAGTTCAACAATTTCAGATCATAACCTCTGCCCCCTTTCTTTCAGACGGCAGCTGTTGCTGATGTTGTTGATATTCCCATTTACACCTCCTCTAGACACATCTTTTGTTTCTTTACTTGTGCCATTACCATCTCCTTCTGCCTTGTACCGTCATCCCTTTTGTCATTTAATCTCTCCTGCCTTCCACCCTATCACAGACCTTCCCTTTTGTTCTTTCCTCCCCTCCCCCCTTTTCTTGCCTCTGCACTTGCTTAAAACCTGTTCCATCTCTAACTATTTCCAGTTCCGACGCAGGGTCATCAACCTGAAACGTTAACTCTGTTTCTCTCTCCACAGATGCTGCCCGACCTGCTGAGCATTTCCAGCATTTTCTGTTTTTATTTAAGCCAATCACTGAACCTTTCCTCAAGCTTTCATTTCCAGAGTTATTCTCCTTTTAAACACTAGCGGACCTGGAACTCGCTGCCGATGGAAGTGGTGGAAGCGGAAACACTCAGGGAAAAATTCGGTTGCTTTCCGCCTCCCGTTAGCGCCCTAAGAGGGCGCAAAGCAACTAGCGCCTGGGCGCCACTCGCAAAATTGCCCATACATTTTGCGGCAGCGCTAAACACCACCGCCACAATCTGCTTCACCCGCAGATCATGACGTCAGTCGAGTGTGCAATGCCCCGGAACGGATATTGAGTGGCGCCCCCTGCCTTTCCACCTGCCGCTAGCAACGACAGGTTGAGGGGAACGTTTTGCAGTCGGGAAGGGACTGGGGGAGCGCTATTTAAAGGCGACCGCTTCCTGCCTTTTTTTGTCGCCGACAATTTTGCACCACGCATTATGAGAGAGTGAGACTTCTGGAGAGATTCAACGCTGTGTGAAGGAGTTTTGGGCACTGAGCAGCACTTTGCAGGCTCATTTTGATTTGACCTTCCTTGCATCGATTTAGAAGAGTCTGTGGGGGCTGCACTCTGAGCTCGTTTCCTGGGTGTCTCCATTGTTCTTTCCAGCAGATTTGATGTACAGGTCTGTCCAGGCCGAGATTCAAGGCTGCAATGAGCAGGGTGTGGATGGAGAGCAAGATCGACCCTCCCCTTTAAGAACTGGCCGGCATCAGTGTGTCTGTGTTCCATTGCTGACTGACATCACATGAGCTTCTCCAGCGCTCTGAGTTAACGCCTCGCTCCTCGGCCTTTGCGCCTTAAGACAGATGTGTAGCGCCTGATTTAGCGCTCCAATCACCTCCAAGGGTGATAGAAGCCAAGTTTGCAGTCGGAGGCGATAATTAGCGCCAGGCGCTAAACTTTGCGCCCAGCCGATAATTGCGCCCCAAACGGGGTGATACCGAATTTCTCCCCCTCAATGTTTTCAAGGGGAGACTGGATAGGCACTTGAGGGAAATAAACTTGCAGGGCTACGGGGATAGAGCAGGGGAATGGGACTGACTGGATTGCTCTGCAGAGAGCCGGCACGGACTCGATGGGCCGAATGGCCTCCTTCTGTGCCGTTATGACTCTATGACTCTTTTACTTTTAATGACTCATCGCTAAAATAAATTGAGATTGTGACATTTTGGGCTCCTCTACTGATAGGAACATAAGAACAGGAGGAGGTCGTTCAGCCCCTCGAGCCTGTTCCGCCATTCAATGAGATCATGGCTGATCTGCGACCTAACTCCATATACCCGCCTTTGGCCCTTATCCCTTAATATCTTTGGTTAACAAAAAGCTATCAATCTCAGATTTAAAATTAACAATTGACCTAGCATCAACTGCCATTTGCGGAAGAGAGTTCCAAACTTCTACCACCCTTTGTGTGAAGAAATGTTTCCTAATTTCACTCCTGAAAGGTCTGGCTCTAATTTTTAGACTATGCTCCTGAGTCCTAGAATCCCCAACCAGCGGAAATAGTTTCTCTCCATCTACCCTATCTGTTTCGCTTAATATCTTGAAAACTTCAATCAGATCACCCCTTAACCTTCTAAATACTAGGGAATACTACCCTAATTTGTGTAATCGTTCCTCGTAACTTAACCCTTGAAGTCCGGGTATCTGGTAAACCTACGCCACACTCCCTCCAAGGCCAGTATATCCTTCCTAAGGTGTGGTGCCCAGAACTGCTCACAGTACTCCAGGTGTGGTCTAACCAGGGCTTTGTATAGCTGCAGCATAACTTCTACTCCCTTGTACTCTAGTCCTCTAGATATAAAGGCCAGCATTCCATTAGCCTTTTTGATTAATGACAAAGTTACCCAGAGTAAAAATGATCAATTCTAATTTCCGTTCTCAAACTTGCACCAGAACTTCTACTATGGATCCATTACTATTGGTACCCCACCCCAGAGTTTCACAGTTCTGTTCGACACTGGTTCATCCAACCTTTGGCTCCCATCCATCTACTGTAACAGCCCAACATGTAGTAAGTATAACTCACGCAAGCGATTGTTTCCCCAGATTTTTTTAATCATTGTATGGTCAACTAACTCGCCACAGCCTTTAAGGAAGAGATCATGATTTATTCCTCTCTTTTCAGTGAATCACGTCAGATACAATCCAACTAAATCCTCAACATTCACCACAAAAAGACAAAGCTTCAGCATAGCTTATGGCTCTGGTAGTTTGAGTGGATATTTGGGATATGATACAGTGAATGTAAGTATTATATGGTAACGACCAAAAAGGTACCAGTCATTGACCTTGCATTTATATAATGCCTTCTGTGGCCTCAGGACCTCCCAAAGCGCTTTACAGCCAATGAAGTATTTTTGAAGTGTAGTCACAGTTTGAATGTAGGAAACGTGGCAGCCAATTTGGGCACAGCAAGGTCCCACAAACAGCAATGAGATAATGAGCAGGTAATCTGTTTTTAATGATAGTTGAGGGATAAATATTGGCCCTGCTCTTCTTCGAAATAGTGTCATGGGATAGTTTACGTCCACCTGAGAGGGCAGATGGGGCCTCGGCTTTAATGGCTCATCCGAAAGACGGCACCTCTGACAGTGCTGCACTCCCTCAGTGCTGCACAAAAGTGTCAGCCTAGAATTTGTGCTCAAATCCCTGGAGTAGGACTTGAACCCACAACCTTCTGACTCAGAGGTGAGAATGCTACCAACTGAGCCACAGCTAAAGATAATGGCCTAGGCTTTCCACGCCTCAGTGATTGGCAGGGCGGGACCTCCACAATCCCATAGGTGCCCTGCTGATTCCTGCTGTACTTCCAACCCCAGGGTCATTTACATGCAGAAGGTGGGGTTATACCAGGGTATATGAGGTTTGCCAGGGGGTTATACTACTATGGGGGCAGAGACGTACTGGGCCAGGCCTACCGTGAAATGACTATTTCTCCAATTTTTTTGATCATCGAATAGTCAAATACCTTCTCCAGCCTTTGAAGAAACAGATAATAATTAATTCCTCACTTTTCAATTTGTGCCCTTGGGCCATCTATGCCGATTTCTGAATGCTGGACCCCAGGCACCTGTGCCCAGCGTTCAAAGAGCACAAATCCATGGGTATTTAACATGCGCTGGCCCACATGTGGACGGGCACACTTTCCCTCGACCAGATGAGTGCGGTTTCAACAGAGTGCTGCGAGTTGGGCGAGTCAATCTCGCAGACCGGCAGCGGCGTTCCAGAGCCACGCCACGATTCAAAAAGTGACGCGGACAAGAGGAAGCAGCTGATTGGGTGAGTACGGCCAGGTGAGTATTTATACTACTCTATAGTTTGACAGTTAAGGTTAATAGTTTATAAAGTTTAGAAGGTCTTAATTTTTGTGGTTATAGTTTCTAAGGTCTCTGTTGTGTAGCGGGGACTGCTAGTAAACAAGGGCCCTTGAGTATATCATTTAATTGATTTGATTTAAATTAATTAAAGGGTAAGTCATGGCAGCACAGCTCGGCCCCGTGGTATGCTCCTCCTGCACTATGTGGGAAATCAGGGACTCTTCCTGTGTCCCTGACGACCATGTGTGCGGGAAGTGTATCCAGCTGCAGCTACTGGCAGACCACATTGTGGCGCTGGAGCTGCAAATGGATACATACTGGAGCATTCGCGATACTGAGGACGTCGTGGATAGCACGTTTAATCAGTTGGTCACACCGCAGGTAAAGGCTGCACAGGCAGGAAGGGAATGGGTGACCGACAGGTAGAGTAGTAGGCGCAGGCAGGTAGTGCAGGGGTCCCCTGTGGCCATCCCCCTCTCAAACAGATATACCGCTTTGGATATTGTTGAGGGAGATGGCTTATCGGGGGAAGGCAGCAGCAGCCAACTTCCTGGCACCATGGGTGGTTCTGCTACACAGGACGGGAGGAAAAAGAGCGGGAGAGCTATAGTGATAGGGGATTCTATTGTAAGGGGAATAGATAGGCGTTTCTGCAGCCGCAAACGAGACTCCAGGATGGTATGTTGCCTCCCTGGTGCAAGGGTCAAGGATGTCTCAGAGTGGTTGCAGGGTATTCTGGAGAGGGAGAGTGAACAGCCAGTTGTTGTGGTGCATATAGGTACCAACGATATAGGTAAAAACCGGGATGAGGTCCTAAAAGCTGAATATAGGGAGTTAGGAGGTAAATTAAAAAATAGGACCTCAAAGGTAGTAATCTCAGGATTGTTACCAGTGCCACGTGCTAGACAGAGTAGAAATAGAAGGATATTTCAGATGAATACGTGGCTAGAGGAATGGTGCAAGGGGGAGGGATTCAAATTCCTGGGACATTGGAACTGGTTCTGGGGGCGGTGGGACCAGTACAAACTGGATGGTTTGCACCTGGGCAGGACCGGGACTGATGTCCTAGGGGGAGTGTTTGCTAGTGCTGTTGGGGAGGGTTTAAACTAAAATGGCAGGGGGTTGGGAACCTGTGCAGGGAGACAGAGGAAAGGGAAGCAAGGATAGAAGCAAAAGACAGGAAGGAGAAAAGCAAAAGTGGCAGTCAGAGAAATCAAGGGTGTAAATCAAACATGGCCACAGTAAATAATAATTCTAAAAGGTCTAAGAGTGTTAAAAAAACAAGCCTGAAGGCTTTGTGTCTTAATGCGAGGAGCATTCGTAATAAGGTGGATGAATTAGCTGCGCAAATAGATGTAAACGGATATGATATAATTGGGATTAGGGAGACATCGCTCCAAGTTGACCAAGGCTGGGAATTCAACATCCAGGGGTATTCAATATTCAGGAAAGACAGGCAAAAAGGAAAAGGAGGTGGGGTAGCAGTGCTGGTTAAAGAGGAGATTAACACAATAGTAAGGAAGGATATTAGCTCTGATGATGTGGAATCTGTATGGGTAGAGCTGAGAAATACCAAGGGGCAGAAAACGTTAGTGGGAGTTGTATACAGACCCCCAAACAGTAATGCTGAGGTTGGGGATGGCATTAAATGGGACATTAGAGATGCGTGCAATAAGGGCACAGCAGTTATCATAGAAACATAGAATCTAGGAGCAGGAGTAGGCCATTCGGCCCGTCGAGCCTGCTCCACCATTCAATACGATCATGGCTGATCATCCAAATCCAGTACCCTGTCCCTTCTTTAATACCCACAGTACACATATCCCACCCTACCCCCGTAACCCCACGTATTTAATTCCCCCTAACATATCCCATCCTATCCCCATAACCCCACATATTTAATACCCCCCTAACACTAAGGGTCAATTTATCATAGTCAAATCAACCTAACCCGCACATTTTTGGACTGTGGGAGGAAACCGGAGCACCCGGAGGAAACCCACGCAGACATGGGGAGAATGTGCAAACTCCACACAGACAGTCACCCGAGGTCAGATTCGAACCCGGGTCCCTGGCGCTGTGAGGCACCAGTGCTAACCACTATGCCACCGTGTTGCCCTGTCATGGGTGACTTTAATCTACATATAGATTGGGCTAACCAAATTAATGACAATACTGTGGAGGAGGAATTCCTAGAGTGCATACGGAATGGTTTCCTGGACCAATATGTCGAGGAACCAACTAGAGATCAGGCCATCTTAGACTGGGTATTATGTAATGAGAAAGGATTAATTAGCAATCTTGTTGTGCGAGGCCTCTTGGGGAGGAGCGATCATAATATGATAGAATTCTTCATTAAGATGGAGAGTGAAGTAGTTGACTCAGAGACTAGGGTCCTGAATTTAAATAAAGGAAACTACGATGGTATGAGGCGCGAATTGACTAGGCTGGATTGGGGAACGTTACTTAAAGGGTTGACGGTGGATAGGCAATGGCAAACATTTAAAGATCGCATGGATGAACTACAGAATTTGTTCATCCCTGTTTGGCATAAAAATAAAACAAAAAAGGTGACTCAACCATGGCTAACAAGGGAAATTAGGGATAGCATAAGATCCAAGGAGAGGACATATAAATTGGCCAGAAAAAGCAGAAAACCTGAGGATTGGGAGCAGTTTAGGATTCAGCAAAGGATGACAAAGGGATTAATTAGGAGAGGGAAAATAGAGTATGAGAGTAAGTTTGCAGGGAACATAAAAACTGACTGTAAAAGCTTCTATAGATATGTGAAGAGAAAAAGATTGGTAAAGTCAAGCGTAGGTCCCTTGCAGTCAGAATCAGGGGAATTTATAATGGGGAACAAAGAAATGGCAGACCAATTAAATACATACTTTGGTTCTGTCTTCACAAAGGAGGACACAAATAACCTCCCAGAGATGTCGGGGAACATAGGGTCTAATGAGAGGGAAGAACTGAATGAAATCAGTAATTGTAGGGAAATGGTGTTAGGGAAATTGACAGGATTGAAGGCCGATAAATCCCCAGAGCCTGATAACCTACATCCTAGGGTACTTAAGGAAGTGGCCCTAGAAATAGTAGATGCATTGCTGGTCATCTTCCAAAATTCTATAGACTCTGGAAGAGTTCCCATGGATTGGAGGGTAGCTAATGTAACCCCACTATTTAAAAAAGGTGACAGAGAGAAAACGGGGAATTATAGACCGGTAAGCCTGACATCGGTAGTGGGGAAAATGCTAGAGTCCATTATAAAAGATGTAATAGCGGAGCACTTGGAAAACAGTGACAGGATCGGACAAAGTCAACATGGATTTACAAAAGGTAAATCATGCTTGACTAATCTACTGGAATTTTTTGAGGATGTAACTGGTAGAATAGATAAGGGAGAACCAGTGGATGTGGTGCATTTGGACTTTCAGAAGGCTTTCGATAAGGTCCCGCATAAGACATTAGCATGCAAAGTTAAAGCACATGGGATTGGGGGTAAGGTATTGACTTGGATAGAGAACTGGTTGGCAGACAGGAAGCAGAGAGTTGGAATAAATGGGTCTTTTTCCGAGTGGCAGGCAGTGACTAGTGGAGTACCGCAGGGATCGGTGCTAGGACCCCAGTTATTCACAATATATATAAATGATCTAGACGAGGAAACTAGATGTAATATCTCCAAGTTTGCAGACGACACAAAGCTGGGTGGGCATGTGTGTTGTGAGGAGGATGCAGAGAAACTCCAGTATGATTTGGACAAGTTGGGTGATTGGGCAGATGCATGGCAGATGCAGTATAATGTGGATAAATGCGAGGTTATCCACTTCGGTGGCAAAAACAGGAAGGCAGATTATTATCTGAACGGTAATAGATTGGGAAAAGAGAAAGTACAACGAGACCTGGGAGTCCTTGTGCACCAGTCGTTGAAGGGAAGCATGCAGGTGCAGCAGGCGGTTAAGAAGGCAAATGGTATGTTGGCCTTCATAGCGAGAGGATTCGAGTACAGGAGCAAGGATATCTTGCTGCAGTTGTACAGGGCCTTGGTGAGACCACACCTTGAGTATTGTGTGCAGTTTTGGTCGCCTTACCTGAGGAAGGATGTTCTTGCCATGGAGGGAGTGCAGCAAAGATTCACCAGACTGATACCTGGGATGGCAGGAATGACGTATGAAGAGAGATTGGGATGATTGGGCTTGTATTCGCTAGAGTTTAGAAGAATGAGAGGGGATCTCATTGAAACTTATAAAATTCTAACAGGACTAGACAGACTAGATGCAGGAAGGATGTTCCCGATGGCGGGGGAGTCCAGAACCAGGGGTCACAGTCTAAGGATAAGGGGTAAGCCATTTAGGACTGAGATGAGGAGGAATTTCTTCACCCAGAGAGTGGTGAACCTGTGGAATTCTCTTCCACAGAAGGCAGTTGAGGCCAATTCATTAAATATATTCAAGAAGGAGTTAGATATATTTCTTAAGGCTAAAGCGATCAAGGGATATGGGGAGAAAGCAGGGACAGGGTACTGAATTTGGATGATCAGCCATGATCTCATTAAATGGCGGAGCAGGCTCGAGGGGCCGAATGGCCTACTCCTGCTCCTATCTTCTATGTTTCTATGTTTTATCTCCAGCGGGAATTGGCAGGGAGTCAGGGACACAGCGGAAGGCGTCCCCAAGTTGCTTTCTGCTTCACACCCAGCCTGGATCTGCCAAAGTATTGGTGGGTGCGAGGCAGAAAGCCTCAGCCTTTGCAGATTGGTTCCTAGATATTAACTGCGCACCGTTTCTTGCAATGATGATATCACAGTCATTTTCTCGTGTTTGGGTTAGTCAACACACGCCAGCGATGCACAGTATTACTGACATGCATGGCTGGCCATTGCCTGACCAAAACCGTATAAAGTCCACATAAAACTGAAGCAGTATACAGTCTACTCCTGGCAGTTCAGTCATTTATTTACGGGAACATTAGCATTATGTTACTGGACTAGTAATCCAAATGCCTGTACTAATGATCCAGAGACATGAGTTCAAATCCTACCACGGCAGCTGGGGAATTTAAATTCAGTTAAATAAATTTGGAATAAAAAGCTAGCATCAGTAATGGTGACCATGAATCTATCGGATTGTTGTAAAAACCCATCTGGTTCACTAATGCTCTTCAGGGAAGGAAATATGCCATCCTTGTCTGGCCTATATGTGACTTTCAGACCCACAGCAATGTGGTTGACTCTTAACTGCCCTCTGAAATGGCCTAGCAAGCCACTCATTGTCAAAAAGGCAGCTCACCACCACCTTCTTGAGGGCAATTAGGGATGGGCAATAAATGCTCGCCTTACGAGCAATGCCCACATCATGTGAATGAATTTTTAAAAAAGTTGAATAATTGATCCATTAATTTTAATTAAGCAATGGAAATAGCACACCAAAGTGAGAATTTAGTACTAAAAATCAGATTATCAGATCATTTTAATTCAGCGATTTCGAATTAGAGGAGTAGCCTACATATTATCAACAATTGCAGGCACCAGGGAGTGACTTTAAGGCCAGAATCTCATCTCATGCTGCTTGCATTTTTCTTCAAAGGATTATGATGTCATCAGTTGAACTGATTGCTACCTTATAATAACTCATTTGTAATATTCATTAATCTCTATATATTATTGCAGTAAAATCAAAGTGTAATGTTAGCGTACTTGATTTCCAAAAGGCACTAGCTCAAGTGAAACCTGTACTAAGAACACTTTGTTTCTGTTGCCAGCCTTGTGAGCAATTACAATGTCATTTGTGGGACTCAGATTGAGGCCTGAGATTCCCCACGCGCTCCATCTTCCCAGACAAAACCAGAGAGGAGCTTGAAGGAAGGTGAGACACTGCCCTAAAAAATGGGCAAATAGGGACATAGAACTGCCTCATCTGTCTTGCTCCAGTTGGTGGGTTGTCGAGTAGCGTTACTATGGCACAGGAGGAGTTTGGTGGTAGCTCCCTCAGCCTGAGGTGAGATTGTGCCCAGGCTGGTATATGAACAAAATGACCTAAAGTAATAGAAGCATTCTGCTGATTTTGAAAGAATCTGTATTCGGAGCACAGTTGTTGGGTTAGGATTAATCAATCAATGGCCAAGGCATTGGAATCGTCTGTCAGCTCAATGTTATCTTGTTTCTAAGCTTAGTGTAATATTTTCTGGTTCTCTTTTTGTCTCCCCACCCAAGGTTGCAGGCATATCTATTCCACAGCAGGAGTTTGGCCTCAGTGAGAATGAACCTGGGACGGCCTTTTATTATTCAAAATATGACGGAATCCTTGGTCTTGCATACCCATCACTTTCAGCAGGGGGCGCCACAACAGTGTTTGGCAGCATGATGAGTGACAATCTGGTGTCAGAGCATCTGTTTTCTATATATCTGGGCAGGTAAGAGGATGGGATCAGACTGAAATATTGAAATGAGCCAAAGGGCTGCCAGTATTTAACTGATGGGTTTTGTTCAAAGCAGAGAGAGAAGTTTCTTAAGAAACCATGGGAATCCCATAGTCTGGTGCTCAAATAGGTGATTAAAGAAAGGCCCATAATTTCCGATAGGAGGCTTCCTGCGTGCGGAGGCCTCCTATCGGAAAAAAATCTACGCTCTTACCTGAGGGCTCCCGAGATCTGGACACTTCCGCTCCTGGGCCTCTCCACAGTCGAAATGCGCAGGGCCCACGTATCACAGGGGCGCATGCGGTTCACAAGCGTCCCTGGGATCACGTGGGCCAGGCGAGCCAATGAAAGAAGGGAATTTAGACCTGTCAAAAGTATGAATGGAGATCACCCCAAAAACACATCAAAACATTAAATAAATTTTTAAAAAACCATCACGTTTTTAAAACGAGTTAAAATTACATTAAATTCAATATTTTAAAGAAATTTAATTTTTTGAAAAAAGTAATTAAAGTTTTTTTACAGGGCGAAAAATAAACTTACCTTTTTTAAAAGTGTTTTTAAATTATAAATGAGTGAAGATTTAAAAAAAAACTTTTTAAAACTCTTATGCTGGTAAAAGCAAGCCTTACGCCTGCTTTTACCAGGTGTAAGATTTTTAAGTGTTTTCAGCGGACGGAGGTTCTCCAGAAAGCGGAACTATCCCCCCGCAGAGGCCCTTCTCCAGGGCAGGCGTCCGATCTGTCAAGAGGATTCTTGACAGATCGGAAATGCCGGTTTTCAGCGCATGCGCTTGGCATGCCTGAAACTGGCATTTCCGATGTCCCTACGGGTGTGCACACAGCGCGTACACACCCGTAGGCATCGGAAAATACAGGCCATTGACTTTCATGTCCTCAGGATATTCTGAAGCACTTTAATAGCAAATTAACTACTTATGAATTGTAGTCACTGTTATAATACAGGCAACACAGCAGCCAATTTGTGCACAGCAAAGTCCCACAATCAGCAATGTGAGAATGACCCGATAATCTGTTTTTTTTAATGATGTTGGTTGAGGGATAAATATTGGCCAGGCCACCAGTAGAACTCCCCTGCTCTTCTTCGAACTAGTGACATGGGATCTTCTATGCCCACCTGAGAGAGCAGACGGGGCCTCGGTTTAACATCTCATCGGAAAGACGGCACCTCGGACAGTGCAGCACTCCCTCAGCACTGCACTGGAGTAACAGCCTAGATTTTGTGCATCATTTTCTGGAATGGGACTTGAACCCCCAACCTTCTGATGCAGTAGTGAGAGTGCTACAAACTGAGCCACAACTGAAGCTGAGCCAGGTGTTGAAAGCTGGACATCACTACAGTACATTTTTGTACAAGACCACTATATAATTGGTAGTTACTAAGACATAGTTCATGTTTGTATGGAGCAGTGTCATGTGTGAGTAATATGAGCCTATGCTATAATTCAAAATAATGATGAACCTTTTATAGTTAAATACTGTTGGTCATAGATTGCTTGATGCTAACTGTGATGCAGAATCTAAGGCAATATATTTTGCCTAAACCAGTTACGTGACTATCCCAGGGGGTGGAGGAGATAGTGGGACTTGTGTTTCTGTCAGTAACTTGAAGCTAGATGAGGCCAAATTATGTCTAATTGCTGAAGGACTAATTGAAACATTAGTAAAGCTGAATATATTTCTTCATTCCAGGGATCCAAATAGTCAAGACGGTGGTGAAGTGACATTTGGAGGAATTGACAATAGGATGTATACTGGTGAAATTACCTGGGTCCCTGTTCTTCAGGAAATGTACTGGCTTATCTACATGCAAGGGTAAGTAAGAAAGGAGAACAGTCAACAGGATAATGAGTGATTGCTTACCCAGCGGGCTGGTACTGGCCACAGATCACCTTGAGGACTACGTTATATAAATACAATGAATTAGAGCAGACATGAGTTCAAATCCCACCACGGCAGCTGGGGAATTTAAATTCAATTAAAATAAATCTGGAATAAAACAGTTATTATCAGTAATGCTGACCATGAAACTACCGGATTGTCGTAAAAACCCATCTGGTTCACTATTGTCCTTTTAGGGAAGGAAATCTGCCGTCCTTACCCGGTCTGGCCTATATGTGACTCCAGACCCACAGCAATGTGGTTGACTCTTAACTGCCCTCTGAAATGGCCTAGCAAGCCGTTCAGTTTTATTCAAGAAGGCTGCTCACCACCACCTTCTCAAGGGCAATTAGGGATGGGCAATAAATGCTGGCCTTGCTGGTGACGTCCACATCCCATGAAGGAGTAAAAAAAGTAAAAGTCTACAAAACACGAATCCTAGTTACATACACATTGGTCCGTATTTCCCGATCGCAGACCTCCCGCGGGTGAAGGCCTGCGATCTGGAAAAATCTACGCCCTTACCTGAGGGCTCCCGGGATGCACATACATCCGATCCTGGGCCTCTCCAAACTGCCGGTGCGCAGGGCCCACGTGTCCCAGAGGCGCAGGTAGTTCACAGCATCCCTGGGATCACGTGGGCCATGGAGAGCCAATCACAGAAGGGAATCTCCCTTCATACATTTGACAGGAAGACCTGTCCAATATATGAATGGAGATCAATGAAAAAACATAGTAAAACTTTAATTAAATTAAAAAAAAAATCACATTTTTAAAGTGACTTGAAATTACAATAAATTAACTATTTTAAACAAAAATGTAATTTTTTGAAACAAATAATTAAAGTTTTTTACGCGGCTAAAAATAAACTTCCCTTTTTTTAAAAGTATTTTTAAATGATAAATCAGTGAAAAAATTGTTATTTTTACTTTTTTCAACTCTTATCTTGAATTGTAAGGGTTTTCTGCGGGTGGAGGGTCTCCAAAAAGCGGAACTACCCGCCCGCAGAGGCCCTTCTCCAGGGCAGCCGGAGGACCTGTCAAGACCATTCTTGACAGATCGGAAATGCTGGTTTTCAGCGCATGCGCTTGGCATGCCTGAAACCAGCATTTCCGATGTCCCTACGGGTGGGTACACAGCACGTACCCACCCGTAGGGATTGGAATATCTGGGCCAATATAAATCTGAAGCTATGTGTATAGATACTTTCAAACTTGCTTAACAAGAGATGTGCAGAGGCAGGAGGCCATTTGGTGCGTCCAGTTCACCTTCAACAGAAACCTTTCATCACAACCTTCACAGTGTCTAATTGCTGTTTGAATGCCTCCAGAGTTTTTGGCACCATTATCCTGTCTGGAAGACCATTCGAGGTATGAATCACTTTTAGTGTGAAGAACTACCTTGTGACATTGCACCTTTTATCAGTTTCTACCTGTGTCCCCTTGTGCTGCAGTCATGTTTTAACTGGAGAAGGTGCAAAAAAGATTTACTAGGATGATACCAAACTGAGACGTTATACCTATCAGGAAAGATTGAACGGGCTGGGGCTGTTTTCTCTAGAAAAGAGAAGAATGAGGGATGGCCTTATAGAAGTCTTTAAGATTGTGAAAGTGTTTGATAGGGTAGACATAGAAAAGATGTTCCCACTTGCGGGGAAACCAGAACTAGGGGCCATAAATATAAGCCAGTCACTAATAAATCCAATAGGGAATTCAGGAAAAACTTCTTTACCCAGAGAGTGGTTAGAATGTGGAACGCGATACCACAAGGAGTAGTTGAGGCGACTTGCATAGATGCATTTAAGGGGAAGCTAGATAAACACATGAGGGAGAAAGGAATAGAAGGATATGTTGATGGGGTTAGATGAAGTAAGGTGCGAGGAGACCCGTGTGGAGCAACAACACCTGTTGAGCAGAATGACCTGTTTCTGTGCTGTAAATAGCAGGTAACTTGAAATGGTGATCAAGATTAACCATTTCTATTTCACTCAGTATATTATTATCAGATAAATTCCAGAATGGTTGGTAAATATTGGATATGGTACTGGCATTGATGTTCTTTGACATCTTGTGTTGAGTGTGGTCTCAGCCATATCCTGCTGTGCAGGTGGCAGTGCCTCAGATCTGATCTGATTGCTGCCTGCATCTATCCCATAGAGTAAAAAATACTGCCAGCCAACAGTGGGTGATGACCTCAATGAGATTCCAGCAAGTTAGAAGAGACACTTGTTAGAATGAGCAAAAGGAGAAAGACATAGACAGACATTAACAGAACAAAAATTAAAGAATAATTTAAAAGGGAGGAAGGTTTAAAAAAACATGTGAGCCATGAGCAATGTTCCCCCTAAGGTGACTGGCCGCATCGCCGCGCGCCAATCGTAAGGTCCCACGCAGGCCGCTCACCAGATGCTGCTGCTGGAAGAGATACGCAAATTTAAAGGGCCCGCACAAGGGGAAAAAAGAGGGAACATTGGTCATGAGTAGAGAATACTGAAAGCGAAAGATGAAGACAAAATGCTAAACTCAGAAATCTAAAATGTTTGTAAAAAGCCAGAACATCTTAATAAAAAAGAGGTGAAAAAGTAGGGAAATTAAAAATAGATATAACCATGAGCAAAAAAAAATGTAAGGAAACTGCTATTATTGTTCTAAATTACTATTTAAAAAAAAAGATAAATAACTATCAATGTAATTCTGTCTTTCAGTGTGCTTCTCATTGCTTCTGTACCCGAGGATGTCAAGCTATGGTTGACACTGGGACTTCCTTCCTCACTGTACCAGGTCAGGAGTTAGGAGAACTGATGCAGCACATTGGCGCAAGACAGAGTCAGTATGATGAGGTAAGCTTTTGTAACAAGTGCTAACTGATACAGATTCTGCGACTCTACCAGCATTAGGGCTGTAGTGACAGCTATTGGTCACGAAAGTAGAACTACGTTGACAAGACCGTCCCTTCAACTCTGGGACTTGGGTTTGATACAACTGATCGTGGTGGATGACCGTCTCCTCTATCTGATTTCTGTAAGAATCCTAAGTAAAATTAATTTAATGGTCTCCATCGTATCATTAATGGATTTAAGTCTTAGCTAATTTGCACAAAATTTGCACTCTTATTTGGAGGAGTCACAAGGATAGCTGGTGTGGAAAATGAAATTGTCCTACCAGTACAGTAATGCCTGCTCTTTTGAGACTGCTCTTGATAGACATTGTTGGGGCAGTGTAGAGGCATTTAACTTGTACTGCCTATGACAAGGGAGTGTTTGGTGCAAAAATGAAATGTCGCTGTCCCAGCACTAGACAGCCACATTTTGCTGGTTTTGGGCAAAATAAAGGCTTCAAAATTACATTATTGCCTCATAAAATGAGCAGAAAAAGCTTGGAATGAGGAAAATCTTTATGAAGATTAATTTTGATTTCCCTTCTGCCTTGTTACCAAGAATGTTTCTCTCTGCTCCCTGTTGAAGCCCAGATCTGTCCATTTCTTTCTTGATTGCTTCATTTGAGGTCTCATTCACTGTGCTAGTTGATTTGTGTAATTAAAGTTCATGGTTCCTGGCTTTAGATTGCCGAGTGTTTCTCTCTGGGTTGAGCGCCAATTGCTTCATGTCACCGCTTCATGGTTTTAAAAGATTGGATTTTGTTTCTCTTAATCCTTTTCGAAGTGAAAGCGGAATTAGTTCACTTACCACCTTCTCCTCATCGGATTTTGATTGAAGGGCTAGTATCACTCTCTTTGTCCACCTTCAAACCCTTTGCAATACCTTTTGTGTCTTTCTGTACATTTACCAAAACGAGACAATATATTTAAGTGTAGGCTCACCAAAGGTTTATAGTATCAGTAGAAACTCTTTGGACTTCAACTCTTTAGATCTGCTTACAGTTCCTAGAATTCTGTTTCCCATACCAATTGCTCTTGTACAGTGAGACGAAATGTTCAATGTTTGGTAAACTGCCATGATCAATCATAGAATCATACAGCACAAAAGGAGGCCATTTGACCCATTGTGTCTGTGCCGGCTCTTTGAAAGAACTATCCAATTCGTCCCACTCCACTGCTCCTTCCCCATAGCCCTGCAAATTTTTCTCCTTTTCAATTATTTATCCAATTCCCTTTGGAAAGTTCCTATTGAATCTGGTTCCACCACCCTTTCAGGCAGTGCATTCCAGATCATAACAACTTGCTGTGTAAAAATAAATTCTTCTCATCCCCCTGGTTCTTTTGCCAATTATCTTAAAAGATGGCAGAATTTCAAATCATGTCCTTTGTACCATGATTTACACATGATGATCATTTTGCAGCTAGCCACTGGCTACAAATGCTGGTTGGACCCAATATCAATTTTGAACATGTCTTTATCCTGGACTATAATACATGTTTGAGTCCCTCGATGCCAAACACTGTTCCACAGCCAAAGGGGCAGGAAAGGGAACTATTTCCCAGGTCTCTGACACTGCTGCTCCTAAGGCACAAACTGGTGTCTTGAAGCCACGTCGTGTGATATGCGTAACAAACGTGTCAACACATTTAAAATAAATGGATCGACATCTTTGTTAAAACAAAGGAATTTCATCAGAACATGTTACTAGTATTGTGCAGTGTGATTGCAAGTGGTCTTTAGGAAAGAAAACATTGAACAACATTTGGCTTTCCAAAGCCATTTTAGTCTTCATAGGGCCCTGTGATACTGGGACATTTTAGAAGAGAGTTTACATAGGATTACATAGGATATACAGCACAGAAACAGGCCATTCGGCCCAACCAGTCCATGCCAGCATTTATGCTCCACTCGAGCCTCCTCCCGTCTTTCCTCATCTAAATCTATCAGCGTAACCCTCTATTCCCTTCTCCCTCATATGCTTATCTAGCCTCCCCTTAAATGCATCTATACTATTCACTTCAACCACTCCCTGTGGTAGTGAGTTCCACATTCTCACCACTTTCTGGGTAAAGAAGTTCCTTCTGAATTCCCTATTGGATTTCTTGGTGACTATCTTATATTGATGGCCTCTAGTTTTGCTCTTCCCCACAAGTGGAAACACTCTCTCTGTATCTACTCTATCAAAACCTTTCATAATTTTAAAGACCTCTATTAGGTCACCCCTCAGCCTTCTCTTTTCAAGAGAAAAGAGACCCAGCCTGTTCATCCTTTCCTGATATGTATACCCTCGCATTTCTGGTATCATCCTTGTAAATCTTTTTTGCATCCTCTCCAGTGCCTCTATATCCTTTTTGTAATATGGCGACCAGAACTGTGCACAGTACTCCAAGTGTGGTCTAACCAAGGTTCGATGCAAGTTTAGCATAACTTCTCTGCTTTTCAATTCAATCCCTCGAGAAATAAACCCGAGTGCTTGGTTTGCCTTTTTTTATGGCCTTGCTAATGTGTGTCGCTACTGTCAGTGATTTGTATGATTGTTTAATTCAATATAACAAAATACAGAGTAAGGCCCTCTCCTCTGTGGCAAAGCACTCCAAGCTATAACAACTCCCTGCATAAAGAAATTTCTCCTAATCCCTCTCCTAACTCTCTTAGTAAGAATTGTAAATTGATGACCCGTTGTCTTTGATTCCCGAGCTGGAGGAAATTCTCTTGACCAATTCACTCTACCAAAGGCCTTGATTATAAAAGCCTCGATTAAATCTCTTTTTGTGGTTCTCTCCTCCAGTGGAAATCAAGCTGTGTGAAATAGGTTATCTGTGGAATTAGTAATGTCTCCAATAATTCCTTGCTGTGCATTTTCCATTCGAGCTACACATGCAGATCTACTGAATGTTTTCTTCTTTATTCAATAGTACGTTGTCAACTGTGACTCTATTGCAAGCATGCCTTCATTGACCTTTATCATCAACGGAGCTGATCTCACGATTCCAGCCTTGGCCTACATCAGACAGGTGTGTACGACAGATGCTGTCTTTTTTTAAACCAATATGCGACGTGACTCAGTTTAGTCAGAATAGCTGCAACATTGACTGGAGAATCTGTCTGTTTTGTTAACCGTGAAACCTTAGAAATATTGGGCAAAGATTTCCTTTGTGCACTAGTTGTAATAAAATCACAAACCCTTTATAAAGAAGATGTTTTATGATTTTTGTTGCACATAATGCACAAGGAAAATGTTATTATTTGTGGGGAGGGCAAAACATGCTGTCAGTTTTATAATCTAACTTCCATTCGATCTCTCTTCATAATGTCATCTTTCAGTGAGGGGTTGCGTTATAAATTTCTCTATGACCACTTTTAATGAAGCTATTATCATCTAACAGAAGGTCAATTGTGTGGGGCAGAATAGATCTACTGGGAGATTTTTTTCCACTTTCCTTCCCTGCCCTCCCCTTTCTCCAGTGGAGTCCACTGCCATCTCGCACATTCTACGTACTGGTGGAAGAATTATGAAATTCCCATTTTCAAATGTCTGAGGAAACGGAGACTCAACTTGAGCTATTTCAATGGGAGTCAAAAACGTTACTGTCAGAGATACCTGACTGCCATATAACATAAAGTAAAAAAAAAATACATAAATGTGGACATTAACATTAATCTCTTTAACCAATTATTGTCTTTAGGTCTTAACTCTTAAAAAGTAATCTTTCTGTTGTCGGCCCTATTATGAGGCTAGAAAAGTGTAAACTGAAAGTATTTCTGCAGGTTTTTGGTCTAATAGATGAAGTAATTAAACTTGTGCTAAATCTTTGAGGGTTTTTGCTCATAAGTCTAACGGATTGTTTCGCTGCATTTGAGTCAACCTACCTGCCTGCGTCTACCCAAAATGGACCATTCTGGATCTTGGGTGATGTCTTCCTGAGAGAGTTCTATTCTATTTACGATAGAGGGAATAATAGAATGGGATTCGCTAAAGCTGCCTAAGCTGTGAACCTTCTAACTTACTTCAGTATCTCTCGAAGTAAAGCTGCATCTTCTCCAAGTGATGCCCTGTCTTGACATAAATGATCTTCCTTAATAGACTGATTACAGACAATTCACTTTAAATGTCTATTATGGTAAATGGGGTTTTCTGCTAACATTACCCGGGTTGGCCTCGATTTTACCTAGTTTCTGCCAAACCTGTTCGCTGAAATATTTCATGCTTTATTTGATTTTCCCCTGAATGTTACCATTTGTTCTTGTGAGTAAACAATAAATATTATCAAAGCATTGCAAAATACTAATCCTGGTTTGTCTGATTCTTGTCTTGTTGATGTGCGTTCAAGGATTTGTCAGTGATGGACAAGCACCTATATTCACTGTAAACCGACAGATTTTATATTCCACTCATTCTCTGATGTTAAAGTATGTTTTTTCATGTTACACCCAAGTGGTTTTCTTTTACTTCTTGTGACCTACATTGGCTCCCAGTCCGGCAACGCCTCGATTTTAAAATTCTCATCCTTGTTTTCAAACCCCTCCATGGTCTCACCACTGTGGCCTCTCTGTAACCTCCTCCCGCCCGACAACCCTCCGAGATCTCTGCGTTCCTCCAATTCTGGCCTCTTGCGCATCCCCAATTTTAATCGTTCCACCATTGGCGGTTCAAGTTGCCAGTCTCTGCAGTATTTTGCTTTCCTCAAGTCAGGATTAGAGAGAATGATACAGCACAGAAGGAGGCCATTCCTACATCGTGCCTGTGCCAGCTCTTTGAAAGAGCTATCCATATAGTCCCACTCCCCTGCCTTTTCCCCATAGCCCTGCAAATGTTTCCTTTTCAAGGTTATATCCAATACCCTTCTGAAATGTAGACGTAGAGTAATAATAAAAAATTAAGAGATTTATTCCTCCTGAACCCACATTGATCCTCTGGACTACGACTGACCGAGTAAATGAGCCATTCAGATCTGTGGGAAGAAGTAAATCACATGGTTTTGGGTTGATTGGTGGGAGAGGTGCGGTAATCAATTTGAAGAGAGGGTAGGGCTATGTTGAAAACAGTAGAAAGAGCTCCGTATCAGGCGTTCATGTTGGGGATAACAAACAATTGGAGGTCATCAAAAGGAAAAATTGGGAACTACTTTAAAAATTGTAAAATAAAGTTGTAAATTTAGCATCGTCAGATGAGCTGATCAGAGAGAGCCAGCATGACTTTGTTAAGGGTAAGTCAGGTCTGACTAATCTAGTTGAATTTTTTGAGGTGGTCACTAATAAGGTAGATAAAGGTGTGACTGTGGTTGTTATCTATAAAGACTTCCAGAAGCCATTCAAAGGGATTAATGGCAAAAATGCAACTTTGCTGACGACACTAAGTTAGGGGGCACAGTAAATAGTGTAGATGGGAGCAGAAAGTTGCAAAGGGGCATTGATAGATTAAGTGAGTGGGTAAAACTGTGGAGTTCAATGTGGAAAAGCGTGAGGCCATCCATTTTGGATCTAAGAAAGATCGATCAGAGTATTTTCTAAATAGTGAGAAGTTGGGAACTGTGGGCGAGCAGAGAGATTTAGGGGTCTAAGTACAGAAATCACAAAAAGCTAATGCAGGGGTTCTCAACCGGGGGTCCGCCATAAATAACCTCTGGGAGTTAAAAGAAAAATACACCGTCACGTGAAGGTAGGATTGAGCTGAGCAAACTGCGGATGTTATATTACAGTGCACAGAGCTCGAGTTAGACCCCATCTGGAGGACTGCATTCAGTTCTGGGCACCGCACCTCAGGAAGGATATATTGGAGGCCAATATTCATCAGAATGATACCTGGGCTAAAAGGGTTCGATTATGAGGACATGTTGCATAGACTAGGCATCTATTCCCTTGAATATAGAAGATTAAGGGGTAATCCAATCGAGGTGTTTAAGATGATAAAAGCATTTGATAGGGCGGATAGAGAGAAACTATTTCCTCTTGTGGGAGAGTCCAGAACAAGGGGGCATAACCTTAAAATGAGAGCTAGGCTGTTCAGGGGTGATGTCAGGAAGCCCTTCATCACACAAAGGGTCGTGGAAATCTGGAACGCTCTCCCCCAAAAAGCTGCTGATGCTGGGGGTCAATTGAATAGTTCAAAACTGAGATTGGTACATTTTGGTTAGGCAAGGGTACTAAGGGTTACGGACCCAAGTTGAGTGGATGGAATTAAGATATAAATCATCCATTATCTAATTGAATGGCGAACAGGCTCGAGGGACTGAATGGCCTACTATTCCTAAATCATAATTAGCACGCAATTGGAGGTAGCCTTTTGACTTTGGGTTTGAAATTGGTTGGGAGGGAGGAGACTGAGAGTGGGGATAAAGGGTATGTACTCAGATTGGTGGGATGTGATAAGTGGGGTCTTTGCCAGAGATCTGTTCTGAGGCCTCAGCTTTTTACCATATTTATTAATGCCTTGGATGAAGGAGTAGAAAGTTGTATATCCAGGTTTGCAGATAGCACTAAGTTAGGATAAAAACGATGCAGTCTATTGGTTAAAATAATTGCTTAAACCTGTTTCCTCAGATGAGCGACAGTGATCTAAACTGACAGTTGAAATTTGAGGTGGACAAATAATTATGTTGCAGTAATTTTTACTGTAAAAGTAGTACTGACACATAAGAACATAAACATTAGGAGCAGGAATAGGCCATACAGCCCCTCGAGGCTGTTCCACCATTCAACAAGATCATGGCTGATCTTCAACCTCAACTCCACTTTCCTGCCCGATCCCCATATCCCTTGATTCTCACAGAGTCCAAAAATCTGTCGATCTCAGCCTTGAATATACTCAACAACTGAGCATCCACAGCTCTCTGGGGCAGAGAATTCCAAAGATTCACAACCCTCTGAGTGAAGAAATTCCTCCTTAAATGGCTGACCCCTTATCCTGAGGCTGTGACCCCTAGTTCTTGACTCTCCAGCCAGGGGAAACAACCTCTCAGCATCTACCCTGTCAATCCCGCTCCGTATCTTGTATGTCTCAGCTCTTCTCCAACTTTCCAGTATATGTACTGTGAATAAGAAAGGAAAAGACCCAAAATTTTCAGTCCTTTTGAGCTACTCTGTTACATAAGGGGTTGCGGATGTGAGCACCATATATTTTGAAAGTATATACGATTCTCTTATGCAGAATGTAGGAATTCATTTGCCATCAAAAGAGCGATCATTCATCGAACTGAATTTCTGCAATTTATATTAAACATCCTTAACTCTGTTATTTCTCATTCTGTAATTGGCTCTTGACATTATAAAATGTGCCAAAAAAAGTGCCAACCCTCCATGCATGACATAAGATGATATAGTGTTTAACAAAATCCAGTCTGTCTGGTGTCTTTGTTTACACTGAGACTTGCTTGCTCCTTCCGATTGTTGGAACTTTAAAGATAATTACTTATTTGCATGTTGTACTTGGGCTGTACTTAAACAAAAACACCATAATTCCCTTTTCAGCTTGTACTTCACCATTTAATGCGACAATGGCCTATATTTTCCGATCGGAGGCTTCCTGCGTGCGGAGGCCTCCGATCTGGAAAAACTCTACGGACTTACCTGAGGGCTCCCGAGGTGCGTATAATTCCATTCTTGGGTCTCTCCAAACTCAAAATGTGCAGGGCCCACCTATCCCAGAGGCGCATGCAGTTCCCTTCATACACTTGACAGATAGACCTGTCAAATATATGAATGGAGTTCACCCCAAAAACACTGTAATACATTAAATACATTTTTAAAAAAGCATCACATTTTTAAAATAAATTGAAATTACAATAAATTACATATTTAAAGCAAAAATGTAATTTTTTGCAAAAAATAATTAAAGTTTTTAACGGGGCTAAAAATAAACTTACCTTTTTTTAAAAGTATTTTTAAATGATAAATGAGTGAAAAAAAATTTTTTTGTACTTTTTTCAACTCTTATGCTGGTAAAAGCAGGCCTTATGCCTGCTTTTACCAGGCGTAAGATTGCTAAGGGTTTTCTGCAGGCGGAGGATCTCCAGAAAACGGAACTATCCGCCTGCAGAGGCCCTTCTCCAGGGCAGGCGTCCGATCTGTCAAGAGCATTTTTGACTGATCGGAACTGCCGGTTTTCAGCGCACGCGCTTGGCATGCCTGAAACTGGCATTTCCGATGTCCCTACGGGTGCGTACACAGCGCGTACCCACCCGTAGGGATCGTAAAATACGGCCCAATGTGAATACAAAAGTGTTTGTCCATTAGCATTTCTGCTGAGGGCTGTGGGAATGCAAATACTGTAATAACTTTCTGCAAATGATCACATTGCCTGACATTTGTGCTTTTGTCTGACTTTCCCGATATGATTTTCAAAGCTGCAGTATATTATCCATGTTTTGAGTTTGTTGGGAGCAAGTTGGCGGGGTTTGGATTGTCTATGAAAAAGAAAGAAAATTATCCGGATATGAAGGGCGTCTCCTAAAGATGTTCATTTTTTTAAATTAAAAAGGCAATTCAGACACTTAGGGGGAAAAATTGAGTCACGCCCACTTTGGGGCGCTAACTTCGCTACTTTTAGCGCCCCGAAAAAATTAGCAGCCCTGCGGCCAAAATTCATTGGTAGCGCCCCAAGAGGGAAGCGGGGCGCTACGGGAAGCGCCCCGCCTCCTCCTTGGGGTGCTGTGAGGGATTATCGCGGCGCTACGCAACCCGGGGCCCAGCTGGGCCACCAGGGATTGGAGTGCCGGCAAAAGAGCCCGGCACTCAAGAGAAGTGCCGGGCTCATGTAGCGCAGCCGACACTCCGCGGGGGGACGGCAACGGGGGCAGGTGCTGGCAGGCGGCCAGCAACAAAAATGGCCACCCGGCACCTCGCCTTTAATTAACGGCGCCCTGGCTGCAGGTAGGGCCCTTGAGCCCGTTGGACATAGCGTCCAGCGGTAAGTCAGGGGGCACTACCGAAGATTGCGGCCGGGGCGCTGCGCACGGCAATGACGTCATCGCCGGCGGTGCAGCGCCGCGTGGCGCTAACCGTTAGCGCCGCCGCTAACCTCCCACTGAATTTTGCGGGAGGCGTTGGCGGCGCCGCGCCCGGGCGCTAGTTGCTTTGCGTCCCTCTTAGGGCGCTGACGGGAGGCGCAAATCAACCAAATTTATCCTCCCTTAACTTTGTTTTAAAAATCTCTGAGATGCTGGCTATTGTGATACTGCAAAATGTTATTAATTCATCTGGCATTACTGGGGCTAATTACGTTCATTATTCTGATACAAAAGGCTTTGCTCAATTCCTTTTAACACCACCGGCCCCCCCTCAAACTTACAGTTACCATGGTGATGAGACACTGATGGGTCTGCACTTCAGTTAATTCTTCTGTTTAATTAATATACTTCTATAGTAAAAAGGCTCCACTTATCAGGAGGAATTGTCAGTGAAATATTACTGAACTGTTTTCTGTTGTCCAATTGTCATATTTTTACTTGTAAATGGTGCCTTTATCTAGTGCAGGAAGTAGTGTGCACATTGTAGAAACAGTAGAAGGTGACTGAGATTTGGGCTGAAAGTGGAATTTCCACACCGCACTCTTTCATCCCTAAACCTGGTTGGCTGTGCGAGTAAATTTAGTGAGGCACCAAGGGGTTTTCCTAAGCAGGATGAGGACAGTCAGAGTGGGAATCACTTCAGTGCTTCGCTCACACGTTGCCAGTTTACTGGTTTAACAGTTAAATCGCCAATTGTGCGAGATTTTTTGAGTGAGAAAATGCATGGAAAGAATAAAATAACTTCAAAATGGTGGGGGTGGAGAAAACAGAGCGTACACGCTTGGCTCCTCCAGTAACTCAGTGAGTTTATGCAGTGAGTAGCTGGTATGTACAGACCAGAGATCACCTTGGTTCAAATCTGAGGTCTGTTAGCTGATTCCAGCCGGGGTTAGCGGTAGGGTTGGTACAGTTGGCCTCAGTGACGCTGGGTTAGTGGGGGGTAAAAGCTCTACATTAATTATAGCTTCATATGTGCATCTTTAGCCTTAAAACACTGGCCATGATGTGTCCTGTGAGTTCTCTGGGTGAGGTACTACGTGCTAAGCATTTTAAATTTAAATTTAAAGTTCTCTTTATTAAATCCTTTAGAAGGCCACTTCCTCCCCTCCCCATTTAAAAAAAAAGAAAACTGGCCTCTGATCAGTCACTGGGACAGCTGATTAAAGTTATGTTTACAGATTAGCACTGAAGATTCTTTTACAGCTCAAGTGCCTAAGTTGCCATATGGATTGGCTTGTAGCAGGTCTCTGTTTTCTAAATAGTTTAATGAGTTTGTTTTTTTTGTGTTGGGGTGGGGCGGGTATATTAGAAGGTGGGATGCTACCAATGCCAAGATTCAAATATTGCAAGTATGTTTGGAATGTAAGGCTTTGCCTGACTTAATCTGTAAAATGTAGAGGTGAGAAGCAAGTGCCTTATCACTATGCTAGTAAGATGTTTAGATGGAACCAAGAATTTTAAATGCTGTCGTGTTTGGCTACACATTCTCCCTTTCCTTCTAGCTACATATCTGCCGTAGGGGCCAAAACCTTCATGAAAGTAGGTACTTGGCCTTGAATCATTAGTATTGTCGTGGAGGCAAAAGTGGAAAGTGGTTTCATTCTTCAGCACTGATGACCAATGCACACTGAACATGTATGTTTTACAAAAGTACTGGGACTTTAATGAAAGTCTTTAAGTCGGGTAATTTCAGTTGGATTGCAACCATTTATAATTCAGTCAAGTTGTATTTTTTTCTGTAGATTTTGCACACCTTTTATCTAAAATACTGGTAACCTCTGCACTATAGCAGCATTGTGAAAATTGCTCATGCTAAAGTGATTGATGCTGTATCTTAAAGGTATTATTCACTCTATTTAATAAAAGGAAAGTCCAGTTTAAATCGAGCCTCAACTCTTATTAATCAGCAACATCTTCATCACTCACAAAAAAAGTGCCTTTTGTACCCTTGTGGATAAGAGTAAGGAAGACTTGCTACAATTGTACAGGGCTTTGGTGAGACCACACCTGTAGTACTGTGCAGTTTTGGTCTCCTTATCTGAGGAAGGATATACTGGCCTTAGAGGCGGTGCAACAAAAGTTCACTAGATTGAATCCTGGAATGTGAGGGTTGTCCTATGAGGAGAGATTGAGTAGATTGGGCCTATACTCTCTGGAGTTTAGAAGAATGAGCGGTGATCTCATTGAAACATATAAGATTCTGAGGGGAATTGAAAAGGTAGATGTGAGAGGTTGTTTCCCCTGGCTGGAGAGTCTAGAAGTAGGGGATATAGTCTCAGGATAAGGGGTCGGCCATTTTAGACTGAGATGAGGAGGAATTTCTTCCTTCAGATGGTGTGAATCTTTGGAACTCTCTACCCCAAAGGGCTGTGGATGCTGAATCATGGAGTATGTTCAAGGCTGAGATCGATAGATTTTTGGACTGTAGGGGAATCAAAGGATATGGAGTTCGGGCAGGAAAGTGGCGTTGAGGTCGAAGAACTTAATGAATAGCGGAACAGGCTCGAGGGGCCGCATGGCCTACTCCTGCTCTTAATTCTGATGCTCTGCACTGTATCCATTGCCAGTGGACAGTGCTGCTGGGGTTTATGGCCTCAACCACCTCTTGCCATGCTCTATGTGCCACAGCCTTCAGTACCTTCCTTCCATGGTGGGGAATCATCCCTTGCTCCACTTCCTGCAGAAGCCATTCCTCGCAAAAGCAGTACATCCCTCATGCGAGCAGCCTCCTGCTTGGCATGGTAACGGCTTGCTGGGGTTCTGGTTAATTCAGCCATTATTTCTTCCTCCTTGGTAAAAACGACAGATATAAACATTGACAAAAGAAAAAAAAATAACTTGCATTTCTATAGTGTCTTTCATGACCTCAGGACGTCCCAAAGCACTTTGCAGCCAATGAAGTAGTATTGAAGTGTAGTCACTGTTGTAATGTAGGAAACACGGCAGTCAATTTGCGCACAGCAAGCTCCCACAAACAGCAATGTGATAATGACCAGATAATCTGTTTTAGTGATGTTGGTTGAAAGATAAATATTGGCCAGTACACCAGGGAGAAATCTCCTGCTCTTCTTCAAAATGTGCCATGGGTTTTTTTTTGACGTCAACCTGAGAGACCAGAAATGAACTCGGTTTAACGTCTCATCTGAAAGACGGCACCTCCGACAGTGCAGCACTCCCTCAGTACTACATTGGAGTGTCAGCCTGGATTTTGTGCTCAGGTCTCTGGAGTGGGACTTGAACCCACATCTTTCTGACGCAAAAGCAAGAGTGCTGCCACTTCTTGGATAAATCCTTCACATATTAAACAGACTCATACAACTAGAGAGTGTAATATGTTTGATAATTCACTTCATTTATTATTAACTAAACATTCATCTTAAACACCCTAAACACCCATACAGAGTAACGCACATTAGCCTCATGTCTGATACTTACGTGCGTGGATTTTGTAAGGGGTTTTTGTCTCGGGCTTATTTGTAGGTCAGCCAGTTATGTTTTCCTGGACTAACTGCCCGCTGTGCGGTTGTGAATCGCTATCCCCTTTATTATTAGTTCTGAGCCCAGGACTTATCGAGCGGCGATAAAGACAAACGAACAGACCCGTGGATTGGTGCGAGGAAAACCAATGTTTATTTACAGAAGTAAAACTACAGAGAAACAGTATCATATGAAAACGGTTTTACACTTAGCATGGGAAGAGAACGGACACATCGAGGGAAAATCCTAAAATTACAGTTTTAGCAATATCCCCATTAATCCCCACCCTTATGCCTAACTAAAATTGTCTTGCGACAGCCAGAAGAAAGATAATGCTCACCGGTGAAATGGATGGAAAAACCTGGCCCTGTGCTCTGTTTCTGCCGTCAACGCGTGGCTCCGAAGTTTCTGGTAGTCTTCTTTGTTAGCTGCTGGCAGACAGAGCGAACCGAGGGTCCAGGCAGAGAGAGAGAAAAATGGCTGGGTCTTCCCAGTTATACCCGCTCCGGTCGCCCTAATCTTCCTACCGATCAGCTCATTTCTATTGTCTGATCTGGGCATGATGAATTTTAACAAAAGGTACTGGTCTCGGCCCATCATGTTAGATGGCCGGTAATAGTTCTTCAACTGCCACCCTATTGTTCGACAGGTTGGATGATTGTCCAGAACAGTTCCGTTGATGGGCCCAGCCCCGTCTCAATGTCCCCGCTGATTACTTGAGCAAACACCTTGAAAGCCTTATGCATAGACCTGATTGTAATGCATAAGGAAAGGTTCTGTCCTGTTGCAGACATCGGAATACGCAAACTGCCAGGCTCTCGGTCACGAGGCCCGACCGCGGCCATTTTATGCCCTGGATTTTAAAACTCAGTCTGACCAGGGTTTCTTTATTAATAAATCCAACAACAAACATCTTCGGGGGGGGGGGGGGGGGGAACACATGAAATTTTGCGAATCCTTTCAGTCCCCCCTGTGGAGACTTAAACTTGCTTGAAGTGTCCATATGAGGTGAACAAAATTTCTGACTGTCGCAAACAACCTTCCCCTTTATTTACCTATCCCAATTCCCCCGACACGTACATTCCCCCACTTGGAGAATAACCACAGTGTACAGCAGGCATTTTAGATAGGAAACAAATTCTTTTCCAGTAATCCCAGCACGGAGGGGGTCCAACATACCCCTGCACCACTTGGGATAAAACAGTTTTTTTTTTAATCAAACAAAAAAAAAACAAACGGAGGGGACCATCTTTATTAAAAATAATAAAATGAGGCCACCATCACTCGTAAGTGGTGCGACACGGAATTCACGCGAGTGTCTCGTCTACCCGAGCATACTGGTCCCTCCAGACCCTTTGGGTTCTTGCTACTGCCTCGGGACCCTTTTTCCGACACTGGATGCAAACCAGGTAGAGGACGATCCCGAGCTGACAAATTATGAGCGTGTGTGATGCCAGACGAATCCAGGAGGGGACCTCGATATTCTCAAAGATGTCCCACCAGGGTGGGGTCGTAATATCCAGAATATCGGCCCCTATCTGGATAGTCTGCTGCTCCAGTGTATAAAAATGCTTTTGCGACACCACTACGGCTTTTAATAGTTTAATGAGGTGTTCTGGGAGAGGGGGAATCTGGTAGCCGAAGTGAGCCACATACTTTTGGAGGTTGGTGAAATTCTCTCTTACAGTTAGGTGAACCGTGGATGGTTCAGGAATGGGGACAATTCGTTCCTGGGCCACTTGAACTTCTGCCTTGGGTTTAAAGCAGAAGCTGCTGTCACTCACCGCGCACCAGCTGTGCTGTCCGTGCTGGTAGTGAGACGCTCCTGTGGTGACGCAATATGTCCCACCTCCTATATATGCTACCTGTGGGGAAACATGGCCTTGTGCCATGGCTTCCATGGTACAATTTATAGGTTTCGCGTCAGCAGCTCTGAACCCGCATTGTGGTTTCGAATAGGCATTCAAGTGCTGGGGACACAGGATGATGGGTGCTCCCCGGCTACGGCACCCCGAGAGGTCAGTACCCATCATAGCGTGATCCCACTTTATGACGTAGGGCGGGACCGCTGTAAAACGAACGTGTACACCCCCCTGAATGACACCAATGTTCTCCACCCTGTATACCGGCGCGGGTCGGGCCGTCCCGCCCATGACCGGCATCCTTACTATTATCCCCATGATAGTGTGGTTGGAACGTCCACAGTCCACTGGAACTGGGTAGGCCTCGGAAGCTAGTTGGAGCTGGCACGGGCTTAATGCATTCTCAAAAGGGTGGAGGGCTGCGAGGTGCTTGTTGCTGATCCAGGAGGGGACCAAACCCTGTTTTAAGTCCTCCAGATTTCTGCGGCCCTCGCCCAGCAACCATGCCCCGTACAGTACGCACACCTCGTTCTGCGCAGCTTGATCGGACGCATTCCGATCCTCCCTAATGAGCGCATTCACCGTCTTTGCATGTATCTCCAGCTCCGCTATGATCTCCTTTAGATGGAGAGTCATGGCCTGGTCTTCATGCAGTTCCGAACCCACTACCTTATTCTTATCAGCTAAGACCTTCTTTAATTGGGTCTTCAGACCGTTGATCTGCGTCTGCAGTTCAATGTCGTCTAAACTATTAATAACTGAAGACCCCGCATTAAAACCCATTAAAACATCATTAACAGTACCCCTTCTCTGTCTCCCCACCCCGTCCCAAGCCTCGTGGCTATGTGTATACAATTTGGTCTTATCGATCTCCGCAAAATCGAATTCGTAAAACTTTTGAAATGTTTCCCTTAAGAGGGCTTGATATAGTTTAGCCGTCTCTGCAGGGCACCACGCGGGCAAGTGCACCTCAGTGAGATTTAAGATCACTGAGGCCACCGCGTAATGCACCCCTTGATAGAGCACCTGGTCTGTGGGTACCAGCACCAGGCCGTTCCCTGGTCCCTTGGTGGTGGCGGGGCATCCCTCTGCTACAGTCCGTGACGTCGGGGTCGTGGGCAGGGGCTGTCGGGGACGGGTCACTAATTCAGTGGCATTAACCGAAATTGGGGAGTATGGGATCGCGCATGCATCCAGGTGCGACCCCCAGTCCATCCCCCTCCCGTTATCCTGCCACTGGCTGTGGAAAATGATGGAAATGCCCGTGGGGCAGACTCTCTCTGAACCCCACATACAGACATAGATCCCCTGATCCGGTTCCCACCATTTGTCCCAGCACACACTTAACCCTCCCTGGGTCCCCGTGATGGTCCTGTGGGTGTCGTTCCCTAACCTTTCCCATTCTACCCTGGGGTTCCCCATGTCTTTGCTTAATTTTCTGAGCCACCACCACCTATCCAGGGGAACGTTGCCCTTACATGATAAACAAATCCTTTTGCTCACGGTGACGCTGATCCTTGGGGTGACGATCCGTATCCTCGGGCACTGGAGGGAGGCCTCCCCATATGTAAAACCGGTCTGGCTCGAGTACTGGGTCGAGTTTGACCCCAGCCATCCATGCCAGCTCCCCTCATGAGTATACGAGGCAATTTCATCCGCCTCGCGTAGGCCACTTCCATCGTGGGCTAGGGGCGCTGTCCTTCCGGAGCATCCGAAGATGCGGTGGTCCTCGGTGTCGCCCCTTCTCGCGAGGCTCAGCCCAGACAGGGCGAGCAAGATCAGGCCTCCGAACATTTCCCTTTTTAATTGCCTGAAAAAAATATAAAGAACATCTAGCCAGGCTCCCTATAGGCTCCTTGGCTGGGGTGAAGTGTGAGCGGGTCCCTCGACCTCAGCTCACATGGACAAACACACATACACTGGAACGGTTCCATCTTAAAACTGCTATACGGTTCCGCACCTTAAAATCAAACTCAACAATCTAACTTAAAACTACAAACTTCTCAGACCAAGTTCTGTACATTTTCCGTCCGTCTCCGAGCGGCTAGCTTAAACTCTGTCAGGACTGCGGCAGGCTGCTCCCTGCAGCGTGGCTGTACGGACCCTTACTTCTGGTCCTTCACAGCCTGCGACTGTTGGCTGGGGACCTGTGTCTTTTAACCTAACTTTTGCTCGGGAGGTCGCCCCTTTAAATTGGAGAGTCGGCGACCATGCCTTCCTAGGTTGGGGTGTCCGAGGGGACCTCCTAGGAAGTGCTATAGGTGGGGCTACCCTGGCGAGTGGACCTTTGCCGTGGGTCGCACTCCTCGCTGGCTGGGGGCTTTTCCCCCGTGGCTCCTCCCCTCCCAAGTCTGAGCTGGGGACAGGCAATCCCTCGCTGCCTGCTGCTGTTGGCTGAGAGTCCTCGCCTCCAGGTTCAAAACCTGGGGCGGGGGCGGGGCTATCTGGTTCGGGCTCCTCCTCCTCCCCACCTGAGTCACAGAAGAGAGGGGGGGTGGTTTGAACAGGGGCCTGGGTGACTCCTCCCTCAACGCACGCAACTGTACCTGCGCGTGTTGCCTGCGAGCAGAGACTTGCTGGCTCCTCCCCTTTGTCAGGTTTAAACAGTTTGCACTGGTTAATGCTGCTAGCAGCCTGCCAGTTAACCTATTTTAAAACCTTGTCCATTGCCTCAAACGGACATTCTAGAGACTCCCCATTCTCTCTCTTTACCAGGACGGCCTTAAGGATGGGATCCTGGGCTTGGACCTGCTTTAAGTCCGGGGCCAAAGCTACCTCCTGTGTGCCTCCCTTGCCCCGGATTGCGGCTACCGGACCTGCTTTACGGGGATCCCAGAACTCTCCTTCCCTGGCCCCCTGCTTGGCCAGCTTGCTGGCCTTTTGGTTACCCTCCCACGTGGTATGGAGGGATCCTAAATCTATGTCCAAAGGTTTGGACATTGCCCCAGCCTGCTTGTTCCCTGTGAATCCCATTAAACTGTATGGGACCCCGTTAGACCTGGGTGAATTGGTCGGGTCTTCCGAATGGACCACCAGCTCCAGTGTCCACCAAACATCTCCCCTGCACTTTCTCCACCCCCTTTACATCGTATCCCGGGGAACACAGGTGGACAGGCTGCGCTGGTTCTAGTCATAGGTCTGCGTTGTATGGGGCTGATGGGATCAATGCGCCAGTGGCTGTAGCTACCTTCCCCGGACTGGTCAGGAGAACCCGCAGTGCTTCTAGAACGCTCTCTACTGTGGGGGTCCCAGTGTCTACCTTTGGGCCTGGAGCTGTGGAGCTCTTTCCCTTGGTGTCCTTCCAGGGGTTTTTGCAATCTTTGCGCCAGTGGCCGTCCTTCCCGCAGCCATAGCAGTTTAACTTATTCTGGGAGGGGCGTTTTCCCTCCTGGTGCCACTCTTTCTTATTCTGGCCCCCAGGTTTAACCTCGTGGACTTTCCCTTTGGGCTGGGGCATCTCAATTTCCCTCCCGTTATTTCTAAATGCTACCGTGAGCTGGCGGATCACCATTTCTTCGGTGGTCTGGGGGTTTCGGGGGTCAAACCAGGCCGCAGCCTGGGCTCGGATTTGGGGCAGGCAGTTTGTCATGAGACAACGGAGCCAGTGGGCCGATTGGTCTCTGTTTAGGAACGTCCGCACTGGCGTTCCCGGGCACACGTTCTGGTAGACTGGCCACAGCCTGTCTGCGAATGCCTGCGGGGACTCCCCGGGGAGCTGTACCGTTTTTCCACTCGGGCGAACGGACTCCCATCATTTAGTCCCATGGCCTCCAATATCTCATCCCTTAACTCCTCGTAATCTTTCTGTCCCTTCTTACACTCATCCGATAGGGTTTGGAGGAGATCACTACCCAGAGAGAACAGCAGCATTTTTGCTTGTTCTGCCTCATCGCAGTCATTCACGCATGTTGCCTGGTCTATCTCCCGGAAATGTAGAGAGGGGTCCCCCCTCACTGTGAGCTTAGGGATGTGTCCAACCATGGCTCTGAGCTGTTGGGTACCATGCGGCACTACAAACTGGTTCTGGATGGCCCCTAGGTCCTCGCCATCGGCTGGCGGGCCGTACCTCCGTTGTTTGAGGGGGTACACTGGTCCCGGACCCGGTTTATCCTCTAGGGCCTGCTGGGTCTCCCGTAATGCTCCATCCTCCACCCCCTCTTGCTGCCAGGCCTCCTGAAAACTCGGGGCTATGGGTGGCAGTCGTGAGACCTCTGATTCCCTAACCAGTGCCTTTCTGGGAGCTGCCTGTGGGACTTCCCTGCTTGGGTTGCCGGTAAAATCCAACTGGCCCGTCTTCGGGCTAATGAGGCATACCATGCCCTTCGCCCTTACTAAGGCCATGCCCAAGCTTTCTATTTCTTGCCTGCAGGGGCCGTGGTCTGCGTCTTCAAACCCCTGGGCACAAGCCAGCTTATATGCTGCTTTTACTTCGCCTACTTTCTCCTCCTGCTCTTTCAATTCTTGCGTGAGGCTGGAAATCTTGTCCATTAATCTAACCTCACTACCTCTCGCCTCTCTGACCTGGTATTCCAGGTGTTCCATCCTGTGCCTAGTGCTACCTTTGAGCTCAGCGATCCGGTCTTCCAGGCGCTCTGACTTTGCCTGATGTTCCCTTTGAGCTTCAACGGCCCGGGCCCTCATACGCTCTAACTCAGCCTGGTGATCCCGCGCTGTCTGTGCCCTCTCTTGGCCTACTGCCTGGAGGGCCGCGATTACTTTCTACTCCGCTGCAGTCTTTTCCTGCAGCTCTCGGGTCAACTGTTTGATCTTGGCTGCTCGTGTTGCAACAGCATGGTCTAACATTAAAACCTACTTTTTCAAACACATGAGCCAGACCGCCTTTTCAATACCTCTCCTGTACTCTTTACTTGCAGTCCACTGGGCAGCTGCATCTAGGGGGCGCTCGGCTTTTAACATATCGCACACCTATTTTTTTGCGATATTTACTTTTCCGCACACATAGGTCGATAACCTACGCTCCATTGCGGATTCCTCCTCCGCAACACGGTCTGCCTAATCACACGCTTTCGCCTGGGCTCCTGGCTGGCTCGCCATTTCTGTAAGGGGTTTTTGTCTCGGGCTTATTTGTAGGTCAGCCAGTTATGTTTTCCTGGACTAACTGCCCGCTGTGCGGTTGCGAATCACTATCCCCTTTATTATTAGTTCTGAGCCCAGGACTTATCGAGCGGCGATAAAGACAAACGAACAGACCCGTGGATTGGTGCGAGGAAAACCAATGTTTATTTACAGAAGTAAAACTACAGAGAAACAGTATCATATGAAAACGGTTTTACACTTAGCATGGGAAGAGGACGGACACATCGAGGGAAAATCCTAAAATTACAGTTTTAGCAATATCCCCATTAATCCCCACCCTTATGCCTAACTAAAATTGTCTTGCGACAGCCAGAAGAAAGATAATGCTCACCGGTGAAATGGATGGAAAAACCTGGCCCTGTGCTCTGTTTCTGCCGTCGACACGTGGCTCCGAAGTTTCTGGTAGTCTTCTTTGTTAGCTGCTGGCAGACAGAGCGAACCGAGGGTCCAGGCAGAGAGAGAGAAAAATGGCTGGGTCTTCCCAGTTATACCCGCTCCGGTCGCCCTAATCTTCCTACCGATCAGCTCATTTCTATTGTCTGATCTGGGCATGATGAATTTTAACAAAAGGTACTGGTCTCGGCCCATCATGTTAGATGGCCGGTAATAGTTCTTCAACTGCCACCCTATTGTTCGACAGGTTGGATGATTGTCCAGAACAGTTCCGTTGATGGGCCCAGCCCCGTCTCAATGTCCCCGCTGATTACTTGAGCAAACACCTTGAAAGCCTTATGCATAGACCTGATTGTAATGCATAAGGAAAGGTCCTGTCCTGTTGCAGACATCGGAATACACAAACTGCCAGGCTCTCGGTCACGAGGCCCGACCGCGGCCATTTTATGCCCTGGATTTTAAAACTCAGTCTGACCAGGGTTTCTTTATTAATAAGTCCAACAACAAACATCTTCGGGGGGGGGGGAACACATGAAATTTTGCGAATCCTTTCAATTTTAAGGAGGACCCGTGAAGATGGCTTCTCCAAGCCTAATCACGCCACCAGGTCTCGAAGGCAGCAACGGTCTTTCTTTCTTTCCATCTAACTAAGTAAAAACATGGCATCTCCTTTATGCCATTTTCTATTGAGGTCTTCTTCCTGTTGGATGCAACCCTATCTGATGCCTTATGACCATCCAGTTGCTCGAACCGATTGCCAAACAGCGATGAGAGGCCCCATGCCTTTTCACAGCACACTGTCACTTCCTATCATTGCTTTCCCCGAACCACAGCTTTATTATTAACAACAATATTCTTCTCATAGCATAACATTACCTTTGATATTGCCTGCCCATGCACTACCCTCTGCTGTGATGAAAAGCCTGTGCTTTAAAAGATTAGCTTATCAGCATCATTGAGGGGAAAAGACAAGCTTTTCAAGAACACAATTTAAACCATTTCTGTCTACATTAATTTGTTCGAAATAAAAGTCAGGTAAAAACATATTGGGCCAAAAATTCATCCCGCGACGCGAGAGTACGCAGTGCGTACTCTCGCGTATTCCCACTCCAATTGCCGGTTTTCTGCATGCCCTGCGCATGCGCTGAAAACCGGCAATTGGTCTTTTGAAAAGGGGGCGGTTCCTCGGTGCATCGCGTGCGCGCTACAGGCTGCGTGCACGCTGTGCACTTCATGCTTTGGACGCGCAGGTAAGTACGGAAGATTTTAGAAATGGAAAAAGGAGGAGTAAGACCCACTTTTAACAAGGTAAGTAGTGAATTAAGTATTTTTTTGAATTTTTTTTAACAAGTATATCTTTTTTAGAGACTTTAAAGACAGGTAAGTTTATTTTTATAACTTTTTAAAAGATTTTAAATTTTTTCAAAAATTTAATTTTTTATTTAAAATGGTTAATTTATTTAACTATACTTATTTTATTAATGTGATGGTTTTTTAAAAAAATTTAATTGAGGTTTAGCTGTTATTTTGGGGGGGTGTAAGATTCATAGATTATGTGAAACTTATGAATGGAAGATGGTGTGCTGCCATTGGCTCTAACTGAGTCACGTGATCCCACAGCTCGCACGAATTCACTACGCCGGTGGAATACGCAAGCACTGCCCAGCTGATGTCTGGAACATCAAGTTCGTGCGAGCTGGATCTGAAAAAGCACAAGCGCAGTGAGAGATCGCGGGGAAGCCTTACCCCCGCGGGAACAGAGCGAGATCAATTTCTGGGCCATTGATATTCTTACACCACTGAACCACGGTTGACACTCTCTGACCTGTTGCAGCAAACAGCATGCTTCCAAGATTAATTTTGCCTCAGTAAACTGCTTGACATCATCATCACCAATCTACCTGTTGCAGATGCATCTGTCCATGACAGTATTGGTAGGAGTGTCTTCATACTGAGGACACCCTCCATCGTGTTGTGTGGCATTACCAAAATTTATTGGTACAATTGAGTTGAGATCGCAAATTCCAATCCGCTCAGTTGACTTCCGGGTTTCCCCCACGCAATTCCAACCCACCTTTCGGAAAACGCCTTCAGATTAATATTGGGGCCATTGTGTTTGTCAAGACTTGGTCGAACACAATACAAGGTTCTCGTTGCAAATATATTTGGTGTCAGATTCAATTTCTCTTACACACATAATTAAAGCCCCATTAATGATATAGAATTATATAGAATTCCAATATACAATTGGCAATAGAAGATGCCACAAATAAATATATGATGCAAGTGCGGACCCAGGCTCTATTCACACAATCCAATCAGTGTATTACACGAACTTGTCTGCAGATATGTAAACCTGACTAAACGGTCCTCATCAATCCAGTCGTGAACCAATTTAAAACCATAAACCAATCAGATCAGGAATCAAAGATCTCTTTTCATCTCTTGATTGGAACCCGCTGAACTTTAATTAAAAAACAAATCCACACGTCCACACCCCCTCCATTCATACCAACTTTCAGCAGCCTTAAAGGAATCGCTGGAGGCTGCTCAGAAAATGGCTCAGAAAGTAGTCAAAAGCTTTCTGGGAGTCCAGATTGGCCACTTCATAAGAAAGGTCAGTGAGGTTGCTCTGACAGCATCTTCCCTCACTGAAGCTGTGTTGACTATTATTTACCAGGTTGTCATACAGTTGATTTTCAAGTATGTTCCTCATATCTGATTGTGTTATTTTAAATGTTACTGATTAAGACCATCTGTAGTTTCCCAAGTTAAAACTTTCACTGTTACTGAATATGGGTACAATTCTGCCTTGTTTCCAACACAGTGGGATCTGCCCATAACTCTTTCATGATAACTGTCATAAATCTCATCCCTTGGTTCTCTTCGTACGCTGGCAGTTGGTGTTATGAGAAATTTAAGCCTGTCTAGCGCTTGCATCTCATTACTGTTAAAGTCCATCGGTATAATTTGATTATTGGGTTGGAGGATATCGTACTATAGACATCTCCAGAAAATAATTCAAGGAAGTAATCTGAAACATTAACTTATCTTTCAGATGCTGACCTACTGTATATTGAAAATACTTTATAATACTTTGAATTAAAACACACGTTGTCTCTCAGAGAATTGGGAAACATTGTTGGCCATTTTAGAAGTTCTAGGCCAGGGTCCACTAAAATTCAATCCAAAATGGAAATGAGTTCCACCATCTTGAATCAATGGGTGCTTGTATTTGAATTATTCTGATACCTCAATTATAGCCAAAACTAGACTCCATCACCCCCGTCCAAATATCTGAGAACATCATTCAACAGTCACTTCTCATGTGATCTGCAAATGCCTGCCTGTCTTTTGTAACTGTTTCAATGACTTAACCACAGCATAAATCAATGCAAATATGAAGTGAATTGAGGCCCCCTGCCCACACAGACATAAAAGGAACAAGAGACGGGAAAGTTGGAGTATGCGTTTGATGATTATATTTTATTGAACAATTGTAGGAACTGTTGTAATAAAGAGATTCCAAGGGATAGAAAAAGCTGCTGTGTGATGTTAGGATCACATTTACATCAAATCAGGTTTCACTGCAGAGGTCGTCCACCTTCAGCAGAAATGTGTACGGCTCTGGAGTGAATCACTGCACCAATAATATATCACAGCTGAATGTCAGAACCAAGAAAGAACTGAGTGAAAGTGCTACACAATCAGAGAGGAGATACAATTAGACTATATCAATATTCTCATTTCCAATGCCGAACCAATGTTCTAAGACTGTTCCTTTAAAAGCCCACCCTGACAAGGCATTTATTTAATTTTTATTTCAGTTTTCATTGTCTTTCAGTTGTAACTTAGTGCAAAGCACTGCTGAGCACAAAGCCACAGCTAAGCAGCCAATGGTGTATCTCTGTTTATAGTCATCCAAGATACCATGACTTGATCTCTTACACTCTGCAGCCAGATGACAATTGCTGCACTGGGGAATCATGTGATGGCTTAATTCAACCTGAAAATGCGAATCAGGGTGTGCTTTCAATGAGAACATGGCTGAATAAAAATTAGACAGCCTGAGCCAAGCCCACGCGGTTGTTCCCTCTGTCGAAAATAGCGTAATATTCTCCGATGAACACATCTCCCAGAATCCAGAGGTTTCCACCAGTGACGCCAAATCCACTGGAGCAGCTTACTTGGTTGTAGTAGGTGCTCTGTAAGAGAAAGGAAAACAATTAACACTGGGTCATATGTCTATCTCCTTTAGTAATCTCTACAGCAGGTTTGATTAATTCCTGAAAAATTATTCCATTACACCTTTTGAAATGTTAAGCTTATTCTAGCAGCCTATTGCTGTCCACTAACATACCTTCAATGTGTACGCTTGGGCAGAAAGAGGAAAGTCAACTCCATTGATTGTGAAGACCACATCGGGCATGCTGTTCATATTGTTACAGTTTATGGTGTCCTGCAAGAAAATAGCAACAGCATTCAGTGATTGTGTCAGTGTAGGGATTTACAACAAGTCGTTTATAGTGCAATAGCATTACTAGGTAATCACTACTGGGATTAAGATGAAATTGGAATAAACAAACAGGCTAAAAGAAAATGGTTATAGGTGTTCCCAGGATATATTTAAGATCAATTTAGCAACATCACGCTGAAACAATTTGAAATACTAGTGCTCATCTAAACGTTAAAGCAACAATAGGATTGGGGGTTGTGCATTTCTTCTTCTGACGCTGTGGCCTATTTCAGCACTACTTTCTGTCCTTGAATGAGTAGATTCAAAAATGTAAAGATTCCTTACCTTGAACTTGCTACAAATGGTGATGCATTTCCAAATATTTCTGGGGCAGTACATCCATGCTACAGTGATTGTTGCCTCATTTCTATGGAATTTAATTTAACACCCCCCAAGAGGCTGAGGGAATTTTTTACAGTGCCAATTATATATGAGAAATTGCAATATTATTACAACTATATCTATTTCCACTTTGTAATAACTTCAATGATCTGCTACAGGCTGCAGTGTGAAACAATTGTTGATGCAGACTCAGACACTCCTACTCCACAGCAGATATTGTAACATGCCATCTCTACCTGGCCATAGTAAGTTGGAGTTGCTCCAATGCCCTGCTGAATGTTGTTGATGGCTGTGCTGGGACCAACAAGAAGAGAAGTGCCAGTATCGACAATGGCAGGGCAACCTCCACTGCAGGCCACAACCTGACCATTGATTGTCACTCTGAGGGAGAAAAATGCATCAAGAGTTAGTCAAAGATCTAAAACTGCCAGAGTTTTTTACAAACTTTTTTCCGCAGCGAGTGGTTAGGATCTGGAATGCACTGCCTGCAAGGGTGGTAGAGGCAGACTCAATCGTGGTTTGCAAAAGGGAATTGGATAAGTACCTGAAGGAAATTTTTTTGCAGGGTTACGGGGAAAGGGCAGGGGAGTGGGACTAGCTGAAGTGCTCTTGCAGAGAGCCGGCACGGGCTCGACGGGCCGAACAACCTCCTTCTGTGCTGTAACCATTCTATGATTCTATGACTTATTAGACTAATTGAACAAGTAATACCAAGCTGGGTTTCCCAATCAGCTGAGACATTCGTTATATCTTCAGTAAATTCTGACATAACTGAGATGTTAAACACAGTCTCAGTATTTTATTCCTTTACTTTTAGTTCATATATTTTACCATAGTTTGGTAAAGCCACCTTCTGGGACTTCAGTAGAGAAGCAGACAATATTGCGTTCCACATTCCACTGGCACTATTAGCTGTTGGTCCAAGGATGCCAAGATCAGGTTCCCCAAGTCCCAGTTCCTGACATTGCGATGAGAAACCTCATTCATGGGCACAACTGTGAACCAACCAAAAGTGGTTTGTAATGACTCCAATAGTTCCACCAATTGATGGCACACTTGAATGCCTTTGTATATAAAATTGCCGGGCAACTTCAGGCCCATATGTCAGGTCCCGTTGTCCCTGCCAAACCAATAAATTAACAAAAATGCCAATGCAGTATAAGGTTATTGTTGCCCCCAGACAGCCACTTGCCTTCATTGTGTGAACGGGACTTAAATGTAATTAAAATGGGCTTTGGCCTTTGACTATCAACAGAATTTTCATGTGGTCACTATTAACTAAAAGTACTTGAAGTAAAATATATCTACTTATGCTCATATGATTGGAGTTAAACATTGATTGCAAGACTGAAAGACAGCGAATGAGATTTTTACTGTAACCATCCTGCCACAAATGTTTTCTCCTGAAAATGATAAATAATGATGTCATCAGCACATTGTCTCAATAAAAGTTGATCTTATTCCAAGGTTGATTTGTCGAGTGTCACTTTCAGAACTATTGCACTTGTAGATGGGTAATCACTCACGGTCAATGAGGATTTGCCAGTAGGCGTCATGAGTGACGGGAACCCAGTTAATTTGACCTGTGTAGTGGCTTTAATCAATTCCACCAAATACAACTTCACTTCCGGACTGACCAGCCTGTCTGTAAAACAAAGGTGAATAAGAAAAGCTCAGAGACAAAGAAACAATTTCATTAACATTGAAATATTTCTGGTTTAGAGGTTTAGCACCTGGTGGTGTCGTTGCCTATTTAATATTGTATCTAAAACATCATTTTTCCAAACAGTTACCAAAAGTCATTGATTGCAATATCCTTGCCATAAGTACTCCAGGAAACTCATACCATCCAATAGGACCCTATCAAGCAATTATGCCTTTTAAATGAATTAGACAGGATTTAATCTGGGTTCTGCTTCATTCAGGGAAAGAAGATGCAGCAACAAATACATAAGAAATGTTTACCTTGAAAGGTACACAGAAAAGAGGGGCTCCTGAACCAGCTGCTGAGACATCATGTTATCAAACACAGTTGTGGCACCTGATGCTGCAAGAGATGGATAGCCCAAGCCCAGAATTCCATCGAATTTACAGTAGCTAAAGAAACCGCCAGGTTCGGTCTCGCTCAAACCAAATTCTTGTTTGCTGATATCCATGTTTGAAACCTAGAAAAACAAGTGACAAATCATGAGGACTTAAGCAGAACGTTATCCTGTGAATTATATCCACTGGATAGTTAACGACTGATTTGGTTCCCTCTGCAAAACGTTTATGGGTTAGTGGGGGATTTGCTTATTCCTTTTGCAACCATGTTGACTGCCCCTCTGATATGTTACTGTAGGCAAACAGTTTAGATTACAGACGTTTAGACTCGAGGTACAAATATTCTGATGTGATGATAGCTTCTTCATAAATTGATCGCACTTAGCGAGTAGGTTTTTCACAACCAGCTGCCACTGATAGTCCATCTCGTCATCAGTTTCATGTCCCTTTGTTACAAAGTGCAAGCATTTTTGGAAGTGACCCCATGATTTCAGTTCTTTGGTACTTACAAGAGATGTTAGTTGTAATTAGTGTTGGGAGGTAAGTGTTGAAGTTAACAGTTTTGCTTCTCCGAGTTAACGTCACAATTTCTAGTCTATCTCATGTCAATATAAAATTGGCTCCGCTGAAAAACCAGGAGAACGTAATGCTTTCTTAGTGTTCGTGTTTTAAGGAGATTCTACAGGTCACTACTTGTTAAATGTTGTTGTAATATTTTTCTTTTTCTCTCTGTATCTAAAACCAGGAATGAAAGAAACAGAAAGAATTTACATTTATATAGCACCTCAGGGCATCCCAAAGCGCTTCATAGCCAATCGAGTACAGCAGTGAGATAGATGACCAATTAAACTGGTTTTTTAGCAATGGCAGTTGAGGGATAAATGTTGGCCAGGAATCTGGGAGAACTCTCCTGCTCTTTTTTGACTAGTATCTCGGGATCATTTACATCCACCTGAGTGGGCACTTCCAACAGTACAGCTCTCTCAGTCTGGATTATGGGCTCAAATGGACTTGAACCAGCAACCTTCTGACTCAGAGTGCTACCACTGAACTAAGGCTGACACCCAAAAGACGTCATATCCCACCTACAACACCAATCGACGTAAAGGTCTGAGTTGAACTGAATGGTTGGATAAAGGGAGTACTTTCATCAAATTTGTATTGTTCCAATGAAAATGATTTCTGTCAATAAATTTCAAAAGTCTGACTTAAAATTAGTTTTATTTCAAATCATCAACTTGCTGCTCGAGCCACCCTCTGCTACATCATCATTACACATCCACTCAACTGTCTGGCTTCTGAACTGATAGAACTCATTACGTTTGATACCAAGGTCTTTGTATCTTTGATTTGAACCTGTAGCTTTTGGAAAGCAATTATCACTGTTTTGGGCTTTGATTTACTTGATAAAGGTTGCAGTCTACTTACTCTGACAGTGTCATATCCCAGTATTCCAGTCATGCTGCCTGTGCCATACTGGATCGACAGGGGCTGGTTATCTGAAGAATAGGTTGAAGATTTTCTTGGGTTGAATCTCTGATGCTTCACTGCAAAGAAACATCCATTTCATCAAATTAATAAAAAGATTTCAGCACTTAGTCCAGTGCTGGATCAAACATTTGTGCCAAAAAATAATCTAGTTCTTCACATTTAAGAAAAGGTTTACTTTTGTTACCAAGCATCCCACCCAATTTTCTTCAGCCTCATGTGTGTATTTACTGGTTGCCTTTTCCTTGGAGGGAGATCCTGGGAACATGAGGAGGGTCAGGAACTTTCACGTTTGAATAATGTTTCGGTGAGGCTAGTGTGTGTATGTAGTTGCGGGGGGCTCTGTGTGGAGCTGTGTATATGGGTGTCAGATTATGGTTTGTGTGTGTGTATACACGTGTGCGAAGGAAGATACTACCTGCCAAACTAGGGGAGGTCAGCTGTCCTCTTGTTAGCCTACTCAGTAAATGTACGCTTAAACCTAGTAAACTCCAACTAGACACAGTATTTTGGAGAATCTGTCTTCATTGTAGATGTTTGATTTTGCTCAGTTTACTTATGAAGCTTAATTATCACTAAGGATTAGCAACATTCTTCTAATTTCTTTCTGGTTTTCAATCTGCTTTGTTGTTTCAAAGTTTGCACTCCCCATTATCTTTGTCTGTAACAATCCTGCCCAGGAGTGAAGTCTGTGCCTGTCTCGATACGCAACTGCACAGCACTCTTTCCCGCCAGTTAGACATTTATATTAGAGAATGGACAGGGTGGAATCCCTGCTCTTTAGTTATTTAAATTGGAGTCATATAGATTTAAAAGGAGGTTCAACATTATACTTAGGTTTGACACTAAACTGTACGTACACTTCATGTGACGTCAATCAAAGTGATGTGAGGCTACCACCTTCAGGGTATTTCACTCCAGAGTAAGACTGGGCCCTAACTACAGATTTAGACTGCAAGTTTAGCATTGGTGCGAAGTGGAAATTATTTTACGCCAATGTTACATCTGCAGTGTAAATCCACCAAAGGATTCGCCCATCTTCAGAGGGAGACAAATAACCACAGCTAAAACCTCCAAGAAATCAAAGCTCTGTTTAACTTTCTCTCCAAGCCCAGAGGTAACCAAGTGAGACTGCAGGGTATCGCCCAATCCTACTCAGCACACTGCCAGCTGTGACTGTTCCAGAAATGTTATTCTCTTCCAATCCTAGTTGCAGAGCTGGCCCTAACAATAAGAAAAGTTAAGAGCGGAAGCGTGTTTAACAGCAGGGTAATATTAACTCACTGCATGCTGTTCCGGAACAGTAAATTGATGGAACCCAAAGGTTGGATGAGCCAGTGTCAAAGATGACGGTGAAGCTCTGTGGTGGAGTCCCAACGCTGATTGCTCCATAGTATGACAACTGTCAGCAAAAACAAAAAGACCACAATGTATCAAATGGAAATATACCCGTGCAACATGTGTTACTAGATTAATATTCCTCCATACCCTCAGAAAAAGTAAAACTCCCGATCACTCCTTTGAAATCACATGGTACAGAAGCAGAAGTCTGCATTCCATTTAAATACAAGAGAAAGAATGAGTGAGAATAAGAGATCACTCTGTTTCTATGTATTATATTGAATAATGTATGTCATGTTTTGGATGATATGAAGCCTTTCGACCATGAGCTTGGGCTTCATAAATAGCCGTATTGAGTACAAAAGTAGAGAAGTGATGCTGAACCTTTATAAAGTGCTGGTTAGGCCACAACTGGAGTATTGCATCCAGTTCTGGTCACCACACTTTAGGAAGGATGTGAAGGCCCTTGAGAGGGTGCAGAGGAGATTTATCAGAATGGTGCCGGGGATGGGGGATCTTTGCTACGAGGACAGCTTGGAAAAGCTGGATTTGTTTTCATTAGAGCAAAGGAGTTTGAGGGGTGATTTGATAGAGGTGTACAAGATTATGACGGGTTTGGATAGGCTAGACGGGGAAAGGCTGCTCCTACTAGTTGATGGTACAAGGACTAGGGGACACAGATTTAAGGTTTTGGGCAAGAGATACAGGGGAGATGTGAGGAAAAACATTTCTACGCAGCGAGTGGTGAGGACCTGGAATTCGCTGCCGACGGAAGTGGTGGAAGCGGAGACACTCAATGTTTTCAAGGGGAGACTGGATAGGCGCTTGAGGGAAATAAACTTTCAGGGCTACGGGGATAGAGCGGGGGAATGGGACTGACTGGATCTACAGAGAGCCGGCACTGACTCGATGGGCCAAATGGCCTCCTTCTGAGCCGTATGACTCTCTGACTCTATGCCTCTATGACTAGGTGTCATCTCGACAATACTGCCAGCATTGCCAAAAGCCCACCCAGCAGCACAAGTCATACTAGTTAAGGGTATCCAGAAACAATCACCCAGTAACTATCAGCAATGGTTCGGCCAGGGGTTGCTAGTCGGTGGGTAAACCAGAAATCACCAGTAACTTCTCACATTGAACCAGAAGTCCCACCTCCAGAGCAAAAGGATTCAATGCTGTGATCACCAGTCATTTCACAGCTGTCAACAGCACAAGCTAGCACAGCTGAATCCTATCCATTAGCCCTTGCTGTCTATGTTATAGTAGGTGGAAGATCTACAGCATATGGTCTACTAGCACAGACGATCTGCGACTGAATTATTACCTTTGAATAAAAACTAGCTCTGAAAAGAATATAAATTATAGGCGAAAGCGAAAATAAATGCAAATAAAATATAAATTTGTTTGTATTTTCCTCTTTTGTTTACAGAACGCACAGATTACTTACATCCAGGTAGTTAATCATTGGTTCTGTTGATTCCAGGGAATGGGTCTGGTAGGGTCCTTCAAATTTTGAACAGGGATCATATGGATGCTTCTTCAGGAAGTCCTCCAGCAACCCCTTCTCCTGAAGAACTTCACGGGCAGATTTACCCTTAAACAAGGGCACTCTGTAAAGAAAAGAAGTTAGAAATTTCATCAACTTTTACTGTTCCTTGGTGACAAATTATTCTTTCCATGTCTGATCCTTAGGTAATCATTTTCTACCTGATAAGACATTCAGAGAGCTGAATGCAAGCGAGCGTGATGAGTAGCCACTTCATCTGGTCAGTTCAATTGGTTCAGACACTCTTTGGAATCTAAAGTTTGGTGTCTGCGCAGCAACATTTATACTCGCTGAGTCCAAACCATTCCATTGTCACGAGGACTCAGATACAATCATTCAATATGAGAAGTAAATATTAATGTACCCACGATTAGATTACCTCAAACACAATCAATTTTATTAAGGGCACTCTTCAACTTAAGTGGTAATTCATTTGGATTACAATAAACATGTTAAGTGTTGTAGTATTAAAGTTTAGCCTTATGACTGATAACACAATCATAAATATATTTGGAAATCAGGCAAAAAACAGTCTTATCAAAACCACAAAATAGGATCGTCACATGTGCATCAGAAGATAACATAACTGCTTCACTGCTGAATATAACATTTAACTGTTTAGCCACTGCGGAGGTGGAAATTTATCCGATACTGTAATCCCAGGAGTGTGCTACCTGATTATACTTTAATTGAGGGGCTTCAATTGACAACATCAGCTGCAAGAGCAATGATCTGCTCATTTAGAAAAGCCATTTAACCACAAGAGGATGATTTGTGCATTTGAAATGTACTCTTATGTCAAGTGTAGAGCTTGGCTTAGTGGTAGAAATGTCACCTTTGAGTCATAACGTTGTGACTTTGAGCCCCAGTCCAGGACCTGAACACATTGGCCCAGAAATTGATCTCGCTCTGTTCCCGCGGGGGTAAGCCTTCCCCGCGATGTCTCACCTCGCTTGTGCTTTTTCAGATCCAGCTCGCACGAACTTGATGTTCCAGACATCAGCTGTGCTGGGCTTGCGTATCCCAGCGGCGTAGTGAATTCGTGCGAGCTGTGGGATCACGTGACTCAGTTAGAGCCAATGGCAGCACACCATCTTCCATTCATAAGTTTCACAGACCTGCTGTGAAATCTATGAATCTTACACCCCCCCAAAATAACAGCTAAACCTCAATTAAATTAAAAAAAAAACCCATCACATTAATAAAATAAGTATAGTTAATTAAATTAACCATTTTAAATAAAAAATTAAATTTTTGAAATTTTTTAAAATCTTTTAAAAAGTTATAAAAATAAACTTACCTGTCTTTAAAGTCTCTAAAAAAGATATACCTGTAAAAAATAATTCAAAAAAATACTTAATTCACTACTTACCTTCTTAAAAGTGGGTCTTACTCCTCCTTTTTACATTTCCAAAATCTTCCCTACTTACCTGCGCGTCCAAAGCATGAAGTGCACAGCGTGCGCGCAGCCTGTAGCGCGCACGCGATGCACCCAGGACCCGCCCCCTTTTCAGAAGAGCAATTGCCGGTTTTCAGCGCATACGCAGGGCATGCAGAAAACCGGCAATTGGAGTGGGAATACGCGAGAGTACGCAGTGCGTACTCTCGCGTCCCGGGATCAATTTTCGGCCCATAATCTAGGCTTCCACTTCAGTGCAGCACTGAGGGAATGCTGCATTGTAAGAGGTGTTGTCTTTCAGATGTCGTATTAAACTGTGGGACCTTCTGCCTTTTCAGCTAAACTTTATCAAAGAAGAGTAGGGATTCGCCTCGTGTTCTACCCAACATTCATCCCCCAACCACCAACACCAAAAGCAATTCACTGTCATTCATCTCATTGTTGTTTGTGGGACTTTGCTGTTCACAATCTGGCTGCTGCGTATGCCTACAAAACAATGGTGCCTGCACTTGTGTGTTAACTGTTTTCAACCACGGTGTTGCAATTGATTCCAACATTTTCCAGCCCAAGAAAGGGACAAAGCCAGGGTTCCCTCTCCTGTTCATTATCCAATGGACTCTGATGAAAGGCTGTATCTTTAGACATTGGATAAGGACAGGAGGAGGCTCTGCTGTGATCGCCGCTGTGTCCAACAGTCCACTTGCATTCACTGTAAAAGCTCAAGTCAAGAATGGCTACTTGGGTCAATTCAGCAGCTGTCAATAGAAGAGAAACCCAAAATCTGCCGACATTCTTTAGGAGAGAAAAGGGAGAATGTGCATATTGCACATAAAGCCATGCTGGAGACCTCTGTGTGACTTCCATCACGTTTTGCTGAGGCAAATGAACAGATGTGACATAGCCTTAGATCCCAGTTTTCCTGCTGATTCTTGTCATGTATGCCATCCACTTTAGTGGCAATTAGTTACCTTGTATTATTCTGTTGCGCAAGAAGCTCTTGCATGTATTTTCCATTAAGGAGGAATGACTGCCCTTACACATGATTATCAACTGTTTCTTTGCTGATAACCGGTTGCCTGTTCCGCAATGTGTATTATTTCACTGAGAATTTCTTGCTCCAATGCATATATGGTCATTTAGCTGACCCAACAAGGGCAGAGTGGGCCAGATCAGCTCATGGCAGCAGAACCTATTCTTCCAAAGCTGTTTCTTTGTTATGTGGGTAATTTATATGTCCTGCATGTTACCAACTTTGTTTTCCCCAAGTTAGATTATTAGACATTCTGTGAGATGGTGATGTCAGATGTAGTGAGACAACAGGTGAGTGAACGAGTGAATCAGATCTAGTCTACTCCACCAGAGACACAAAAACCTTTAATTCTTCAAGGTTGAGATAACTTCTTTAAGACCTGCTTGCAATCTCCTGTGCAATCATCCATGAAATGTTCTTGTTGTCTCTAGACCAAGACTCTGGTAGTTGTGTGCACCTTATTGTATTTCTGTTCGGGTCAAATCCCAGGTTGTGTCAAAAGCTCATGGGCTCGGTCTGCAATAGACGGCCTTGGTGCCCAAGCAATGGAGCGGTTGGACCGAATGGCCTGTTTCTGTGCTGTAAATACTATGTAGCACTTACTGTATGTAATACGTATGTAACCATCCATAGCAAAAGTAAGGAAATCTCTGCTTGGACAAGCAGTGCATATTTTAACTGCATGAAACACGTGCGCACTTTAGCTTTGGAGGCTGGTAACATATCTCATTCTGTTGCTTAAAATTACCCCGTGGCATCTATATCCATGGCAACGGTCACCCTTTCTGAGATAGAAATCCTTCCAACCTGCCTCTTTTTTACTTGTAGTGCTCAATTTATCCTTCATTCTTACAGGTTCGCTAACCAATGGAAATAATCTTTCTCGATGCACCTTCGCAAGCCCTTTCCAAAATGTTGAACCTTGTGGATACAGCTGAAGTTTGTTCATGTCTCTTATCATAACTATATCCTCTCATCTCTGGTGCTAGCCTACCAGATCTAAGTTGTATTTTAGCCATGGCTCCAATGCCTTTTCTGTAATGGAGTGCCCAAAACTTTGCAACTGTGGCCTAGCTAAAGTTTTGGACAGATTTATCACTTGCTTGTTTTTTTATTCAATGCCTCAATATATATAAAATTCACAATCATATTTCCACTCATTATTTCTTTTTCCACCCGTAACCTTGGTTTTAAAGATCTGTGTACCTGAAACCCTTCTGTTCCTCTACTCCACTGAGAATTTTACCATTAATAGTATATTTCCATTGTCTGTTCCTTTCCTCAAAACTTACTACTTTACATTTATCTACATTGTCCTACATTTATCTACATTGTCCTACATTTGTTACTTATGTGACCTCTAACTCAGAATGCTGGATAAAATGTTTTGTCCTCCTCCAGTCTCCAGTATTCTTTCTCACAGTTTACCCTGCCCCCTAGTTTAGGATCATAGACAAATTTTGATGCCCCTTCTATGCCAATTCAGTCGAAGTAAACCACATGTTTGGTCATTTCCTCACAGAATTCCATTAAATTAATCAATGCCTGGAGGTAGCAGGACAGGTAGACAAGGTGGTTAAGAAGACAGAGGGGATATTTTCCTTTATTAGCTGAGACATGGAATATAAGAGCAGGGAGGTTATGCTTGAACTGTATAAAACACTAGTTAAGTCACAGCTAAAATACTGCTTACAGTTCTGGTCACCACATTGCAGGAAAGATGTGATTGCACTAGAGAGGGTACAATGGAGATTTATGAGGATGTTACCAGGACTGGAGAATTTTAGCGATGAGGAAAGATTGGATAGGCTGGGGTTGTTTTCTTTGGAACAGAGGAGGCTGAGGGGAGACTTGATTGAGGTGTATAAAATTATGAGGGGCCTAGTTAGAGTGAATAGGAAGGACCTTATTTCCCTAGCAGAGTGGTCAATAACCAGGGGGCATGGATTTAAAGTAATTGGTAGAAGGATTACAGGGGGGCTGAGGAGAACTTTCTTCACCCGAGGGTGGTGGGGTCTGGAACTCACTGCCTGAGAGGATGGTAGAGGCAGAAACCGTCATTGCAGTTATAGAGTACTTGGATATGCATTGAAGTGCTGGAACCTACAAGGCTACGGACCAAGAGCTGGAAAGTGGGATTAGGCTGGTTAGCTCTTTTTTGGCCGTCACATACACGATGGGACAAATGGCCTCCTTCTGTGCTGTAAATTTCTATGATTCTATGAAGCCCTTTGGAAATCCAGGTGAAATCCTCAATAAGCTGAAGAATTACATTTTTAAAATTATGGTATAATAGTTTCAAGGATATTCAACCCATGACGAATGTCTAATCAAAAACAAGTTAATCAAGTTCGTAAGTACATTTATGGATGCTTTATCAGTCATCAAAATGTAATCATTAAAAAGTACACCTTATCAAATGGTGTATGATTATGAAGCACGACCTTTTTCATGAGCAAGGGCATTCCTTTTCAATTTAGATACATTGTTGCACCAGAGAGTTAAGACAACTATGGAAACAAAATACTTTCTAGCACTAATGATGTCAGCTTAGTTATTTTTCTTATTCATTTCTATATAATTTTGTACCATCAAATCACAGAAGTTTATAAAGAAAGAAAGAATTTACATTTATATAGTGCCTTTCATGTCCCAAAGTGCTTCACAACCAATGATATTCTTTTGAAGCGTAGTTACTGTTGTTATGCATGGAAACATGGCAGCTAATTTGCACACAGCAAGATCCCACAAATAGCACTTAGATAAGTGACCAGATAATCTATTTCAGTGATGTTGGTCGAGGAATAAACGCTGACCAGGACACTGGGAGACTCCCAAGCTCTTCTTCAGAATCATGCCATGGGATCTTTTATGTCTACCCAATGCCCGCATCAGTGCAGTACTCCCTCGATACTTCACTGATGTGTCAGCCGAGATTATACGTTCAAGTTTCTCTTGAACGCAAGAACTCCTGACTGTGAGGCGAGAGTGCTACCACTGAGCAAAGCCTAACACTTATAGCAGGGAAAGAGAATGTACTGGCTCTTTGTTAAAGCAATACAAAATAATCCCACTGCCCTGCTCTCTAACCATAGCCCTGTATCTTCCTCTGCTTTCTGATGTTGATGGTGGGGCATTCGATGATGATAATGCCATTGAATGTCATGGGGAGGTGGTTAGACTTTCTCTTGTTGGAGATGGCCATTGCCTGGCACTTCTGTGGCATGAATGTTACTTGCCACTTATCAGCCCAAGCCTGAATGTTGTCCAGGTCTTGCTACACGTGGGCACGGACTGCTTCATTATCTGATGAGTTGCGAATGGAACTGAACACTGTGCAATCATCAGCAAACATCCCTACTTCTGAATTTATTGAGGAGGGAAGGTCATTGATGAAGCAGTTAAAGATGGTTGTGCTTAGGACACTGCCCTGAGGAATTCCTGCAGCGATGCCCTGGGGCTGAGATGACTGTCCTCCAACAACCACAACCATCTTCCTTTGTGCTAGGTATGACTCCAGCCAGTGGAGACTTTACCCATTGATTCCCATTGACTTCAATTTTACTAGGGCTCGTGCCACACTCGATCAAATGCTGCCTTGATGTCAAGGGCAGTCACTCTCACCTCCTCTGAATTCAGCTCTTTTGTCCATGTTTGGACCAAGGCTGTAATGAGGTCGGGAGCCGAGTGGTCCTGGTGGAACCGAAGCTGAGCATCGGTGAGCAGGTTATTGGTGAGTAAGTGCTGCTTGATAGCACTGTTGATGACACTTTCCATCACTTTGCTGATGATTAAGAGTAGACTGACGGTGTGGTAATTGGCTGGATTGAATTTGTCCTTTTCTAAAATTTATTCACGGGATGTGGGCATCGCTGGCAAGGCCAGCATTTATTGTCCATCCCTAGTTGCCCTTGAGAAGGTGATGGTGAGCCGCCTTCTTGAACTGCCGCAGTCCATCATAGCAGTTTTTTTTTGATATGACAGAGTGGCTTGCAGTGACCATTTCAGAGGGCAGTTAAAAGTCAAGCAATTTGCTGTGGGTCTGGAGTCACATACAGGCCAGACCGGGTAAAGACAGGCAGATTTCATTCCTTACAGGACATTAGTGAACCAGTTGGATTTTTATAACAATCCGGTAGTTTCATGGTCACCATTACTGATACTAGCTTTTTATTCCAGATTTATTTAATTAATTTGAATTTTAAATTCCCTAGCTGCCATGGTGGGATTTGAACTCACGTGTCCGGATCATCAGTCCAGGCCTCTGGATTACTAGTCCAGTAACATAACCATTATGGTTACCTGCTTTTGGCAGAATGCAATTGATACTTCGGCCGCGATTTTGCCGGCGCTCAGAGGGCGGGTTTGCAGGCGGGTCCGGAGTTAAAATCAAAATGATTGACGACGGGTTGCAAACCCCCCACGAACCCGCCTCCACGCGACTTTCCAAAGTGTTGGGTCTGCGACTTCCGATCAGACCCGACACCAAGCGGCGGGAGAGGCAGTTAAGGTAGTTAACAGCTAACAGCCTGCTTAATGCTATTTTTACAGGGTTTTTCCATTTTGCCACATTTTCAGCGTGTTCCACGTCGTTCGACAAACACGCCAGCTGATTGTGTCGTGTATTAGAAGATAGGAGGAGGAGTAGGCAATTAGTCCCCTCGAGCCTGTTCCGCCATTTAATGAGATCATGGCTGATCATGCAAATTCAGTACCCTGTCCCTGCTTTCTCCCCATATCCCTTGATGCCTTTAGCCTTAAGAAATATATCTAACTCCTTCTTGAATATATTTAATCAATTGGCCTCAACTGCCTTGTGTGGTAGAGAATTCCACAGGTTCACCACTCTCTGGGTGAAGAAATTCCTCCTCATCTCAGTCCTAAATGGCTTACCCCTTATCCTTAGACTGTGACCCCTGGATCTGGACTCCTCCGCCATCGGGAACATCCTTCCTGCATCTAGTCTGTCTAGACCTGTTAGAATTTTATAAGTTTCAATGAGATCCCCTCTCATTCTTCTAAACTCTAGAGAATATAAGCCTAATCGACCCAATCTCTCCTCATACGTCATTCCTGCCATCCCAGGTATCAGTCTGGTGAATCTTCGCTGCACTCTCTCCATGGCAAGAACATCCTTCCTCAGATAAGGTGACCAAAACTGCACACAATACTCAAGGTGTGATCTCACCAAGGCCCTGTACAACTGCAGCAAGACATCCTTGCTCCTGTACTCGAATCCTCTCGCTATGAAGGCCAACATACCATTTGCCTTCTTAACCGCCTGCTGCACCTGCATGCTTACCTTCAGCGACTGGTGCAGAAGGACACCCAGGTCTCGTTGCACTTCCCCTTTTCCCAATCTATTGCCGTTCAGATAATAATCTGTCTTCCTGTTTTTGCCACCGAAGTGGATAACCTCGCATTTATCCACATTATACTGCATTTGCCATGCATCTGCCCAATCACCCAACTTGTCCAAATCATACTGGAGTTTCTCTGCATCCTCCTCACAGCACACATGCCCACCCAGCTTTGTGTCGTCTGCAAACTTGGAGTTATTACATCTAGTTCCCTCGTCTAGATCATTTATATATATTGTGAATAACTGGGGTCCTAGCACCGATCCCTGCGGTACCCCACTAGTCACTGCCTGCCACTCGGAAAAAGACCCGTTTATTCCAACTCTTTGCTTCCTGTCTGCCAACCAGTTCTCTCTCCAAGACAGTAACTTACCCCCAATCCCGCGTGCTTTAACTTTGCATGCTAATGTCTTATGCGGGACCTTATCGAAAGCCTTCTGAAAGTCCAAATACACCACATCCACTGGTTCTTCCTTATCTATTCTACCAGTTACATCCTCAAAAAATTCCAGTAGATTAGTCAAGCATGATTTACCTTTTGTAAATCCATGTTGAGTTTGTCCGATCCTGTCACTGTTTTCCAAGTGCTCCGCTATTACATCTTTTATAATGGACTCTAGCATTTTCCCCACTACCGATGTCAGGCTTACCGGTCTATAATTCCCCGTTTTTTCTCTACCACCTTTTTTAAATAGTGGGGTTACATTAGCTACCCTCCAATCCATGGGAACTGTTCCAGAGTCTGTAGAATTTTGGAATTTTGCTGAATAGTTCACAGCTGCAACTGCAGCATAAAAGCTAACCTGCCACATCAGAAATTGGGCCTCGTTGCATCCTCTTTATGGGCTTAAAATGGGCGCAACACGGCCCAATTTCTAACCCCGTAAGTCCAAAGTCACCCAAAGCATGCTAGACTTACCATGTCATGTCTCAAATTATTTATATATTGTGTCCCAAAAAACGTTTCCTGAAAAGATTCTATCTACTTTGCAATCAAATGAATCAATCCTTTTTGTCGTGCTCTGACATCACGATGACCCACCCTCTCATTTCTGGGTTTTGCGAAGGTCGCAGGTCATGTCTAAGCTGTAGCAGCTCCTCTTCCGATATCGGTGAGCTACTTCTGTTAAAAGCAGCCTTCTCCTGCTGAGACATAGGAAACTTTCATTACTGACAGCATTATCTGGACACCTTCCATCATTAGTTGAGTCATCTCCCTATCTAATAAGGAGTTGGAGTGAAGTAACAGGTTCTGTTGCTCAATGTTCTCTCATACATTCCAAGTGAAGTGTATGTAGATTATAACCAGGGAGATATTTCGAAATGGGCAATAGACTCTGTAGGCTTGCAGTATCTAATTTGAGGGAGGACAGGATGCGCTAGGTTGTTGCCAAGGGGGCCACATTCAGCTTTATATGTGTAGGAAGTTTCGTTCTGCACTGTATCCATTGCCAGTGGATAGTTCTGCTGGGGTTTATGGCCTCAACCACTGCTTGCCATGCTTTATGTGCCACAGCCTTCAGTACCTTCCTTCCATGGTGGGAAACATCACTTGCTCCACTTCCTGCAGAAGCTGCTCATCACCAAAGCTGTATATCCCTCATGCGAGCAGCCTCCTGCTTGGCATGGTAACGGCTTGCTGAGGGTCTGTTTAATTCAGCCATTAATTCTTCCGCCGTGGTAAATAAACATTGACAAAAGAAAAAAAATAACTTGCATTTATACAGCGTCTTTCATGACCTCAGGACGTCCCAAAGCGCTTTGCAGCCAATGAAGTACTATTTAAGTGTAGTCACTGTTGTAATGTAGGAAACACGGCAGCCAATTTGCACACAGCAAGCTCCCACAAACAGCAATGTGATAAGTGACCAGATAATCTGTTTTAGTGATGTTGGTTGAAGGATAAATACTGGCCAGTACACCGGGGAGAACTCTCTTGCTCTTCTTCAAAATGTGTCATGGATTTTTTAACGTCCACCTGAGAGGGCAGACGTGATCTCGGTTTAACATCTCATCTGAATGACGGCAGCTCAGACAGTGCAGCGCTCCCTCAATACTTCACTGGAGTATCAGCCTGGAATTTGTGCTCAAGTCTCTGAAGTGGGACTTGAACCCACAACCTTCTTACGCAAAGGCAAGAGTGCTACCACTTGTTGGATAAGTCCTTTACCCATTAAACAGATTTGTACAACTAGAAACAGTAATATGTTTGATAATTCACTTCATTTATGATTGACAACACATTCATCTTAAACACCCTACACACCCAAACAGCGTAGCGCACATTAGCCTAATAATGAGGACCCGTGAGGATGTCTTCTCCAAGCCTGTTAACGCCACCAGGTCTCAAAGGCAGCAACGGTCTTTCTTTCTTTTTGTCTAACTAAGTAAAAACATGGTATCTCTTTTATGCAATTTTCTTTTATAGTCTTCTTCCTGTTGGATGCACCCTATGTGATGCTTTATGACCACCCAATTGCTCGAACCAATTGCTAAAAAGAGATGAGAGGCCGCATTCCGTTTCACACCACACTGTTACTTCCTATCATTGCTTTCCCCGAGCCATAGATTTGTTGTAAACAACCTTGAATTTTACATAAGAAATAACAACATAAGAAGTAGGAGCAGGAGTAGGCCATTTGGCCCTTCGAGCCTAATCTGCCATTCAACAAGATCATGGCTGATCTTCTACCTCAACTCCACCTTCCCGCACTATCCCCATATCCCTTGATTCCCTTAATATCCAAAAATCTATCGATCTCTGTCTTGAATATACTCAACAACTGAGAATTCACAGTCCTCTGGGGTAGAGAATTCCAAAGATTTACAACCCTTTGAGTGAAGAAATTTCTCCTCATCTCAGTCCTAAATGGCCGACCCCTTTTTCTGAGACTGTGACCCCTGGTTCTAGACTCCCCAGCCAAGGGAAACATCCTCCCTGCATCTACCCTGTCAAGCCTTGTAAGAATTTTTTCTATGTTTCAATGAGATTACCTCTCATTCTTCTAAATTCTAGAGAATACAGGCCTAGTCTACTCAATCTCTCCTCATAGGACAATCTCCCCTCCCAGGAACCAGTCTGGTGAACCTTCGTTGCACTCCCTCTATGGCAAGTATATCCTTCCTTGGATAAGGAGACCAAAACTGTACACAATACTCCAGGTGTGGTCTCAGCAGGGCCCTATATAATTACAGTTCTTCTCATAGCAGCACATTACCGTTGATATTGCCTGCCCTTGCACTACCCCCTGCTGTGACGAAAAGGCCTGTGCTTCGAAAGATTAGCTTTTCAGCATCATTGAGGGGAAAAGAACATGATTTAAACCAATTCTGTCTACGTTAATTTGTTAGAAATGAAAATCATGTAAAAACATATTGGCCCTGAATTTCCGATCGGAAGCTTCCTGCGGGCGGACGCCTCTGATCAGAAAAAATTCTACCAACCTACCTGCTGGCTCCGTAGATACCGAGGCTTCCGCTCCTGGGCCTCTCCTCTTGGAAATGCGCAAAGGCCCACGTATCCCAGGGGCGCATGCGGTCGCAAGCGCCCCTGGGATCACGTGGGCCAGCCCAACCAATGGAAGAAGGGAATTCCCCTTCATACTTTTGTCAGTTCTGTACGCACGGAACTGTCAAAAGTATGAATGGGGATAACTGCAAAAATGCACCAACACACTGAAATAAATAAATAAAAACCATTACATATATAATGTAATTAAAATGGCATTTAATTATGTTTATTAAATATGTTAAACAAAAATTTAATTTAATTTTTTGAATTTTTTAATATGTTTTAACGGGGCTTAATGTAACCTTACCTTATTGGACAGGGTTTTTAATGTATAAGTGAGTGATAAAATCTTATTTTTCTATTTTTTTAAACTTTTATGCTTTTACCAGGCACAAGAATTCTATGGCCTTTCAGCGGGCGGAAGTTGAGCAAATAGTGCAACTCTCCACCTGCAGAGGCACTTTTCTTGGGCATGCGTTGGATCTGTCAAGAGAATTCCTGACAGATCGCAAGTGCCGGGTTTCAGCGCATGCGCTCCGCACGCCTAAACCCGGAACTTGCGCGGCCCCTACGGGCGCGTGCGCACCTCGTACGCACCCGTGGGGGTCGGAAATTCAGGGCCATCGATATTCTTACACCACTGAGCCCTGGGAAAATCGGCCCCAGTGAATTCAATGCCAAATAGGCAGTAAGTGACACATTCAGCTCACATTGTCACTTCTTGGAACGCCTGCATCAATAACAGATCTGGGTCTTCATTAGATTTTCCTGTGTAAATATCTTTTAGTAATCATTCTTACTGCGCATGTCCATTTTCACACTTCTGACAACTTTGTTTTTGGCTACTGTTTTAAAGAATCTGGATAAATTGAGGGTAGGGCACAGTAGTGTAGTGATTGTGTTACTAGACTAGTAATCTAGAGGCCTAAATTAATTATTCAGAGGACGTGAGTTCAAATACCAATGTTGTAAGTTTGAGAATTTGAATTCAGTTTAAAAAGAAACTGGGAATTAAAAGCTAGAATCAGTAATGGTGACCATGAAGCTATCAATGTCATAAAAACCCAACTGGTTCACTAATGTCCTTTAGGGAAGGAAACCTGCAGTTCTTACCCAGTCTGGCCCATATGTGACTCAAGTCCCACACCAATGTGCTTGACTTTTAACTGCCCGCTGAAATGGGCTAGCAAATCACTGAGTTGTATCAAACTGCTACAAAGAAGTATAATAAGAATAAACCCGGATGGACCACTCAGCTTTGACCTAGCATTGGATTCAGATACGTCAAAGGCACACCCAGCCCATTCGTCCCTCCTCCTCACTAACATCTGGGGACATGCCAAAGTTGGGGGAGCTGTCCCACAGACTGGTAAAGCAACAGCCTAACATAGTCTTACTCACAGAAACTATCATCCAACGTCCCACACTCATCCATCACCATCCCTGAGAATGTCCTGTCCCATTGGCAGGACAGAACCGCCAGAGGTGGTGGCACAGTGGTGTCCAGTCGGGAGGGAGTGGCCCTGGGAGTCCTCAACATTGACTCTGGACCCCATGAAGTCTGATGGCATCAGGTCAAACATGGGCAAGGAAACCTCCTGCTGAATATCAGCTACCCCCCCTCCCTCAGCTGCTGAATCAGTACTCCTCCCTGTTGAACACCACTTGGAAGAAGCACTGAGGGTAGCAAGGGCACAGAATTTACTCAGGGTGGGAGACTTCAATGTCCATCACCAAGAGTGGCTCAATAGTATCACCACTAACCAAGCTGTCTGAGTCCTGAAAGATATATTTGCCAGACTGGGATTACGGCAGGTGGTGAGAGAACCAACACGATGGAAAAACTTACTTGACCTTGCCCTTACCAATCTACCTGTTGCAGATGCATCTATCCATGACAGTGTTGGTAGGAGTGACCACTGCACATTCCAAGGAGACGAAGCCCCGTCTTCACACTGAGGACAAGCTCCATCGTGTTGTGCGGCACTACCAAAATGATTTGGTACAATTGAGTTGAGATCGTAAGTTCTGAGCCGCTCAGTTGACTTTCTGGTTTCCCTGCAATTCCACCCTCTCCCCCTTTGGAAACCGCCTTCAGATTAATGTTGGGGCCATTGCGTGTGTCAAGACTTAGTCGAACACAATACAAGGTTTTCGTTGCAACTATATTTGGTGTCAGGTTCAAATTCTCTTAAAATACACAATTAAAGCCCCAAAAATGATATGGAATTCCAATAGACAATTGACAATAAAAGATGCCACAAATAAATATATGATGCAAGTGCGGACCCAGGTACTATTCACACAATCCAATCAGTGTATTACACGAACTTGTCTGCAGATATGTAAACCTGACTCATCAATCCAGCCGTGAACCAATTTAAAACCATAAACCAATCAGATCAGGAATCAAAGACTTCTTTTCATCTCTTGATTGGAACCCACTGTCTAAACTTTAATTTTTTTTTATTCGTTCATGGGATGTGGGCATCGCTGGCAAGGTCAGCATTTATTGCCCATCCCTAGTTGCACTTGAGAAGGTGGTGGGGAGCCGCCTTCTTGAACCGCTGCAGTCCGTGTGGTGAAGGTACTCCCACAGTGCTGTTAGGGAGGGAGTTCCAGGACTTTGACCCAGCGACGATGAAGGAAACGATGATATTTCCCAGTCAGGATGGTGTGTGACTTGGAGGGGAACTTGAAGGTGATGGTTTTCCCATGCGCCTGCTGCTTTTGTCATTCTAGGTGGTGGAGGTTGCGGGTTTGGGAGGTGCTGTTGAAGCAGCCTTGGCGAGTTGCTGCAGTGCATCCTGTAGATGGTACACTTGTAAGAAATTGGAAGAAAGAACTTGAGACAAAAAAGTCTCTTCAGACTGGTGTTAGAATAACTGGATAGACGTTTAGAATTTGCTGATGTTCTTGGTTCCCTGCGGATGTTATAACATTCTGCACCGTGACGGTGACCTTGTTTCCAGACTAGCTGTCTGCTGTGTGTGCTCGAAAGGTTGTTGACTGTATCTTTGATTTGGCCAACCGAGGCCCAACGCCTATGTTTCTTCCATTATTGCTAATAATCATATTATAATGCTAAGTTAAGATTTTGACTTTGTTTAACAAAGCTGCTTTAAAATGCGTAAGTTGACTAAGTATAAGGACATAGAATAGAAGATATTTTGGGGAATTTAATGATTCATTCCATAGAACAATAGTCTGATGAACAGTGTGAACATAAATAACTGATTACAAGCAGCTACGAACATCTGAAGGCCGAGAATGGCCAAGAATGGCGTATCTGACTCCAAATTTGGGAGGATAAGCACGGGAGAGACAGTAGGAAATAATTTGCAAGTATAAACAGGAAAGACATGTGAAGGGGAGGGTTTTCATCCGAAGGTTGAGACAAAGAACTCGACATACCATTGGGCACCTTGGTTTAGGAAGAGCTCTTAAGGGTTAGATAGTCCTGTCCATAACCTACCCTAGGCCCATCCCTAAAAAGAGAATAAAAGAGATATTTAAAGAGCCTTTAACACAGACGGTGAAGGGAAGGGAAGAGCTGTTTGCGACTCCAGCCATCTGTCCGATCGGGACCAATACCAGCTGCTTATCACGGTCGTATGTCTACTACGTCTATCTTGATTGCGTGTTGTACTTAACTTAAACTGCCGCTCCTTAATAAAATGCCTTACAACTCCTAAGACCCTTTGGGTAATCTGTGCGTGACCTGCGATCCAAATCTTGCACACTGCAACCACTGTGCGCCGGTGGTGGAGGGAGTGGTTACCATGTTGTTTGGCCTATCTATTCATCACATCAATGGCTTTCCAAAATTGGTATCAACTCATTACTATCCTTAAAAGGGAACTGCGGCAAAAGGGTACAACACACTCATTTCATTCGTGCAGCCACATCCACAGCCAACCTGAGCATTTCAGACCCTTACGTAAACAAAACGAGGATCTGGAATCACAAATGATCAAATCCTATATATGCATCGCTAAATTTTAAACGGCTGTTGATTACAGACTGCTAACTCCCTTTTTCATGTATTCCTGGTGTTGTCAACGTGCTATGGATTGTGGGACAAATTACCTTTCAACGGACATCTGACGGAGCAGCCAACTGACTATACGCAAATGGCCTCAATGTCGTTGAGATACTAATTAATTGCTTATCTGTCTCTGAGGCCACGTGTTCAAATCACAGCGTCACAAGTAATTACCCAAATCATTTTTAGTAGGTTTGTAAATAGTTTTAATGTCTTTATCAGTTATAATAGCATTAATAATCGTGTTGACATTTAATAATATGATTCATTGCGATTTCAAAGTTTGGCATTACTTAAATTGGAAGCAATATCTTGTTTTCCAACAAGGTCATCGTGTTTGATATTTACCAATTATGGTAAAATTCACATTTGCCTTATCTGTTATCGGAATCTATAGACAATGGATAGGATTGATCGCGATCGTTATAAAAACAGCAACACGCAACCCAGATATTCGCTGAAGCATCTAACATTTCCCTGTTGGAGCCATTCCACTGCACCAAGGACAAAGATGAAGTGGCTGCTCATTGCGCTCGCTTGCATTCAGCTCTCTGAGTGTTTAGTCAGGTAAGAACTGATGATTGCCGCCCTTGCTTTTGAAGGCTAGATATATTTTGACTGTGTTTCCTCGCAGATGGAAGACGATGACGTCATCAGAATATTTTGAGTTTGTCTTAAACATCTCAGTTCTTCTGCCATTAACACCGCCTGTACGTTTAGTGGGCTGATTTATCTCAGGGCCCAATTTTGCAGTCAGCGGCGCTGGTTGCGTACGTGTGGAAAGGGTGCAGGAGATCAGACAATTGGGCCATCAGGCCTTCAGCACGCTTTGGCCTCAGTTCCTCCTGCCTGGGAGTTTTGTACCAGAGTGTGTGCACACTTTTCATGCCGTAGCCTCGTTAAGGCCCCAGAATGCACAGCAAATTATTTAGAATACCTATTGCAACTTTCCAGCTTTTATGCCACAAAAGTGCCTTTTGCCATCAAAGCCCACTTTAAATAGGTGCCAGGAAAGTTCCCTGTGCAATGGAACTCTTAAAGGTGAACAGGATTTTTTTTGTTGCAATGTTCACATTATGTTTGTAGCAATGTATTGCTTTTATTATAGATGTGGCCAATATTTATGACATTTGTAATGCGTATGCGATATTTTTGGAGGGGGGGTACAATTTTGCTTTATTTATTATGGTAAGTTTGTTTATCCATATCCCCAAGAAACAGTCCCTTAATGCACACTATTGGCTGGAATTTTACTGGAGCTCAGAGTGCAGGTTTGAAGGCGGGTCCACTGTCGGGTTCTCAATGACTCTCCATTGCTGTGAATAGTTGAAAGCTGCAAAAGTGCTATAAAGCCTACCATTTCACAGCTGTTCACTTCCCAATCTTAGAAGCTGGAACCTTCATGATTTGGAACCCACTTTTGAGCTGTATGCAGTTTGGAAGTGTTTGGAGTAAACTCTCTATCCACTGTCACCTCCTTGGAGCAAGCTCTCTCACAATTGACAGATCGCTTCTGTCATCTCAACTTCAGCTGCCATCTATTCCAGGAGCATCGGTGCCCTTGAAAAAATCTCACCTTGGTCCTCAGAATCCCACCACAATCAGACCCAACACCAACATCACCAGGCACACCAGCACCACCAACAACAACACCAATCTTCTCCGCAATCACCTGATGCTGCACAGGACACAGGGCATCAGCACCCGAGCACATTGCTGCCCAGGAGGCCAGCGATGGCATCACCATGGCCAGATTTACTTCACTTGACACTGTACACCCTGGCTGCCACAAGATGCGCCAGGTTGGCACCACCCCACACCAGCACCATAAAGCATCCCTACAAAGACCAAGCCATTCCTTTCCCACTCATCATCATTGCGGGGGGTATCGTTATGTCTCACCGGTACTTCCAAAGGTGCACACAAATCTGTCCAAGACGCAAGTGTTGAAAATAAAGATTTCAATGTTTGACATTACCAGAAACTTCACATGAACATTGGCTAAACCACCCAAGTGCCTACCCTTGTGTGTTCTTAGTTGGTATGCTTGCAGTAGGATGAGGGTGAGTGAGAGGGGTGCCTAGTGAGATGGGGAAGTGATAATGTAGATAGAGAGGGATGGGTGGAGGTGCAAGGTAAGTTGGTGTGAGTAAGGATGTGCAGGAGTAGGGTAGGGAAGGCAGGGTGATGGGGATGTGATGAGTGGCACAGCAGGATGAGGTTGAGTGTGGCTTTGCAGTAACGTTTCGTGATCTACTGAGATCATTGAAAGGTTTGTGCCACTGCAGCCAGGGACTCCTGATGACATCCCTGCTTGTGCCCTCCTGTGCAATGTGCAACCAGGCTACGTTGATCTCCTGGGGAGGTCTCTTCCACCCATGGGAAGGGAAGAGAACCTCCCTGCGTGCTGTGAATCCCTCCATAAGCATATGGAGAAAGTCATGGGAGAGCCTGGGTGCAGCCATGCACCTTTGTGCAGTGTTTGCAGCACTTCAATGCTGCAGAACACTGACAGCACAACTGTCAAAATGAATGCGGCCACGGTCCCTTTAAGGAAACCGGCTGATGACGCGTCATCAGACCCGCTTCCTTTTAATTGGCCGGGAACCCCTCAGGGTGGGCTTAACAAGCCCCATCCACGTAAAAGTCTTCTCACAGAGCGGGATGGAGCCGGGAGCGGGGTCGCAACCCGCCACTGACCTCGGCCGCACAGATCCCGCCTCAGTGGGCGAAATCGTGGTCTGTGTCCCCGAAAAGCAGACTGTAAGTGAAGCGTTTAGAGGACTTCAGCAGAACATGAACTGGTGTAAAAAAAGGGATTCAGTGATTAGTACTACATTCTGAAAAGGAAAATAATCTTCTCTCTCAGTGCTCCACACCCAATCAGCGTTTATCTCGATTCATGAGAGCTGGTATTTAAATGGAGACTGTCAGACAATTGATAATCCCTCTCCGTAGCCCATTTTGGAATCAGCTGTGCTCATAACTACATACAATGATCTCCGTATTATTATATACGGTACCTTTGTTTACTAATCAGTAAAAGAACATAGCTTGTACGTATGATACTGAATTGTGTAGAAACAATTATTTGGCTTAATTTAGAAAGAAATATCTGACTGAATGCTGACCCCCCTTTCCCTCCTCTATTTGCAGAGTGAAACTAGTTAAGGGTAAATCTGTCCGCGATATCTTGGAGGAGCGTGGGTTACTCGAAGACTTTCTGGAGAAGCACCCATACAATCCCTATTCAAAATACTTAGGCCCAACCCAGATAGAGTCCTCGGTTGCAGCAGATCCACTTTTAAACTACATGGATGTAAGTAATCTGTCATCTTTTTAAGGAAGAGCAGCAAACAGAGTAGGATAGAAACATTCCCATTGAGTATTACTGCATTCTGCACTTTATTAATCCTGCCAGTTGTGTCTGAAACCCAATAGTACAGCAAATATTACAGGCAGTCACTTTGCAGCTGTTACATTTCAGCGCAGTGCTGAGGGAGCGCTGCACTGTCGGAGGTGACGTCTTTGAGATGAGACGTTAAACCGAGGTCCTGTCTGCTCTCTCAGATGGACGTAAAAGATCCCATGGCACTATTTCGAAGAAGAGCAAGGGAGTTCTCCCCGGTGTCCGAGCCAACAGTTATCCCTCAACCAACATCACTAAAAAAACCAGATTATCTGGTCATTATCTCATTGCTGTTTGTGGGACCTTGCTGTGCGCAAATTGGCTGCCTAAATTACAACAGTGACTACACTTCAAAAAGTACTTCATTGGCTGTTAAGCGCTTCGGGGCATCCTGGGGTCGTGAAAGGCGCTGTATAAATGCAAGACGTTTCTTTATTTTTCATTTCCAGAATCACGCAACAGGTATTCCATCTAGTTAACTAGATCTGTTTCAAGATCCCTAATGAAACTGGTAATAGTCACTCGCTGTTCCTACATATTTTTCTAAATGGTCATTTGCTCCCATTTCTCAGCTGCCACATTACTTGAACCTGTGGAGTATTCTCCAAAAGTAACAGTACCACTTTTAGAAATCTTAGTCCACAGGGACAGTAACATTGAGCGGGTTGTAAAACGGGCACCTTAATTTCCCGCGGGATGGGTTAGGTTAAAGTTTCCCCCTAAGTTAAATGTTTAGCAAACTAAGTGCATCCGTTTAACCATCTATGACCTGTAACACATGTGGAACTATACTGTCCTCTGCTGTCTGAGAACCAGATACATTTCTAATTTTGTGTCTTTCTTTTAACTTCCTGACAGCTGGAATACTATGGAACAATCAGTATCGGGACCCCACCTCAGAGTTTCACCGTCGTCTTTGATACCGGTTCAGCTAACCTATGGGTCCCATCGGATTACTGCTCTAGTCCAGCATGCAGTAAGTAGAAATAAATATAGACAATAATAGTAATTCTGGTAATAGCACACTTTGGTTTTCTTGAGCACATGTAAGTATACAGATGCTTGAGGTGATTGCAGTTATTCCTCTTACCTCAAATTTGCTTCATTATGACCTTATAGTGCAATTTATAAGCGCTAAATTCCCACTTTCGGATGAGACATTAAACCGAGGCCCCGTCTGCGCTCTTGGGTGGATGTAAAAGATTCCATGACACTATTTCGAAGAAGAGCAGGGGAGTTCTCCCTGGTGTCCTGGCCAATATTTATACCTCAATCAACATAACAAAACAGCAGATTATCTGGTCATTATCACATTGCTGTTTGTGGGAGCATGCTGTGCGCAAATTGGCTGCCGTGTTTCCCACATTACAACAGTGACTGCACTCCTAAAAGTACTTCATTGGCTGTAAAGCGCTTTGAGACGTCCGGTGGTCGTGAAAGACGCTGTAGAAATGCAAGTCTTTTCTTTTTCTTTCTTGGTTGTGTTATATAATGTTGCTTAATTCAAATGATTGGCTAATTTAATTTCTTTAGCCTTTGAGTTATTAGGAATATACGAAAGAAGCTGGAAGCACAAATATTCAGGCTGATTCAGGTCTGACTGGGTAGGTTATACCTTAGATCTCCTAGTCTAAGCACATGGGCCAGAAATTCGGCTCTTGTCGGGTGAGTACGCGCTGTGTACTCACCCGTAAGGCCACCTGAAGTGCCGGTTTCCTGCATGCACTGCGCATGCGCGGGAAACCGGAACTTCCGTTCCCCTGAAGGGAGGGGTTCAGAAGTCGAACGCGTGCGCAGGAGAGGCAGCGCGCACGCAGCAAACTTCGTTTTTTTTTTCAGGTTTCTCCGGGAGGGTAAGTATGGAGAAGCTGCACTTTTAAAAAGGAGGCGCAAGGCCTGTTTTTAACAAGGTAAGTGGTTAATTAATTACAATTTAAAATTTTTTTCAACAGGTTTATCTTTTTTAGATACTTTAAAGAAAGGTAAGTTTATTTTTAGCACCGTTTCAAAAATTTAAATTTTTGTTTAAAGTAGTTAATTTATGTAACTTATTGTTATTTTAAAAATGTGATGGTTTAAAAAAAAATTATTTGAAGTTTAAGTGTGGTTTTGGGGCCGATCTCTATTCATAGATTTGACAGGTCTTCCTGTCAAATCTATGAATGAAAATGCCCTGCTCCGATTGGCTCTCCATGGCCCACGTGATCCCAGGGGACGCTTCGAACTAACTGCGCCCCTGGGATACGCAAGCACTGCGCGCCGGCAGCTGCAGGAGGCCCAGGAGCCGAAGTCCTCGTGGGCCCAAAGCACAACGGCAGGCGCGGTAGGCAAGTACGCGCGCGATGCTTGCACCCGCAGGAAGCCGGAGAGCCGAATTTCTGGCCCATTGTATTCATCACCTACTGGATGAGCCAGCGGTGTCACTAATAACCGAAGAGATACAGGGAGATATTAGAAGGATGTAAATAAATTTCGCAGATCATCAAGTTTTTTTCTCCCAATTAATTACGGACACGGCACCAAGTCACACACCATCCTGACTTAGAAATATATCGGCCAATCCTTCATCGTCGCTGGGTCAAAATCCTGGAACTCCCTCCCTAACAGCACTGTGGGAGTACCTTCACCGCACGGACTGCAGCGGTTCAAGAAGACGGCGCACCGCCACCTTCCCAAGAGCAATTAGGGATTTGCAATAAATGCAGGCCTTGCCAGCGACACCCAGATACCATGAACGAATAAAAAAAAAATAGAACTGGACAACACAAAAGGTGTTGCTATATGACAACTACCTGCTGAAGTGACCTGGAGCTGGCAGATCTAAGTTATACTGCCTGCCCGGTATTACTCTTGCAGTGGGGAATAAAAAACACCCAAATGTCATTTACGTTTTTGTTCACAAAGTGCCAAACTTTTAAATTTTGCTTTACAATGATTGCAGCTTCCCGCCATTTTAGTGTGGTTCTAATTCCTGGAGATAGTTTCACATCTCTTGCTGAGGTTTTCTTTGGGTGACTTAGCCTCAATGCAAATAGTGAGGTTTCATTCAACCAAAGCATTCACAACACAAGTAAAAATGCTGTGTCCTCTACAGTTCACATAAACTCGTGGAAACAGGATTAGTGTTGTGAGAGGTAGAATACTGCAGATGCCGGAAATCTGAAATAAAAACCGAAAATGCTGGGAATACTCAGCAGGTCAGGCAGCATCTGCGGAGAGAGAAACAGAGTTAACGTTTCAGGTCGATGACCCTTCGTCAGAATTGGAAAATGTTACAGATGTAACAGGTTTTAAGCAAGTACGGGGGCAGGGAAAGGGGGGAAGGGGAGGAAAGAACAAAAGGGGAAGGTCTGTGATGGGGTGAAAGGCAGGAGAGATTAAATGAACAGCAGAACCATTACCAGCACCCACTGTCCGAAAAAATGGGAGCAGTGGTTATGATCTGAAATTGTTGAACTCGATGTTGAGTCCAGAAGGCTGTAAAATGCCTAATCGAAAGATGAGGTGCTGTTCTCGAGCTTCCGTTGAGCTTCATTGGAACAGTGTAGGAGGCCGAGGACTGAGAGGTCAGAGAGGGAGTGAGACGGAGAATTAAAATGACAAGCGACCGGATGCTCAGGGTCACACTTGCGGACTGAACGGAGGTGTTCCGCGAAGCGATCACCCAACCTGCATTTTGTCTCCCCAATGCAGAGGAGACCACATCAAATACAATATACTGAATTGAAAGAAGTACAAGTAAATCGCTGTTTCACCTGCAAGGAGTGTTTGGGGCCCTGGACAGTGGGAAGAGAGGTGGTAAAAGGGCAGGTGTTGAAAGGATTATTACTAGTCCTAGCCCCTTTCGGGCTACTCCGGATCAGGCGTATTCCCCAGACATTCACCTTCAACTAAAGTTAGAGGTAGCCGGATCCTAAAGACGCTTAATTGGGTCTAAAGGTCCAGACTATCTCTCCCTAAAGGAAAGGAATGACCTGAAGATGTTACCGTCCTCCAGATAGCACTTTTAATAAGTTTAGCTAGACTGTAACCTTCCGGATATTATGAGGGTCCGGAAAACTCCCCCAGAATTCTGCAACTCCTCACCAAAGAATGTACAGAGATTGAGTTCGCGAGTTTGATACAGAAGTATTATGTGAGACAATTCTAAAAATATATAGATTTATTAAAGAACCGACATGTAATTACAGTAGGTGTTTCAATCGCGACATTAACAGTTTCAAATACAAAAAGCTTTTACAATCTTATCAGAGATCCTTATTCTCAAATCTTAACTTCGCTACATTTTTATATTTCTTAGTCTTATTCCAGGATATCCACCAAAATCAAATACAGTACCTTTTTGATCCCCGTGATACAAAGGGGGAAAAATTCAGTTGGTTGCGCCTCCCATTAGCGCCTTAAGAGGGCGCTAATGGGGCGCAAAGCAACTAGTGCCCGGGCGCGGTGATGTTTGTGCCGCTCATGAAATAAACTAGACATTTTGCGGCAGCGCTAAACACTACCGCCACGATCTCCTGCGCTGGCAGATCGTGACGTCAGTCGAGTACGCAACGCCCCGGTAGCGCCCCGGAGCGGATATTGGCCCAGAAATTGATCTCGCTCTGTTCCCGCGGGGGTAAGCCTTCCCCGCGATGTCTCACCTCGCTTGTGCTTTTTCAGATCCAGCTCGCACGAACTTGATGTTCCAGACATCAGCTGTGCTGGGCTTGCGTATCCCAGCGGCGTAGTGAATTCGTGCGAGCTGTGGGATCACGTGACTCAGTTAGAGCCAATGGCAGCACACCATCTTCCATTCATAAGTTTCACAGACCTGCTGTGAAATCTATGAATCTTACACCCCCCCAAAATAACAGCTAAACCTCAATTAAATTAAAAAAAAAACCCATCACATTAATAAAATAAGTATAGTTAATTAAATTAACCATTTTAAATAAAAAATTACATTTTTGAAAAAATTTAAAATCTTTTAAAAAGTTATAAAAATAAACTTACCTGTCTTTAAAGTCTCTAAAAAAGATATACCTGTAAAAAAATATTCAAAAAAATACTTAATTCACTACTTACCTTCTTAAAAGCGGGTCTTACTCCTCCTTTTTACATTTCCAAAATCTTCCCTACTTACCTGCGCGTCCAAAGCATGAAGTGCACAGCGTGCGCGCAGCCTGTAGCGCGCACGCGATGCACCCAGGACCCGCCCCCTTTTCAGAAGAGCAATTGCCGGTTTTCAGCGCATGCGCAGGGCATGCAGAAAACCGGCAATTGGAGTGGGAATACGCGAGAGTACGCAGTGCGTACTCTCGCGTCCCGGGATCAATTTTCGGCCCATTGTGTGGTGCACCCTGCCTTACCGCCTGCCGCTAGCAACGACATGTTGAGGGGAGTGTTTTGCAGTCAGGAAGGGACTGGGGGAGCGCTATTTAAAGGCGACCGCTTCCTGCCTTTTTTTGTTGGTGACATTTTTGAACCATGCATTCTGAGAGGGAGAGAGAGAGAGAGACTTCTGGAGAGATTCAACGCTGTGTGAAGGAGTTTTGGGTACTGAGCAGCACTTTGCAGGTTCATTTTGATTTGCCGTTCCTTGTATCGATTTAGAAGAGACTGTGGGGGCTGCACTCTGAGCTCTTTCCCTGGGCCTCTCCATTGTTCTTTCCAGCAGATTTGATGTACAGGTCTCTCCAGGCCAAGATTCAAGGCCGCAATGAGCAGGATGTGGATGGAAAGCAAGATCAACCCTCCCCTTTAAGAACTGGCCAGCGCCATTGTGTGTGTGTTCCATTGCTGACTGACATCACATGAGCTTCGCCAGCGCTCTGAGTTAGTGCCTCGCTCCTCGGCCTTTGCACCTTAAGACAGATGCGTAGCGCCTGATTTAGCACTCCAATCACCTCCAGGGGCGATAAAAGTCAAGTTTGCAGTCGGAGGCGATAATTAGTGCCAGGTGCTAATCTTTGCGCCCGGCCGATAATTGCGTCCCAAATGGGGCGATACTGAATTTCTCCCCCCAAGAGTTGCAGACTTACAGAGCTTGCCTCTGAAGCCTGAGAATCGCTTTGCCCCTTCAAGCGAATCTGTCTTCCCATTTGAAAGTCCAATCTTTATACTCTTTCTCAGTGGTATATCCTTTGAAGTTTTCTGCTGATGTAAGTTAATTATCTCTAGTCATTTTTCTGTTGACCCCTTCTATTCTTACAGTCAGTTCAGCTGGTAGCAAGCAGACTTGTGTCTCCTAGGTGTTCCAAGTTCAACACAAAAACAATGTGTTGGGTGGTGCCTCCCCCACTTGATGCCATTCTTAGCAAGGTCTTCTGTTTGTATCTTTTGCATTTGGAACACTTCGATCGGATGCACCATTGTCTTCTTAGCTACCTCAACTGGTTGCATTAAGAATTATGTCTCTACCCTAGGTGGTCGAAGCTCATCATAAAAAACGGTGTGGAGCTGGTGCATCTATTTGATGTCATTCTTACGAAAGCATATGTTTCTTTAATCTTTCTGTGTTTCATTTGAAAGTGTTGGTTTAAGACACTTTAACAAGGTATACATATTGTGTTCTTTCCAAGCTTCAGACTTTCGGAACCTCCAACCTCCTGTTTCAATGAGGCTATTGTTTCAGTGTCAATAACTTATCTTATCTCAAAAGCCTGTATGCTGTTCACAGCTTTAGATTGTTGAGGCTTCCAGATCTTCAAGCCCAGTTTGTCACGTTTTAATAAAGTCAGAATTCTTTCATAGGATGGTGTATTTTTCTGAATATGGCGTATTCCTTCACAGTGTTGCTTCTCCTGCGCTTGCACGGGAAGGTGCCGTGGGAAGGGGAAGGGGAGTTGGGGGTGATGAAAGAGTGGACCAGGGAGTCGCGAAGGGAATGGTCCCTTCTGAATGCTGAAAGGGGAGGGAAGGGGATTCACCATTCTGCATTCTACATTTGGCGCCCCCCCCCCACCCCCCCACCACTGTCCCCTCCCCCCCCCCCACCACCACCCATCTTTCACTTGTCAGATTTTTAGTGGGGCTAGGGCCTCATAATCGCTGGGGTCTCTTCACCACCAGAGTGGGTAGCCAACCAGTGCGCTCCGCCTGTCAGTCAGCCAAAAGTCAAAATTGATCACTTGTGTTCGTTTTAGCGGAGGCAATGTAATTTAAAAAAATGATTTACAAAAATTGTCTTAGAATTAAGAAGCCAGATCAAATGTTCACTGGACTGCGTGAATTTTGATTTAGAATTTTAAATTCTCATCCTTATCTTCAAATCCTTCCATGGCCTCGCCCCCCCCTCTCTATCTCTGCAACTTTTTGCAGCCCTACAACTCCAAGATCTCTGCGCTCCTCTAATTCTGGCCTCGATGCATTCCCGATTTGAATCGCTCCACCATTGACGGCCGTGCCTTCAGCTGCCGAGGCCCGAAGCTCTGGAATTCCCTCCCTAAACCTCTTTGCCTCTTTACCTCTCTCCTAATTTAAGATGCTCCTTAAAACCTACCTTTTTGACCAAGCTTTTGCTCACCTGTCCTAATGTCTCCTTATGTCTCTCAGTGTCAAATTTTGTCTGGTAACACTCCTGCAAAGCATCGTGAGACTTTTTTTTCTACGTTAAAAGTGCTATATAAATGCAAGTTGTTGTTGTTGTATTGAAATAAACACTATAATCTAATGAAACTAATTGGAAAAAATGTTTTCTTTTGTAGAAGTTCATCGCAAGTTTAATCCAGCTGACTCCTCAACATTTCAGCTTGCAAACAAATATGTTGGCATCCAATACGGTACAGGCAGCATGACTGGAGTACTGGGATATGATACTGTCAGAGTAAGTCAGACTAGCGGATCTCCCGTGCCTGGGGTGCAGTGCCCAAAAGTGAACGCAGTGCTGCAGATGGAGCCTGACCAAAGCTCTATACAACTGAAGCACAACTTCCTCCCCTTTGTATTTCAGCACCTGAGACAGCATTCCATTAGCCTTTTTGATTGCTTTTTGTACCTGTTGACTGGCTTTTAATGATTTGTGTACTAGGACTCCCAAGTCTCTTTCCCCCTCTATAGTTCCTGATTTCTCACCATTTAGAAAATACTCCAATTTATCTTCCTTGGGTCCAAAGTGGATGATCTCACACTTGCCCACATTGAACTCCTTTCACTTAGGAACATAGGAACAGAGTAGTCTCTCGAGCCTTGTTCGGCAATTCAATGAGATCATGGCTGATCTGTGATCTAACTCCATATATTTCCACCTTTGCCCCATATCCCTTAATACCTTTGGCTCGCAAAAATCTATCACTCTCAGATTTAAAATTAACAATTGACTTTGCATCAGTTGCTATTTGTGGAAGAGAGTTCCAAACTTCTACCACTTAATCTGTCTATGTTTCTTTGCAACTTTGTGCTCCCATCTGAACTACTTATTGGCCCTAACTTTGCGGTCGGAGGCTTCCCGCAGGGAAATGCCTCCAATCCGCAAATGAAATCCACGCCTACCTGGTGGTCCGGGAGGTACAGAGACTCACGGTCCTGGGCCTCTCTGGGTACCCGCGGGAAGAGGCCCAGGTGGGCCGGCCCAACCAATGACAGAAGGGAATCCCCATTCATGCTTATGAGGATTCCGTATGTACGGAAACCCCATAAGTATGAATGGGAATACCCCCAAAAATACCTCTACACTTCAAATTAAAAAAAAATCACGTATTTAAAATGAATTAAAATGGCATTTAATTAAATATTTAAACAACATTTTTTAATTTTTTGAAAAATAAATTTACATGTTTTAAAGGGGCTAAAAATAAACTTACCTTATTTCACAGGTTTTTAAATGTATAAATTATTGATAACATTTTATTTTTCTGTTCTTTAAAACTCTTACTCTGGTAAAAGCAGGCCTTACGCTTGCTTTTACCAGGCGTAAGAATTTCACGGGCATTAGCTGGGCAGACTCTCCGCCTGCGGAGGCCCTTTTCCCTACGATGCTGAATTTTTTCGACAGATCGCAAGTTCTGGGTTTTAGCGCATGCCTAAACGGGGAACTTGCGCAGCCCTTACGGGCGCGTATACACCTCGTACGCACCCGTAGGGGCCGCAAATTACGGCCCAATACCTCTCCTAACTTAGTGTCATCTGCAAACGTATACAACTCTCTATTCCTTCATCTAGGTCATTAATAAATATGGTGAAAATTTGAGGCCCTAGATCAGATCCCTAGGGAACACCACTTGTCACATCCCACCAATCTGAGTACATCCCTTTATCCCCACTCTTTGTATCCTATCTCCCAACCAATTTCTAACCAAAGTCAAAAGGCTACCTCCAATTCCATGCACTCTCACTTTTGCTAATAATCTCTTGTGTGGAACCTTATCGAATGCCTTCTGGAAGTCCTTATAGATAACATCCATAGACACTCCCTTATCTACCTTATTAGTGACCTCCACAAAAAATTCAACTAGTTTAGTCAGACATGACTTACCCTTAACAAAGCCGTGTTGGTGCTCTCTGATCAGCTCATATTTGTTCAGACCTTCGCTCACTCTATCCCTAATGACAGATTCGAACAGCAACTGAGTGCACTTCAAAAGTAACTAATTGGCTGTAAAACATTGTGGGATGTCTGAAGGATGTGCGAAGGTGCTACATAAATAAAAGCTCCACATTCTTTGGTACTTGATCCCACCAGAGTTTTCGGGGCCAGTGTAAGAGCACTTAATTAGCGTGGAGCTGTTGAGCGCAAGTGCCAACTACAGGCGCATCTCTGATACCTGCCTGGCCCATGCAGTCAGAAACTCTGGCTCCCACCCGCCATTGCGAGGGAGGTTGTCCAAGTTTACCCCCCACCCCCACCCCCCGATGCCCACTCCATGTCTTCCTCGGTCCCTGGAGGAAGAGGCAGTGATCTGGAACATCGTTTTAAAATATGACTCGTTTCGTCAGTGGCCTGGACCAGTCTGCCCATTTGGAGACCACTGTGCCTCACCTCACTAGATGTATTGGTCTCCAAAGCTAGACCAGGCCCTGACTGAGACATTGGAGCAGGAACTTCTGGTGCAGGGAGTCTCTACCCCTGCCTCCACGCCCCCGAAGACATTCGCCTGGCAAGGGGCAAGCTGGAGGTTCTACACCTTGCGAGGGCAAGTTGGAAGCATCAGAGACCAAGAGCAACTGGACCTTTGCTGCTTCCTGGAGGGGAGCTGTCCATCACTTGCAAAAGTTACAACAGAAAATCGGCAGAACCGGCAGAACCGCCTATGTAATAAAAACAGAAAATGCTGGAAACCACTCAGCAGGTCGGGCAGCATCTGTGGAGAGAGAAACAGAGTTAACGTTTCAGGTCGATGGCCCTTCCGTCTGCTTTTGTATTAGAAACCCCTATGTGTTCATTACTACCAGGCCCGTGTACTTGACTTCCTTTCAATATGATCTGCCTTAAATATTTAAACAGTTTTCTTTTCGATAAGGTATCCACCATTGATGTCACTCACCAGGAATTTGGTTTAAGTATCACTGAGCCTGGCCGTTTCCTTCACTATTCTAAATTTGATGGAATTCTGGGATTGGCCTATCCAGATATGGCATCAGCAGGTGCCACAACTGTTTTTGATAACATGATGTCTGAGAAGTTGCTGGAGCAGCCCATGTTTGCCTTTTACCTGACCAGGTGAAGTATTTTTAACTTTGCTACTTCCAGATCAATATTTTTTATAAAGAACAATGTCTACACAAAGCTTTCCTTTTCTTTCAACTTATCTTTATCAACAACATTGACATTATCGGCTGGATTTTTCCTCGGCCATGTAACTCAATAGGTGGTACAGCGGTGGGAAATTAAGCAAAATGGGGATGGGAGGGCTACAGTCACATCCCCACCCCTGCCTGCGCTGTGTTAAATATTCCTCCTCCTCCTCCTCCCTCACCCACCCACCCCCCTCCCACATCCAGCAGGGATCTTAGCCACCTGACCCTTGACCACCCAGGGCATTTAAATGATGGTGGAGGACAGGGTCAGGGAAACCAGCCAAACTGTCCTACATTCTGCCTCAGGTATTGTCGACCACAGGGACCCCAGGAGATGGTAACGGTACAACCTGGGGCAGAAGTGGAAAGCTACTAATGACTCAGTTGGGAGGGAGAGGGCTAGTAGTGGGCACTTCTCCCTCTCTTTGGGCCCTTCGCTTTTCCTGGAGGGCCCACGGCTCATGGAAAAGCTTTCTTCTAAAAAAATATTTTAAGTCTTTGAGGCGCTTCTGCCCCCTTTAAGACATCCTCCTCCTTTCTGTCCACGGCTGCACCATGGAGATTTCCTACCTGGCTTTCTCTGTGTGGCAAGAATCCATCTGGGAGCCCACCCTGCATTTGAAATGACCGAGGAAGATGGGTCACCTCAGACAGTGAACCCGCCCTAGACGAAAATCCAGCCCTGTAGGTATTGCTGTTTGATACTTTGAAGATATTTTTTGAGGGTCTCGGCTTTAATGAGCCAAAGAATTAACATAGAATCATAGAATCATACAGCACAGAAGGAGGCCATTCAGCCCATCGTGCCTGTGCTGCCTCTTTGAAAGAGCTGTCCAATTAGTCCCACTCCCCCACTCTTTCCCCATAGCCCTGTATTTGTTTTCCTTTTCAAGTATATCTAATTCCACCTCCCTTTCAGACAGCGCATTCCAGATCATAGCAATAAATAAAATAAATCTGACTAGATCGCAATGCAAACATTTTAAATTGTGCAGATTTACTTTTGTCTATTGTAGGATTTAACAGGGTCCCACTCAATAGTTTCCATCTTCTCTAGGATTTACAGCAAGTGTACCAGCACGCTAACAATTACTTTCAAGCACATCTTTGACAAAAAGGCCACTATGTGACAGAAATTTTGGCACAGATCCAGTTTTAATTTCTTTTTAATCTTTGTTTTACAGAGAGGAAGGTCAGTCCGGAAGTGAAGTTGTATTTGGTGGAGTTGATCCAAACCACTACACAGGTCAAATTAACTGGGTTCCCGTCACAGAGCAAGGATACTGGCAAATCCTCCTCGACAGGTAAGTAAATGGCCATTAAAAAAATGTTACATGTTCCGGAATAGAATTCAACTACAAAAATGTGTTTTGTACAGAAATAATTCATAATGAAAAACAGATTAAATGTTGCACAACTTTTACTGGGTAGTTTAACATTACAGCAGTGTTAAAGAGAACATATTAGGGACTAGCTGAGAAATGCATAATTCAGAGTCATAAGAGCATATTTAGATCCAGAGCAAGAAACAGTAACTTGGCCTGCCAAGTCCGCTCTATCCATGCATGATCGTGCTATCATGGACTTCCACCCCACACCTCCTGATGATCCTCCACACCTTCCCTACCTCCCCTGAAAAAAACTTCAAGCAACACGATTAGAGTCATAGGGGGAAAAATTAGGTCGCGCCCCATTTGGGGCGCAAATATCGTCTGGACGCAAATATTAGCGCCTGGCGCTAATTATCGGCACTGACTGGAAACTTCACTTTTACCGCCCCGGGAGGTGAGTGGAGCGCTAAATCAGGCGCTGCACACCTGTCTTAAGGCGCAAAGGCCGAGCAGTGAGGCGCTAACTCAGCGCGCGAGCGCAGCGCAGCTGCTGCCAGTTAGTGAGGGAACACAGACACACTGGCGCCGGCCACTTCTTAAAGCGGGGGGGGGCCAACTTGCTCCCCAGCCACACCCTGCTCATTGCAGCCTTGAATCTCGGCCTGGAGAGACCTGTGAATCCATTTTGCTGCCAAGGATGGAGAGGGTGAGAGAACGAGCTCATCGCTTCACCGAGCGGGCCTTGGATGCTCTGGTTGGCGCGGTGGAGCGCAGAAGATGTATACTCTTCCCTGAGAGTGGCAGGAGGCCTTTGCCACGCGAGTTCAGAAGAGTGTGGAGGGAGGTGGCTCAGAGCGTCTCCTCCAGGAGCATGGTGCCCAGGACCCATGTCCAATGCCGCAAAAAGTTCAACGACCTCACTCGGGTCGTCAGGGTGAGTGGCTTTTTCTCAATACCTCTCCATCCCTCCATCTCAACCTCACTCTATGGCCAGAGGGTCTTAAAACCCCAATGCACAACACTCATCCAACACCTATGGCCCTTTCATGAAACACACACACACATTCCACACTTTGCATACAGTAAGGGCTATTCACCTATGGGAGGCACATCAGGCAAGACCATGGCTGCATACAGTAAGGGCTATTCACCTATGGGAGGCACATCAGGCAAGACCATGGCTGCATACAGTAAGGGCTATTCACCTATGGGAGGCACATCAGGCAAGACCATGGCTGTATATTTACTCAGATGCTGTCCTTTTTCTTACAGGCCAAGCTGGCGCATAATCGGAGACAGCAGCAACGGACAGGTGGAGGGCGGCCTCAGCTGCAACCCCTCAGCGATCTTGAGGAGCGCGTCCACAGGATTGTGGCAAGACGGGTGATCGGTCCCGTCGCCACTGGAGATGCCGACCCCGTTCTGGACAACAATGGTAAGGTCACCACCTTTTTGTCCTCTGTCCTTCCACTTGTCCCTCACAACACCAGCCTTTGACACTTTCAATCCAACTTGCTAACTCGCTGCACTTATTCCTCCCTTACTGCCACCCTGTCCTCACGCTAAAGCCACTCTTGTACCTCCCTGCTTTCAGATGGTGATTCACCAGCTGAGGAGACGGGCCTTGAAGCTGCCACTGGGAGTGATGCTGCAGCTGAGGAGGAAGAGGAAGCCGGAGCATCAGTGCCACCCTCTCCCGAGGAAGCCCATGCCCACACTGGGAACACGCCTTCCCTGGAGGGGAGCAGGGGGGAAGGGTCTGATGAGGGTGAAGCTCCAGGACCCAGCGGGCTGCAGCAACGCCATGGGGGTAGGGAAGAACGGGGGCCTTCTCCCCAGAGGGAGAGTATGCCAGACACTCCTACTGCAATGGACGCAGAGGAGGAGCGGCTGATCGCAGAAATGAACACCCAGGCGGTGGGCATGCACACTGAGCTCATGGGTGCAGTGGGAAGGGTGCCCGAATGCATTGAGTCACTGGCAAGGAGTGTGGAGCACTTCGCTGTAGCACAGGCGGATGCCACACTAACGCTTAGTGCTGCAATTCAGTCACTGGCTGCCGTGATCCCATCTCTGACTGCTCTCATGCAGACTCAGATTGAGGCCACGCGAGCACAGACTGCTGCCAACCTCGATGGTTCGTTCACATGTCCCTGGGGCTGTCACCGCGCCGCAGCAGGCCAGCAATCTGTTCTCCAGCAGATTGCTCCGGATGCTGAAGTGCTGCCCCGTGGGAGTGCCAGTGTGTCGGTCGAGCAGGGAGTTGCTGTCCTCTCTCACGATGACAGCATTCCTGCTGCCAACACTGTCACTTCTCCACTGCACTTGCCACCGCCTGTAGGACAGACTGCTGCCGCCCACGCAGAGTTGGTGCAGTCTGCAGCCGGGCCCTCCAGGCCCAGAACTGGTCGAGGCCGTCCTTCAGGGGCATCTGCAGTGTCAGGGTCTGACGAGCAGCAGCCTTCCACCAGCCTTGCTGCAGCCACTGAGGTCCCATTACGGAGGAGCAGTAGGGTTAGAAGGTGGAAGTGCGCAAGGGAAGGAGATCACCCTCGAAGGGCAAAAAGTAGGAGGTGTGACAAAATGCTGGTCATTTTTTTATTAAAGGTCGAGGTTCATGGTCCAACTTTTGTTTAGTGTTTTGGACATTATCTCCAGGTTGTGAGAACCAGTTATGTTATTGACTGTTTTTTTGTGTTTATTTCTGAGTTTGTCATGAGGAATTGACACACACAGAGTTTGTAAAATAAATAAGTTTCTGTATTCAAAATATACATGGTTGGTGGTTGGAATTATTGGTGCCTTGGCCGGCTTAGGGGTTGCGTGCTGGGTTCATTAATGTTGTTAGCAATGGCAGGGGCCCTAGAAGCGGCTTGCTATTAGCCGTTGACGGACGGCCCTTGCAGTTTCACCATTGTGGGCCGCCCTCCCGCCTTGGTGCTGCTGATGATCATCCTCCTCGTCCTCTTCCTCCTCTTCCTCCTCCTCCTCTGGTGGTGCTCCAAGGCCTGGTGGCATTGGCTGGGTCCTGAGGATTGCCATGTTATGCAACATGCAGCACACGACTACGAAGTTGGATACTCGCTCAGGCGAGTACTGCAGGGCTCCTCCAGAATGGTCGAGACAGCGGAACCGTTGCTTCAGCACGCCAATTGTGCGCTCAATTATGTTCCTGGTAGCTTGATGGCTCTCATTGTACCGCAGCTCAGCAGGGGTGTTGGGCGTACGGAGCGGTGTCATCAGCCAGGTGCTCAATGCATACCCCTTGTCCCCGAGAAGCCAACCAACTGGCTGATGCGGTGCCTCGAAAAGTTCTGCCACAGTAGTCTGGCGCAGGATAAAAGCATCGTGGCAGCTGCCAGGATAGTGGGCATTGACAGCGAGTATCAGCTGTCTGTGGTCACAGACCAACTGAACATTCAAGGAATGGAACCCCTTTCTGTTCCGGAATTCCTCGGCATTCTCATGCGGAGCACGCAAAGCCACATGCGTGCGGTCAATGGCGCCCTGCACCATTGGGAAGCCCGCTACCCTCGCAAAGCCCAGAGCGCGGTCATGCTGCTTGTCTGGGGTCATGGGGAAAGAGATGAACTCTCGTCTCCTTTTAAAGAGGGCATTTGTGACCTGCCGGATGCAGCAATGCACCGCGAACTGGGAGATATTGGCGAGGTCCCCAGCAGCAGCTTGAAATGAGCCAGTAGCGTAAAAGTTGAGAGCCACTGTGACCTTCACTGCCACCGACAGAGACGTCCTGGACCTCAGTTGAGGCTGCAGATCTGGCTGCAGCAGGTGGCAGAGCTCAGTGACCACCTCCTTGCTGAATCGCAGCCTTCGCAAACACAGCTCCTCAGACATATGAATGTAGGAGAGCTGTTCACGATATACCCTGGGAGGGTAAGCTCTCCTGTACATACGCCTGTTGGCCCTCCTCCGTCTGGCCATCATTGCCACTCTCTCTCTGCGTCTCTGTATCCTCTGATTCAGCTGGAGCAGGACGACGCCCCCAATCAGTGCAGCCCCCATAGTCTCTTTGCAAGCAAAGTAATGAAGGACAGCAACTAAAGTACTAGCGAAGTTAGGATCAATAGGCAAAACTACCTCACAAAGCGTTGAGTCAATGCAGAAGTCTCTCTTTCTCTCTCTCCGAATCTCTCTCTCTCAGAACGAGTGGTGCAAAAATGTCGACCACAGAAAAAGACAGGAAGAGGCCCCCTTTAAATAGCGCCCCCCCCAGCCCCACAGCGATTGATAGTATTCCAGTCTTCCGGTCGTTGGATGCGCCAGGCGGTAAGGCAGGGGGCGCCACTCAATTTCCGCTCCGGGGCGCCACAAGGGCGTTGCACCATGGAATGACATCACAATCTGCGCGCGCAGGTGGTCGCAGCGGTAAGTTTTAGCGCCGCCGCAGAATCTCTAGTTAAGTTCCCGAGCGGCGCAAACATCGCTGCGCCCGGGCGTTAGCGGCTTTGCGCCCCATTAGCGCCCTCTTAAGGCGCTAACGGGAGGCGCAACCAACTGAATTTTTACCCCATAGAGTCAGATGGAGTCATAACGGCACAGAAGGAGGCCATTCGGCCCAATGAGTTTGTGTCGGCTCTCTGTAGAGCAATCCAGTCAGTCCCATTCCCCCGCTCTATCCCCGTAGCCCTGCAAGTTTATTTCCCTCAAGTGCCTATCCAGTCTCCCCTTGAAAACATTGAGTGTGTCCTCTTCCACCACTTCCGTCGGCAGCGAGTTCCAGGTCCTCACCACTCGCTGTGTAAAAAAGTTTTTCCTCACGTCCCCCCTGTATCTCTTGCCCAAAACCTTAAACCTGTGTCCCCTAGTCCTTGTACCATCAACTAGTGGGAACAGCCTTTCCCCGTCTAGCCTATCCAAACCCGTCATAATCTTGTACACCTCTATCAAATCAGCCCTCAATCTCCTTTGCTCTAATGAAAACAAATCCAGCTTCTCCAACCTGTCCTTGTAGCTAAGATCCCCCATCCCCGGAAGCATTCTGGTATATCTGCTCTGCACCCTCTCAAGGGCCTTCACATCCTTCCTAAAATGTAGTGACCAGAACTGGACGCAATACTCCAGTTGTGGCCTAACCAGCGCTTTATAAAGGTTCAGCATAACTTCTCTACTTTTGTACTCAATACCTCTATTTATGAAGCCCAAGATCCCATATGCTTTGCTAACCACTCTCTCAATATCTCCATAACCCTCAACCCCCTACTCAACAGATATTGGTCCAGCTCCCTTTTAAAGGAACCATCCGCTCTTCATCTTGGGCCTGCTTAAATGCAAACCAACAACAACCGCAACACTTTGCATTTGTAGAACACTTTTTACATAACGTAACATCCTAAGGCACTCTAAAGTTTGAACAGTGGATAAAGCAGGGATTAAGGGAGAGGTTAAGGGGAGGTAACTAAAGGCACAGTTAAAGAGTTGAGTTTTGAGGAGACTTTTGAAGGTAAAGAAAGTTTCAAAGCAGAATTCTCAACCAAAAGGCTAAAGGCTCTAACACCGATGGTAGGACAGACACAGGATGTGAAGTAAACGGGAGACAGTAGAGCTGAGGGTGCATGCTGGTATATAGTGCTGGAGATGATGACAACAGTAGGGTTGGGCAAGGCTATGGAGGGGCTTGAGGATGAAGAGGAAGGCTATGAAGGCAATACACTGGATGATAGACAGCCAACTGCAAACCAGGAAAGTGAGGATCAATGTACTAAAGTTTGCACCTGGCAAAACATTGCAGGACCAAAAATATTGTATGGTTGAAAGAATACTAAAAACAGAGCAACCATATCAAGAGATTCAAAAGCACAATCCAGGTGTTACGTTGTATATTTACTGAAAGTATAACGACGGAATAACATTTGGAAACTATCTTGATGTATGATGCATACATTAGCATATATTAGTCTCCGTAAACAGTTATCACTTGTGTAGTGGTTTCAGATTTCCAAAACATGTCATGTAACTATCAATGTCCTTTTCTTTCCCAGCGTGAAAATCAACGGCCAGGTAGTGGCATGCCAAGGTGGTTGTCAGGCTGTTGTCGATACTGGCACCTCTCTGATCGTTGGCCCCACCGCACCTATCAACATAATTCAGCGTGAAATTGGTGCATATCCAGGATCTTATTATATGGTAATTTCATCTTAAATCAACGGACCCAAGTTCTTCACATTAAAAGGGATTCAGATGCATTAATAACAATATTTCATCCTTATGCTAAAATTAAGAAAAGCCCCAGAGCTAACTGATAATCAATAATTCAGTTTAAACATAAATTACACCTGCCTTCCCAGACAATTCCACTGTTAAACTCTTGTTATTTCTGTTCGACAGTACGGTGTGGACTGCAGGTACCTGCCCAGAATGCCCTATGTGACTTTCACCATCAACGGAATTGAGTACCCCCTGCCTCCTTCTGCCTACGTGCTCCAGGTATGCTTTAACCCTTAGCCTGCCAGAATCTCCACAATATCTTATACCATCTCAGGCTTGCTGGTCTTTGTAAAGATTTCCAGTGTGATTGCTGTACTCCACCTTTTACAGTAAGCCTTAATGTCAGCCTACAAAAGCTGTAGATTTTTAGGAAGCTCTGTGGTTACATATTGAGTGCAGCATCCGTCTCAAATGCTTAATCCATCCATAGACAAAATACAAACTCTTTTTGAAAAGCATTATTGTTATATACAGTTAGAGTCATAGGGCTCAATTTTCACCGGCCCGTGGAGGCGGGTTTGGAGGCGGGAGTGGTGTGAAAATAGCAGATTCGGGGGTCCCGAACCCATCCCGCCCCCAAACCGCCTCCATGCCAGTTTCCCAGGAGACGGGTATCCGACCTGTGCTGGGACCCGCCTCCCCGAGGCGGGAAGGGGATTAGTGCCAATAAACTGCCTGTTAACAGGTAGTTAACAGGCAGTTTTTTGCCTAATCCCTATTTTTAGCCCTGAAGTGTGGGCTTCCCGACAGGTCCGAACCACGCCGATTTAGCGAGGCGGACCGTCGGTCTGGAGGGCTTGGAGGGGTCGAGATGTCCGGTGTGCAGGTGAGTGATGGGTGCATGAGTGCAGAGGTAAGTGTGTTTGGTGTGTGTAAAGTGTTTTAAGAACTTTTACTTACCTTAACTTTGTCCTGCAGGCTAGCTTCCTTAAGGTGTCGGGAGTCCCTCACATCCACGGCACAGAAAGCAGAATGGCTGCGGAGCTGTCAAAAGCTGCAGTCTCTGCTTTCTGTGCTGGATTGATTTCTAACTGAGTCTAAGTACAGGGACTCAAGTTAGAAATCATATTGTCCGTGTTTGACAGCTTCACAGAGCTGTCAAACGCTGAAATTTCATCTGTCAAAAGCTCTTGACAGATGAAATTTCAATGGCTGACGTCACCTATATCCAAGGGACCCTTGATTGGCCTGCTAAGCCCGCTGGGCGGGCTTAACAAGGTCAATCAAGGACAAATACATTGGGTTGGCCACAAGTCGATGGAGGCGGGACTACAACCCAAAAAGTGGGAGTCCCGCCTCCATCACGTCCCCATTGACAAAATCCAGCCCATAGAGTCATAATAGAGTTATACAGCACAGAAAGAGGCCCATCGTGTCCATGCCGGCCATCAAGCCCTGTCTATTCTAATCCCATTCTCCAGCACTTGGTCCATAGTCTTGTTGTAGTTGTAGTAAACAGTATATCGACCCTACAGTATGGATTAAATCAATAAACCGAAGTTACATTTACATGGAACTTTAATTTATTATTTTGTCCACACCAACTTTCTGCCTTCCACTAACTCTTGTTGAAGTACAAGAGTTAGTGTAGGTACGATGGGCCGAATGACCTCCTTCTGTGCTGTAAGACGCTATGATTCTCTAAGTACAGTTCTGTGGGTACCTGCTGCCCCTAGTACCTGCTCAAGTGGTCTTTCTTAAAGTGTGAGTCCGGACAGCAAGTGTTGGCATGTCATTCAGCGGTGGGGGGCACCACAGTCAAGACTAATTCTGTCTTCACTTGAGGCACACATTCCAGCACACGTCACTGGATAACAATCAGGAGTGGGAGCTCTGGCTGATTCGTTCTCCCCTCGTTAACACGTGGGAGTCTTGGCTGACTCGTTGCCCCCACACGCTCACACTTAGGCACTGAGGCCAAATGTCTCTCCCTGCCCTTCTTCAAATAGTGTCCTCGCCCACGTCCCTCCTTCAAACCAACCAAAAAATGAACGGTTCATTCATCCATTTGCCAAACATGCTATCTAGCTGCATGCTAATTGTCTGCTGCATTTGCCTGCATTACCACAGTCAATTTGCTTCAAAGTAATTCATTGTGCAGAGTGCTGTGGGCTGTTTCTGAGAGATGTCATGATGGCCATCGTGAAGTGTGGGGCAGATGGACCAGCTGGTTCTTTTCCTGCCCGCCAATTTCATATGTTCGCACGTGATATGGCATGATATGCAAGCAAGTTCATTCTTAAAAGCCAACGAACGTAGGAAAAACTGTTGATTTGTTCTTTATTACTTTACTTGCAGAGTAATAGCAATGGACAGCAACGCTGTTCAAGTGGATTTAGCAGCATGGCTCTTCCAGTTTCTGAACAGCTCTGGGTTCTCGGAGATGTCTTCATTGGAGAATACTATTCCATTTTTGACAGAGGAACCAACCGAGTGGGCTTTGCTCGGGCTGCCTAATCTATACATCCAGGACTTCGTTTAAATCTCTTCCCCTACCCCGCCCCGATTTGCATTTACAAATCTCTCCAGCATTCCTCACGATTCCCAAATGCAACGGCCAACACAGTGATTGCATGACTGATTAAAAATGATATTCATACTAATTTGCACGGATTAAAAAGGTATTTGTTCTTAACACACAGCTGTGTGGCTGTGAATCTATTTAGAGCTGTACTTTGTAGACGATTATCCCAAAGAACTAATGGAGAATATTAGAAAATATTAAAGTGTGATAAGCATATTAATAGCTGTCTGATCTCTTACTTCTATATGGGTATTGGAGGGTGGATGAGATGTTTGCACCAGACACAGGCAGCTATCATCAGTGTGACTGATCTACGATATTACTCCTCAGATACTAAACAGGAGCTCACCTCGGTTTCGGCCTAATTAAGATTTACTGTATATGCATCTTTAGATTAATAATTATTTTTCCAATGCACGTGTTCAGTTTTTGAGACCGGTTTTGGCATCTGTAACGATGTTGATGGTCAGGGTTCTCTGTCTGTTTCCTCCCATTTCTGTGTTTAAGATGATGTGGGAGCTTTTAACTTTAAGCTTGATCCTGGGATGGGGACCCGCAGGGCAAGGCACCCCCAACAGTGCAGCGCTCAATAAAACCCTAACACACAAAGCAAAAAGCTGCCAATCTGATATAAAAGACAGAAAATGTTGGAAACGCTGAGCAGGCCAGGTAGCACCTGCAGAGAAAGGAAGGTTCGGGTTAACGTTTCAGGCCTACGACCGTTCGGCCAAAGGGCACGAAGGGTCATTGACCTGAAACGCTAACCTCACTCACAAAATTCGAATGGATCAGCAAAGCTATTCACTCGATTTTAAGTCCTCCATTGCTGCATCAAATTGCTTCTTCAATGATTCCAGTGTTTTTGGGCTGGATTTTCATTCACCCGTGGAGGTGGGTTTGGAGGCGTGTGGGGGGTTAAAATTGCGTCAAACTGGCGGGCGGGCACAAGCCTGCCTCCATCCCGCCTCCACGCAATTTTCATTAAATCGTGTCTGCTGGTCCCGACTCCGTCCCGCCTCTAAAAGGCGGGATAGGCTGTTAAGGCCATTAACAAGCACTAAATTGCCTCTAGAATGCCATTTTGAAAGGCCTTTGTGATTTTAACCCTTTTTCTACGTGAAGCATGCCTGTTCAGAACCACGAATGTGAAACCTGGCGGGAGCACATTTGGATGGATGGATGGATGGATGGATGGATGGACGATCTGGGAGTGGTGGTGCTTAAATATCTGGGAGTGGTGGTGCAAAAATATCTGGGAGTGGTGGTGCAAAAATATCTGGGAGTGGTGGTGCAAAACTATCTGGGAGCAGACTTAGAGCTGCTGCTGCTCATTTTGCATCCAGGTCCTCTCACAGCAAAGGCCAGGCAGTCTTTGCAGACCTTCAATGCAGCAGCAATGATGACATCATCAGAGGCGACTTTCAGACTGAAAACACTAATTGGTTCATGGGTTCCCACATGCTGGAACTCAATTGCCCAATTAGGTAAAAATCGCATCAATCTCCCACATCCAATTGCAGTCGGGTGGATAACACGAAAAGTGGATGACATGACCCCAACCCGCCCCAGTATCAAAATCCAGCCCTTTGCCTCCATCACTCTGCCGGAAAGTCTATTGCAAGTGTTGAACATAACATAAGAAATAGGAGCAGGAGTAGGCCAATCGGCCCCTCGAGCCTGCTCCGCCATTCAATAAGATCATGGCTGATCTGATCCTAACCGCCAATCTACTATCTATCACAGAACCATCTCCTGCATCTAACAGAATTGCACACACGAAATAGGAGCAGAATCAGGCTACACAGTCCCTGGGCCCGCTCCACTACCCACAGGGCCATGACCGATCCGAACCTAGACTCATGTCCAAATTCCTGCCCGCTCCCCGTAACCCTTAATGCCCTTTACTTCTAGGAAACTGTCTATTTCTGTTTTAAATTTAATTAATGTTGTAGCTTCTACAGCTTTTTGTGGCAGCATATTCCATGGACCTACCACCCTCTGAGTGAAGTAGTTCCTCCTCATCTCAGTTTTGAAAGAGCAGCCCCTTATTCTAAGACTATGTCCCCTAGTTCTCGTCTCACCCGTCATCGGGAACATCCTCCCCGCATCCACCCGATCCAACCCCTTCACAATCTTATATGTTTCAATAAGATCGCCTCTCATTCTTCTGAACTCCAATGAGTAGAGTCCCAATCTACCCAACCTCTCCTCATATGACCACCCCCTCATCCCCGGGATTAACCGAGTGAACCTTTTTTGCACTGCCTCGAGAGCAAGGATGTCTTTCCTTAAGTAAGGACACCAAAACTGTATGCAGTATTCTAGGTGCGGTCTCACCAATACCTTGTACAACTGAAGCAATACCTCCCTATTTTTATATTCTATCCCCCTAGCAATGAAAGCCAACATTCCATTTGCCTTCTTAATCACTTGCTGCACCTGCATACTAACCTTTTGAGTTTCGTGCACCAGGACCCCCAGATCCCTTTGCACTTCAGTACTCTCCAGTTTCTTGCCATTAAGATAATAAATTGCTCTAGGATTTTTCCTGCCAAAGTGCATCACCTCACACTTTCCAGTGTTGTATTCCATCTGCCAAATCTCTGCCCACTTACTTAGCCTGTCTATGTCCCCTTGCAGGTTTTTTATGTCCTCCTCATTCACTACTTTCCCTCCCATCTTTGTATCATCTGCAAATTTTGATATGTTACACTTGGTCCCTTCCTCCAAATCGTTAATATAGATTGTGAAGAGTTGGGGACCCAGCACTGACCCCTGTGGAACACCACTAGTTACTGATTGCCAGTCTGAGAATGAACCATTTATCCCAACTCTTTGCTTTCTGTTAGATAGCCAATCCTCTATCCATGCCAGAATATTACCCCCAATCCCGTGATTTTTTACCTTAAGCAATAATCTTTTGTGTGGCACCTTGTCAAATGCCTTTTGGAAGTCTAAATACACTACGTCCACTGGTTCCCCTTTATCCACTCTATATGTTACTTCCTCAAAGAACTCCAGCAAATTTGTCAAACATGACTTCCCCTTCGTAAAACCATGCTGACTTTGTCCTATTAAATTATGATTATCCAAATGTCCTGTTACTGTTTCCTTAATAATGGACTCCAAAATTTTACCTACCACAGATGTTAGGCTAACCGGTCTATAGTTACCAGCCTTCTGTCTACTGCCCTTTTTAAATAAGGGTGTTACATTAGCAGTTTTCCAGTCTGCTGGGACCTTAGCGGAATCCAGGGAGTTTTGAAAAATTATTACCAATGCATCTACAATCCCTACCGCCACTTCCTTCAAGACTCTAGGATGTAAGCCATCAGGTCCAGGTGATTTATCCGCCTTGAGTCCCATTATTTTACCGAGTACCACTTCCTTAGTGATTTTGATCGTGTTTAGCTCCTCTCCCCCTATAGCCCCCTGTTTGTCCAGTGTTGGGATATTCTTAGTGTCCTCTACTGTAAAGACTGATACAAAATATTCATTCAGTGTTTTTGCCATCTCCATATTTCCCACCATTAATTTCCCGGTCTCATCCTCTAAGGGACCAACATTTACTTTAGCCACCCTCTGCATGAAGAAGAATTTACTGATTTCAGCCCTAAATCTACCTTGTACTAGTTTGAACCTGTGTCCCCTTCTCCTATTTCCACAGTTTAATTTAAAGTGTTCCAGATAAACTTTCTCCATACTATTTACTATCTTATATATCTCTATAAGATCACTTCTCAGACACCCTCCTCTCCAGGCTGAGAAGACCAAGGCATAAATTTTGGTTCTCACTGTCTGGGCAGTAATCTCCCATAGCAGATTGCCCGCCCGTTATAGAACCCGCCCGATTTTCATCCACGGTAAAGGAGGAGAGGTGTGGGGAGAGTACAGGGAGCAATGTCCTAAAGAAGGGATATTAATGCATAGCGGAAGTCATTTTAACTTTTAATCGGCGGGCAAATGGGCAGCCCATTTTACACCTCGTCCGAGTTTCTTTTCAAGAGTATCGGGTGAGGTCTGAAATGGGATACTGATTCATTATCACGTGTTTTTCACCCAGTGATAAAAGTTAAACTGGCCTCCAATGGGTCTAATAAACTATATGAGAGGTCAATTTAGCTCTTTCGCTTTTTTTGCCCACTATCTGCATATTTTGAGTCCTTCTTGGTGCTGGAGTACACCTCCCAGACGATTTAGCCGTATATCCCATAGTTTCCAGCTCCTTCATACAAACACGTCAGACATGCGGTTAAGACCCTTACCAAAACTAATGAAAGCAATGTAAATGGGTTTCCACAAAGACGCAATCCTGCCCTACCGACTCCTCACAAGAGCAAAATCCAACCCCTTCCATTCTGATTTCTCAGCAGGCCACCAAAGCATCCAATATTGTCATGCTTCCACCTGACTTCAAGCTCTAAGCACCCAATGCTGGTGTAGGTGGGGGCACGATGTTTACATTGTTGTATCCATTCTCGTAGACCTTTATATAACAACCTCTTAATGATAAGAGTCATTTTTCCCTGGTTCGAGCTCAAGTGTTTAGTCAGTCCTGATTCCTGTTTGTTTGATTTAATCAGATTTGGAGTCAGAAGTTTAAGCTACTATATCAGTTTGATTTACTAAGGGGGAAAAATTCAGTTGGTTAGCAGCTCCAGTTAGTGCCTGGCAGGGGCGCTAATGGAGCGCTGAAGCAGTCGCGCCGTGGCGAGGCGAATCCAGCGCTGCACACCAAATCCAGCCCCCCATAGTGCCGCTGCTACAAGTTACCACTGGGGACCTCAGCGCCAGGCAGATTGTGACATCAGTGAGCGTGCAACACTCACTGGGCGCCCGATCTGCAAAATTCCTTGTCACCCCCTGCCTTAGCGCCTCGCCCTGACAGCAACAGGGAGAGGTGGCGTCAAGCAGGTGGATGCCGGCTCCAGGGGCGCTACTTAAAGGGATCATGAGTAATGAGTCGCAGCTCTCGGGTTAATGCTGTTTCACTGCTTCCTTGTCAGTTTGACATTGTGCAACAGTTTAATTCAGTCATTTAAAGGTTGTTTAGTATCAGGAGTGTTGTGGCTACTAACAATTAGTTACATTTATTCTCACAACATATCAAAGTGCTACACTTGGTTACATTAATGGGGGCTGTACTGGCAGTCGACCTTGCCCTCCAGGATCTATGGCGGAGGGAGCGGAGGCAGCGAGAAAGACTGGAACATGTGGCTAGAGGGTGGAGGAGGGCCATCAGGGCTCTCAACAGGAGGCCTTACCCGCTGAGGGTATTTCGAGGGCACTTCTCCTACCTCCAATTAAGCAAGGAGCAGTGTATTAGAAGGCTCTGCTTCAGCAAGGAGGTGGTCACAGAACTCTGCCACCTCCTGCAACCAGACCTCCAGTCTCAGATCAGGAGGACCACGGCTCTCTCAGTGGCAGCCAAGGTCACCATCACCCTCAATTTCTTCACCAGCGGATCTTTCCAGTCTGCAACAGGAGATATAGCCAACATCTCGCAGTTCGCCGTCCATCGCTGCATCCAAGAGGTCACAAAGGCTCTCTACAGTAGGAGAAAGGACTACATTTCCTTCCCCATCACCAGAGAGAAGCAGGACGAGCACGCATGTTGCTTTGCCAGCATAGCGGGATTCCCCATGGTGCAGGGCGCCATTGACTGTACCTACGTGGCTTTGCGGGCACTGCATAACAATCCTGAGATCTTCCGTAACCGCAAAAGATACCACTCACTTAATGCCCATTTGGTGTGCGACAGACAGTGAATCCTCAATATCTCAATGTCCTCAATGCCACGATGCCTTCATCCTGCGCCAGACCGGTGTGCCAGCACTCTTCCAGCCATCACATCAAGCTCGCGACTGGCTGGTCAGAGACAAGGGCTATCCACTCTCCACCTGGCTCATGACTCCCCTCTGCAACCCCAACACTCCTGCCCAGCACTCATATAATGAGAACCATGCCACCACCAGGAACATCATCGAGCAGACCTTCGGGGTGTTCAAGCAACGATTCCGCTGCCTTGACTGCTCAGGAGGAGCCCTCCAGTACTCGGCTGAGCGGGTGTCCCATTTTGTCGTGGTATGCTGCATGCTCCACAACTTGGCCATCATAAGGGCCCAGCCCTTGGCACCAGGCATAGCGGCACCACCTCAGAAGGAGGAAGAGGGAGAGGGAGAGGAGGAGGAGGAGGAGGAGGAGGAGGAAGAGGAAGACGAGGAGGAGGAGGAGGTGGAGGAACAGGAGCGAGGGAGGAGGTAGCCACTCAATCGGCCTTCTGAAAGGGCGGTCTGTGACCATCTCATTAGACTGTGGTTCCAATAAATTAAACCCCAGATCCCCATTGCTCACCACATCCCCATCATTCCATCCCTGTCACAGGCCTTATCATAGCGCAAAGCTGAAATGAGACACACCACAAAATAATCAAAACTGATTTAATAAATTTATCAATAATCAGTTAACACATATTTACAACAACAATGGCCCAGAGTGTTCGCGCGGGGGTAAGGCTTCCCCGCGATATCTCACTCCACGCCTACCTTTTTCCTCCGGGCCCACACAAACTTTAGTTTCAAGGCCAGTCCCACATGCAGCTGTGCAGTGCTTGTGTGACCCAGAGACGCAATTAGTTCGTGCGAGCTCTGGGATCACGTGATTCAGTTAGAGCCAATGGCAGCACACCATCTTTCATTCATAGTTTTCACAGCAAGAGCTGTCAAAGCTATGAATCCTACACCCCCCCAAAAGAACAGCTAAACCTCAATTAAATTTAAAAAAAAAGCCATCACATTAATAAAATAAGTATAGTTAAATAAATTAACCACTTTAAACAAAAAATTAAATTTTTGAAAAAATTTAAAATCTTTTTAAAAGTTATAAAAATAAACTTACCTTTCTTTAAAGTCTCTAAAAAAGATAAACCTGTTGAAAAAAATTTAAAATAATACTTAATTAACTACTTACCTTGTTAAAAGAGGGTCTTACGCCTCCTTTCTTCATGTGTAAAATCTTCCATGCTTACCTGCGCATTCAAAGCTGCAAAAATAACTAAGTGCACTGCGTGCGCAGCCTGTAGTGGGCACGCGGTTCACTTAGGAACCGCCCCTTTTGAATTCACGAAGTGCCGGTTTCCCGCGCATGTGCAGTGCATGCAGGAAACCGGCAATTGGAGACCTAAAACGCGAGAGTACACAGTGCGTACTCTCGCGTATTAGGTCTAATTCTCGGGCCAATATTAACTATTCACCCTTGTGCAATCCCTTAGTGCCTTTCGTTACCGTGCCTTTGCCTACTCTAGTGCTCCTACAAAGTGTTGGCCCAGTGGCTGCAGCATGGCTGGTGGAAGGCTGCTGAGTGTCTGTGTGGGAGACTTCAGATGGCCTTGCAGGACGCCCTCGACCAGCTCTGGGCCTGGAAGGCTTGACTGTAGACTGCACCACCTCAGCATAGGCGGCAGCAGTCTGGGATGGCTGGATGACAGGCAGCGACAAGGACAATGGCGGAGTACCAGTGGTGGGAGCAGGAATGCTGTCATCCTGAGAGAGGACAGCAGCTTCCTGCTCCACTGACCCACTGCCACTCCCCCAGGGCAGCACCTCAGCATCCCTAGCAATCTGTTGCAGCACAGATTACTGGCCTGCTGCGACACCGTGAAAGCCCCGGTCGATGGTGGTAGACCCAGCCACGATGGCAGCAGTCAGAGCTTACGTTGCATCAAGCTGAGATTGCATGAGAGCAGTCTGAGATTGAATGCCACCAAGCATAGTCTGCATTACAGCACTAAGACGTTGCGTCACTTCCGCCTGTGCTGCAATGGAAGCTGCCAAATCGCCCATCACACGCGGCATCAGGTCTCTCTGAGAGTTTACCATCCTTTGCAGACTGGAAATGATGGGCTCCATGGTGTGCACAGAACTCTGTGCAATGTTGGAGGCGGACTCCTCCACGCTTCTTACCATTGCCAAGAGGCTCTCGGGCACCCTTGCCATTGCACCTATCATCTCCGTGTGCATGCCCATCACCCTTCTTCTAAACGCCTCTCCATCGAGGTCCTCATCTGAGTCCTGTGCAGCAGAACTCGCGCGTGAACTCGTCCTCTGGGGAGCTGGCCCCCGAGCTACCCTTTCCCCCTGGCCTTGCTGCAGCCCACTCATCCATGGTGCATCACCCTGTGCAGATCCCACTACTATACTAGCCTCTAAAGAACACGTAGTGCCAGTATCTGAGCTGGTGCCTGCGGGTGAGATGTGCAGTGATGTGGTGTCTTCTTCTTCCTCCTCTTCTCCTGCCCCGCTCTCAATGGTACCCTCAGGGACAGGCTGCTCAGGTGCTAGCTCATTATCTGAAAGCATAAAGGCACAAGAGTCGGGTTAAGGTGAGGGGAGGGGGCAGGAAGGGAGAAATGCATGCATGCAGCATGATTAGCTGGAAAGGGCAAAAGGCTTGTGGGGTGAGGGGGATGTGGGATGTGAGAAGAAGGAGTAGGGATGAACATACCGTTGTTGTCCCCAAGGGGGTCAACATTGCCGGTGGCCACGGCACCCAATAATCTGCAGCACTTGAGTCTTTAGCTCAGACAATGGTTGGGTGTCGGCTTATCCTCCACCTGTGTGCTCCTGCTCCCTCCTGTTGTGAGCCACCTTGGCCTGCAAGAGAAAGGAAGGTGTGTGAGTGAGTGTGGAGCAATGTGTTTGGGTGATGTGCCTGCCATAGTTGAATAGCTGTCATTGTGTGCAAGGTGTGATATGTGGGTGTGAGTGTTGGTAGGTAGAGATTGTTGGTGGATGAGTGCTGGGGGTGTGGTGCTTTGGGCAGCGTGTGAAGACTGTGGTTCAGATGGTGGTATGTTGAGGCATTGACTCACCCTGACCACCCAAGTGAGGTCGTTAATTTTCTTCCTGCACTGTGTGTGGGTCCTGGGGACCACAGTACTGCCCGAGACGTGCTGGGCTACCTCCCTCCACATGATGCGGAAGACTTGTGGTGAGTGCCTCCTACCACTTGTCGGTTAGAGCACCACCCTCCATCTTCCCACAGCGAACACCAACACCTCCAATGCATGGTCGCAGAATCTGCAAGCTCTCTCCCTGGGGCATGGATCTGCCATCATTACAGCTGCTTGAGTCGCCCGGCTCCTTCTCCTTGAGCTGCTGCTGCTGGCTGAGATGGCTGCACAGCCAGCAATGATGAGAATGAGGTTCTGCAGCATCAATGAGCCTCCCCTTTAAGAACTGGAAAGAGCCTGTGGCAATGATGACTTGTGAGTAGACTGCACCTGATATTGGTCAGCGCTTCGAGTTTAACGCCACTGAGCTAGGCCATTAGCACTTGATTTAGCGCTCCAATCCTTTCTTTGTGCAATGAGACTGAATTTTGTGTGCAGTCTGAAGCATTAGCACCTGGCGCTAACACTGAAACTTTTCAAAAATTACCGTCCATTCCTGGGCTATAATGAATTTCTCCGTCTAAGACTTTTAACTGCTAAGCCCTATTTACAACCATTATGATACTTGTGCCTGGTCACAATGTGATGTAAAAGAAGATAAAAAGCTTTTATTTCCTTCGGGGTGTTTGGATGAGCAATGTCAAATTTACCACTCTGTGTCTTTGTCGCACTTTATAGAGAAAGAAAGATGCTCCATAAAAATGCAAATACATTAAATTGCTTCGCTTTGAAGTCGCTGTTGCTATATAGGTGAACGCAGCAACCATTTTACACACAGCAACAAGAACAACTTGTATTCCTCGAGCTCCCCTCATGTGCAGGAGGATGTCTCAGTGCACTTTACACAAGGAGGAAAGGGCTACAGTGGACATAAGGCATAAAAAGAAAGACTCGCATTTATATAGCGCCTTCCACAACCACTGGACATCTCAAAGCACCTTACAGCCAAAGTGGGAAATACACCAGCCATATTTGCAGACAGCAAGTACCCACAAACAGCAATGTGATAATGACCAGGTAAACTGTCTTTGCTATGTTGGTTGAGGGACAATTATTGGCCAGGACACCAGGGAGAACTACCCTGCTCTTCTTTGAAATAGTGCCATGCGATCTTTTATGCCCACCTGAAAGGGCCTTGGCTTAACATCTCATCTGCAAGATGGCACCTCCGACAGTGCAGCACTCCCTCACTACTGCACTGGAGTGTCTGCCTAAATTGATGTGCTTAAGGTCCCTGGAGTGGGATTTGAACCCACAACCTGCTGACTCAGAGGTGAGTGTGCTACAGCTGACACTGACATAGGGACGGGGAAGAGAATTGGAAGTGGTGATGCAAACATGGGAGACTGAAGGCACGGTTGAAGAGGATGGCTTCAGGAGGCTTTTGAAAACAGGCAAGGAGGCAGCAAGTGGAGTGAACCACATATAGAATTCCAGATGGCAAGAATGTTTAAACTTTTTTTTTTACTTATTCATTCATGGGATGTGGGCATCGCTGGCAAGGCCAGCATTTATTGCCCATCACTAATTGCCCTTGAGAGCCGCCTACTTGAACCCCTGCAGTCCGTGTGGTCAAAAACAAAATGCATGAGATTGTGAGTATAAAAGGATCAAAGATAATTGGATAATTCTGTGGGAGAAACAGTTGAGCAGAGGAACCAGCCAGATGAGAAGAATAAAAATGACCAAAATAGGGGAAGAGTTGAGGGTGAAAGAGGCTGTTAGAGGAGCCGGCTGCAGTAAAGAGGGAGGATATGGGTGGTAATAGAAACAGGAAGAGCAGAAGAAGGAAATAGAGATTCCAGACAGGATTGAGGAATTGGAAGAAACAAAGGGAGCAAAGGTGGGAAATAGAGGCGAAACTAGAACAGGTCGGAGAAACAAGGAAAAGGCCCGGGTATAATGTCAGGAGATTCAATGTTGCGAATTGTTGACAGCTATTTTGGTGATAAATATGAAGAAATCAAAGTAGCTTTGCCTACCAGGAGCTAAAGCTGCAGATATAGAAGAGAGGATTGATGGGCTGGTACAGAAAGCAGGAGAAGTAATGCCAAAACAGGAAAGAAACAAAAAGAAATAAGAAAGGAAATTCAGAAATATCCTCAAAATGCTGCTGAGAATCTTACTATAGAGCATACCCCAGCGGCCCTGGGTTCCATTTTATAGGGATGGGTAATGACGCAACATTATGCCCACATAAAAGCCAAGAAATTGGCTTGACGTCTAAATGATCACCTGGGCCTAATTTTAATACAAAAAAACTGCAAACTTGCGCGTGCTTCCAGCAGCAATCAAATCTGACCACAAAACTGGATGGGAAACTAAAAAGGTCGAGATCCAAGCAGAGTAGATTTCCACCCATTTTTTCAGTTGGTTATGCCCACTTTATGCCTATTTATTGTACTGTAGGATATCAGAAAATAAAATAAGTGTCTGAGTTAAATTAAAAAAGCAAATGAACTATGTTTTAATTCTTTAAAGGTCAACCAACAACGCCTTCATCATTAAGAAAGAAGCTGCATTTATATAGTGCCCTAAAGTGCATCACAGCCAATGAATTACTTTAGAAGCGTGGGTGCTATGGTTTTTAGCCAATTGACCTTTTCTCATCCTTAACATTTAAGAACATAAAAACATAAGAATTAGGAGCAGGAGTAGCCATTCGGCCCTTCTACCCTGCTCCGCCATTCAATAAGACCATGGCTGATCTTCGACCTCAACTCCACTTTCCCGCCCTATCCCCATATCCCTTGATTCCCTTAGTATCCAAAAATCTATCGATCTCTGTCTTGAATACACTCAACAACTGAGCCTCCACAGCCCTCTGGGGTAGTGTAGAAGTGCAGTTTACTTTTAGACACAAACAAAATGGCTTTTCTGAGAAAAGAATTTTAAAAAAGGGGAATTCAAAATGGCCGACAGTAGGAGTCACCATAATAAGTAAATCATTCTAATTAGCTACAAGAATAGAGACAACTCAGAATTCCTTATCTAAGAAAAGCTTAGCAAAATAAGGCATCAATTAGTTCTAACCAGCTCAGGATGAGATAAGGTAAGCCATCAACCCACAGATTAGTTACATAGAGAATGAACATTGAACAAAGGGATCCCACAAGGAAGGTCTGGTTATCTGATCTTTAAGGAATTTCTGCTCGTTATTATAACGAAAACCTATGCAATAACTCACAAGTTTGTGCATCATTAATCAGGATGTTTAATGCTATGTCAAACGGCCTGTTCTGTGTTCTTTTTTGTATAAAGTATGTTCAAATCTTGTAAGATTCGAAGCATTCTGACATAGCAACTTGACTGTGTCAGAACCTTCCCTTGTAACAAGTAAACTTTATTAAAAAGCCTTCTTTGACACGATTCTATGTTTAAAAAGAGTTCTACTCGGCATGTAAAACTTCGACAGTTTCTTGGAGGTCCCACCGAGATTGCTTGCTACCTCTCGGTAAGTCACGGACAGAGGACACTATGAATTTCTAGTGACAAATCCTAAATGGCCAAAGTGATGTTTTATCACCTAAAAGGATTTCTCACTAGATACTGAATTGGTGTGAGTCTGTTTCTTCCGACAGGAGCACTGCAATCCTGTTTTAGAATTGAGTTGAATCTTGTAACTTTTGCTTCTTTTATTTTAACGTTAAAAGGAGAAGAATTCTGACGGCTCAAGTCTCAAAACTATCGGGCAAAGAAGGCAAGAAAGAGAGTCAGCAGGGTTGCATTCCGGACTAATAAAGGTACCAGGTTGTGAAAAAAAGCGCTAAAAGGTTAAAACTGCAGTATCAAGGGTGGGTCCCTTGAGCCGGAGAAAAGAGTCTCGCGGCAGAAAGGTTTAGAGAGAAGCCTTCACTTAGAATATAAGTTACGTATAAAGCATAAGTTAAATGTTAAGGACTCAGTTTGTAGTGGCGTTCAACACAGGCTGAGAATTGACTATTTGTTTAGTTTAAAGTATAAGATTAATGTCTGATTACTTGATTTGTTTGCCTGTTTGGGCTTTTGCGTTACTTATCATTGTCTTTATTGTTGTTAATTCTTGTTATTGTTTGTTACTTGTGGAGCTCCGAAGGGTTAATAATAATCGTAAAGGGGTAAAGGGTGAAATTTGCAATCCGGAAGAAGAGTGCCTAGTATAATTAAACTTTACTAAGATGGGAGCTTCACAAAGTAAAATCCCAGAAAAAGGAACTCCAGCCTTTTACATCTTCCAGAACTGTGGTTGGATGTCCACAAGGGATTTGCCTCATTGGTCTAAATGGACCAAGAATGGCAGACACCCGTTCCCCATTGACGGAACCTTTAACGTGGATAGAATTACATGTCTGGAGGACTGTCTCACAAATAGAGACCCACAAAGAAAAGGTAAAAAGTCAGTAAATTGGTCAGCCTTTTCAGACTGGAAAAAGGAAGCAGAAAGACGTAAGGACCGTAGTATACAAGCCAGTAGATCTGACATTAAAAATAAGCGAAAAGACCCAGTGAATAAATTGGCTAAACCAGATGAAGTCAGACAAATGGCTTTAAGACAAACCCTGAAGCCTACCGCTCCTACCTCCGTTTACCCTCCTTTACCCATGCCTCACTCAAGTGATGACGAGGATCAGGGATGGTACGGAAGACCAACTCCACCTCCCGCATATGCAGAGCAACAACAGGTTGCAGCGGTTAGTGGAGTACCCGAAACCCAAAATGGAAATCAGGGGTCCATACCAGATCACGTCAGTCGGCATACCAGATCCCAGGATGCACATCAGCCAGATCAAGTACAGGGCCAAGAACATGTCTCTATCAATCCGCTCAGACGTTTCCCCAACGTCCACGTGCCAAACGGAGCTCCAGTTGTTGTCCATCGCCCATGGACAGCGTCCGAGCTACGGACAATAATCCACGAACTACCAGACCCCTTAGAGAATTTAGAAAAAGCGATTGGTGAGCTGAAAAGCGTCATTATTTGCCACCAGCCCACTATTGTGGACGTTGACCAGCTACTCAGAGCTTGGTTAAAGGATTCCAAATACCGCCTTTTAACAGAAGGCGAAGATAAATTCAGATTAATTGAAAATCATAGAACAAACCAGAACTGGAATCCAGAAACACTACCAAACGAACCATTCTGGACAGAATTCTATAGAGTAATGCATGTTAAATTCCCAAAAAGAACTAATTGGACAAAAATAATTGAGACAACTCAGAAAAAGGATGAAGATGTTGAGGATTATATAGAAAGGATAGAAGCAGTTATGGGGCAACATTCTGGAATGACCAAAGAAAATTATCAGGTTCCTTTAGTCAATGCCCTCGTAAATGGTCTCAGAACAGAACTTAAGGAACCATTGACTTTGGTCTGCCGAGATTGGAGGCATAAATCAACTCCTGAACTAACACAAATGTTGAAAGAAATTCAGGAGAGAAATAGAGATCAAAAGAACAAGGTTTCCCTCTTAATGGAGCAAGCAGCTTCTGCAGCCCCGACTGACCAGACTACTATTTATTATCAAGGTCATTACAGAGGACGAGGCAGAGGGTATAACAAAGGTAGATTTAGAGGAAGAAATAAGGGTGGGACTGGCAGAGGCCAGTGGAATGGAGGAGGTACAAACTCTCCATGTTATAATTGTGGTCAGATTGGACACTGGAAGGCTAACTGCCCGTTCCCCAACCAGCAAAATCAAAGCTGGGGAGGTGCAGAAAACAATGTAAATACCCAAGCCCAAGTTCACACTCGTCCGCAGGCAGGTTTTACAACAGGGAACCCTTGGGGAAATCAATATATGGAGGGGCAATTCGGACCCCCAGGACAAAATTATTCAGCATGACGCAGTGAAACAGCCCCGAACGTTACCCACATTTTACAATTACCTTCTGTATCAGTAAATTCTAGAGATGAGCCATATTTATCCATAGAAATGCAGGGCAAGAGAGTTCCTTTTCTTATTGACACAGGAGCCACAAGCTCACTTTTAACAAAGCAATACGCTAAGGGAACTCCATGTACAGAGAAGAGCGCTACATGTGTAGGACTTTCCGGCGTCTCGCAGACTATGACGTGGTCACAGCCATTAGAAATACAAGCAGACAATTTTTCTGGCCAGCACGCTTTTCTTCTGTCAGACGATGCCCCTATGAACCTTTTAGGGAGAGATTTGCTGTGCAAAATGCAAGCTACAATAATTTGTTCAGAAAAAGGACTACAGGTGTACATCCCTACTGATAGATGCACTATGTATCCTTTGCAGAAATGCGCCCCTCCAATTACCGCACGGGAAACAGAGCAACTACTCGATCAAATTCCACCACAAGTATGGTCTAGCCATTCAAACGAGGTTGGAAAAATGTTAACTGCTCAGCCATACAAGGTTACATTAAAACCATCTGTCAGATTGCCCCGTAGACCGCAGTACCCGATCTCAACAGCAGCCGAACAAGGAATCCAGCCTGTCATTAACTCTTTGTTGGAGCAAGGAATAATTGTTCCAACCCAGAGCCAATGTAACACTCCGATTTTTCCGGTCGAAAAGAAAGAGCGTGGGAAGTGGAGACTTGTGCAGGATCTAAGGGCAGTGAACGAATCAGTATTACCCGTTTACCCAGTTGTGCCAAATCCTGCCACGATCCTGACTAGCATTCCCTCTGGATCGAAATTCTACACTGTCATTGACTTATGCTCAGCCTTCTTTAGTATCCCTATCCATCAAGATTCACAGTTCCTCTTCGCCTTTACATTTAAAGGAACACAGTTCACTTGGACAAGACTCCCGCAGGGTTACACAGAAAGCCCCACAATCTTTTCGCAAAGCCTTAAACGTGATTTAGAAGACATACACTTTACCGGAGGATCCACACTTATCCAATATGTCGATGATTTACTGATAGCTTCACCCGATGTACAATCATGCCAGACCGACTCGCTCATTATGCTACGTGCCTTAGTGGCAAAAGGACATAAAGTATCACGTTCTAAGCTGCAGTTTGTGTCAGAGAAAGTACAATATTTGGGACATGAGCTCCATGGCAATAGCCGCCGTTTGATGCAAGAAAGAGTTAAAGCCATTTGTGAGGCACCTTTGCCTAGCACTAAACAACAGTTGAAACATTTTCTCGGCATGTCAGGAAACTGTAGACAGTGGATAGTGGGATATTCAGACCTGGTACGCCCACTGCTGGATATTTCCGCACCCACAGCGGAAGATCCTCTCGCCTGGGATGAAAAGGCTGAAGATGCCTTTGAAAATGTTAAACAAGCCCTTATATCAGCCCCAGCATTAGGGCTGCCAGACTATCAGAAGCAGTTTAACCTTTTCGTCCATCATAAAGCGGGCTTTGCTCAATCTGTTCTGACTCAAACCCATGGGGATAAACAGAGACCATTAGCGTATTTCAGTACTCAATTAGATCCCGTTGCACGCGGTTTGCCTGGGTGCTTGCCAATTCTAGCCGCTGCCTATTACGCAGTGGAACAGGCTCAAGGCATCACACTTAATCACCGAACAGTTTTATTTGTGCCACATTCAGTTGAAGTACTACTGACAAAATACGCCACCCAACATCTGACATCAGCTCGTAGCAGTAAATATGAGATTGCATTGCTATCTAATTCCAACCTCCTAATTCAAAGGTGTTCAGTTTTGAATCCAGCCACGCTGCTGCCAACAGAAGAAGACGGAATTCCACATTGTTGTGAGACGGTTACCCAATTAGCTACCAAGGCCCGAACAGATCTATCTGAGACTCCTATTTTTAATAGTGACTTAATATACTACGTGGACGGGTCAGCTCTTAGGGATGACAGGGGATCACCTAGGGCTGGATATGCCATATCAGATGATCATTCAATTGTGGAAGCTCTCTCATTACCTCAGTCTTTTTCAGCGCAACAAGCAGAACTTTTCGCTCTTACAAGGGCTTGCATACTAGCTGCTGGTCGAACCGTTAATATCTATACCGACTCCAGATACGCCTTCGGGGTTGCTCATGATTACGGACAGATCTGGAAATTAAGGGGGTTTCTAACTTCATCAGGAACAACTGTTAAAAATGCTGAACAAATTAATAACCTTTTAAAAGCCCTAGCGTGTCCCACAAAAATTTCAGTCATCAAATGTCAGGCTCATACCGGGGCTCAGGATCAGATATCCCTGGGTAACGATCGATCAGATAAAACTGCTAAATCAGCCGCTCTGTCAGATACAGGGCCACAAGTCTCAGCATTTGTTTTGCGTCAACAAAATGACCCACCTTCTATTAATGATGTTTTGACCTTTCAGTCACAGGTTAACTCGGACGAAGTGTTAAGTTGGGCAAGGGATTCGTGCTTTAAAACGCCTGAAGGGATATGGGTTCACCATGACGGCCGCATGGTAGCCCCGAAATCTCTACTCCCGTGGATTGCCCCCTGCGTTCATGTTTTCACGCATGCGGGCAAAGGGGGGATGGCAGACTATATTAATCAAACATGGTATGCACCAGGTATTTCGGCAATTGCAAAACAAATTAGTGAAAGGTGCACCATTTTCCAGGAAATGAATCCAGGCAAGACAGAGAAAGTACAGTCTGCCTCCCACCCAAATCCATCAGGCCCTTTTGTAAATTTGCAAATGGATTTTATTGAATTACCTGTATGTTTAGGATTCAAATACGTGTTGGTAATTATAGACACATTCTCAAGATGGGTGGAAGCTTTTCCATGTAAAAAGAATGATGCTGTAACAGTTGCGAAGTGTTTGCTAAAGAAATCATACCAAGGTTTGGAATACCTATGCAGCTCTCATGGATCGCACTTTACTGGAATGATCGTTAAAGAACTATGTAAAGCCTTGCAGATTAATCAGCATTTTCACTGCAGTTATCATCCACAATCTGCAGGGCTGGTAGAAAGATATAACGGAGTACTGAAGAATAAACTTTCTAAACTTTGCAATGAAACTGGACTAAAATGGGTTGAACTGTTACCCTTAGCATTGATGGTAATGCGAGCAGCAACTAACAGGACAACTGGACTGTCGCCACATGAGATTGTTATGGGAAGACCCCAAAGACTGCCATTCTCAGCACCCTTTACAGTTAAACAAATGGACATTCATAAAATGGATGAAAATATGCTAAACTATTGCATTGCATTAACTAGATGTATTTCCAGCTTTCACCAACAGGTAAAGGAAGCTCAAACGGAACCGGCTGAAGGAAAGTGCCATAATTTGGAACCAGGAGATGACGTCTACACAAAGGTCTTTAAGAGGAAGAACGGTCTGCAGCCACGCTTTGAAGGGCCATATCAAGTACTCTTAACAACAAATACAGCTGTAAAGGTCAAGGAAAGACCTACCTGGATCCACGCATCCCATTGCAAGAAAGTATCAGATAAGGACAGTTGAATTTGAATTTGAAAAGACTTAAATAATGAAGCTGTTATTTACGTTTTACCTACTAATCAGACTGATATGTATAGCCTGCCAAGGGAGAAGAAAAGAACCCCGAAAGAAACGAGAATTACATATGAACACCTTTTTGTATATGTCATATAAGTATGCCAAAAAAAGTGGGATAAACGCCTGTTGGGTATGTAGCCATATTCCTACCCATGTGAAAGGAGGAATACCCCTGCGACCGATACCCTTGAACCTCACAGATATGGCAGAATGGATAATTAATAAAAATCATACGAAACAGAAAAATACCACCCTATCCACCGTCGGAAAGAAATGGGAACAAAAGTGGTCTAGCCTAAGAAACGAGTTTAAGGGGGGATTATATTCATTAGAAAATTTTAAGGGATGGTACAAGCCGACGTATGATTATACGAAAGTACCTCCTTTTCTAGCCCTTACCAATACATCGGGAAAGGGCCGACCGATCGGGGATATATGCTGGGAATGCGATCTAGGACAGACTAAAGGGAACAGAGTTAATATGGGGAAAAGTCGTTGCATACAAAAGTTTATTACATACGGGGCAGGAAGTTCCATGGAAAGCTGATGGTTCAATACTACCAGTTTGATGAATTTGACTAATAACAGACCATGGAATGGGACTAAACGATTGAATACTGACTATCAGATGGGTTTTACTGTTTTCCGCACCAACATGAACCCTGATCAACTGGGACAGATAATGACAGCCTATAACGGGACGTACTTCATATGCGGTCACAGAGCATACCCTTGGCTACCAGAGAATTGGGCAGGATCATGCTATTTGGGGTATGTAGTACCATACATACACCACATAAAGGAATTGAAAGACCACCATAAGCATAGCTGTAAGAAAAGAGAACTCCCCACATGGAAGATGTTAGTTGGAGCTATGTTTCCCCCTGCTGGAATAGCGTTTACTTCCCAAGAAATACTGTTACTGTCAGCATTAATCGAGGGGGTAGCTAACGACATGGTTAAATCCCTGAGGGAGGTGAGCGCCGATATGGTAGCCCTGAGAACCGTCGCCCTACAAAATAGAATGGCACTAGATTACCTACTAGCTGCACAGGGAGGTACATGTGCCATGATCGGAGCAGAATGCTGCACATATATCCCAGATAGCTCTGAAAATATAACCAACTTAGCGGACCATATTCAGAAACAGGTTGCCCTGCTCTATCAATCAGGACCAAAGGTGGCTGGGCTGATTGGATATTAGGGGCATTGTTGGGATCAATGGGACAAGTATTATTGCATGGATTAGTAGTAGTAGTAGCCGCGATTGCATGTATCATTTTGGTTGTCACAACGATTAAGTGTTGTTGTAATAGGTTAGGCAAGGTAGTCATACCTGAAGTAAGTATGATGATACAGAAAGAAATAAATGACGAAGAAGAAAAGTATGGTCCCTTCGGGGAGGAACTGAGGCGATTGAATAAAATACAATTTTAAGGATTAGACAACCTAGACAAAATATACATATATATATATATTTTTGCATGCTCCCCACTTTCGGTAAACATATTCTTCCACCCAAATGGGATCTGCAGGCTAGGGAAAGAGAGAGGACTCCATTCAATTGCCGGTGATGTCGACCTTGTATACCACTTGGTCCGCACTCTGGAGGCTCACGTAGAAGCACTTGTGCTTAGGAGAACCCCACAGGTTAGGTATAAACTGTGTGGGTCATGAATCAGCTGTAGTTCCTTTGGAGAACCCCACAGGTTAGGTATAAACTGTGTGGGTCATGAATCAGTCCTCCTCTATAAGCTGCAGTTCCCGAGGAGAACCCCACAGGTTAGGCATAAACTGTGTGGGCCATGACTTAGAACTCCTCTATGAACTGCTGTACCCTATCTCCTTAGAGGGTGTATAGCAACACCCGAACTGCAGGCTAGTATAAGCTGCAGGAAAAGTTAGAGAACAGCAGACTGATGAACCACAAAAGTACGCCACAGTCACCAAAACACAACTAAAACCCCTACAAGAACATACGCCCAAACACCGAGAATAGACAGAGAAGAAGGACGATCTTAGATAAGGTCAACCATCAATACAGGTATATCCCGGGGATGGTTACAAACAGAAAAGAAGTCGGTATCCTTGACTAGATTTTGAGTTAGTATAAGGACCGATAGGAGAAAGCTATGTTGTCCTAGAAAGGACAAAAGGGGAAAATGTAGAAGTGCAGTTTACTTTTAGACACAAACAAAATGGCTTTTCGGAGAAAAGAATTTAAAAAAAGGGGAATTCAAAATGGCCGACTGTAGGAGTCACCATAATAAGTAAATCATTCTAATTAGCTACAAGAATAGAGACAACTCAGAATTCCTTATCTAAGAAAAGCTTAGCAAAATAAGGCATCAATTAGTTCTAACCAGCTCAGGATGAGATAAGGTAAGCCATCAACCCACAGATTAGTTACATAGAGAATGAACATTGAACAAAGGGATCCCACAAGGAAGGTCTGGTTATCTGATCTTTAAGGAATTTCTGCTCGTTATTATAATGAAAACCTATGCAATAACTCACAAGTTTGTGCATCATTAATCAGGATGTTTAATGCTATGTCAAATGGCCTATTCTGTGTTCTTTTTTGTATAAAGTATGTTCAAATCTTGTAAGATTCGAAGCATTCTGACATAGCAACTTGACTGTGTCAGAACCTTCCCTTGTAACAAGTAAACTTTATTAAAAAGCCTTCTTTGACACGATTCTATGTTTAGAAAGAGTTCTACTCGGCATGTAAAACTTCGACAGTAGACAATTCCAAAGATTCACCACCCTCTGAGTGAAGAAATTTCTCTTCATCTCAGTCCTAAATGGCCGACCCCTTATTCTGAGACTGTGACCCCTGGTTCTAGACTCCCCAGCCAGGAGAAACATCCTCCCAGCATCTACCCCGTCAAGCCCCTTAAGAATTTTATATGTTTCAGTGAGATTACCTCTCATTCTTCTAAACTCAAGGGAATATAAGCCTAGTCTAAACAATCTCTCCTCATTGGACAATCCCCTCATCGCAGGAATCAGTCTAGTGAACCTTCTTTGCATTTCCTCTTAGGCAAGTATATCCTTCCTTAGATAAGGAGACCAAAACTATACACAGTACTCCAGATGAGGTGTCACCAAGGCCCTATCTAATTGCAGTAAGACTTCTTTACTCGTATACTCCAATCTCTTTGTAATAAAGACTAACATACCATTTGCTTTCCTAATTGCTTGCTGTACCCCTGAATAACAACATTTCCCAGTCTCTCACCATTTATAAAATATTCTGTTTTTCTATTTTTCCTACCAAAGTGGATAACTTCACATCTCTCCACATTATTTTCCATCTGCCACAGTCTTGCCCACTCACTTCACATGTCTATATCTCTTTGCAGCATCTTTGTGTCCTCCTCACAGCTTACTTTCCCACCTAGCTTTGTATCATCAGCAAACTTGGAAACATTATATTCGGCCCCTTCATCTAAGTCATTGATATAGATTTTGAATAGCTGAGGCCCAAGTGCTGATCCTTGCAGTACCCCACTTGTTACAGCCTGCCAACCCGAAAATGACCCGTTTATTTCTACTCTCTGTTTTCTGTTCAGTAACCAATCCTCAATCCATGTTAATATATTACCCCCAATCCCATGAGCCCTAATTTTGTGTAATAACCTCTTGTGTGGCACCTTATCGAATGTTTTTTGAAAATCCAAACACATTACATCCACGAGTTC